>CP051143.1:2077975-2770634 GCA_001592805.2 Peltaster fructicola
ATGCGCTGACCTCTGAAGCTGAGTCGCTCAACAGTGCGACAGCTCTCATCGGTACTGGCACCAAGCAGCGCTCGCTATCTGCTTGGCAGTCAATCAAGTTTGAGCTTGGACGCTACAAGCTGCTGTTCGCAAACTTCACGATGACACGCCTCACTATTCTCGTGTGGCTGACATACATTTGCGACTTCTGGGGCTTCACTCTTGCTGGTGAGTGATCCGTAACGAGAGCAGAACTTTACTGACGCGGCCAGGTACCTTCCTGCCTACTATCCTGACGATAAAGAACGCCAATGTCTCGGTCGACCTTCTGACCAGCTACCGTGACCTTATCGCCATCTACGCTCCAGGTATTGTTGCAGTCGTCATCGGCACAATGATGTACGGTGTTCCATCGGTCGGTCGAAAGTGGACGATGGTCATTTCAGTTGGACTCATGGGTGCATCGATCTTCATCTACAGCACTGTCAACGATCGAGCATCAAACATTGGCCTCAACATGATGGAATACTTCTTCCAAAGCATGTTCAACGCTGTGCTCTACGGCTGGACTCCTGAAGCATTCCCATCGCCAATTCGAGGCACGGCATGTGGTGTTGCGAGCTTCTGGGGTCGTCTGTTCGGTATCATTGCACCACTGACCGTTGATGCAATTGTGCCGACCAATTCCTCGCTGGAAACCCCTCGCAGTCAACAAGATTCTTTACATTGCTGGAGGCGTAACGTTGGGTTGTGTGGTCTGGGTTTCATTGCTGCCAAACAAGCTTGTCGGCAGGCAGAGTTTCTGAGAGTGTGCAAGATGCAGGGACACAATTGTAGGCAGTGGTGTCCAAGTCGATCATAAGGTCTCTTGGACTGTACATATAACCTCGCCATCGACCTATGACAAAGCCAGCTTCTCGTGATTGTCATAAAGTTCTCGAGCGTACGCTCATGTCCTGTAGCTGGACGTGAGTAGCTGTATAACTTGTCAGCGAACTGAATTGCCGTCCAAACTTGCTTAGCCATACCAGTCGTGCTGAATGTGATTCTTCCTGCTCTTGGCGTGCCGTGCGCGTGCCATGTGCGCCATGCTATTGCGACCTGCTGCGCTATCACTGCGCTCTCCATGTGTGTCAGAGTTTGCTGCTCGTCCGGATCATCTTCTCGTGTCGGGCATATTCATCCCACTAGCTCTACCATCTCTTCAAAGCCTTAGACAGCTCAGACATGCTTCGTTGTGCCGATGACCGCGCCTTTGACCTTAGTCCAGTCGATGCTATCGTCTACTTCTTCGTTGATGAGTCCACAGACAACCACATTGTCACCTCTGATGACATAAACGCCTTGTGGCTGTACCGCGGATGGCTCCTCTTCCTCTGGGCTTCTAATGATGCGCTCCTCGCAATTCTGTAGCACGAGGTTCGTGACTTGATCACAGGCGAGGAGCGTGCCGGCTAAGGTACGTCCGTCAACGGTAATGATTAGAACCTTTTCTGTGAATACACGTTAGATCGTGCACTACGCGCATTGTGTAAGCCATTGATGTGCTCATCGCAGCTTAGACTCGAACTTACTATTGAGGTAGGATTGTAGCGACATTTTGACAATTCTCTGGAGTCCGCGATTCGTTCTGCGTATGTATGCTCGTAGTGGAAGAAGTGGTGTTGGCCTGACAAGTAGTCAAAATGTGCTCTGCTATGTTGAAGTTTAGAAGTCCGTGCACTGTCGACCTCACATAGCAAGCATGTGATGAGCTTGATCAAACTTCCATAATGGCTACACACCTGCATGTGCTATCAATGGTCAGGGCATCTGTCTAGATGATGTTTGACATTACTAAGTATATTCTGCTGTATCGAGCCCGAGACCGTCCTTAAGTACATTCTAGAGCCGAGCACTTCGTCTACAGAATAGTTCTTGAGAGCTGCACCACATTGAAACCGTACTGTTCGTACGCAACGTAGAGATAATCTGGAGCGAGTGCGGTATGAAGGAAACTCGCAGTCAAGCAAGCATACATCGCAGGCAGATTGGACGATTGTATGATTGGATACACAGCCATCATGCCTACATCCAACGAGCTCGAGACTTCTGACAATTGGAACTTATGCTCGAGCTTTCGTCTCCAGTTGTGTCCTGTAGCATGCCTTTGCCGAGCACATACGGTGGCGCTGACGCTGGAGCAAGCACACCGGCATTGCTGCCAAGCGCCAAGAGCAGCTTGTTCCACCGACTGCAAGCAACAGACATGACTTGGAGATTGTTGCATTAACGTGTGGGCTTTCATACTGGTCCAGCCATCTTGCGCTTTACACGCTTAGCACCGTTGATACGTCTGCCAGCGTCATCAACACCGCCCGTCGAGTATCCGTCATCATCGTAACCTTCGTAAGAGCTCTCATCGTAGCGTCGCTTCTTTCCAGTTCGATCTGGTCGCAAGGCACTTGGTGACGAAGGCGCAGTGGCTCGACCTGCAGCCATTGGGTTCGTCCTTGCCATCAACACCGAATTCGTCGACTTTACCGGAAGAAGGCCACTGAGTGGAGGTCGCTGAGCCACCACAGGCTCGTCCAAGCCAAGTTGTTGCGTCCACTCTGCGTGCTCTGCTTTAGGAAATGCCCCGGTTTGAAGTGGAATGCTTTCGTAAGATTCTCGAACATCTCGTCGGTGCCTTTGCCTCCGAGGGCGAAGTTCTCCATTTTTTGCTCCCACATCGTAACACCGTCTGCCACGACGGCGTCCCAACCCGGATCGACAAGACCTTGTAGATGTCCTTCTTGAGCAGTCGCCTTATTCCTGCCTTCGATCCCAAGGTTTCGCGATTTCGTTTCGTATGATTTTCGCAGCTTATTGATTTTCTCGCCCGTCTTTGGGTCGCGTCTTGCTACCGACGCCTGCATAGCTTGGAGTGAGTAGAGCTGCAACATGTCCTGTGCGGGATCTGGTAGCAGCGGTGCGATAGCTGTTGCGCCATTGTTTAGCAGTCTTCAAGCACTAGATTGGCAAACACTCACGATCTGTGGAGAGACAGTATAGCACTGGAGCAGCCGGAGCAGGTTCCAGGCTTTTAGCCACATCTGCTATCCGCTCGTGATCTGTCCTCCTGTGATCTGCATCCTCCATCTCTATATCTTCTTCTCGATCGCGGCCCTCTGCCGGTTTCTCGATAGGTGTGTCTGGCTGAGTATCTCCTCCTTCTGTGCTTCTCGCAATTATCTGGCTGGGAAAGCTGGCTGTGCTCGGTGGCGTGGGCGCCGTGGTGGTCGCGTTGCCGTTCGCTGGTAAGTTCTGTGCTTGCCATGAAGGCGACATGTGGACGGAAGGTGGTGGAGTATGTAGCGATTGTCCTTCGGGAAACGTTTTCGCGTCTGCAAGTGGTGGAGATGCTGGGCTATATGAAGTGCGCCGCCGCTTTGGTGAGCGCTCCGAAGAGGACATTGAGTTATCGCGTCCTCGCCGCGTCGTAGGTCTGTAAATGTTTTGAGATACACGAGCGAGTTTGGTTGATGGCAAGGCCAGAAGGCCAGCCCTCAATGTCGTCTTACGCTGGGCGTGCCAGTATGAAGAATCTCCTCGGTGGACGTTGTACAGTCGTCGATCAGTTTCCGAGTATATGAATGTTGTAATCTGTCAGCGGTATGGTATGTTTGTCGCAGAAAGTGAGAGTGAAAGGGTTGTCGGTGGGTGATGATGGTGCAGCAGATTGGGTCGCGGATGTGGCTGTTCTTGGACCTCGCCGTGCACACTAGTCAGAGCGCTAAGCACGTGATGGGTACATGACTTCATTTGATGTGCATCCACCAGCACGATGTCGAAGCAGCGTCTGGCGTCAAGATGAACGATCCTATCGACGATGATTTCTCGGCCATAGGTATACCGAAACCATCTGCAGCGGCAGGCTCAACCAACGCACGACCAGCCGCAGCATTAGATCGTGGCAATGGACCATCAGCCTCAAAGACTGGAGTGGTACAACCCAAACCGCAGGCGCTCGCCAAGAGAACAGGACCAAGCAGTATCCTGGTCTCACCACGCCAGAAGGGCAATCCAATCTTGAGCTTCGTCAAGAACCTGCCATGGGAGTATAGCGACACACCTGCAGACTACATTCTTGGTAGCACGACATGTGCTCTCTTCTTGAGCCTCAAATATCATCGTCTGCATCCTGAGTATATCTACACCCGTATCAAAGGCTTAGGTGGGCGGTACTTGCTTCGAATCGTGCTTGTCATGGTCGACATTGGCAACCACGAAGAATCACTACGCGAGTTGTCTAAGACAAGTTTGATCAACAACGTCACTCTTGTATTGTGCTGGTCAGCAGCAGAGGGAGCGAGGTATCTGGAACTATTCAAAACCTACGAGAACGCTCCTCCAACCGCCATCAAACAGCACCAGTCATTGTCGTACTCGGATCGAATGGTCGATTTCATCACGACACCACGAAGTATCAACAAGACTGATGCTGTCTCCCTGGTCAGCCAATTTGGATCTATCAGGACAGCCGTCAACGCTCGACACGAAGACATTGCAGCAGTGGCTGGATGGGGTGACAAGAAAGTCGAGCGTTGGTGCAGAAGCGTGCGCGAACCGTTCAGAGTTCAACGAGCGGCTCGACGCACGTTGGCGCCAGAGAAGTCCATACAGACACAGTCGGTGGCTCGTGCCATGACACTGTCACGAGAGGCGACCCGTGCTGAGACTCAGACGCCGGCTCATGACCAGGACATCCCACAAGTAGCCATCGATGCTGTTCCGGACAACGAAGCTGATCAGCGGCCTTACACAAGACTTGCTGAAGAATTTGGTGCGGATGAGTTGGCAGACGGTGACCTTGACAATCTTATTGGGGTACCCATGAGGCCGGTTCCGGAAGCGCCAGCGCCTAAGAAACGCAAGAATGAGGACGATGAACTCGATGCTGGAGTCATGGCGGCGTTGTCGAAGCTGCGTAAACCAGACTGAAGCAGCCTCATGACCAGTCACAGCTCTCCAGCATCCTCCTTGAGAACGATATCATCTTCAGACACAGCTTATCATCGTGATTGTGTTCTGCAGTCAGTATTCCATGATCGCCAATAGGTCTTACGCATGCTAGTGGTGCATCACCAGGCAGAGGAGTTGCATGCCACTGCAGCTGACGCTTTTCCATCTGGGTCATGAGGTCTGTGAGGTATGGACAGCACTTGTTGCCATCGCTCGGTCCGAACACTTCAGCACGTACGACCTTCTTACACATACTGCGCCACTCCATTGGCGACAACGAAATTGTGAAAGCAGCCATACAGCCCAGTCCTCCAGTATGTAGGTGCGAGGTCGCCGACTGCATATCTGCTAAGCGGAATTTCTTCGTCTCTCCTGCAGCTTCTGCACGCTCGGCCTCTGCATTGATACCAATGAGTACGCGTGAAAAGCGCTCTGTAATGCCCATGAGCAAGCTATTCATGGCGCTGGTGTTTTGCATTCCCGAGAAGAACTGCTTGGGACACTCTTGGCAGCTAAGTACTTCGGATGCACTCTGCATTGCATCTCTTAGTGGGTGGAGCGCGAAGGGGAATGGCGCGGCAGTGTCCATCGTGTTGAGAGAATTGAGAGTCAGGTACATCGTGCTTAGACATGCACATGAAGCCATCGCAGATGCAGGCAGAGTAGACTCGCGATAGCCGTTGAGGTTAGCATCAACTTGTGTGTCTCTACCATACAGACTGCTGGCGCTGCCGTGTCGTGGCTGCGACGTTGTGAGTTCAAGTGGCAATGTCAATACAGAAGGACTTCTGCTTGAGCTGTCGGTCATCAACTCGGGCAACCCATATGTTGGAGACAGAGCCTCGGGTGATAGATCCCAGCTCGACGCTCCAGCGCCGCCCAGAGAGTGCATGGCTACGTTTGGCCCATCGAGATTCATGTGCTCTTGGGCGAAACCAAGGCCAAGCAGGTTTGCAGGCCTTGTGTTGCTCCAGCCTAGCTGCGACACTTCGTCTGGTAGACTTGTGGTTGGCATCGATCCCAAAGACGGGAGCGTCTCGGTCGTTTCTTCTCGTTCTGAACTCCTCTGTCTTTTCTTGGGTCGGCCCATCTGCTTTTGAGGACTGTAGACGCAGGTCATGCACTCTTTCTGGCAGCGCACGCAGGTCGGCTGGTCTCCGCTACACTTCAACTTCTTGGTTCCTGTTGCAATGGTCAGTACATCGCATGGCCGCATGTAGAGCAGACCGTACTACACTCGTCACATGCTGCTCGCCGTTTGACGGACTTGTCAGCTTGTTGTTCACTTGATTCACTCCCCATCGCAAGCTTTGCTTGACCGTGGTACGAGCAAACCTGTCCGATGTGCTTGAGAAGGTACTACGGATCGTGGAAGGGAGCTATAGTCCACAATCCTTCGTCGTAAGATAACATTGAGTTGTGTCATAAGTCGCTATGTCAGCAATTACGCTAAATACGCAGGGCTGAAGGCTGAAAGTGGATATTGACAAGCACACATCTGGTGCTCCGGAAAAAAGTTGAAGCTCCCAGATTTCATGCGATCATTCTAACGAGCTTTGCGTTTAGTTCAGTAACCTCCACAACAATGGCAGGTCAAAGAGCTGGACAGAAGCGCAAGGTCATCGAGGTGCCACGACCGATCCAGGAAGAGGAGGAATCAGATGCATCATTCGGTAACAGCGACCTTGACGACAATGATCTGAGTGAGGACGACAGCGAAGATTTCGGAGAAGAGGATGAGGAAGAGCTGAACAGCGATGAGATACCGTCATCAGAAGATGAGCCAACGAGTCTACGGACAAGGAAGCCTGGCAGCCAGCAAACACCACGGAAACAGCTCATGGGCAGTGAGACTGCTGTGGAGATTGCAGACTTGACCCCAGAGACCACAGTTCGTTCTCTCGTGCCTACGGACGAGGACGACGTGCCGAACTACACAATGGGCGAAGACGCTCATGGAAATCCTCGCTATCTCTACGACGAGATTGAGCCAAACTATGATTCGGACGACTCTGCGATAGAGACAAGCAATACCATCGGCAACATACCTCTATCCTATTATGATGCATATCCACATATAGGCTACGACATCAATGGCAAGAAGATCAACCGACCGGCGAAAGGCGAAGCGCTTGACTCGCTGCTTGACAGCATTGATATACCTGAAGGATGGACTGGTCTCACCGATCCCGCCACTGGCAAGCCTTTACAACTGTCAAAGGACGAATTCGATGTGCTACAACGACTCACTCGTAATGAAGCACCAGGCGATGGCTACGACCCGTACCCAGACATGGTGGAATACTTCACCGGCAAGGGTATGGAAGAGGTCATGCCAATATCCGCTGCGCCTGAGCCAAAGCGGCGATTCGTGCCCTCTATGCATGAACATAAGCGAGTCATGAAGATGGTAAAGGCTATCAAAGAGGGTCGTATACAACCATACCGAGAACCTTCGAAGGAAGATCAAGAAGAAGATGATGAGCTCGATTTCGCTACATTTGACATTTGGGCGAATGAGGCACCTCGACCAGATCACCCGATGCACATACCAGCACCGAAACTTCTGCCTCCAGGATATGAAGAGAGCTACCATCCGCCACCAGAGTATCTACCAGACGATGACGAGAAGAAGACCTGGGAAGCTCAAGACGAAGAGGACAGAACAAGAGATTTCCTACCACGAGATCATGCTGCACTCCGTCGTGTCCCTGGGTACGAGCGGTTCATCAAAGAGAGGTTTGAACGTTCCATGGATCTCTACATGGCGCCGAGAATCAGGAGAAGCAAACTCAACATCGACCCCGAGAGCCTGTTGCCCAAGCTACCAGACCCGCAAGAGCTTCGTCCGTTCCCTGATCACGTGTCCGTGGTATATCGTGGCCACCAAGGCAGAGTCAGAGCGGTTGCCGTTGATCCTACCGGCAAATTCGTTGCTTCAGGTGGTGAAGATGGTACAGTTCGTGTGTGGGACCTTCAAAGTGGTTACTGCTTGCGAAGGACGAGGCTTTCCGAGACCGACTCTGTCCATGTAGTGTCATGGCGACCAGGCACAGGGCCGTCCATCCTGGCAGCCTGCTGTGGAGACAGCGTCCACTTCCTCCTACCCGGCGTGCCTAGTTTGACACCCGATGCTGAGGGCGAGGCTACCGAGCTATTGACCGCAGGATTCGCGAATGCTACTGCAAACGCCGCCAGAACAGCAGCAGGCTCCGAGAAGCCATCGTCCGTCACATGGCATCGACCTATTGCCAAGCACGCAGCCGCTGGCGTCCTGCTCAGCTTGTCTCTACGTGGAACACCCAAGACGCTGACATGGCATCGACGTGGCGACTACTTCGCAACTGTCTGTCCATCAACATCTTCAACATCGACTGCCGTTGCTATACATACACTCAGCAAGCACTTGACACAGCATCCTTTCAAGCGATTAAAAGGTCTAGCTCAGACAGCAACCTTTCACCCTTCGAAGCCACTCTTCTTCGCCGCTACACGTCAACGTATCCGAGTCTACGATCTACAGAGACAAGTGCTCGAGAAAGAACTCCAGCCTGGTGTGCGATGGATTTCTGCGATATCGCTGCATCCTCTTGGTAGCAACCTCCTGGTGTCTTCCTTCGACAGAAGACTGCTGTGGCACGATCTCGACATGGGCAGCACACCATACAAGACTCTGCGATACCACGGCAAAGCTATCCGCGATGTCAAGTTCCACCCGTCTCTGCCTCTGTTTGCAGACGCAAGTGACGATGGTAGCATGCAAATCTTTTACGGCAGAGTTATGACTGATGACCTAGAGAATGCAACGATTGTGCCGCTGAAGGTGCTCAAAGGACACAAGGTCACGAAAGAGCTTGGAGTGCTCGCGCTGGACTGGCATCCCCGAGAAGCATGGTGTGTAAGCGCTGGTGCAGATGGCACGCTGCGACTGTGGATGTAGAAGCTTGTAGTGCTACAATGAGCGAGTACTCTCGCAGCTGTATTGATACATGGCCAAGCATTATGTTACTCGTCCTCGTCTTCGTCGTCAGCGACAACGACACGTCTTCGTTTCCGCTCTGCACCAGCAGCTGGTGCATCATCGACCTCGCCCTCAGCGTCTTCCTCGTCGTCGACATCACGTCCACGCTTGGGTGTCGCTTCACGACGTGCTGCCCGTCCTTCCTCGATAATGCCATCGTCCTCGTCTTCCTCATCGTCAGGCACTTCCTCCTCCTCATCACTGCCAGCAACGAAGTCATCCTCTTCATCGTAATCGTCCTCTTTGCTAGCCTTGAAGCCCCGTCGGCCATAGTCTTCTTCTGATGAGTATTCACTGTTGGCGCGTCTCCGGCGTGCTGCCTTTGGCTTGGTTGCGGTGCGGCCACGAGTTGTCGCCAGGCCATCATCTTCCAGCGCGCCTGCGCTGAGACCGCCAAATCGTTGAGAGCTGAGCCCAGAGCGACCGAGAGCACGGTTCGAGCGGTCCCTTTCCCGTTCCAATTGTGCCTCCTGCTTCTTTCGTGCACGCAGCTTCTCGCGCTCTGCTTGTTCAGCACGCTTCTTTGCGAGTTCCGGATCTTCGATAGTCTCCATCCGTCCAACAGCTGCACCTGAGCCATTGAGCCTCTTGGGTCCCGCTGCTGCTGCCAGATCGGACTGTAGATTCGCGATGGCTTCGTCGATGTAGTCTGCTGGCGGAGAAACGGTCAAACCTGTGGTCAGCACGTTCGTGACCCTGGTCAAGCCTCGACTCGGCATAGGCGCAACGAGATATGTCCAAGCGTGCTTTGTGGGATCGAATTTGCCAGCTTTGCTGTCTGCTGGTACTGAGGTCGGCGTGGGGATGACCGGATCACGTTGTGGTGGTGCTAGTGCATTGCCATTGATCTCATACTGCACAGTTGGCTGTGATGCAAATTGAATTGTCAGCGAGCCGTCTGACCATCGATTTATGCGTGCGTTCGACTGCAAAGTCGATGAATCTGAGGAGAGTGCCGCCAACGCACTGTCGTAAGCGCTGTGTTGAATGCTGAAAAGTTGCTGCTAGCGGTCTTCGAGTGGTGGTCTGCTGTAGGAGCCTTGAAGTCTTCTGCTGTGAATGAGTGTGCGTCGATGGACAAAAACTTTGGAATCTTGAGAAGATACATCTAGCAGGTGTCAGTCAGAGCTCAAGCACATTTTATCGAGCCATACCTCTCCGTCAGTAGGATCCGGCTCTGGAAGTCGTGGATATTCGACATCTTGCACTTGTCGCTCCTGAGCCACCATCTCAACTTCTTCTGCATTTTCGCCAGCTCTGTCGTCTCTATCCTCGTCGTCGCCAGAGTCTAGCTCTTCATCGTCCAGGGAACGACTAGCACTTCGAATCAGTGCCAATCCGTTGTTGCTTGTAGCATGACCTACCGTGGCTTATCCTCTGCGTCTTCTTCATCGCCGAAGAGATCGTCCAGCCCATTCCCTTGCTGCTCTTCACCATCCGCATCTTTGACGGCAGGCCTTTGTGGACGTCGTGGCCGTGAAGGTACATCCTCGTCTTCGTCGCTCGTGAGACCAGTGTGCTCGTCGTCGTTCGCAGTGATTGTACTGACGATTCCATTCGCTTCATCTACCTCTGCGCCCAGTGGTGAACGCGCTGCATCAGCTGCAACTGCAGCGGCCGAAGCCATTGTGCTGAAATGCTGTCCTCTTGGTCGTTGACAGTTGTCGACGTATGATCAAAGCGCGGTCTAATCTCAGATCAAGAGTATCTCTGACACTTGAAGTTCGGCGGGAGGATTGAGCGAGAGATGTCGGCGCAAAGATAGAGACAGAATCGAGATATTCACTCTCAAGTGTACTTGACGCGACCACCAGCTCAAAGAATCTTGTGCACTGACCAGTTATAGGGCTGAGGCATTGTGCCGCCTTCACCTCGACCCTGAAACTCTCCTTAGACCCAGTGAATTCCATTCCACGAACACACCCCTGTTTCGATCTCGAGAGGGCTTCGAACACGTTACGAGAAGAGTCAAGTGGTGGGAGATCAAATACAAAGGTCGCCATCACAACCATCCAGCCAGACATACCATAAGCCCACAGCTATGTCGTCGTGGGTCAACAATCTGTAAGTTCCCTCCTTCCAGCTCTGTGATGTGTATCAAGAGCACGTGCAACCAAGCAGAAGACTCTGCGTATAAGCCATGGACGAGTTTGCGTACGCAATGCAGCAAGAACAGAGTCTGCTTTGACCGACGCCACCTCTCCTTCTGCCTGCATGAGGGACGTTGCTGACCAAGTCCTGGCGTGCTATCATACAAGTCCAGCTTATTCTTGATCGTTGTCAATCGTGAGAGATGGGCTGACCTCTTCAACTAGACGAGCCTTTGGGCGAACGGCGAATCCAATTCGCTCGAATCAGAACGCACCACCAAGTCGCAGCAACACATCTTCACCCGTCACAACGTACAACCCACATCTTCAGCCTCAACATGGTGGACAAGCTCCAGCTTCTCCATCATCAGTACCAAGTGTGGCATACCAGGATCCGCTGCTGGGTAATCCAAGCAACAAGACTCCAGTCTTCTTCCGAGAGGAGTACTCGAGCTTCATCGCCAAAGGCAACTTCAGCACTCTTGCCATGAAGCCACAGCTGATTGAAGATGGAGAGTGGGTCGCCCATCAACGTACGTCCTTTGTCGGTCTTGGAAAAACGTCTTACTGACAGTCTGCAGTCGCCGAACAATATCGTTTGATGGCTGGAATGATCAGGATAGTCCAAGAAGTTGACCCTACCAAAGGACGTCCACTCTGCAATGAGCAAACTTGCCCAACCATGTCTGCTGGCAGGTAGGTTGAAGCAGCCACGGTCATGTATCGTTCTGACATCTACACAGCGTATCATACACATGGATTGACCAGAACCGCAATCCAATGCCACTTCCAGCACCAACATACATCCGTCACATTCAGACCTGGGTCAATGGTAAGATCATGGACACATCTCTGTTCCCTACGGACACCTTCACGTCTGCGCCAGCTCTCCCAACACCAGAGCAGATAGCAGCAGACACGAACTACTGGCTTGGCAAGCCCTCTGGTTTTCCCCAACGATTCGAGGTTGAGATCAAGAACATGTACAAGCAGATGTTTCGCTGCTACGCTCACCTCTACTGGGCACACTGGCTGACCTTTTGGGACGTGAACGCTTACCGAGACTTGAACACCTGCTTCGTTCACTTCATCAATGTTGGACGTCTGTACCACCTTCTCAGCGAGAAGGATGCCGAGCCAATGCAGCCTCTGATCGAAATTTGGATCAAGCAGGGTGTGCTGCCTCGCTTCGAGAAAGCCGAGTCAACTCCTGTCTCTGCAGGAGGTAATTCTTCAGCAGGACCATCCGCAGGTACACCAATCTCAGCTCAAGGTTGAATAATGAGTGAGAATTGGCATGAATTGATGAGCAGTGGCATGAGAGTGGACTTTGCAGGCATGAGGGTGGACGTTACGGACCAGGGTGTATTGCAGACATGCAAGCGACCGGTAGCAAGATCATCTAACATAACTTTACACGACATGTGTATGCTTCACGCTTTGCATCAGTATTCGAAATCATCATCGACAGCAGCCTTCTTGTCCTTGCCCACATGCTCCTGCTTGCGATACATTTCAGCAACCTGTCGACTGGTCGTTGCATCATCAGGCTTCTTGTCTTCACGAACGTGAATGAATCGCGGAAATCGCAGACTGACGCCTTTGTGTGCTCCATCGCCGCCAAACTCTTCTGCCGCTGCCCGGTAGCGAGGCGAGAGAGTCAGATCAGCAGTCTTGACCTCCCACACGAATCTTGGCTCGAACCACACGTTTGGCTGATCAGTCTTGCCCGAGCTGTGTTCGTAGTATGGTTTCGGACGTTCGATGACAATTGGCGATAGTGTGTCGTAGAGCTCCTGCAGCATAGCATCCGAGAAACCTGTGCCAATGTTGCATACGGTTTCGTACTTTTCCGTCTTTGAGTTGTAGCATGCCAGCAGGAATGCACCGTACACCGATGTGCGTTTGCCTTTGCCGTAGTATGCCCCAAGCACAACCAGATCGAGGGAGTCTCCTGCGCCTGCAAGGTAGTCTTTCTTCACCTTGAGCCAGTTCTGCGATCGTCGTGAAGGCTCGTAGTGTGACTCGACACCGTCTAGCATCTTCACCATGAGTCCCTCACACGATGCCTTGATCGAGTCCTCAAGCAGGAGCTGTATCTCGTCGATCTCGCGACTGTTGCCGAACTTGGCGAATGTGAATTCTCCCTCAACTTCCTCGAAGGCATTATACAAGTGCTCACGTCGCTCACGGAACGACTTGTTGACCAATGCTTCGCCGTTGAGAAACAGCAGGTCGAATGCAAAGACGCACACCTTGACTGTGATGGTGTCCGCAGAGACGTCCTTGCGCTTGCGCGTCATGAGCTGCTGGAATGGAAGAACTGTCTTCTTCTCGACATCCCATGCTACAGTCTCGCAGTCAAGAACGAAGCTCTTGGTTCCTGGTTTGACCCAAGTTGGCAGCTTGGCAAGTATATCAGGATACTTCTTGCTCAGATCTTCACTGTTGCGAGAGAAGATATTGGATACGCCTTTATGCGTCTTGCCCTCTGCTGGAACCGAAGTCGCAGCATAGTCGAGGTCAGCATCGTGCGCAACGAAGTGAATCTGTGCTCGCTCGCCGTCATATTTGTACTCGCAGGTGAAGTCCTTGCCTTCGAATCGATCGAGAACCTCGCCGATAGATTTGGTCGGTTTGGCCAACATAGGCTTGAGTGGGACACCAGGTCGTAGCTTGCAGGCACTTCGCAGTTCCCAGATGCCACCTTCTAAGAGAGCAGGCACAATGACCTCGTAGCTTGGTAGCTCACTGTAGACAGCTTTGAAAAGATCTTCTCCTTTCTTCAATTGATCCTCACTAGGGACCTTACTGCCGTCCTTGGAGACAGCATGAGCAACCATAGCATGTGCCACGGCGACTTGCACTGTTTTGTCAGCAAGCCCGAGTCTCATCTTGCCCTCCAGTGATCGGATGATGAACTTCGCCTCGCTGGCTCCACCTTTGTCCTTGGTGATGTCGACAGACTGTCCCTTCGGCAGGTTTGTGTCTGCTGCCGAAAGCAGTTTCTTGATCCCGTCTACCTTACGCCCTTGTGCACCCTGGCCCTCAACGAGTGCAATCTTCATGAGTCCTTCGTGCACTCCTCGCACCGTGAGCGCTTTCGGCTTGAACATTGTTGGCTGATTTTGACGACTTTTCGCTGCAACAAGGCCCAGATCACCAATCTTTTGTTGATCCTCTTTGATGATCTTGAGGTTGCGGCCTGTCGACTCACCAATGGCCTTCATGATGAGCGACTCGCCAATGCCGAGCTCAACACCAGCATAGTCAGCGGCCAGCTTGCCAATCATAAGCAGAACTGTCGGCAGGAGATCGTTGGGTGTGAGGCGAAGTACTTGGCGGAGGAATGTCGAGCAGTATGCAGATATCTCGAGTCGCTTGGTGGTCATTTCGATCTTTGAGAATGTGGTGCATAGTGCAGCATAAGGCACAGGATCTCCGGCCTTCCAATCAGGGTATGCGTCCACGTTCTTAGTGCGTAAGGTCTGTTGAAGTTTCGCTCGTGCTTTCGTTGTCACTTGAGCAGGCTCTTCCTCGTCTGTACCTGAAGCTTCGTCGTCGGTCGCTGGGTCTTGCTTGACCTCTTTCTCGTCCTCATCATCGACGATGATTTCCTTCGTAGAAGAGTTCTTGTGGTTGTTTACAGCTGGACCACCCACTGGCTCTTTTGCAGCAAACTTGTTCGTAGGCTTCGAGGGTGCCTTCTGTCGCTGTCTCTTCGTAGGTGGTTCTTCATCGGAAACATGGTCCTCGTCTTCGCGCTCCTCTGTTGCTCGTTTTCGAGAAGGTGAAGCAATCTCTTCCTCCTCCTTTGTCTCGACCTTGCCGTTCGCGTCCTCCATCGTCACGTCTTCTGCGGCATGTTTGCCATTGGCTTGACTCTTCTTCGCAGCCTTAGTGGCCTGAGCATCTGACTGAGAGGAGAAATTGAGCTTCGCTTGCTGAGGCGCGGACTTCGAGTTTGACGGACTACCAAAGAACTTGCTGTGACAACGTTAGCACGATTGCGAAGGACTCGGACAGTGCGCCACGAGGCGACTGGGAGTGTTTGCCGGGATTGCATACCCTAGAGAGGCCTGCTTAGGCGCCATGGTGATGTGTTTGCGAGTCGTGTGAGCGAGCTCTGACTGTTCTGTGTACGTGCCAGACAGCGAGATGCTGAATCTTGATGCGCGATACACAAGGTTGTTCAGATCGCGCCGGACAGATGTATAAGTCCTTCGCATCACCTTCTGCTTGAGGTGTGGTGGTATTCTGTAATGCCCAGGCAGTTGATCGCGCGTTCAATTCAGCGCGTCGCGAGCGCGAAAAAGGACATGACGTCGGACATGCTGAGCAGCCTCCGGAAGTGAATACATCATCAAGACATCTCAACGACGACATCAAAGTTGATCTAGTGGTCTTGTCTACGTCTATTGAAGAACTCACTGCATCAATATCTCCTGCATAGTCCCTATCTCGAGTAACAGCCATGTCAGGACGTTACGAAGCTCCGGCATTAACACCACAGTTCTGCTTCAACCAGACGGCTCTCAGAGGTACGTGAGGATTCCTCACAGCTACTCCCAAGCTCACGCTCATACAAGTGATGCAGACTTCCTACGACTCTCACGAGGTGCCGTTGATGATACTATTGGTCAAAACTTGAACGATCTCCTCACACCTGGTAACCAACAATTCAACCCGTCCTCGACAGCATTGAGGCAGCCCAGACCAACTGGCAGATCCCGTATCGACCCACAAGCATGCACTCAATTCAGAGAGAAGGTACTCTTCCCAAGCTGGCAAGCTAGAGACCAGGTCCTTCATTACTGTGCACGAGTAGCCACATCACCAGACCCAGACGACATCCAACGTCAAGCTGAAGATGAGGAGGCGAGACGGCGCGTTATCAACGAAAGACTAGATCCCTACAGTGGTCGATACTTCCCAAGAGACACAAGAGGCGAGGCCCTGGCGAATTTGCTGCGGAATGAAAACATGGTAGAGAGCATCATAAGGACGCGGACGTGGCAGAGTGTAGGTGAACGATGTGGACATAGTGCAGATGACTTCGAGGTCGCACTTGAGGAGTGGAGAGGACGACGATAACATGATATCTTCGTCTCTCTCCACAACGTCGCTGCGACGTTGTGGGTTCGACACAGCATGCACTTCGTCTTCGTCTACTCGGAAGTCTTTACGACGTCGTACTCGGCGCTGTACGAGCGAAGAGCCTATATAGCAGAAGGTTGCTTGGAGGCATTGTGTAGCGAGTCGCCCACAACTGCTGGCCAGAAGGAGCCGTAGTTGGTAGGAGGGATAGTCGCAATCGATCGAGGAGCCCGGGAACGGAACGAATACCATTGCTACGCTTATAGCGAAGAGGTACCACTCAGCAAGTTGTCTAAGACAATGGCTTCCTTTTAATGACTGTGTAGTCACCTAACTGATGTAGATGGAAAAAAAGGTAGAAGCGTTCGAATGAAAATGACTTAAGCTGCCGCAGATGCCAAGCCTGGCTCGAGCTTGCGAGCAGAGCCGCATCGCTACTGGACAAGGACTGATTCGACCACACTTCCTTTACTTGAAGAGCTTGCATGCTAGCAACCACGTCGAACGAGCTGAGATGCAGAACATCGTAGATACTTGTGCTATCGAGTTCTGGAGAGCGGTAACTTCGCTCACGATTCTTGCTGGGTATGACATGGCTGCTATACTCAGCCATGATGTCCGAGACTTTATCGTACACTTGACCACTAAAACGGCTGAGGGTCGTGGACCTTGAAGTCACCATGCTGTAATAGCAAGGCATGAAATTATTCACTGATACTGGTGTTTCCTATCCTGAAATCATCATTACTTCATAGTATTGTCTATCCACAGCTCACACTTCAAAGCTTGAAGTCGAAACATGTGGTGAGCAGCATAACGTTATGAGGATCGTACTTTTGCCTGATGCACTCGAGCTTTCTCGTATTAGCCTCTCCAAAGAGATCTCGTGCTGTGACGCTGGCCAGAGCATAGTTGGGGTAAGTATAGAAGCCGTCGACCTCTTGGCCGTCCTGCTTGGCAGCCTCCGTAATCATATTTGCAGACTCGATCATTGCTGCATGCCAGTAGTCATCCTGACTGGCATCGTCCCAGGCGAAGAAGAGGTTGACTGGCAGCGGGTCGTTGCTGTGTGGGTATGGAGCATCGAGAGTATACTTTGAGTACGACAGGAAAGGCTCGACATCATAAGAGATGAAATTGGCAGAGTGTGACTCTCCAGCCTTGCCCCAGAACTCGGTCTGGTTGGCGATCTGGTCGAGCACTGGTCGAGTGAACTCCACGACATTCGCCGAGTGGAACGACCCGCGGTGTCCTCCCTGGACAGACGATTGCACCAAGCTCACGAAACCGTCGAAAGTTGTATTCTGGAAGGTCTGGTTGAACATGGCGAATGGATCGTGGCCATACGCTGGGACACCGTCGTATACAGCGAGGACAAGGACGTCGACGCTGCCGTCTGCATAATTGAGGGTTGGAATGACCTGGGCGAGTGGATCTGTGTTCTGGCTGCCGAATTCTGCGATGGCATCAAGTACTGCTGGCAGCGAGCCATCGCCAACGAAAATGGCAATGCCAGCGTAGATACTCGGTGATTGAGGGTATGCCTTCATACGGAAGTTGTAGATGGCACCAAATCGGTTGCCACCACCTCGCACTGCCCACCAGAGATCGGCGTTCTGTGTGGCCGAAGCCGTGATCAAGGTGCCGTTACCTAAGACCATGTCGACAGAAATGACGTTATCGCCAGTCAGTCCAGCCTGGTTAGTCTTCCATGAGAAGCCTCCACCACCGGTGACGAAGCCTCCGATACCTGGACCTGCGACTCGACCACCAACTGTGTTAACACCGGTGTCCTTGAGCTGGTCATAGACTTGAGCCCAGCTCAGTCCACCACCAATGTCCATGTATGTCTTGTCCGCAGAGACGGTGACCTTGTTGAACTGGTGCATGGAAATATGGATGCCTGGCGTCGAGGAGAATCCCTGGTTGGAAGCATGATTCGAGCAAGAGATTGCAAAGCGGATTCTCCGACTGCCGATGAGCTTCAGACCTGCTGCAAGATCCTCCGGAGTGGCGGGAGTGTAGATACACGCTGAAGCTTGGTTCGAAGAGGTCATCCAGTGTGAACTGTCAGCGTCCAGAGGCAGGAAGACGACACTGCTGCTGAGCGACTTCTTCGGGAGCGAATTGAGGGCGAAACATGCCGATAGCTCCGTATTGTTCACCTGTCGTTTCGGCAGTGTCTTGAAATCCACAGCAACATTGCCGACAGCACTGACAGAATCAATGAGTGTAGATCCAGCTGCCAGCCAAATGCTGAGCTGCTTTAGGTAGAGCATGATGAGGACGTAAAGAAGGAAATGGAGGACGAAGGAACGAGTGAAGATTTATAGAAGCACATATCGATCTTTGAGTATACGCCATTTCTCATAGCCGACATGTCCTGCGACTGGAAGTGCCATAGACATTGTGGCTCAAATGAACCATTAGCAAGCACCTTACCAGTAACCGTTTGGACTGCAGACCATCATACGGGGTCGAGAGCGATGATCACGCCACAAGTATGGAGTTCAGAAGAGGTACCCACAGACTTCTCCCCCATCTGGGGTCGTTAGAGCGTAGTGTCGAGCATGCTTCGGCCAATATGTCGAATACCAGGGCTGAAACAAATCGCTATATAGCTCGCACCGACACCGAGGTCGTCTTGCTAGAGACCGATCGAGTTTAGTGCGTTGACCTCGCGTTTTACCCGAGCCCTCGCGGACTGCCGGACGTCAACCTCTGTCGCGAACCCTCAAAATCCATACATTCTCGTGATGCTTACGAGACAGCTACATCGTGTGTCGAGATATGTAATCTGCTCATGACACCTGTGTGAGGAGCTGCGATGGAGTGTTCAGGAGTAGATCTTGAACGCAGCATAGAGGGGCTGTGTGACCTTGCATTGCGAGGATTGAGTTAACGCCTCTCTCTTTCGCCAAGCAGGTCACACTTGCTCGCACCTGACAGCGTAAGCATGAGATTGACGACAAGACATCGTGAGCACAACTTTTACGTGCCTCTTCAACGCAAAGATGGACACCGGCAACGCTTTTGTCTTCTACGATATAGCCTCTAACCAACCTCGCCGAACATTCGCGCCTAATCCGTGGAAAACACGATTTGCTCTCAACTTCAAGGGAGTACCGTATAGTACTCAATGGGTCGAGCTGCCAGATATAGGCTCGTTGCGGGAGGGACTGGGTGTGCAAGCGAACCGCACCGGACCTGAAGGCGAAGCCTACCACACGCTTCCACTGCTGCAGAACACGAAGAAGGGCGATTTCGTGGGCGATTCTTTCGAGATCGCCATGTATTTGGACAATGCCTATCCAGACCACCACAGGCTCATCCAGCCACATACTACTGGGTTGGTGGCAGCATTCAATGCTCATGTCGACGGCTTGTTCACAAAGTACTCGATCCTATGCACCATGCCGTTTGACCCTGCTGTGCTACCAACTATTGTTGCAATCTTCATGAAGAGAGTCGCGGCTATGGGCAAGACCAGTCTTGCACTGACGCCTGAGCAGCGTGAACAGATGTTCAAGGACTTCGAAGCCAACCTCGGCGAGCTGGCAAAAGCATACAGACACACAGGTGGCACTACAGATTGGTCATGGCGACCCCAGGGGACCGATGTGACTGCACACGGGCAACGACCGCCACCAGGACGTGAAGAGGCGGGTGTGTACCTTGATGGAGAAGAGCCTGGCTATCCCGACTTCATTGTCGGCGCTTGGTTGAAGATGATGCAGGAATGTCTGCCATCAGAAGACTGGCAGCGTCTCAGGTCATGGCAGCAAGGCCTGTGGGGCAGGATTGTCGACGCTCTAGAACCTTGGACGGAGATGAAATAGCTAAGAGCGATTGATGGAGTAGGCCTTTATCGATGCTATTGAGCAGCTAATCTCGAAGTGGTCTACCATCAACTTGTGTGTCTTATGCCTGTCGCAACACACCTCAGCCACAGGCTTGAATGTCTTGAACCGCACGAGCAACATCTGAAGGCGAGCATAGTTCGCAGGGCTGCTCTCTTGTGCCACCAGCAAGCACTTTGTCTCCTCCACAAGTGTCGTTAGCCTTTGTGCCTGGCTGGTGCGGTCTTTTATATATTGAATGCCCACTTACGCCTCACATCGTTTGTAAGTCGTGCAAGTGTCATCGAATCTCTGGCAAGTAACCCGGTCGATGGTTCTTCGTACGGAGAAGTCGTTACTTCGTGCTGGAGCTGAGAATGTGACACTAGAGGGTCTTCATATCAACCCTAGATGTGCAAGCGCTTCATGTGGGAGGTTGTCGCGCTCTGATGAGTTGGATAGCCGCTCCAGCGTTCTGCATGACAGACCGTCAGCATCAACAGTGTTGAGCTATAACGGCTGGCTGGCTTGCGGCATGGCTATCGCAAAGGATTGCTGCTCATTCAGATGCATCCTCTTCTTCTGCCAAACTGCCGTCGTGCCCAACGGTGACCTCCTGCATAGGTCCGAACATGCCTTCGCCGGCAATGGTCCACGTCGCCATCCAGATGTCGTAGCGATGGCCATGCTCAAGCTCATCGATATGTGCTGGAGAGTGCTTAAAGCCACCAAGGGCCGGGAAGCCCGAAGACTCTTTGTCCTTCCAGAAGATCGTATACTGGATGATATGTGCGCTGTTCTCATCGTGAGGGCGATCCCAGGACACAATCACGCCTTTGGCGACCGATATCACCTTGACGTTTTCAGGCGGTGCGGCAAGCTGTGGTCTTGCCATGGCCGATAGCACAGGCGTCCACTTGCTTTTACGCTCGCCGTAACGGCTTCTCACCTGGGCTCGATAGACTTGCCCATCATGTGCCCAATGCGAGTCCCAGCGATTGGCGTGGCAGTCGTCGGTAGAGAACTCACCATCGTCAACGCTTGATCGAAACTCGTAACCATACGTGCCGTATACAGTATCCCATGTTGCAGTAACACCAGCTGGACTTGAGACCAGCTCAAAGTGTGACGGTGATGGCAACGGTCTTGTCGGGATGTGTTCTGGTACTGCCAATGGTTTCAGACCAAGCTTGAAATCGTCGACCAAGGTGATTGAGAACGCTCTTGCGATCTGATACTCACCAAGAGCGTTCGGATGCAATCCATCATAGCTGCCTTCTGAAGCCACATACTCCTCTGCTAGCTTGACGAGGTGAATTGGAGATTCTTTGGTCGTCCACTTCGTGATCGCTGTAACCAGAAGCTCATTGTACTCCTTCGTTGATCGTGGTAGATCCTCTCTGCCATCCATGTACGTCCGCTGTGGTATGTTGGCAATGGCAAACTTCAAACGAGGATTGGCCTTTCGAGCATTGTGGACGAGGATAGTCATACTCTCTAAAGTACCCTTGGCATCGCTGACAAACCATCCGATATCATTGAAGCCTAGCATGACCAGCAAGAGATCTGTAGGATGGCCAGAGACGATTTCCTCAATGACATCCCTGCTTTGTGCACATTGCCGACCCCATGTTGAGTAATGGTGACTATCAAAGTCTTCGTCGACATCTTTGGCATAACCACCGTCTGCGCGCACTGATGACGGTGGATCCTCGGACTTATAGAGTGGTGGCGGACGGGGAGGTGAAGGCTCATCTGCTTGCTGAGTGCCAATGTATGGTCCTGTGAAGGTGACGTTGACTTGCTCATCCTTCAGCCACTTCCAAAGTCGGTAACGCCAAGTCCAGTCACCACTTCCTCCTTGTGTCATTGAGTCGCCAACGATCATCAAGCGCATTCCGCCGGTGTTCTCAGACGACATCTTCGTCTATACGTCACTGTTGTCGTGGTCTGAAGGTTGCTGAGGCATAGATGATGAGGTGAAGCAAGTTGTGGACCTGGCACTTCATGCTGCAATTTGAAGGCTCGACATCAAGCATTACCTCATCATGCAGCGAAGAGATGCGAACAGGGAATGAATATATTGTACAGTAAGCATTTACATAAGATTTCGAGTGATGCGGTGCGAAGTGTAGTTTGTGCTGTGCTCGAACAGATCGTGTCACAGCTTGTCGGATAGTCCTTTCAGCACAGCTGGAAGCTCATCAAAGATAACATCCTGCTTATAGCTCAACCTGCGGCATTGCAGTTCAACCTTGCGCTCACTCTTCCATTGTCGACCCAGCACGATGATGAAAGGGTAACCTATCATATCTGCATCTTTAAGCCTCCAACCAAAAGGTAGTTGACGATCATCAATGACAACGTCCATAGCAGGGAGTGTTGGTGCGATCTTCGCTGTCAGCTCATCGTATGTGCTGTGTATGTCATCCACATCAACACTCGGCGCCGCAGTCATGACCGCCTGAAATGGTGCTATAGCCAAGGGCCAGTTCAAACCACGCTCATCTGCAAGTAAGCCTGACGCAGCTGCGATTAATCGCGAAATGCCAATACCATGACAACCCATCTCCACCGACACTTGCTTATTGTTCGCATCGAGTACAGTGGCTCCCAGTGGAGCGCTGTATCGTGTGGAAAGATGAAATGTATGACCAATCTCAACTGCCGATGTGATACTTAAACTTGGTTGAGAGCAGCTCGGGCATGCGTCGTTGGATTGAGCTTGAGTGAGCAGGACTGGTGTGCCGTGCAGAGAAGAGTTCTCTTGGTGCAAGCCACCGGATGGCGTGCATCGTGGATCATAGATCGTCGAGCAAGCCTCGCATGCCTCTGAGCCATCGCGAGACTTCTCCCACAGAGTCGTTGCGTCTTCTACGCTGGTGTCGACATCGGACAGCAAGCGCTTGATCAGATGCAAGTTGAGCTTGCCTGCACCGAGTGGTGTAACAATTCTGTAGAACTTCTGTGGGCCATCCTTAGAGACGAGGTAGTCCTCACGTTGTTTCGTTTCAGGAGAAGTCCCAGCAACGAATGGCGCAGCAAAGAGTTCCTCATTGATAGCATAGCCACATTCTCTGCAAGATATAACGTTGTCCTCGCCACTGTCGGAGACGAAGTGGTATTCGTGACTGAGAGTGCCACCCATATTGCCAGAATCTGCATTCGCCACGAGATATGGCAGCCTGAGCTCGTCCAAGAAGGCGCAATATGCTTTGCGTACATCCTCATAGGTAGCGATCGCCTCTGCTTCTGTCACATCGAAGGTATACAGATCCTTCATCAAGAACTCCCTGCCGCGAAGAAGTCCTTGACGTGGTCGCGCTTCATCCCGGTACTTCCTCGACACCTGGTATAGGCGCAGCGGCAGATGCTTGTGGGAACTGACAGCATGAGCGACGATCGTGGTAATCTCTTCCTCGTGGGTGGGACTGAGCAGATATCTGGCACCTTTGCGGTCCTTGAGGCGAAGGAACTCTGAATCTCGTCCTTTAATCGTCCTGATTGAGTCCACAGCTTCTCGGAGGACAGCGAAGAGAGAGACTTTAGATGCACCCAATCTGGTCATGTGCTTGTCGACCAACTGCTCAAGCTTATTCTGTACTCGAAGTCCCAGAGGTAGGAGGTGAAAGATGCCAGAATGCGCTTGACGGACGAAGCCTGCTCGAACGAGCAGCTCATGGCTGGATGTATGCAGTTCGCTTTGAGCGTCCGCTGGCTTGACAAGTGTAGTTGGAGTCCAAAAGTTGCTCAAACGATTGCGGCCATCATAGTGCAGAGCTCTTACTCCTTGCACATGAGCATATTGCCAGAGAGTTGTCGGCGATTCTGAGCGCCTCACAATCCTTTGTGGAACGCGTCGAGTCGCATGCTTGCAGAACATGCGGTTCGATGATCAGTCGATGAGGATGATATCACGAAAGCCAAGGTGCTGCTGTTCTACGCGTCTTCCGGGATGAGATGCGTCTCGAGACATGGCTGACGGGAAAACCTCGGCATCATTCCCAAAATTTGGTTAACTTTTTGTGCAAGTCAGACCAGCAGACTTCTTGCTCTTCAACCACGGCTACAGGCCGTACAACGTTGTTCGCCATGGGTCAGAAACGGAAGCCCACTGGCGCGAACGCCATACAACAAGGGCCGCCAAAGAAGGCGAGGAATGAACGTCCTCCGCCGTCAGAGAAGCCAAAGAAAGCAAATCTTGTGTTCGATCCGAGACCAGACTGGCATGCGGTCGAGTTACCTTTGCTGGACGACAAGGAGGTCAAGATATTGCCTCCACAATGGATGATTGATGCTCTATATGAGCGAGCTGAGAAGCTGCTTCAGGATGAGAACACAAGCTACAATTCGTCACACCTCTCTGGGTCGTCCTCGCACAAGTTCTTGTCAACGATCATGACGTCTGGTACTCTCGAAGACAAGATTTCTGCACTCACGCTGCTGGTACAAGAGTCGCCTGTCCATACAATGAAGGCTTTCGACAATCTGCTTGGACTGAGCAAGAAGAAGAGCAGGGACCAGGCATTGTTGGCAGTCGCTGCGTTGAAGGATCTGTTGGGACAAGGCACCGTGTTGCCGCCGGACAGGAAGCTACGGTCTTTCAGCAAACAGCCTGGTCTGCTTGCGGCACTGCAGGGTATCAGTGCACGGTGGAAGGCTAGCGATTCCTTGCCTGGCGGTCTACAGAATGTGCACCTGCTCACATGGGCGTATGAGGACTGGTTGAAGAAGAAGTACTTCGAGCTGCTCCAGATCCTGGAAAGCTGGTGTGGAGACGAGGTTGCCTTCGCGCGCAGTCGAGCGGTGACATATGTCTGGGAGCTACTGAAGGACAAACCAGAACAGGAAGAGAACCTCCTCAGGTTGCTGGTCAATAAGCTGGGTGATACAGATCGCAAGATTGCGTCGAGAGCGAGCTACCTGTTGTTGCAACTCGAGACGACACATCCAGCTATGAAAGCTGTCATCACTAACAGCATTGAAGCGGACTGTCTCTTCCGTCCAGGTCAAAGTACTCACGCCAAGTACTATGCCATTGTCACACTGAACCAGACCATACTCAGCGGCAAGGAGCAAGAGGTCGCCAACAAGCTCTTGGAGATCTACTTCTCCATGTTCGTGCAGTTGTTAAACGATCAATCTGACGACCGACCACAACCTGTCGCAAAGCCTATCGACAGAGCCCAAGGAGGTGGAGGCAAAGCAGGCAAGATGGCTGCGAAGAAGCGCAAGGCGGAAGAGCGAACCAATGAGGCTGATGCCCAAACTCGCGAGAAACTGCTGGCACAGGTGCTCACTGGTGTCAATCGAGCATTTCCCTTCGCAGACACCGACAATCCGCAGTTCGTGAATCAGATCGATACACTCTTCCGTGTTACACACTCGGCCAACTTCAACACCGCTATCCAAGCCCTGATGCTGTTGCAGCAGATATCTTCGACGAAGCACTATGGTGCGGAAAGATTTTACCGAACCTTGTACGAATCACTACTTGATCCCCGACTGGCGAGCAGCAGCAAGCAGACCATGTATCTGAATCTGCTATACAAGAGTTTGAAAGCAGATGTCGACGTCAAGCGTGTACAAGCATTCGTCAAAAGGCTGCTCCAGATCGTCAATATGCATGACCCGCCATTCATCTGCAGTGTACTCTATTTGATATCAGAGCTGTCCAACACCTTCCCGAGTATCAAAAAGATGATCACTGAAGCTGAGGTGGACGAGGACGATGGGGAAGAGCATTTTGTCGACGTGCCTGAAGAGGGAGAAGACGCCACACCCGTCCACAGCAAACCATCGCCAACAGTGCACTACGACGCTCGAAAGCGTGACCCAAGTCATGCTCATGCTGAGCTATCTGCGCTATGGGATCTTGTACCAATACCAGCACACTTCCACCCGTCAGTCGCAGTGTTCGCTCAAGCAATACAAGGTTATGCACCCATACCACCCAAGCCTGATCCAGCGGCACACTCGCTCATGCACTTCCTGGATCGATTTGTGTATCGTAACCCCAAGTCAAAGGCATCAGCAGGAACTCATGGATCGAGTATCATGCAGCCTCTCGCAGGTTCTGCAGCAGCAGATCTACTCGTCAAGCCAAGTGGCCAGGCCTCCAGCTATCTCGGTGCCGTGCCTGTCAACAGCGAAGCATTCTGGGCCAAGAAAGTGCAAGACGTGGCACCTGATCAGATTTTCTTCCATTCGTACTTCAACCAGACCGGCAACAAGAAGAGGAAGCTCACTGAAAAGGCGAAGAAAAGCAAAAGCAAAGCTGCGGACAGCGACGAGGAAGACGAGGAGGCTGAAGATGAGATCTGGCAAGCTATCGCCAACAGTAGACCTGAAGTCGAAGGACCTGAGAGCGACGATGATCTCAGTATGGGTGATCTTGAGGAGGCATACTCTGATAGCGAAGCCGGCAGCGAGATGGGCATTGACCTTGGCGGCGATAACAATGCTATCGATCATGATCTCGATACCTTCGACGAAACTCAGGACGAGACAGCTGACCTCTCTGACAACATGCCAGATCTTGATAGCGGCGATGAGGAGGCATTGTATGGCGACGATGACGAAGTTGCAATCGACCTCGACGAGTCAGAGGCCGAAGACGACGCACCACAGGACAACAGAACCAGAAACCAGAACAAGAGGAAGGAGAAGAAGAAATTCAAGCAGCTGCCCACTTTTGCAAGCGCTGAGGATTATGCCAAGTTGCTTGCAGATGAGCCAGATGATGTATGAATGTACTATCTCTTCTGACCCTAAACTATTCGTTACATTATCACATGAACTAGAAATGTCAGCATAACTCTCGAGTCTTGAGATCAGAAACCCACAGTATTGCCAAAATTCGCCATCTCTGGGTTGTCGAACTGTAGCTGCTGATGGCTCGACACCACAAGATCTGGATTCAAGAAGTATTCCCAATCTGCCATATCGATTGTGTTCCATTCCATGTTTGGCGCAGCGACAAGACCATTGCCGGAGCTGACAGAAGGATGGTCTTCGGATTGTGGAAAGCTCGGCAAGTTCTGTAAGACGTCGAGCTGCTTCTCCTTGCGGACTCGACTCATCTTGACCAGTGCAGCTGCCTGATTACATGCCTCCTGGACCATATGCGTCGGAAAGATCTCTGCGATCTTCTGCAACAGCTGCATGGCATCGCCAATATAGCTGAGAGATCGTGGTGTGTCGACAGCTATCGACACACAAATGAACTGGAAAGGTGTGTGTAAGACATTCCACCACGGTTTCCGACTGTCCAGAAGTCCTTCTGAGGCTCGGAGAGCTGAGCGTCCGATTGTGAGAACCGTCTCTGCACGGTCTTTGGCATCTGTGAGACTCATCAACCACAGTCTGCGATATATAGCGAAGGCTAGATCTGCTTTGAGGAGCGTGATGAACTTCGACTCAGTCTTGAGCTCTTCGATTTTCGTTAGAGCATTACCGAGAGCAGCTGGCGGATCTGGCTCGCGTTCCCGGTCGACGAAGTCGCTAGGAAGCAGATCTGCAAGCTCGACCACAAGGTGTGCGTGGCTGCCGGGTTCTGCATCGAACTTCTTGGTCGTGATGACATCGAAGTTGATCCTGGATCTGCCGAACTCGAAGGAGAAGATGATGTTGAGAGCTCGTGCAATCCAGAAGAGCTTCCTTCGGGTCCTCGCCAGTTTTTGATCCACGTCCTTGGCTGCAGGGTAGACGACAGCGATGGTCTGCATGTCTTTCTGCAGACCTGTCGCTTCCGCTTGGTGTAGTGCTATGCAGCTTGCCAGCCACGATGCATGCGGCCGTGATGTAAGACGCAGGTACATGCTCCTCAGAATCCAAGCGGCAACGATATCAAGGCCAGGCGACTTCTCCAGTCGACCGGATATCATAACAGCTTTGGCACATCGGACAAACTCCATCTCCATAGGGTGTTGTGTAAGCGAGAAGAAGGAACCCAGCGCTGCAACATTGAGTGCCACAGCATCGATAGGATTGTAGCCCTCTGGACTCTTGTATCGTAATGCCACTCGATCGATGAAGTCTTGCTCCTCGAGAAAGCCTAGCTCTGGTTTGACTTCTGTGAAGTATACTGCTGCCAACCGCTGCATTTCCGGCCAAGAGAGCAGAGAGGTGAAGTGGATCTCAGCATCGTCCTCTTCCGGTCTCAAGCCTAGATGCCAGGCGAACGAGTGCAGTCGTGGGATGACCTCCGATTCCATATCCATACCAAGGATCCGTGGGAAAGCTATGGCCGAGTTGGCTCGTACAAACCGTGTCTTGATAGGATCTAGTATGCTTCGATGGTGAAAGCGCGCGCCAGGAGCTGTGAGAGGATGCTTCTGCAACTCTGTGACACTGGGCTGACATATCGAAGGTGGCATGGGGTCTTCGTGATGGTCACCAGGCATATCGCCGTTTATCTGTACTGTCGAGTGTCGTTTCGTAGCGATGTACTCGCATTTGTATTCGTAGCGCACGCATGTTGCGCATGGCATCTTGCCATCACTAGGAAAGTATCAGACTGTGCATGACGAGTCCTCATAAAGTGATACGATGATGTCTCGTGTTCATGAATGACAGGGGGAGATAGCTTACCATTTCCTTTTGCGTTGTCTACATGGAGCGCAAGCAGCTCGCGATCGCTGCCTGCCCTGATGCTGTTCATGGTCGCCGTCAGGACTAAGCGATCGTTTGTGGCTTTCATGGCGGTCGGCAGCCATGCCTGGACTGCCAAGAGAAGGCCACGGCGCCAACTACGGTCGGATGAAAGTGCGAGGTTGTGAGATGCGTGTCGGTGGCTCCGCGTCAAGGAAGATGGACGTCAGAAGTCTTGAGCCATTTATAGTACAACAACTGCTTACAACCTGCCTTGAGTCTTCACATATCCTCACCGCATCCTGCGCATCGAGCTTGGTCAGTACGACTGGAATAGAGCTTTTGTTACATCCTCTGTCCTTTTCATGCAACATTCGAACTCATGTCTAGCTCTCAAACGACATCCTACTGATCGAGGTTTGTGATCGCGCCGCTGTCACGTCCGTACGCGAGCGACGAGGCTTACAGTTGTACAGCCATTGATTCTCGAATTGCTACGATGAAGCGGCAGCACTGCTCCGCAAGCATGATACTCGCTTTCGTGACTTGCCTGGCCATGTCAAGTCACGCATATCAGTCGAACGAAATCCCCTGTCGATGACGCAGGATTGCCGGCAGGAGCGAGAATCATATTGCCCTTCTGCGAAGGACGTCCAAGTCAGGCGGAAATGGAAGCACCTGGCATTGGGTTGAGTCTCGAGATGGCCCATGCTACCGTTGCGGTACGGCATCATAATGGATCGTATCAAAACATCGCCTCTGTCGAGACGGACCTGCGTTATAACGAGAAGATGGCAGATCTTATACATGCTGGTCGTGGACGGGAGTTCGACAATAGTACGATAGAAGTACTAGGCAACACAGTTCGGCAGCTTCGTCTAGCAGTCGAGAACGCTGGTATTGATGTCACTGCTGCAGCGATAACACTGCCGGATCCGATCTATCTGCAATATGACGAAGCCGCCGCAATTCTAGACTATGCTACAATACGGAACGTCATGTACGATCCAGTTGAGACAGAAGGTATAGCAACCAGATTTTCACTTCCAGGATTGTGTGCTATTTCGGCAGCATATGCAGGTCACGGCATGGGTCTCTGTACGGACTATCTTGACGTCCATGCATGCGAGGAGCAAGAAGCTTGTCTGCCAAATCACCACGTCCTTCAGATCGATCTCTCTAGTGGAAGCCTAGCCGGCACGACATGGCGCTTCGCTCAGACTTACTGGTCTCCAGTGATTGTAGACACGTTCGTGAACACTTCTCTCGGCACCAATGCGATACAGCATACTCCACGTGAACAGGGCTACTGGCAAGCTGTCTGTCAAGCAATTCGGGGTCTTTTAACATCGTTTCTGCCCAACAAGATTGACTATCTGATCCTGACAGGCACATCAGCTCATGTTTTTGTACATCCATTGAAAGCCGCAATGAGAGAAGCTTTGCTAGATGCCGGATACCAAATCAATGTTCAATCGGGACGCCAGATCGACCAAGTGCTCCATGTCGATCATGTCGTTCATGAGCCACTTTGGGTGACTGCAAGAGGTGCTGCTGAGATTGCCAAACGACGACTAGAAGGGCCATTCTTGTGTCGATATGACAATCGATCAGAGGAGCAACGACGACCATTGAGAGAACGCATCAAAGAGTGGGAGGCAGATGGATTGACGGAGCTCCACTTTTGATCGACCACGCATTACAGGTCCAACACTGGATCGTTGTTGCAGTGATTTCGTCAAAGGTGAGCGAGGTGGGAAGTGAAGACATGCTTGGAAGTAGATTCTACCCAACATGGACAAATGCTCTGCGAATCTTCGTGTGGCGAAGTGACGGAATTGCACGTCTGATCGCTCTGCTACCAGAGGGAAGCTTGCGATCCGTACATCAGGACCAAAGTTACCTTACAATCATCCGAGGCGAACCTCCACAACTGTGCCGGCCTCGTTCGTATGGATGTTGAGCCTGTTTGCACAGTGAGATTAGCTCACCATTGCGTGAAATGAGGCATACCTCTGCGGTTTGAAATCGCATGTGTAACCACTACCGGGAGCAATAATCCTGTAAATTGGTGGCAAGTCTGCATGTGCGAAAGTCTCTTTCTGGTCAACTTCTCTCTGGCTCATAGTGGACGGCGCTCACAGTAGTGTCGTTGGTTGTGCCGATCTTCTTCCCTAAGAGTTCGTTCTTCCATCTCCTAAGCTCAGTTCTGCCCTCCTCCGTCAAGTAACTGGGTTCTCCGTGGTCGGTTGCCATGGGGCGCAACAGAAGCATGAGCTTGACTATCAGCAAGCTGCTTGAAGAATGAAGTGCACACATGTAAGCCCCGCAAGCCCCACACGTGACAAGGCCGCCAAGGAATCACTGGACTATCCAATCCAGCCGGTTCAGGAAGAGCCGTGGATAATCTCACTGCTGTGATGCACAGGTCAGAACCTCGTCAAGACATTTCATTGTCTCATGTCAATCGACACGCACTTCCCGAGTGTGGTATAGATCGAAACAGGTTGGAAATGACAGTCAGTGCGGTGAGCGAGGCCTCAGCACTTTCTATACACGACGGATATCCTCGACTATCAAACAACGCAATCACATTTTGAGTCAGTCTCTCAACGAGAGAAGTGCTATATTATCATTGGGTATATGTGCAGAGCTGAGATGAGCAATGTGCAAGCAGATGTGATCAGAATTGACCTCTTCGACTCTCGTTGGCGGGCGTAAGTGCACCTGCACTCCAAACTCCTACCAGTCCCCAGAAGCCGATTCTCCAGCCCCTGATTAGACCAGCCATTCCTTGTCCTTTCTGAACCTTGACCATTCCCTTGGTGTCCTTCGTGCGGACCTCACCCTCACTGTACATGATGCTGTATACAGTGCCCATCACGCCATTGTAGGGCGCAGTGGCCACGATGACTGGGAAGCTTGGGTCGATGTCTTTGAGAGCCTTGACCTGCGCACGTCGAAGAATCGTCTCTAACGGCAGACGTGCGAAGAGCTCGACAAGAGTGGTTGAAAACGTTGCCAGAGACCATGCTCCAGGCATCGTCTCTGCACTCAGACGCATTTGGAAGCGAAAGAACAGCGGCATGGATGCGGAGATCAAGCTCGGAATGCTGTGGAGGAGGCCGGTCGGTAGCCAGAGACTCGATGGGACGAGCAGCGACGGCAGTCGTCTGATGTTGCTTAGCACTCCTCGTGGAGCCAGGAGTGTTGGTGCCACCACAAGTCGAGTGCGTACGAGGTCGAGAGGAGCCAAGAGTATGCCTGCTACACAACTAGCAACACTGACAACAAACAAACTCGCCAGAGGGTTGGGAGAGTCTGTAAGATCGATGCCAGAGGTGCCAGTACCATGGCCACTCATGAGTCCAGGTGCGAGTCCTCCTTGCTCCGGACCAAGAACATCTGGCAGACCGAAAAGCGCCAGCAACAGTGATCGAACGAAGGAGTCCGTGACACGCAACAGGACGGAGTACAGAAAGGTACAATTAGTCGCCCGCCATAGCCCTATCGCGCCAGACGTGCGATTGATCTCAGCAATTGCGTTTGTGATCGAGTCAGGTCGCTTTAATGCGATCTGATACTCTTCTTCGAGATCGCGATGGCGCTGTCCAGTGTTCCGCGAAGGTGTAGGGGTGGGATCTGGCGAAGGCGACAGCGATGGTGGTGTCCGTCTGCGCTTCCGTGGTGATCTGCTTCGTGGTGCGCTCGAGGTGAAGTAATCCGGTATATCATCGTCTTCGCTTGCTCTGCTATCGTCTTCACTGAATGCCTCATAGGCTCGCTCTCTTCTCCCTCGTGAGCCGGACTGTCTTGATGATTTGGGTGACGTCTTGCGCTTGCGAGGTGTGACAGTGGCTGGAGCGTTCTGAGAGGCGACCTGTAAGATGATCTTGGCTACGTCAAAGGGCTGCGCCATCAGCGTGCTCGCATAGCGCCATGCCAGAGTGTCTAGCAGTGCTCGTGTGTTTGTCCATGCTTCGCTCGCTGATGACCTCAGATCTATGTCGAGACCTGGTAGTAGATCACTCGTCTTACTGGCTAAGCTTGGTGATGATCGACTCGGATGAGGAAGATTGGGCGCCTGAGGTGGAGTGCGAGATGCGCCATCAGAAGCATATGAGCTGATCGAGGGTGGAATGTAGTAAGGTCGAAGAGGATTGGGCTCGTTGGACGTAGTAATTGGAAGGCGGTCGTTCTTGTTCATCGTCGTGATGGCAGTCCAGCTGCTTTGTCGTTATGGGTTGCTTTGTGTTGCCTCGCGAGCAGTGGATGTCGATGGCGTGAAGAGCTAGGCTATGCGCGTTCTGATTCTTGATTGATGACCTCCGTCTGGAGGCGGCCTTGGCAATGATCGTCAAAGCTTCAGATGGTAATCAGAAATTACATGTAATCCTTGCACCATTCAGTATATCACCATCTTCACTCGTCTTCAACCTCGGATCTGGCTTTCGAAACTCGAGCTCCCGTCCGGTGAGGTTCCTCGCACGATTGCGCCGACCTCCAGCCATGAGCGCCATTCCGTCGATGTGTCGAAGGACATTGACCACGGCACAGCAATGCTTGCGAGAAGTGCAGCTATCGCAACGAATCACAGCAGCTCGACAACACAGCTCAAGCGTACGGCGGCGGCAACTGCACCAGTTGACCGACCGGCCTCAACCTGCGTGGCAGCGGGTGAATCAGAGCAGGTCTCTTTCCACAACTGCTTCCCTACAGCATGGACATTTGAGGAAACCAAAAGCTGGCGAGGAACGCAAGGTCACATTTGTGGATAAAGATGGATCGTCAGTGACGTTCGAGGTGGCAGACGGAGACAATCTGCTGGATATCGCTCAGGCTCACGACCTCGAGATGGAGGGTGCTTGCGGCGGCTCCTGTGCCTGCTCAACATGTCATGTCATCGTGGAGGACGAAGCGATGTACGACAAGATGGAGGAGCCGGATGATGATGAAAACGATATGCTGGATCTTGCTTTCGGGCTGACGGAGACGAGCCGTCTGGGATGCCAGGTCTGCATGAGTAAAGAGCTGGACGGACTTGTGGTGAAACTGCCGAGCATGACAAGGAACCTGCAGGCCAGCGACTTTGCAGAGAAGAAATAATAATGCCTTGAGATGAGCTCACGCGTACGAGAAGAGTTGATTCACGCCTTGCCAAGCACCACCAGTCGAGGAATAGACGACAGGCATGCTCGCCATTTGCGCACTCATGATTGTACTTGTAATGTTCAAGGCATAAGTGGGCATACTGGAGGCGTCAGGCGAGTGTCTCGACACAACTGTTAATCCCAGCTCAGACATTTGTATCATACTGTTGTACATAGCATGCCACATACATCGAGATACGCATCTACATTACCACCAACCCTGCTTTGGACGTCTGAAGGGATGTGCTTCAGTGTTGAAGACGAACTCGTCCAACGAGATCAAGTTTGGCGGACTGTACAACAAGTAGAAGTACTTCAGCGTCTCAGCTGTCCAGAAGCTCTCCATACTATCGCTCTTCGGTGCCTTCGGATCAGTCACGTCGTGCAAGGCAGCATTCGCATACTCAGTTCGCGTATGCTTGTCAATACTCTGCCACATCGCCCATCCTTTGTCCATCAAATCCGGGTCACCACCGACTCGGTAGTTGATGAAGACGCTTTCGATAGCCTCCGGTCGAAGCAAATAGCGGCGATCATTGATCGCAGTGAAGCCTGGCGGCAGTCGTTGCACTGTGGCTATCAACTCTGCATCTTGGCTTGACGCGCTGTCCTTCTTGATGCCCTTGTACCAGTCTTCGACGTCCCATTCGCAATCAGACCAGCTGGAGCATGCCACCATGAGGAAAGCCTCTGGCATGATGCCTGCAGCGCTGTGCTCGTACGTCCAGATGCAACCATCTGTGACTTTTCTGCCAAGCTCAACATGCGACTCGTTTCCAGTAAGCCGTCCACCAAGAGCAAGCATGCCTCCAACAAAACAAGCAAGATGTTCTCCCTTGGCCTCAAGTAGGACTTGGCCCTGCATTTGAGCCGACACAGAGCCAGCTACCAGCACGTCTGCGTTGTCTGGGAGCATTGGGCGGAAGAAAGAATAGCGAATGGCAGCGTCCATGGAGTCCGCATACATGCGCTCATACATGCCAGAGCCGCCCAAAAGAGCATGCATTTTCGGCAAATATTCGTACAGGGAGTCTGCCATTGCACCCAGAGTGAAGCTTGTCCCGGTGGCGAAGTCGAGAGTCTGCGGATTAACACCAAGCGGCCACATCCCGGGTATGAAGGAAGCGTACTGCTGCTTGGCGAAGATGGTCATAATGCGGTGGATGGCATCGTGCCACATCGGATCTCCTGTGAGTTGTGAGAGCCTAGTAAACTCCAGCGACAAGGACCCAATCTCGGCTGATAGTATGCTTGGATCAGCGATCTGCTTCGAGCCAGCGGCAGCGCCATGTGGGCTCCACCAGTTGATTGGCATGCGATCTGGAGTGTCAAAGGCTGCATACAACACATGAGCAATCTCGAGCGCTTTGCGTAACAGGCGTCTATCACCACTGAGGTCATGTGCAGAAAGCAGGCCTCCGAGATATCGTATATTGGTCTCGAAAAGACTGATCCGATGGCTAGTTGTGTTTGTGAAGTCGATGGCTATTGCAGCTTCGACTGCTTCTGCAAATTCCTCCTTGAGATCCATGATCCAGAGCGTGTCCAACGAGTCGACGAGGGTGGCCGCCCAGCCTCCGAACGGACTCTTCGATGAGCCAGATATCGGCATTAGCTCATCCTCTAGCCAAGCATGCTCTCTGTACGAGGTCCAGCAGCGCACAAAGGCGTCCTTGATGGCAGCCTGTCTTTCAACTCGAAGTCGTTCCGCCTCCATTGTCTCCTTTGTAAACTTGTGCTGCACTCTGAGAAGTCCTCCGGTGCCCTTCGGCACAGGAACAAAGGATGTCACTGGATACATAGGCACACGAGCTGCCCAGTCGAATTTCGCAGCCCCATCGTCCTCTGTCTCCGGCATCAGCTCGTACAGCTGCTCATCTGGATCATTATTAGCACGCAGATGCAACAGCAAGAGCAGACAAAAGATGGAGAGAATGAGATATATCGAGCTGGAACCTCTGGTCTTGATCGACATACTTCCAGCTCGTCGTTGTTGAAGACAGACGAAATCCTGAGGAAGTGAGGTCAGGCCTTACGCTGATGTGAGCCTGCGCTGCAAGGCACGACACCGCCAAGGGGCTACATCCTCTGTACCTTCAATGATCATTCCAGTGGCGCGTTCTTGGCACGCGATACGAGGTCAGCCTACCCTTTTCAAATTCCGCTCCATCGCGCGACGGTAGACAGGACGATATACCTCAGCATCGAACGTGGAAAGAACACAATGGAAAAGATATCGAGAAACAGGATCGTTCATCGCTCGTGTAAGGCACAGCATTATTGGAAGTTGAAACCAACGCTGAAGAAAGGGCTGAGGTCAGAATCGCCTCACGAATCCTGCAAGCGCCGCGATTCTATTAGCGCGAAAGTCTAAGAAGACCAGTCTTGCTGGCTGAAACGACTTTCAACTCCTTCAACCTATCAGCACTTAAAACACATCGCGAAGTGATGCGTAGTCACCGTTTGACGACTCGGCATCAGCTACAATGCTGCTCCAATCGAGTCAAGCTAAGTATGGGAGACGCTTGATGCTACGCGTGCCACTGGGTAGCGCTCGACGTGCATAGCGACTCCTGTGTTTGACACTGCCGCAGCACTCCAAGGGTAGACTGCCAAGCTGACCAACAGCATGCGGCCTCGAGGCACCTCACCTGCGGCACATAGAGGTCGCGTCGATCCTGGGAGGCGCACTCGGATGCTTTATGACTTGAGGTGAAGTCACTCTCGAGATCATTATCACTTTCTCCTTGAGCCTCCACATCGTTCGCATCTGTTCTTGCATTGTTTCTTTGTCTTGCTCATTCACACACTCTTTGCTCATACGTACCGAGTACGTTGAGACTTCAGCATTGTAAGTCGATCAAAGCATATTCACTGGAAAGCGAGCGGATACTACCTACCGGTCTTCTGATCTCTGTCTTCTGCGGATCATCCATCAAGCAATCTCTCACTGACAAAGACCGTCTTTCAGGCATACAAAGCTCACGTTCTCTGTCTATAAGCATCAATACACCAGCAGGTCTTGTGTATCACTTCAAGTCAACATGCATTACTACGCACTTCTCTCCGTCCTCGCAGGCACCGGCTTCGCACATATGGTCATCAAGAGCCCGGTCCCATATGGTCAGTCATCTCTCACAAACGGACCACTCGCAGCCGACGGTTCGGATTTCCCTTGCAAGCAGCGCGCCGGCGTCTATGATATCACCAAGATGAACTCGATGGCAGTTGGCGTACCACAAGAACTCTCCTTCATGGGTAGTGCTGTGCACGGCGGCGGCTCCTGTCAGGTTTCCGTCACCCTCGATGAGAAGCCAACCAAGGATTCCCAATTCAAAGTCATCCATTCTATCATTGGCGGTTGCCCATCGAACGTCACTGGTAACCTGCCAGAGGATGCAAATGGAAACCTCGCAGGCACTTTTCAGTTCCAGGTGCCCACTGGTTTTCCAAATGGCAAGGCTACACTGGCTTGGTCTTGGCTCAACAAGGTCGGCAACCGTGAGTTCTATATGAACTGCGCTCCGATCGAGGTCTCTGGCGGTTCCGACAGCAAGGACGTCTTCAATAGCTTGCCAGACATGTTTGTCGCCAACATCCCAGCTACAACCTGCGGCACAACCGAAAATGAAGACTTTGTCTACCCAAACCCTGGAGACTCGGTTGAAACACGGTTTTCCACTGCTCTTGGTAGTAAGACTCTTGGATCCTCTTGCCAGACACCTACCCAAGGCTCAAATGCAGGAGCACAAAAACCGGCCGTGGCTAATAGCATACCTGTATCTGCACCAAGCTCTCTGCCTACCGTCTCTGCAGCTTACACTCAGTCTGCTGCTGGTAGTGTCGCTGCTCCATCTACGACAGTCGCTGCACTTGCTACAACCACCACTGCAGTCGCCATACCTACAACTACTGCAGCAGCTGTATCAGTCGCACCTGTCGCAACCGTCAGCACCGCTCCCAGCAGTGGCAATTCAACCTGCGCCAGTGGATCTGTGTCCTGTCCTCAGCCTGGCTCGATCATCTGCGTCAGCTCGTCGCAGTTCGGACTGTGTGACATCAACAACTGCGCCATTGTGCAGGCTGTCGCTCTTGGAACTACGTGTTCAGGCGGTGTGATTTCCCGACGATCTGTCGATAGACATCTTGCCCGACACCTTGGATTCCACAAGCGAAATTGAGAAGGCTGGACCTTCTATGCTCGACTTTGCATGTCTTTCACGCTTCACGTCATTCGTTCATGCTCTGAAGCGAGAAACTTAGATACGATGTATGATCGCCATTCTTAGACCAATACTATGTGCCATTGATGTAGACAGATAACTGAGATGCCCATGCGGAGTGCACTTCGTCTCGTTCGCATTGTCGTACTCTGATTGACGAAAAGTAGGTTTGCGTGATTGCCGGAGCATCACTGTGGACGGACAATCGATTGTGTCTGATTGTCTACGCCAAGGACCGCGCCCCACTTCCAAGGGCCTCTCCGTATGTGATGCTCCTGCATGTCTCGTGGAGCACACTTCCATCAGCCTCACTCCTCAACTTGACAGCTCTTCGCAAGTGAACTCACGAGTGGGACGACCCAACGACGACACTCCTCACTCCTTCGCATCTGGAAAACAAGATCAACTTTGCGTATCGATCAACTACACTAGACAGCAGCTACATCCTTCACATACAGCCGCCATAAGTGGCGTCGCAACTTGGCTTTGGCCTAGACCTCCAGCTCATTGCACCTCACAGTCGCGCGAATATTAGTCCCTCCAGGCACAAGAAGTCGCCTCGCGCAGATTGTCCAGCACACCATTGTCGGCTCGACAAGTGGTCAGCAGTTATGCAGAAAGAGGAGAGTAATGGCGCGGAGCAGCAGCAGTACTTCCACAATGCCATTCGTGCTGTACAGAACAAGAAGCCGGTCCCAGAGATTGACTTCACGATCCACCAGATGGAAGATGGCACACAAGTAAACACACAAGATCGAGTCTGCAAAGGTGAGCTTGATATAGGCCTGCTTGATACCACAACTGACACTGCGCAGATGTTCAAGCGCCAGCATTCAACACGCCGACTGAGGATCAGCTACTATCTCCTCACGATCGAACAAAGCCCAATCTTCAATTCCTTAAGCAGCATCTATACCGCGAAGGACGATTGACCGAAGAGCAAGCGCTATGGATCATCAATGGCGGTGCACAAATCTTGCGATCAGAGCCCAACCTACTGGAGATGGACGCACCTATCACAGTCTGTGGTGACATACACGGACAGTACTTCGACCTGATGAAGCTGTTCGAGGTAGGAGGAGACCCAGCTGAGACGAGATACCTCTTCCTTGGAGACTATGTCGATCGTGGATACTTCTCGATCGAGTGTGTGCTGTACCTGTGGGCACTGAAGATGTGGTATCCCAACACGCTCTGGCTGCTGCGTGGTAACCACGAGTGTCGCCATCTTACAGACTACTTCACATTCAAGCTCGAATGTAAGCACAAGTATAGTGAGCGAGTGTACGAGGCATGCTTGGAGGCATTCTGCTGCTTGCCATTGGCGGCAGTCATGAACAAGCAATTCCTGTGCATCCACGGAGGTCTCAGTCCTGAGCTACACACTCTGGAGGATCTGAAGAGTTTGGACCGCTTCAGAGAGCCACCAACACACGGTTTGATGTGTGATATCCTCTGGGCTGATCCACTCGAAGAGTTCGGACAGGAGAAGACACAAGAGTACTTCATCCACAACCACGTACGAGGCTGCTCGTACTTCTTCAGTTATCCAGCTGCTTGTGCGTTCTTGGAGAAGAACAACCTCCTGTCCATCATTCGTGCACATGAAGCACAAGATGCAGGTTACCGCATGTACAGAAAGACACGCACAACAGGATTTCCTTCGGTCATGACTATTTTCTCGGCACCCAACTACCTGGACGTTTACAACAACAAGGCAGCTGTTCTCAAGTACGAGAACAATGTCATGAACATTCGTCAGTTCAACTGCACACCACATCCTTACTGGCTGCCTAATTTCATGGACGTCTTCACGTGGTCTCTTCCATTCGTAGGCGAGAAGATCACCGACATGCTGATCGCCATTCTCAACACCTGCAGCAAGGAAGAGCTCGAAGAGGACACTCCAATGTCATCTGGACCTTCAGAAGTCAGCTCACCTCCAGCTACCACGACACAATTCGACCCAGAGAGCATCGAGTTCAAGCGACGTGCTATCAAGAACAAGATTCTGGCCATCGGTCGGTTATCCCGAGTTTTCCAGGTCTTGCGTGAGGAGTCAGAACGTGTCACCGAACTCAAGACTGCATCTGGAGGTAGACTGCCTGCAGGAACACTGATGCTGGGCGCCGAAGGTATCAAGCAGGCTATCACATCTTTCGAGGACGCACGCAAGGTCGATTTGCAGAACGAGCGTCTCCCACCAAGCCACGAAGAAGTTCGACGAAGCACCGACATTGCGCGCGACGAAGCACTAAAGCGAGCTTCTCGAGAGGCCGAGCAGGATCCACAGCTGGCCGGCGTGGCAAGGAGGATTTCAATGTCAGTCGATGATTCCTCGATCCCTCTCTCCGGTGCCGCAGCTGAGGCTCGTCAATTGCACATCCGCTCGCGCAATCGTGCGAGGACCGAGTCTCACGTTGCAATGCGCTAGGAATTCTTTCTTTGTCCTTTGAATGACGAGTGCTGACCGCATTCATAGGTCCTCTGGTGTCGGACGAAGTCGAAGAAGCTAGATGACTTCTCTCGCCGTCGTCGTCGCTGCAGTCTTGACTCCCACCTACAGCGCTGTGGCTATGGATGATGTTGATGAACCTGGTCATGATTCAGCGAGACGAGATACATGACACGATGACTAGGAAAGCGTGATGCAGCTGGTTATGCAGACGGGCATGGTATAGCTAGCACGGCATACATATATTGTCCTACGATGCTGCAGCATGCTGCTTCTCAACATACTCCTTCAGGTCGACTGCCCAGCGCACGAAACCGTCGTGTAGAGCCTTGCCGTAGAGCATCTTGACCATCGGCACAGCATAGCCACTGAACACCTCCCAGTGTTGATATGTGCTCGTGCCGTCGCCATTGTCGTCGATCCAATTGACATGCTCTGCCTTGACAACAAAGTTCGGGAGACCTTGAGATGCCCATCGCACGACGGTCCTTGCGACTGCAGATGTATCGTCGCTGCGGGTAGCCTTCGTCACAAGTGGTCCGCTCTGGAGCATGATCTCTTTGTTCTTCGTGACTTTGTCCGAGTTGTCGTCCATGCGGCAATTGAGAGTGACGACCTCGCCTTGAGCCCAGATACCGAAATCGCTCTGTCCTGCAGCACGCTGCTCAACGGTGACGTCTGGAACGAATTTGTTCCACTCGTTCCACTTTGATGTCGTGATGAGAGCCTTGTAGACCGCTTCTGCGGGTGCATTGATGATCACCTTGTTGTAGCATGTATACGAGCCGCCATCTGGAATGGTAGGCGACGGTCGAGGCCCAGTGAAGGATGGATCTTCATTCACCGACTCGATTTGCGATGTCATGATTTGTCTTTGCTGGTGGCAAGAGAGATTTGTTGGAGATGTAAATTGTTGTCTGACAAGTCAAACATGCGTCATGCTTCTGGTCCAGAGGACAAGATACAACACGAGGTTGGTGGCAACAATGATACATCACTAGCTATGCGCGCGAAAGTAAGACGCGAGTCTGCTCAAACGAGATTCATTCGACATTGGATGGTATTCTTGTGGACTGTGGTCTCAATTTACAAAACAACGCTCCTAGCATGAATCATCCCATAGCTTCGTGATGCACTTCTCGCGGAGCACACCTACAGCACGACACGAGATCTGCTTGCCGATCGACAGAGCAGCCATCTCACCAGTCGACTGCATGGTCTCCTCCTGCATCAAAGGCAGCAGCCACATCGGCACCAACACCACAGCTTGATCGTTCATAGATCTCGGTAGCGTTGGCTGGGTCGTGATATTCGATGTCGACAGCCTCAAAGGTGTCGTCGCTGTCTGCCAGCGCATCTCGAGTGCCCTTCTTTCTCCAGATAATCTCCGACTTAAGTGTGCTTGGCTCAACACCTCTAATGAAGTTGATCTTACCACCGTTCGTCAGTGCTGGGTACTCGGTCTGTCCCCAAATGCCATCGGTCCTTGGGCTCTTGTAGTTGGCATCGAGCACATCGGCACTGATTGTGCATGCCTTGGCCATGGCTTCTGACATGTGGGAGAAGTATGTGGAGCGAGTGTCTTTCTTTAGCATGATGCAACGAAGAGGATTCTGTTTGCTGGTATCTGCTCTGTTGTAAAGAGAAGTAGGCCAAAGTTCCTGTGTCAATGTAAGCACAGCTATCAGCCGTGGCAGGAAACAACATACCCAGATGGTGGTCTGCTGGGCGCCATCGATCTTCGCGATGCTCCTCGCCTTGGCACTTAGACCCTTGGTGTAGAACAAGCAGGATGCTGGTGTTGGTCGACACATATTACTTGTGAACCACTACATGGAAGTCAATAATTGGTGCTCGCTTCCATCAAGTCGATATGTACCTGGACAGAGTACTTGCTGATGTTATCGCAAGGTACGTCGCCAGTAGCTGGGACCGGTGCTGGCGCAGCGACAGGTTTCGCGCTGGCCATGCTGAAGATGGCGAGCAGTGGGAGGATGATCGATTGTGAGTGCATCTTGGCTTGTTGTTTTCAATGTCTTGATGCGAATGTGTTGTTCTGAACTGGATGATGGCATAGCATCGACAGCCTGTCTTATATCCTCGACTTATCCATCGTCTTCATAATGTCTGTGGTGGCTGCGTGCTTCTATTCTTGAACACAACGCATGACTGTCTGTGTGCTCTGGTAGGCTTTGGGGCTACATCTCGAGAGGGCTTGGATGAACATCTGTTGGCTGCTTCTGACCAAACTCTCATCTGGTCCAGACTTCCAGCCGCTGTGTTGGCCCTCGACACATGTAAGCAGCGCAGCGTTCAGTAAGCGTACAAACCGTCAGTGAGCGACTTAGAGTTTGCACGAACCATGTCAGTGCTCGACGAAGTGAAGTGGTGAGTTGTGCTTCATGTAGCCGCCAGGTCTTCGGACTCCCACATCCTGTCCAATGGCCTATAGTCTGCGGATGGACTAAGTTGGTCCCTTCGCGCACAAGCGCTATGTTGCTCGATGGCATTTAGTAAGTGTTGTCCCACACACTTTCGGGGTAGGTGAAGGAGTGAAGCTGCTCCTCTGCACAGCCCCAGCTGTTGGCACCCGCAAAAAGACCACCACCAACATCACTTGAGCATTGTGACACAACGGCTGCTCTTTCAGATATATACTTTCGAGAGATGCGATGTAGTCTGCGCCATCAATCACACAATTCACCATGGCTCTATGTTATATGCCAGCGGCCACAGCTTACAGAGACGGCAAAATCACGTGGGAAGAGTACTTGCATGATCTACTCATACACTGCACTACCGGCTGGCATGACGAGGACAACGAGGAGCGTGGGTTCTACCATCAGCTGCTAGAAGTTGACCCTTTCGCATACTCGCTATACTGCTGGCGTGACAACACCACTGGTGTCAAAGGTCAGTGTGACAAGAGCATTGGCAACTCCAGCTAATTGTCCCAGATGTCTCACAGCTGGAAGCAGTATTCCAGGCATACAAGACAGGCTCATTGAATGATGTCAAAGCCAAACTTGCTGAACTTACGGACAACACAGCAATGTACGTCAGGAAGTCGTTGTGCTTCCTCGCCCTCAGAGATCGCAACGCAAAGATGCTCAAGTTCTGCATGGACGAAGGCGGTTTTCCTTACGAGTCCTATTTCGAGGATGAGGCGAATCGGGTCGACCCAGCAAAGGACCCGGAGGTTGACGCTGTGCTCGAGCAATCCGAGTTTAGGAAGATGTATCCTCGTAGGCCAGCTCCAGGCGATGCCGAGGATGGCGACGATGACAGTGTTTTGAGCTACGATCCAGCGAAGGAGTTCGATGAAGGTGGCTCGCATCCCGTAGATTGGTAGACTCGAGCTGGCTGTATGAACATGACCTCTGTACGATGACGATCTAGCGCTTTGAACATGAGTTCTCAACAGTGACGATCTAGCGCCTGTGATATGAGTTCCTTCTGACATGACGATCTAGCGTCTGCAGCATGAGTTGCTTCGAGGATGACGATCTAGTGTCTCTGATATGAGTGGCTTCGAACATGACGATCTAGCGCCATCATGCATAACCATCTCATCAGTACTGACAAAGCATGACATGCTAAGTCCGGGATGCACAGATATATCAGCGCAGTGTTGATTGTGAAGTCTCCGTCTCTTGCACCAGCTTTTCGTGTGAAGACAAATCACCTGCGCAAACGATATGAAGAACCACACGCTCTGCAAGCCTCCAGGACGGCTCGGAGATGGCAGCATGACTATCGTCACCGATCCAAGGACTCATCCTCGACTGGTCGCGTTCATCAAGGAGCAGAAGCTTGGTGATCCAGGGTTCTTCGATCTGCCAGAGCTGACCAGAGAGCACACAAGGCCCATCGTTGCTGCTTTCCACAAAGATATCATGTCCCTGTACGCCAAGATTGGCGCACAGCTGCCGTGGACTACTCCCGAGGTGCTGCAGAGCACAGAGACATGTCGAGCTGTTGATGGCACTGAGATCAAGCTTCATATCTTCCGTCGAGCAAATCTGTTGGAGAAAGCTCCGGCCGTTCTATACATGCACGGAGGTGCCATGGTAGCATTTGATACAGCCAACGCCATCGACATGCAATGGTGCAACTCACTCGCCGCGTCTGATATCCTTGCAATTGCTATCGACTTCCGCAATGCATACACGGAGCATAAAGACAATCCTTACCCCGTCGGCTTGAACGACTGTGCGGCGGCCTTGAAGCATGTCTTCTTGAGCAAGGAGCGACTAGGCGTTAGCAAGATTGTGCTTGAAGGCGAAAGTGGTGGTGGCAATCTGGCAATTGCTACTGCGATGAAGGCTCAACGTGAAGGCTATGTCGATCACATCGATGGAGTCTACGCTATTGCGCCGTATCTGTCGAATGCCTATCACTGGCCGGAGGAGCGCAAGTTGGAGGAGCTTCCAAGTCTCGTCGAGTGTGATGGATATCTGATGAGCATGCAGATGCTGACTGTGCTTGGGTGGTACTACACTTCAGATGATGACAAGAACCCCCATGCATGGCCGTATCATGCCCCGGTCGAAGAGCTAAGAGGTCTTCCACCGCATGTAATCGTGGTTGAAGAGCTTGATCCACTCCGTGACGAGGGTATGGCCTTCTACAGGAAGCTTCTTATGGCAGGAGTGAAGGTCGTGGGTAAGATGGAGCTGGGCGTGGTGCATAATGCCAGTGGAATGTTCTGTCAGACTCTTCCGGAGATACACAAAGCTGCTATTGATGATGTAGTGGCGTTTGCTCGTAGCTTGTAGAGTTGTGTCGATAGTAAAGAACGAGCGGTACTCCTTGCGATTTAACTCATCCAGGGCTGAAGCAATGATGCTGCGTGTGGATATCAGCTTGACAGGACAGAGTCGACGTTGGTGTAAGCAAGCAATGGAGGTAGCTTTGCCGTCGTTCATTTCTTGACTTCCAATAGCCGGATCTTCTCAATGAGAACATCAAGTTCATCTTCGCTCTCATCTTCGCTCTCGTCTTCATCTTGTTCCATTTGTCCTTTGTCAACATCTTCCTCCTTCGAGTTGCTTGCATTGCTGGCCGCTAAAGCCTGTGCAGCGCGACCGAATTGATAACGATCCAAGAACATCTCTGGTTTGCATTCTTCGCGCCACCCAATGAAGCGCCATTCCTCGGTCGCGGGATGCTTGTACCTGGAATTGTCTGGGTCGATGGAAGCATCGTACTCGCCGTAGTCGTGTGTTCGAAATCATTCATCGAAGATGCTGTTCTTGTCCTTGTTCGAAGCGAATTCTCGCAGACATGAGCATTCCCTGTGAGATAGCTCACATAGCTCGCAAAGCCAGATGCCGGAACGAGGTCCGTTGAGCACATGCCACAATCGATGAAGAACGAACTGTTCTGGCAACTCGTCAAGAGTAGGCTTTGTTACTTTGCCCGGCAATGGACCAGTTTCGGACCGCTTCTAAGCGTCTACGGCTTCTTTGCCGGTCCCAAAGCGCTGGCTCAAGTCCGCAGCTGGATCGACCTGACTGAGCTGAGGGTATGAATGTCTCTTACTCAATGCCGTCAGAGCACGCATTGATTATGTCCTCAATTCCATTTCTGGTGAGCAGGTATGGTGTCTTGACTGATCCACTGAATACGCTTGAGATCCGAAGAGATGCCTTGAATCCATCTCCTGCCGAGTCCTTCACAGTCACCTTGCTCAAGAGGATGTAGTATGACTAGTGTGGTTCCGGAGCGACCCAATGGTATCGTCCGGTATAATGTCTGTGTGTTTATTTCCGCCTCCAAGCACGTAGGTTGGTCGCCAGCCTTCGACAATAGATGTGATGTATTGATTGTATTCCTTATTTGCTGACGCTCGACGCACCTCAGTGGTGTCGCTCATAGGGAGGAGACTAATCGAGGGCATGGCAGAGTAGTGTTGTCAAAGCTATGGTCTTCTCAAAGCTTGAAGTACTTGTATGATAGCAGATCATGATTGTGAGGACAAGAGGCTTAATAGCAGATGATCGTATTCGGCGGAAGTGACCATCCTGCAGACTTGACAGTGCTCTGAACTGACGAGTAATTTCATGGTTGCGGTTTTGAGGTGGGTGCTTGGCTCAGCTTTGTTGGTGGTGCATTTACTTGCGTCGGAGTCATAGACTTTATTGATGGTGTACCAACGGGCGGAAGAGCCGTCGACTTTGTTGATGGCGTCTTCACTGCCGTAAGAGCCTTGGACTTCCTTCTCCAGAGCCTGCTGATAAAGTTACGCATTGGAAGGACGGTCCACCTTGCGAACCATGGTGTCAGCCAGATGCTCAACGGCAGTCGCAGTGGCAGCAGTGCTTTGGTGATCGCATAGGCTGTGGCCAGCTCGACGACGATGCGAACACCGCCCTCGCCACGACCATACCACTTCGAACGCCTGTCGTCTTTGGCATCGATCCAACCTCGCTTACGCATCCAATTGCCGAAACGCTGAGTACCCTCCTGCACCCATCGTCCCTCTGAGATGTATGGTGGCAGCCAGTTTGAAAAGTGGAAGAAGGCTGCCAATCCAAACAAAGGCACGATAGCTGTCAGCTCATGCAGGACAAGGAATGCTGTGATATGAGAGACTGGAGCCGTGCGTAATGGACGCGTAAAGCGATGCAGGACCTTTGGCAGACGCGATTCGATGCGTTCAACAGTAGAGGTCGCCTTTGTCTCGCTCTGTGTTGTTACAGCGCGTCTGAGGCCACTGTGAAGCCGCAGTGGTGCTGTGCGACGTATCGCGCCTGCGTGACGGCCGATGTGGTACATTTGAGATGATGTCGATGGCGAAAAAGAAGAAGCAAGGTGGTGATGTCGTTGTTTGGTCGCCGCGCTCAATTGGACGAGTCTGTTCCGGCGCCAGTGGCTGGCTGCTGTATAGACTTCACTGCTGGAACCAAAAAGCCAATGGCCTCTCCTAGAGTGCATTCCAAACAATGGTACGAGCTATGCTGGCATGCATCTTGAATCAAGGCAGGGGTGAACATGGCCTATGATAGAGGTGGGATATCAAGAATGGATTGTAGGCTATGGTTGGGAAGTCATGGCTCTTAAGGACCTCTAGATGTCGTACGGCGAAGCAGATATGTAATTATTGGACCTGACTGACGATCTCATTAGCTCGGCTCAAGCTTTCCACCATCTGTTGGCACTCCTTTCGTCGTCGAACGGTGTAGTCAGATTCCTTCAGCAGGTCATCGAGCTCTTGTGTCCTATACATCTGCTCGAGCAATTCTCGTTGTATCTCTTCCTTGGAGAACCTGTGGATGTGTCAGCATGCATAAGTCTTCCAGTCGACGTTTAACTCACTGTACGAGGTTCAGCATAATGGCCTTGGGAACCATGTCGATCATGGTCCTCCTGACAATGTTGAAGTAGGATGTAATCAAGAGTTTGATGATCTCGACTTCCTGGCTCTCCTTCTCGCTGAGGGTGCCGCTAGCCTTCAAGCTGGGCGGTGGTGCCTCCATAGCGGCCATCTTCTTCTTGTTCTTACTTGCAAAGAAACTGCCGAAGAATCCTGAGCCTTCTTGCGCTCCGTTCATATCAAGCGATGGTGAGCCTGCTCGTGGTGGGACCTGCGCTGCTATAGGTAGTGGCTTGCCTGTCTTTGGGTCGACTTGCACTGGTTGCTTAGCCATGTGTCGCTCATTGACAATGGCCATAGCTCTGTGTCCATTGAGGAAGTCTGGGTGACCAGTATTGACATACACCGCTTCCATGGACACTAGATCTTTCACCAGCTTGTTAGTCGGCTCCATTGCCTTCTTGAAGAACTGTATGACGGTCAGGTTGAGCTTCTCCCGAAGTCCTGGGTAACGTCGGAACAGTGGTTTGTTAAGCAGCTGACTCAAGATTCGGACGAGCTCGTCATACACCAGACTAACACACTTGAGTGATGGCTCTTCCAGACGCTTGATCTGCTGTTTGACGATGACCTCGAAAGCGGTGGTGCCCACGAAGAGTGCTGGAGAGGAACCCGATGAGTTGTAGAGGAGAGTGCGAATGTCGATGTCCTTGACCTGGTCAAATGGGTCTACAGCCTTAACACCGTTGGAGTAAAGCTCATGGTAGACGAAAGAGATACGAGCACCTCCAGAGAGCTCGATGGACGACAGCTCAGTATTGTTGCCGTCAAGCACCGTTCTGTACTCATTTGAGAACTCAGTAATGATGCTCAGCACGAGGTTAGCAGAGTTTCCAAGGATGCTGTCGCCAAGTGTGGCCAGCTCCGCGCTATACTTCTGCAGCGACGCAGCGATGCGAGCCTTGATGTCGGGAAGTGTTTGTTTGATGTGCATCATGAGGATGAGGTTGAGCTTTCGTGCCAGGTATGGTGTTCCGCAGTATGATGCCTTGTTCCTGTAGGCTTTGTGGTTCTCGAAGAAGTTCTTCTCGTGCTCCAAGGCATATGAGATGGCCTTCTTGTTGTCGATATCCCGCTGACCACGGTTGACGACTGGTACATAGCCCAGTCTAAGAGGGATGATACGGCCGGCCAAGATATCCACTACATCGGTGCCCTCGTCCATGAGATCGACCTTGGTCAAAACACCGATTGTACGCTGTCCTTCTGGATCTACTTCTCTTGCCAGCTTCAGACCATCGGAGTTCGCCAAATCAGTGTTCGCTGCTGTGACAGCCAGGATGATCGCATTTGGCTTGCCGATCTGCTTCAGCACCATATCCTTGATCTGCTTCTCGATATCTCTTGGCTGGTCTCCAACAGGCACTTTCGTCAATCCAGGCAGATCGACCAGTGTCAGTGTAAGGACATTTGGTGAGAAAATGCGCAAGTTGATGGGAGCAGGCGAGATGCCAGCGTTCTTGCCCGTCTTGCTCTCAGTCTCCTTGACGATCTCATCTCTGATCTTGTTGAAGTCGTAGAACTTCTGTCCTGGGATGTGCAAGAACTCTCCCCACTCCTCAAGGTTGCTTTCCTTGTCCGTCGTCTCGAGCTGCACCTCCGTGTCGGCCACACCGTTCGCTTGTGTCTTTGGCAGCGGTTGTCTATTGATGAGTTGCAGCACGAGAGGTCGTCGAGTGACGATACCTGTGCCTCGAGGAAGGAAGTCTCGTCCTACGATGTTCTCCAGCACCGAACTCTTTCCACTAGATTGTGATCCAACCACGACGATCTGAGGAAGATCTATGGGGTTCTGTACGCCGACTGTTGTGAAGACATCCTGGAGCTTGTTGACCAAAGTGATGAGACCTGGGTCGTTCACGTTGATCCTGCAGTAGAAGTCAGCATGGCGCAAGTTGTGCTCGTGGTGTGGCATACGCATTTGGGTTTGTTTGGGCCATCGCTGGCTACTTGCAACGCGACTCCCACTCGTTAGGTGTAGTTGTTACGATGCGCAGAGGGTGAAGAAGGCGAGCAGGTATGCGCGTGATGATTGAGAACAGCGACAAATGATTACGTAGGTCTCGTGTTAGCGAATTCGTCTGCCTGGTCTCAATCTATAGAACATCTGCTGTTTCCTTAAGCGCAGAAGGGCCACATGCCAGCCAGCGTCACCCTGCCACTCCCGCCAAGACTGTGGCGCAGTTTTTGAGCCTCATGTACGTAGTGCTCGGAGTACATCCTGAGTTACATGGACTGATGTCTATCTTGCTCTCATTCGCTACGCACTATACAAAGTCTATGTTCAACTAGTCATCGACAACACCAGCAAACTTCTCTTGCATCTTCTGCAGCAGGTCTTCGTACTTCTTGCCGATCTTGTCCTCGCCCTCCGAGGGCAGCTCAAATTTCATGCTTCGCAGTTGTGACTGAATCTCGCTGGTAGCCTCACGCACCTTGTTCCAAGACTGACCTTGTGAGATCGCCTTCTGTGCCTCGTCGTGGAATGCCATCAAGTTCTTCATCATCCATGAAGTCTTCCACAGTGGACAATACTGATCGTAGTCGGAGTAACCATTCTGCTGCAGGAAATCCTCCTTGATGATTGTAGCCACATCGAGCGTAATCTTGTCACTGTCACCAAGAGCAGACTTACCAACAAGCTGCACAACCTGATCGAGATCCTCTGAGTTGGAGAGCAACTCCTTGATTCGGTTGCGCAGTCGTGGAAATTCTGCGTTGTTCTCGGCGTAGAACTTGTCGAGCGAGGTAGTGTACTTGCTGTATGATGCTGACGTGTTGACAGAGGGAAGTGCTTTCGCTGAGCGAGCTTTTGTCCAAACCCCAGAAGACCTGCACAATACCAAGGGTCGAACTAGTGACAGGGTCTGAGAAGTCTCCTCCTGGAGGGCTGACAGCACCGACGATAGAGACAGATCCCTTTCGCTCTGGGGAGCCAAGTGCAACGACACGACCTGCTCGCTCGTAGAAGGATGCCAGCTTTGCTCCAAGGTATGCTGGGTAACCTTGATCTGCAGGCATCTCTCCAAGACGACCTGAGATCTCACGCAGTGCCTCTGCCCATCGAGACGTCGAGTCTGCCATCATGGCGACGTCCTTTCCTTGATCGCGGAAATATTCGGCAACCGTGATACCTGTGTAAATTGAGGCTTCTCGTGCTGCCACAGGCATGTTCGAGGTGTTCGCAATGAGACAAGTTCGCTTCATGATCGGCTCGTCACGATCTCCGACCTTGATAGTGAGCTGAGAAGGCGTTAGTAGAGGTCCAGACGGCACAATTGTCATCTCACTTCGGGGAAATCCATCAACACCTCAGCCATCTCGTTTCCTCGCTCTCCTGTGATGCGTTAGCTCTGCCATAGCATCATTTCGGCCACAACGTACCACAACCCACATAGACAATGATGTCGCTGTTGGAGAACTTGGACACAGACTGTGAGATGACAGTTTTTCCACAGCCGAAGGCACCTGGAATACAGACGGTTCCACCCTGCACACTCGGGAAGAGTGCATCCAACACTCGCTGACCGACGATGAAAGGCTCAGTAGAGCTGAGCTTGTCGTTGACTGGTCGTGGTACACGAACCGGCCACTGGTGCATCATGCTGTATTCCGACTTCTTGCCATCGAACTCGAGCTCCAAGATCTTCTCGTCGACAGTGTAGCTTCCCTTCTTTGGCATCTTCGTAATCTTTCCCTTTGCTCGAGGCGGCAGCAAGATACGGTGTACGTCGAGCAAGCTGTTCTCCCAGACTGTTCCAAAGCAATCTCCACCACTAATGTGATCTCCCTCCTTAAACTTGTCGCTTGGCTCAAAGTCCCACTTCTTCGTGCGGTCGAGTGAAGGTACGTCGATACCACGGGGAATGTAGATGCTGCCGCTCTCGTCACTGATGGCTTTCAGTGGGCGCTGGATACCATCGTAAATTGTTTCCATGAGACCTGGACCAAGCTCGACTGACAATGGCTTGCCAGTACGCACGACAGGATCTCCGACTGTCACACCGGCGGTCTCCTCGTAGACCTGGATCGTAGCCTTATCGGCATCAATTCGAATGACTTCTCCAACCAGGTTGTCATGGCCGACTTTGCACAGCTCGTACATAGCACAACCGATCATGTTCTCCGCGACAATGACGGGTCCAGAGACCGAGAAGATCTGGCCCTTAGGCTCTTCCTCGACCGAGCCCATCTTGTGTGAATGTGGCGTGTGAAAGGAGTAGGATTGGTGGTGTCTTCAGGTATTGCTTTTTGAAGCTCGAAAGCGTCGCCTCGAGCGCACAAACTTGCTACGAGGTCGTGTCGGATCGGGGTATATGTTGTCACTGCTGCCAGCACAGATGAACGAACGGTCAGTGCAGGTATGTTGAGGCTATAATCTCGACGGAGTGCTGCGAAGAGGGACGAGATAGCTGAAGCTTGGACGTGCACCGGCTTAGTTCATTGGTTGTGGAGTGACGACATGGTTGCCATACCGCAACACTACTTGGCGTTGCCGTCAAAGAACAGCATCTGAGATTGGACGCGTGACAAGACGAGATACGAATGGATTAATGAAGCTCGTTCGAGACGATCTGTGATATCACGAGACGGGTTCGTGCATATCGCATCTACGTCGGATTACAGCTTCGACTTCTCAGTGTCTGCACGCAGCACCAAGCCACCGTTCTTGACTTCGTACTGATGTCCTCTCGTCCAACCAAGCCATTGTGTAAGCACATCTTCACCACCAACACCAGGACGTAGACCCATGGTTCTCCAGCCTTCACCGTCAATACCACTTCCTTGCCCTTCAGCAGGTGGTCTACCAGAAGCGTCTTTCTGTGCAAGCGCATAGCCTGGGGTGTCTTTCAATGTCACTACTGGCCTTTGATCATGACCTGCCTCCTCAAGTTCGTCGTGATCCAGTACTGGTGTGCAGCAAGCATCTGTACCATCGAAAATTGCTTCCCATTCTGCCCGTGTCTTCTCTTTGAACTTGGCTGTGAATAATGTCCGCATACCACTCCATGTGCTCTTGTCCTCTCGACGGCCCTCGAGCTGACTGGCACTAATATCCAATCCCTTCAGCAACACAGCAAAGAACTGTGGCTCTAATGCTCCCACGGCCATGTATTGCCCGTCTTTTGTCTCGTAAGTGTCGTAATATGGACAGCCGCCATCCAAGACGTTGTGCCCTCGAGTGTCATTCCACATAGGTGTTGCTCTAGCCAGACGGAGGAACGTCGCCATATAGGAGCCGCCGTCGACCATGTTCGCTTCCACAACCTGGCCACGTCCGGAACGTTCTCGCTGCAGTAATGCAAGCAGTATACCCAAGAAGCAGACAGCTCCGCCTCCTGCGAAGTCGCCAACGATGTTTCCGGGCGCATACGGCTTGTCGTTCGCGCGTCCAAGCATGCTCAGTACTCCGGATACTGCAATATAGTTGATGTCGTGCCCCGCCATGTCTTTGTACTTTCCATCCCGTCGAAAGCCTGTCATTCTTGCGACGATTAAGCGAGGGTTCAGCTTGAGAAGCACATTCTCAGGATCGAGACCAGCTTTTTCGAGCACACCAGGACGAAAAGGGTCGATGACAATGTCCACCGTGGGTATGAGCGCTTTTATGAGCTCAAGACCCTCGGCTGATTTGAGGTTGACAGCAATTGAAGACTTTCGTCGTGCTTGGAAGTCTGGCGTTGGAGGAGGCGGCTTAGAGGAGTGTGCTGCTGGATGTGCTCGATCTGCTCGTAGAACTGTCGCGCCAAAGTCTGCCAGAAGCATGCCAGCAAAGGACCTATCTGTCGTCAGTTCACAGCTTCACGACATGCTGCAGAACCCACCAGGAGCAAGACCAGCAAATTCGAGAACCCGCAGGTCACTCAATGGTGGTTTGTCTGTCATTTTGATGCAGAATATGGCAGTAGCCACACCTGAGAATGACTACATCGTGAGGTGTGGTTCAGATAAGAGAGCTATAATGCAGACGAGGTGATGTGAAGCGGAGCTCGATCATAACCGCGGCTCAACTTGAGGCATGTCTTCTACATCTCTCAGCCCTCTCAAGATGTTCCGGCCATCGTGAAAGAACCGTCGGATTAGACTGCAGTGTCTGGAGGACATGTTCGATGGTCACACCGTGAGCAAAAGCGCAATGCGCTTGGCAGCACGAAACATGCTCAGGCCGAGGGCTCCGTCATTTGCCTAGCAGTCTCCTCCAAACTTTGACCAGCCATAATCGCGCAATGTAACACCAAGGACCGCGAGACGTGCTCCAATGACTGAACACGAGCGTAGCCGGTGGCAGTGCATTGTCTGCGCAGATGCTTCGCCTGATGCACATAACCTTGGGAGCTCATCTGAAAGACCTCTGTAGGTTGCGTGCTGAAACAGGGATCGTAAGGCGCACATTAGAGATCAATGTAACCTCATATACCACAGCCGAGCGTACCAGAACATCGTTGCAAGAAGCCGTTTGATTTCTCGCTAGCAAAACTTGTTTATACACACAACTGGGAGCGTTGGTTCGACGCAGGCCTACACGGCAGATGATAGTAGCCAGGAGAATGATCTTCTGGGCCACTTCAAACTTGAGCACGATGAATTCGAGAGGGAGGCAGGCCAGGATCAGCCCATTGAGCTGAATTCCTGTCCTCTCCGTCTGTGCTGGAGACCCCTGCGGCGAGGAGGACTGCGTAGCATCAATATCATGGGACACTCGTGACCTAAAGTGGGTAGGTCAAATTGCATATCCATGGAAATGTCTAATGTGGTTGTCGATCAGCCAGAGGTGTGGTTCATACCAAGACCTTCGTCGATCTGCCCAGAGGGACTACGGATCAATAAGCTAGACGAATGAGCCTACTGCGAGCTCTGTTACAGATGGTCGGATGGTGAATGCAAGCATGCGCTGCGCCTCGTGAACTGTTGGCCACTAGTGTTCCCGGCTCGGAGGCTGTGAGCGACCTAGGACGATGATAGTCAGGCACCGCTCATGCTGTGGCTCTAGCATGTGTCTCATTCCTGTCGGTAGGCCTCAACCTTGTCATCAGGTTGAGAGGTGGAGATTTGCCTTGTGCGGGACTGGGCCATTCGAGTGACTGCGCAAGTTAACGGCCGATGCTGCGTATGATGTCTGTTCAGGCGTGGAGCTGTGGATTGCTGTGGACCAGATGTCTAGCAAGGTAGGATTGGCAAGGACTGTAAGATGGGAATCATGTCCATCCCAACTCTAATGCACAGGAGGTGGAAGTCGAGTGAGCAGATGAGCATATAATGGTGGAAGCAGCGGCAAGACTGCTAACGTAACCTGTCCAGCGATTTCATGTTCGACACCATGACCAGCCATTACGAGGGAAAAGACCGTAACGCTGGAGATCCCTCCAACTCTAGTCTCGACAATCGAAAGGAGTTGGCATTGTGCGGTGTCGTCTCGGACAAAGAGGAGTTGAGCAGCAGGTCTACCTCCGTTGTCGAAGGACAGAGCGATGTTCATGAGCCCAGTCAACCATACCATGTCTTCGGACCAGGCATGAAGACGTTCATTGTCTGTATAGTGTCAGCAGTGGCAGCTTTATCAGGACTCTCGAGTTACATGTACTTCCCAGCGCAAAGTAAGCTCAGCAAGGTGTGTATCTCCTGCTTCTTGAGTCCGGCACTGACTACTGTAGGATCTTGGCATCTCAAGAGAGACTGTGAATCTCTCCATAACAACGTACATCATAGCTCAGGGCATTGGACCGTCGTTCTGGGGACCACTTGGTGATCATCAAGGTCGTCGTGCCACGCTCGTATACACTCTGCTGCTTTTCGTCGGGGCGAATGTGGCACTAGCCTTGAGTACTGATGGCGCAATGTTGATGGTCTTTAGAGCCTTACAAGCCCTCGGCAGTGCAAGTACCATATCCTTGGGTGCTGGTATCATCGCAGATATCTCGCCGCCCAGTGAGCGCGGAGGCTATATTGGATGGTTCTCTGGCGGTATGTATACGTGATTCCGGACCCTAACTCTGCTGACGACTCGGAGTTCGACAACTCTCCCTTGGTCTCGGTCCAGTTATTGGAGGTATCCTCGCAAAATACTTTGGCTGGAGATCAATCTTCTGGTTCCTGGTTGCTTTCTCTGCGGCGTCAGTCTTGTTGGTACTCCTTGTTCTTCCAGAGACACTTCGGAGAATCGCCGGCAACGGTAGCAGCCCTTTATCGAGCTGGAGAACTCGACCAGTGCTGTGGTCACTGATTCTCAGGAGTGGCCATAACATCGATGCAGAATCGAGCAATCAATCGTCGAATGCTGAGCTCAATAAAGCGGCACCTCTATCAGTGAAGGTCTTCTTCGAGCCACTCATGTTTCTCCTCGAGAAGGACGTATTCTGTGCTCTCTTCTTCGGTAGCTGCATCTATACAGCATGGAGTATGATGATCGCAAGCACGACGTACCTCTTCCAAGACCATTATGGTTTCGACATTCTGCAGTAAGTCTTCCTATCTCGCGCGCTGACCGCACTGACGATGCTCTAGACTCGGTCTTTGCTTCCTTGCGAACGGTCTTGGCTGTGTTGTCGGGAGTGTCCTTACAGGTAGGACGCTTAATTCTGACTATCAAACGGAGGCCAGGCTTTGGCAACACGAACGTGGCATACCGATTTCTGCGCCTCTTCCAAGCAAGTCGATCCCGCACTCGTTCCCGCTTGAAAGAGCTCGTACCGCGAGAGGTCCGATGTATTGCGCAATCACGATCCTGTCCACACTGATCTTCGGTTGGTCATTGACTACCTTCAAGAATCACCATGCGGCATCGACAACGCATTGGATCACGCCGCTCCTTGCCCAGTTTGCATGCGGATGGGGAGCAACGTCGGTGCTGACCAGCAACAACTCGCTGGTGGTCGATCTATATCCGGACAAGAGTGCATCAGCGAGCGCGGTGCTCAATTTGTCCAGATGTCTCGTGGCTGCTGGAGGAGTTGCCGCAGTAGAGCCACTGCTCAATTGCATAGATGCAGGATGGACATCAGTGGTCCTGACAGGTCTCATACTGGCGGGCCTCTGTGCGTATGCTGCTCATGCTCGATGGGGGCTTTCATGGCGAGAAGCTCGAGAGAAGAGGCTGGACAATCGTCATTGCTGATAGCTGTGTGATGCATGATAACGATGCAACGAATGTAGACTATACATGTATGCATCACCAGTTAGTTTCGCGATTTCAGCTTCCCTGACGAGAGTGAAGTTTGCAAACGCGTGTCATTTGATCTTTAGCCGAGCCCAGGCGTTTATGCCACATGACTCATGAGCACATGTCTCGAGTACAGTATAGCTTGCTGCCAGGCTCACGGTCTTACTGCTAGACTGCTCTGCAACGAAGCGATAGGAATAGGGAGGCATTAAGAGAGTCTGCTCCTGATTTGACGGTATACAGTCGTATGCTCAGCAGTTCTACTAACCTGTAGAGCAACCAATCGAAATTGCTCATGATCGCTCAAGCATGGTATCGTTATAGCTTCTACCACTGTAGCAAGAATCTGTACAGGCTTCTCTGAGAAGGTATACCTGATGATTGATGGTCGTCTTCTTCGCGGTCGAAGTAGCACAGTTCGCTCCGGCCAATTGGATCCCTTGATGATCACGAAACTGCTTATTGACAATCGACATTCGTCCCTGGACCACATGAACACTCAGTGGGAGTACCAGGACCACAGATACTTGGACCTTCGCTATCATTGTAGTCATACTCCCAATGACCACAGTTACCATTCATTACTGTGTAAGCATCTCCGTAGCCAGTCACAAAGGTATATGGAGCCACATTGGGCTTGCAGGTACCATCTTCCTGGCCGATAAGGATGCAACCACGCGATTCTGTAAAGGAGCTGATGGCGCAAACACTGTCGCCAGCCAACTGGCAAGCATTACAGCAGGACACTTCGTCTGTGATGTTATGATCGACCATATATGGCGGATTGCCGTTGTTGAGCTCATAGTAGATTGGTACACCTTGGATCTTGTGGAGATAGTTGTTCGCTCCATTGCACACTGCGTAAGATGTGACAGTCGGGCCAACGACTGTGGTTGACTCGATCACAGTAGAAGTGTAGGTCGATGAGAAGGTTGTAGTAGTACTGATCGACGATGTTACAGTGGATACAATCGTGGTTGAGGCACTCGTTTTGGTAGTTGTAGTAGTCGTTCGAATGGTAGAAGTGCTTGATATGGTAGAGGTGACAGGCTTCAATGTTGTAGTTGCCGTCTTTGTTGCCGTGATAACAGACGTGCTGGTGGTCAAGATCTGCACAAAGTCGAAGCAAGTGACCTTGCTTGGGTACAGGCTAGGAGTGGCAGATCTGTGAGAAGTGGTCGCGGGATTGGCAACAGGCTCGCGGACTGCAACGACAGGTCGATCAACAGCAATGGCATGTCGCTTGGCTGGATGAGCCGTCCATGTGGTGAAGTACTCGCTGGTGATCTGAGACCAGATGGGAGTGTAGCCAGTAGAAGGCGCAACAGTCGTTGTGTCCTGCTGAGTGCTTGTCGAGGTACTGGTGACTGTGGTAGAGCCTGCTGACACAACGACAGTGCTAGTACTGGTAGTGAACAATGTCGTGGTGCTCGAAAAAGTATCAGTGTTGATAGGTGCGGTCACCGTAGAAGTCTTGGTGGTGTAGATGGTGGTAGTGGTGGTCACTGGTAAGGGCGTTACAGTGCTAGTCTTGCTGGTAGTGCTCCTCGCAGTGACGGTGTATGTCTTGGTGTTGCCAGACGTTGCAGTCGGCACAGATGCCAAAGACTTGGTGCCTTCTATAGTGAGGCATAGAGATTCTGTGAAAGCTGATGTGCCGGCAGAGGCAGCTGCGGCCAAGCTAAGGAATGTAAGGAGAATGTGCATCTTGCGAGTGGAATGCTATCGACAAAGCCCAGGACAGGAGAGCATGCTCACAGTATTTATAGAGAGCGGCGAAGGCATGATTTTCATCTTGAAGAAGTCATCGTCCGCTCTTGCTTTACATTGTGTCTGAAGCTGCAGCTTCAGATGCTGTTGTTGCTGCGGCGTGAAGTATCGAGTGACATATTGGGACATATCTTGATGGAACGGCCAATGCAGTATTTGCTCTAAGCTTTGGGCGTGCGTTAGGTAGAATTGAATGAGGAGAAGAGTGCCAGGAGTAGAATGTGCTCTTTGTCGACATATACTCCAAGGCTGACATACCTCACTAGTGGTCATCTTTCACAATTTAGCTCGCAGCCACGAGATACCACGAGATACCGGGAGGGCAAGCCTTTGCGCTGGCAGTGCCCATTATGTCGATGTGTCTCTCCAGCAGATTGTGGTACAATGTAACAGGCTCTGAAGAACGCTCATGGTCCCTGCGGTCAGCTTGGCTCGCCTCGGCTTGTCAACAGTCCCAGCCTTCTCATGATTCCGTGAAAGCGACGCTCAAGTCTTGATCAGTGTCAGCTGCCGCGACAGGGAGCAGATGCTGCGGATGGGTTGCACAATAGTTTAGAGAAGCCCTAGGCCTGACATGTTTGCCCAGCACGGCCAAAGTCGGTTAGCGCAATCGGTGTCTGCTGTGGCCGATGCGTTCTAAAATATTTCGACAAGAAATAATAGAGCCGAATGCAATAATCACAACTCACGATTTAAACCTCAGCATGGCAGCGATCAAACGGAAGGCACCTTATCAAGGTGGCACCACGCCTGACAAAAAGCACAGGACCAGCTCGGGTTACGACAAGAAGTCATCTTACGACCCGAAACGACAGAGTCTGCAACAGCTCGCAGACGCTGACGACGTCGACGGCAAAGAAACGAGCAACGGCACATCTCATGGCGCTGATAAGCAATTCAAGCTGGAGACATCATCTGCAGAAGCGCACGCAAAGCAAAGAGCTCTAGCGAAGGAGCGCAAAGCCAGCAAGCCCAATGCCGACCTCATTGCACGCTCGAAGAAGCTGTGGGAACAACTTCGCCGCAAAAGCCATGTATCGTTGGAGGAACGTAAGAAGCTGGTGGCCGAGCTATTCAGCATTGTCGATGGCCGAGTGCGCGATTTTGTCTTCAAGCATGATAGCGTGCGAGTGGTGCAGTGTGCACTGAAGTATGCCAACCTCGAGCAGAGAAGAAGCATCACGAAAGAGCTGCATGGTGACATTAGGACATTGGCAGAGAGTCGTTATGGCAAGTTCTTAGTTGCCAAGATGATCATGTCTGGCGACCAACAGATCAGAGACTTGATCATACCGGAATTCTACGGCCATGTTCGTAGACTGGTCAACCACCCAGAGGCATCATGGATATTGGACGACATCTACCGACAGATAGCGAGCCCAGAGCAGAAGGCACTCATGCTCCGAGAGTGGTATGGTGCTGAGTTTGCGCTTCTCCAACGCAAGCCAGATGCAAACGTGCCAGTGGTCGCGAGCACAGAGACCGCTGAGCTCTCTGAAATATTATCGAGCAATCCTGAGAAGCGCCGACCTATCTTGCAGTATTTACATGAGATGATCAACGGATTGGTGCAGAAGAAGATGACTGGCTTCACAATGTTACACGATGCCATGCTGCAGTACTTCCTTGCCCTGGTTCCTGGTGGAGAGGAGCAAAGAGCGTTCTTGGATGAGATGCTGGGAGATATCGACGCAGAGACTGAAGGCGGTGGTGGTGACCTCTACAAGAACCTGGCATTCACGAAGTCAGGCAGCCGCTTAGTCTGCTTAGCCATCGCATACGGTACGCCAAAGGACCGCAAAATCATACTGAGAGTGTTCAAAGACAACGTCGAAACTATGGCATATGATCAATATGCCAAGATGGTTCTCGTAGCGGGTCTTGATGTGCCGGACGATACACAAATGACGACAAAGACCATCTACCGAGAACTGCTGGCAGAGAAGATTGAGGACAAGGAGGAGCGCATGAACAAGGTTGAGTCGTTAGTCCTGGATCTCAACGCAAGGGTGCCTATTCTTTTCCAGATGGAAGGTACGGCCAAATGGCTATACACAAACAATAGTGATAAAGCACTATTGGAGGAAGTGCACACTATACGCTCGACGACAAGTAAGAAAGCACCAGAAGTGCGTCAAAAGGAGCTGTTGCAGTACTTGGCCAATATACTGCTGGATCTTGTAGCTGATCGAGCTGGTAATCTGGTCCGCACAAGTTTTGGTTGGCAGTTCATCACAGAAGTCCTTCTCGAGCTGAACGGCGAGCACAAGCAGCGAGCACTCGAAGCTGTCGCGAGCCTGGCGGAAGGCGAACCGGCTGCTGAAGGCCACATCGCGCACGACCCAGCAGCCGGTAGGGCACTGAAAGCACTTGTCGGTGGTGGTCCATTCGATCCCAAGGAAAAGAAGGTCAAGCTGGTTGAGCCACGTTTGGCATTTGCTGAACAGCTCTGGCCGATCATCAAGAGTCACATTGTAGACTGGGCATGCAGTCCAGCGAGCTTCGTCGTCGTTGCGCTGCTCGAGAGCGAGGACGTCTCTGATGTGATCAAGACTGAGGTTAAGAAGGCATTGAAGAAAGAGCGGGCCAAGCTCCAGGCTGTCACTACCGACAAGAAGGACAAGGACAAGGCCAAGACAGCGGACGGCAAGAAAGTGAAGGCCTCTGGCAATCCTGGTGCGAAATTGCTGCTAGAGAAGCTCAACTGATTGCGAGGTTCAATTGGTGCAAGCAGGCAGGCCATACAGATAGCTGAGACTATCTACTGGTCCCTCAGCTACCATCCAAGGTTCACTTGCTCAACGAAGTCATATACGAACACTTGCTCAAGCAACGGATCTGTCTCGTTCTGTATTCTGGTCAGCCTGTTCTCACTTCTCATCTCTACGTATACCTTCAGTCGCTCGTGTCCCGGATCGCTATCAAACTCCTTCCTAGCGTCGTCACTCTATTGCCATATCAGCTTCGGCGGTGGGCGTAACATATCACGATACCTTGAAGACCACGATAAAGCCAGTATCCCAGGCTTCATCGCGCTTGACATTCGTCAGATTCAATGGTGTGTTTAGCGGTCTCCCGCCTTTTGGCGATGCCACGAGGAGCTCAGGATGCTCAGCATAGAGATCCAAGAACGCCTTTGTTCGTCCCGCTATCTGGGTGGCAGTGACGTCTTGCTTGAATCTGAAACATGCAATGCGGTTCACTGGCGTTGTCGCCTCTGAGCTACTAGCCATGCTGATAGCTGTGAGAAGGAAGGGAAGGGTGGGCGTATATCAGCTCATTTGTCTGGTAAGTTATCGAAGTGGGCATCCCTGATCCTTGTGCCAACCGGGTCCCTGCACGGCCTACCTGCTTGCTGCATGAGATGTGGTCTCGAACGTCCCCGTCAATACTTTCTAATGAAGACCGCCCGACTGCATTTTGTGGTTTCCAAGTAGCTCACAATAGCTGTAGCTTAGGAGACTCCTCTTCACAATCACAGTGCTCCATTCGTTGTTGTAATTGTGAGATTCATTTGCAACGCTATCATGTATCACAACGGCAACCATATCGTATGACTGCCTGCCATGGAAAGCACTCAAACTCCCTCAAACTCCTGTGTCGACACACCTTGAGGATCGACTCTTCAAGAGCCCTCAAACAAGATGAGCCCGATCTGACGCCCATGCGCCTTGCAGCATGCCTCTGAGTACAGCGTTCGTCCATCGTAGCATAAGTAGATGTGGTCGATTATAGCACTAGCAGCACTGGCCCTTCTTAGAAGCATCGCCTGGTGGGTTGCTAGGTCCGAGTGGAATTCCAGAGCTTGGAGTAGGACCATTTCCAGAGTCTTCTTGGGAGAGAGCCTTGGATGAAACTATCTTATAAATTTCTGTGCAGTGTCAGCTTCACCCCTGTGTACCACTGGTCTCATCATTACCTGTCAACTCATTCTGGAAAGCAAGCTCGACATTACTTGCGTCCAAGGCTGAAGTCTCGATGAAGCTCAGTGCATTCTGACTGGCGAACTCCTTAGCCTCCTCGGTTGGCACAGCGCGCAGGTGTCGCAAATCGCTCTTGTTGCCGACCAGCATAATGACAATGTTGGTGTCGGCGTGGTCTCTCAGCTCTTTCAGCCATCTTGTGACGTTTTCATATGTCTGGTGCTTGGAGATATCGTAGACGAGGAGAGCACCCACGGCACCTCGATAGTATGCGCTTGTGATGGCGCGGTATCGCTCCTGTCCAGCAGTATCCCAAATTTGCGCCTTGATGGTCTTGTTGTCGACCTGAATGCTTCGAGTTGCGAATTCGACACCGATTGTGGACTTGCTGTCTAGGTTGAACTCGTTGCGAGTGAATCGCGAGAGCAGGTTGGACTTTCCGACACCTGAATCTCCAATAAGGACGACTTTGAAGAGAAACTGCTGCGGTCAGCATCGAGTCTTGTGGCATACGAGCATCGCTAACTCACATCATACTCGTCGTTAGCCATGATGGGTGTAGTGCTCGTTGCAGACCGTGAAGATGGAGGAGGGGTATTGTCGGTGTATGAAAGAAAATGCAGCCTGGAATGACGATCGATATGAGGAAGCTTTCCCTGCCAAGCGTCGACGTTGGCTTGTGGCTGTCTGGATGTTGCAGAGCCAATAAGCTTTGTAGATTGTATAACAAGCTGTGTTGAGATAACTTTAGAAATAGGAGACAAGCTGAAGTGTTGTTCTCGCTGCTTCCTATGGTTGAGCAGCGACTCCGCCAGCACACCAACACCGGGACTACTGCAAGTCAGGGTCCGCTGCCTGAGGTCGCAGCGGCTGGACAATGAGGAATGCGGCTCTGCGCGACCAATCACGTGTCTTCGTGCTTCTAGCCTGTCACTTCGCATGCATGAAATAGTTCTTGGTCACGTCAGCATTGAAGGCGAGAATATGAGTCAGTATGCGTGAGTATCGTATACGATAACGGCAGATCAGATCTACAGGACGCACATGTTTACGTTGTACTCAGTACGAACCTGTCGACATGGCTGGATCAGACTCGGAGTATGATGATCAGGACGAGGATCACGATGTGCGTACCAATGGAGCTAGTAAAGGTCAACCTGCCACAAGGTCAAGGCGAAATGATCATGCGCGATGGGAAGCGGCGCCGTCGAGAGCATGGGATATCGCAGATGGCGATGGCAACCTCGAGAGCGCTCTAGGTGGTCTCGAGGAGGCCAACAAGAGGAAGAGGTAGGCATGTTTTTTCGCGTGATTGTAGAGGAACTAACACAGTCAGACTCCTCAAAGACACAACACCACTGCAGCGTGGTATCATTCGTCACACATTGCTTGTCATCGACCTTTCCACGGCCATGACAGAGAAAGACCTTCGGCCAACGAGGCATCTTCTCACCATCACATACACAATCGCGTTTGTGCGAGAGTATTTCGAGCAGAATCCTATCTCCCAGCTGGGTATCCTAGGTATGAGGGAAGGTGTTTCCATGCGCATCAGCGACATGTCAGGCAATCCCAACGACCACATCGAAGCCATCAAGGCATTACGAAACACAGAGCCAAAGGGCAATCCATCACTACAAAATGCACTCGAGATGGCACGAGCAGCACTATATCACACGCCCTCACACGGAACTAGGGAGGTAGTCATCATCCTTGGAGCACTCCTCACCAGCGACCCGGGCGACATACACGACACTATCAAGGCGTGCATCAAAGATCGCATTCGGGTCAGTATCATCGGTCTAGCTGCGCAGATGTATATTTGTGCGGAAATCTGCAAGAAAACCAATGCCGGCGATAACAACTCATACAATGTAGCACTTGATGAGGTGCACTACCGAAAGCTGCTGATGGATATAACCACGCCGCCAGTTGTGAGATCTACGGACGTCGATGTACAGCAGCGCAACCAAGCAGCTCTTCTAATGATGGGCTTCCCTTCACGCGTCGTAGAGGACAAGGCGACGCTTTGTGCTTGTCATGGAGAGCTTACAAGAGGCGGCTATCTCTGCAGTCGATGCAAGGCGAAGGTTTGCAACTTGCCGGCTACCTGCCCGACCTGCGATTTGACCTTGATCCTGTCGACACATTTAGCACGCTCGTACCATCATCTCTTCCCTCTACAGAACTGGAGGGAAGTATCTTGGTCACGAGCTCGACAAGTCGGCAGCATAGATTGTTACGGCTGTCTGACACCGTTCCCTGCTGTGCCCATAGGCAGGGAAGAGACCGACGATGACGATCGTCTCAGACGCAAGCATGTCCAAGGCGCATCAGAATCCAGCCGATACGAGTGCGAGACATGTCTGAAGCACTTCTGCATTGACTGTGATGTTTTCTGTCATGAAGTGGTGCATAACTGCCCTGGCTGCCAAAGCAATCTACATCTGCCAGGCATGGAAGCAGAAGGTAACGGCGTAGGATAGACAAGTGAGACAAGATTGGTGGCAAAGCCTTTGATATTGATTGAAGAGGTCTATCATACAGCAAAAATGCAAGATCATGCCGAAGCATCAAGTGTCGTTATGCAGAAGCCAAAACATCTGTAAGCCTGGTCTTGAGACTGAACCAGAGTTGCAAGCAAGTGTTATGTGCAATGACCAGAATGGGCCAAGGCAATGTCGTGAAGCAAGATTGAGGGAACAAAGGAAAATGACTGTTCATGCAAGCAGTTGAGCAACTGCGTTGAGGTTATGTTGGTACAGGCGTATCATTGTTGTTACAGCCGTGGTGTACGCCGTTCGTTGATCCGTAATGCAGCTAATGTTGGCAAGGTTTCAGGCCGTCATCGTGAGTGTCGTGAGAGTGTCTAGTGTCTTTCGCCGTGCCGATGTCGTACTGTTACAGAGTTGAAGACACTTGAGTGATTTAGAAGAAGCGGTAGTTGGCTTGGCTAGGACGAGCGTTGAAGGTCTGAGCGTTGTAATTGGCGGCTGATGGGTCCATCATGTGGTTGCTGTAGCCGTTGACAGACAGACCGGAGCCGACACCACTGACTGGAATCGTGTTGTTGCCATTGAGATTCCAGGCTGGAGGAGCGCCGATGAAGCCCATGCGGTTGTTGCGAGCTGAGTTTGGTGGACCGTAGGCGCCGTAGGAAGCAAGAATGCCGTTGGGAGTAGTGTTGTTCATGCCAGCATTGAGACGTTCAGCTGGACTGGCAGCACCAGGGATCTGGCCGTCGTAGTCGTTGATCTTGCTCTGAATGCGGCGACCATATGGGGTGTGGCGGACGGCGTTAAGCAATGGACGAATGTTGGCAACGAACTTTGGCTTGATGTCGTCAGATGCATAGTCGATGGCAGTCTGGACGACGTAGTTGGCATATGAGTCGCGAAGCATGGTCTCGAGGTTGCCTGGAATCGAGATCTCATTGATGATGAGGTCCTTGGTGTCCTTGCTGGCGCAGCGGATGCACTTCTCGATGACATTGGAAGAGAACTTCTGAGTAGACAGCAAGCAGATACTGCCAAGGAACGCCTTGCAGAGAGGCTCGGTGAACGCTGGCTCGGCAATGTCAAGGATGTACTGGATGACATAGTTGCCGAATGGATCTTGGATGAGGGTCATGGCGTTAGAAGTGATCTGTGCAACGAGAGTGCCCTTTTGGGTGCCTGTAGCATGATCGATGCAACGCTGGAGGACACAACAACCGTGGCGGTGAGTGCCAACAGTGACACAGTTGGCACCGACAGCATCGAAGATGAACTGAGCATCTGCTGACTTGAGGTGGTTCAAGCACTTCTGGATGACGTGGTTACCATTCAAGTCCTGAATGAGCATGACGACCTTGAAGCGAAGAGCTTCGATGATGAGCTCAGTCTGCTCCTCGGTGACAATGAATTCGATCATCTTCTGCAAAGCACGAGTACCATGCTGGTTGAGTGCAATCTCGGCCATGCGATTGGTGGTGCCATCAATGAGCTCGGTACGCTGCTGGTCTGAGCAGTACTCAAGAAGCTTCTGGCAGAGGTAGTTGCCGAATGGGTCGATCATGAGCTGATAGATTTTCGGACGAACTTCCTCGAAGATGATGTTGAGAGTGGCTGGGTCGCGATCATCAAGCTTGCGCTGAAGGAAACGGCAGCCATGCTGGTCGGTACAGAGTTCGAAGACCTTGCCACGCACGTCGTGAATCTGCAGGTTGCTAACAACTGTGCTATCATCAGTATTGCGGGCGCGAGTGTATGGACGATGGCTCTCCGCGGCGGCGGCGGCGCGGGGAGCACCGGTCACGGCCTGGCTCTGGTTCTGATAGACAGCATAGCCGTTGTACGTATTTGGCTGGAAGGATGGTTGTTGCCACTGATTGGTCTGGCCGTTGAAGTTCATGGCCGCGAAGCCATTGCTGAGCATGTTGACACCGTAACCACCATAGAAGGCTGGCTGGCCATACTGCATGGCAGTGGTATCATTTGTCATATCAGCTGAGGTAACTGAACCAGTAGGACCAAAGGGCATAGCACTGGCGTGTAGACCAGATTTTGGTGAGCTCATGTTGATGTCTGCTTCACTACCAAAGTCCTGACTCTTGTGTGAAGCGTGATAACCAGCGCTGTGAATGCTGGAGTTCTTGTTATGACCTGAGTGAGCGTCAAGAGCACGCGTAGAAGGGGATGTGACTGAAGCGTTGATGCTTTTCAGTGTAGGGACGTCGTTCGTAGAGTAGGGAGCCTGCAAATTGCCGTTTGCAAGACTGCGAGGCGGTGTGGTCTTCAGTGAAGGTCTGGCTTCAATCGAACGGCGGTTGTTTGGATATGTCTTTTCGTTTGAATTGAGTACTCCACTAATACCAGCTATGTTGGCGTCGTTGTTGCGGAGTGCTGTAGGTGGGAGAGAAATGCGGTTACGTGCAGCTATCGATTGTGTCTCTTGCTTTGGCGATGCCAACTCGATAGTTGCGGCGTCTGTGCCGTTCTCTTCTCTTCGTATGAGCTTGGGGAAGCCGTCGGCGGTGTGTTGTACTTGAAGGTATGTCTTGCCGTCTTGTGGAGAGGTGTGAATGCTCTTTGAGGTGATTGAAGTGCGTTTGTTCTCGCCGAACAAGAAACCAGTGGTGTTGACAGGCCCCAAGACGCTGGACAGGTCTGGTACACTTGCTTGTTGTCGATCGTGTCTTGTGACTGGGAGAGAATTCCGATTTGGACTGTAAGCATGTTAGTTTGTGCTCCTCGTTGCTGCTCAGATTAGACTGGCGGCGGCCAGTGTTGCATACAGTGTAATATGTGGATGGTGATGGGAAGAGAAAGAGAAATTGAAGAGTAAGAGAGGGCTTATATGCTTGGATCTGCTCAAACTTCACTTCCAGGTGAGTCTCGCGATCTTCACGTGCAGGTGCGATTGTCCAGTAGAATGCAAGGTAGGTCAGGGCTAAGTGATGGTGAATGTGACTTCAGGTATGCTTGCGTGAAAATCAGGCAGCGACACTCACTTTGTGACAGTACGTTGAGCGTCATAACTCGGCATAAGGTCGTCAATGTCTTCCTCGTCATCCGAGTGCCGTCTTGAGCCGGGGACAGACTGGGACGGGAGGTTGTTGCTGCCATTGTACAGTCGACTAAGACCCATAGGAGGTGAAGTGAATTGTGTACTCGCTCGATTTGGTCGGGTGAACATGCTTGGAGCAGAGGTCAAGCTTGTCATGCTGTATCTGTTCGGTTTCGAGAACGCTGAAGGGAATGCATCGCTATAGTCGGGAGGTGTTGTTGGCTCACTTTGAGCGATCATCTGGGAGACGGCATGTTCGTGTCGAAGGTTCTCATCGACTTCCCTGCGAGTTTCCGGGTCGATCTGCTCGATATATGCTTGTATACGTCGTTGTTCCGCCAGCAGACTCTCATAAAACCGTGACTTCTGCTCAGACTGCTCTAGTTAGTTCATGTTGCAGCCATAGTGTTCAGTGTGTGCTCACAGGTGGCAGTGTAGAATACCGGTTATTGGTCTGTCAATCCAAGTCAGCTTGTCCTCTACAGTCGGTCTGCGCCTATCGTCTACAACTCTTTCATGCCATTGGATCTCTTGAGCATTCTCTGAGTGTCGCTGCTCGACGTCCACCCCATCTCCAATTTATTGCAACTTCTCCCAGCTCTTTCTGCGCGGCGCGACGAACGCGACTCACCTGCTTGATTTCTCCAACCGCCTGGAGTCTCTGCTGTCCGATTGGTGACAACGTCGGGAGAGCGTTGGTGGTGAATCTCCTCTGCAATCCAGCCCGCGATTCTGCTGCTGATGACATTACACCGCCGCTCAATCTGTTGGAGTTCCTAGGCGGCGAAAGAGGATTGGTAGCGTGAACGGGATAGGAGGGTTCATCTCGTGGTGAGGTGGTGCCACGAAATGCTGAGAAGGCCATATTGCACAGCTCCCAAGTCTGCTGCAGGTCAGCATGAGCTGGGAGATGTTGTGCCTCGTTAAATGCGATATTCTCACAGTTTTTAGCGCGGCAAAGCACTCTCTGAAGTCTGGTCCAGTACCCCTTGCACTGGTGTCTGGGTGGTGGCTGCAAGCTAGCGTGTACAATGTAGGGATGAAATACCAGGGATAGCACACTTTCGTGGCTCAATAAAGACAGACAATGCGCACACCGCGCACAAATACACAGGATCGAACATGCAAATGTAGTCAGAAGAAGAGGTGAACGGGAAAGTCAAGGTATATGAGTAGTGTGTTCCTCGCGGTGACGACGAAATCGGACCAGGATGTGGTGAGTATACAGGCGGGGTCCTTTGTGTGGGCAGTCCTCGTCTGAGTTGTCAAGAGAGCCCTTGAGGATGAGGATGCTGATCCACTAAGTTAGGAAAGGTGTGGCCTATTGGCGATCAGACGAAGGCGAATGGGCGGCGGAGAACTGGCGCGTAGACAGTGTTAGACACACAAAGGGAATTTTTGGCTTTCCCACATCCATGGCATAACCAGATATCATCACAGTAGCTGTCCAATTTGCGATGGGCAATCTCTCTTGTCCATTGATTGTTGCCCTGGTCTCCTTTGTTAGTTCAGAGCATGGTAGGCCAATTCACCAGTCTCTAGTTTGACGCCGATCGAAATACCAGACTTGAGGCTCTCGAGATGTGAGACCTTGGTGCTCCTGACATTCGCAAAGCCACTAGAGCCGCCCACGAGACGACTGTCTCACATCACCATCGTGATTCGATCGCTTACTTGCAGGATCTAGTTGTTATCCTTGGGCTCTGCAGGCCAGAACGCCACGATGTCATTGCGTATCAGGTTCATGGGATTGCGCAAAAGAGGTCCACAGCTTCTAGGATGAAGTGCTAGAGGTGATTGTGGATCGGCAAGACCTCGTCAAGAAGGACCGTTTGGACACACGTGTACGTCGATGGCAGGCTCGCCCTGTCTTCTGGCATCCCGCACGCTCGATCTCGTCTGGTCAAATGTTGTCATAGCTGCTTGTTCACTCATATGCTCCCCACGTCTTATAGCAGAATAGAGTTGCGGTGGGTGAAACCGGGTTGTCTTGAGCATTTCGAGTCAAGACGACAGCGGGGTAAGAGAGCTCCTGTTGAAGAGCCAACGACGGCTTCATCAGGTCCGTCGCCGATGATCGGACACGCTGATGTTGCGTCGCAGAGTGGCTCAGACGAGCAGTGAGACGGTGAGGGTAGGTTGCATTTGTTACTCACCGCTCTTTAGCAAAGAAAGTGGTTGGCCCATGGCAACCGCGGGGTCCGAGCTTGCTCTGAGGAGCGAGGCGCGAGCCGCTGCGCTGCCGAAACCTTACGCCATGCCAGTCATCTCACGCTAGAGACTTGTTAAGGATTTTATGCAGGTGAAGATTCACATCGACAAGCTGATCATGAGCTTGGCACAGTGCTGATATGTTACAACGATAGCAAGACCAAAAAAATCGACCGCCCGACGCTGGAAACGATTCTAAGACATCCGTCATGCCTCCTAAGGCGAGGCCAGCCACTGCGGTATGTACGCCACTCGGATCAACGATTAGGACTGACATAGAGAAGGGCGCTATTGCACCCAAGCGACGATCATCGACTGCAACCAAGCCCAAGACTGCCGTGACACAGAGCGACGACGCTGAACCTCAAGATGCATCCCATAAGCAGCCACTGAGAAAACGACCACCAGGCGATGGTATGGACGACATTCTGAAGCCTTTCTACTACGATAAGCACCTGACGGATCCGATCAACACCGCAAAGGATAAGTGGAACTTGCTACCAGCATTCTTGAAAGTAAAAGGTCTGGTCAAGCAGCATCTGGACTCTTACGACTACTTCACGGATGTCGAGCTCCGTAAGATCGTACAGGCCAACTCTATGGTCATTAGCGAGCAGCAAGGCAAATATGTTCAGTTCACTGATATCCGCGTTGGCATGCCGTGCCGCATCTTCGAGAACAAAGACACCTACACTGAGGTCCAGGTCACGCCTAATGAATGTCGCTTGCGAGACGCCACATATGCGGCGCCCATCTACATCGACTACATATATCCCAAGAGCTCAGGCAAGGTAGCCAAGACGAATGTCCTCATCGGTAGGATGCCTGTGATGCTTCGAAGCTCGAAGTGTGTCCTTAACGGCAAAAGCGACGCAGACATGGCTCTCCTCAATGAATGCAGTATCGATCCTGGAGGCTACTTCATCGTCAGAGGACAAGAGAAGGTTATTCTCGTGCAGGAGCAGCTAAGCAAGAATCGTGTCATCGTTGAGTCGTTCAAGGGCGTCATTCAGGCATCGGTTACCAGCCATACCGCCAACGTCAAAACTAAGACATACGTGCTGCTCAAGAAGGGCTTACTTGTACTCAAGCACAACTCACTGACAGAGGATATCCCCATAGCCATCGTTCTAAAGGCTATGGGTGTCGGCTCCGATCATGAGATCCTCCTGCTCGTGGCAGGCAGCGACGCACGATATCAGGACGAGTTTGCACCAAATCTTGAGCAAGCAGTGGCCGAGAAGATCTTTACACAAGATCAGGCTCTCGACTATGTTTACGCTCGTCTGAAGACTGATCGCTTTGGCGATTACCGCAGGCCTGATAAGACTCCCAAGCAGAAAGCACTCGACAAGCTTGCCTTCACAATCATTCCTCACGTCCCTGTGACCGATCTGAACCTGCGACCCAAAGCACTCTACCTTGCATTTATGGCTCGAAGAGTGCTCATGGCTATGCTTGATCCCAAGCTTGTCGACGACAGAGACTTCCTCGGAAACAAACGACTAGAACTGTCGGGTCAGCTCCTCTCACTGCTGTTCGAAGATCTGTTCAAAGACTTCGTACGACACATCAAAACCAGCATGGACAAGACGTTAAAGAAGCGTAATCCGACAAAAGAATTCGACCCGTATGACCACATCTCGTCGTTCGAGTACCGCTTCACAGGAGGCATGGAGCGTGCTATAGCGACAGGCAACTGGACCTTGAAGCGTTTCCGCATGGATCGTGCTGGCGTATCGCACGTTCTGTCACGACTCAGCTACATCAGTGCGCTTGGTATGATGACTCGTATCACATCACAGTTCGAGAAAACTAGAAAGATCTCTGGTCCTCGTGCTTTACAGCCTTCACAGTTCGGTATGCTGTGCACCAGCGATACACCAGAAGGTGAAGCATGTGGTCTTGTCAAGAATCTTGCTCTCATGACACATATCACAACTCAGGACGACGAGGAGCCTATACGCAATACGATATTCAGTCTGGGTGCCGAATCTGTCACTGACGCCAGCGGTCAAGAGATCTATGAGGACGGAGCGTACGTGGTCTTCCTCAACGGTACGCCAGTCGCTCTGACTCGAGCACCAAAAGAGTTCTTGCTATCTTTCCGCAAATTCCGCCGACTTGGTCGCATCTCAGAGTTCGTCAGTGTACACATCAATCACCACCATAATGGTGTGCATGTGGCGACAGATGAGGGACGAGTCTGTAGACCGCTCATCATCGTTGAGAAAGCCAAGAGCAGACTGACCTCACGATTCCTCGAGTCCTTGCGTAAGGGCACAATGGACTTTGACGATGCACTCTCACGAGGTATCGTTGAGTATCTCGATGTCAACGAGGAAAATGACGCCAATATCGCCATACGAGAAGACCAGATCGGTCCATTCACAACACATCTCGAGATCGAGCCCTTCACCATTCTCGGAGCGGTTGCCGGCTTGATTCCATACCCGCACCACAATCAGTCTCCCCGTAACACATACCAGTGTGCTATGGGTAAGCAAGCCATTGGTGCCATCGCTTACAATCAGTTCACTCGCATCGACACACTGCTTTACCTCATGGTCTATCCACAGAAGCCACTTGTCAGCACTCGCACGATCGAGCTGGTCAAGTACGACAAGCTTCCAGCTGGACAGAATGCTACTGTGGCTGTCATGTCATATTCCGGCTACGACATTGAGGACGCTCTGGTATTGAATAAAGCATCTTGTGATCGTGGATTCGGTCGGTGCCAGGTATTCAAGAAAGTCAGCATGCCGCTGAAGTCCTATGGCAATGGTTCGCAGGATCGACTGCACAACTGGGACCCTAAGAATGTCAGACACGCCAAAGTTGGAGCTGATGGTCTCGTCGATGTCGGTCTTGAGTTGGAGGGTGGCGACGTCTATATGACTCGAGAAGTTCCTGTCAACACCATCAAGCCTCTATCTTCAGCTCAGCAGACGTGGCAGAAGTCCCCTTTGACATACAAGCTGCCAGATCCTTGTAAGTCGTGTTGTCTCACTGACCTTCACCACTGACATGTACAGGCTACGCCGACAAAGTGATGATCGGAACGACTGAGAGTAATGCTCCGATCATCAAGATTCAGACTCGACAGACTCGACGACCTGAGATCGGTGACAAGTTTTCCAGTCGTCACGGACAGAAAGGTGTCGTCGGCACCATCGTGGACGAAGCTGACATGCCATTCAATGATCAAGGCACAAAGCCTGACCTGATCATGAACCCTCGTAAGTTCGCAGTGTCACTTCAAGTCGTCTACTGATCGCTTCGTAGATGGTTTCCCAAGTCGTATGACAGTCGGCAAGATGATCGAGCTCATCTCTGGCAAGGCCGGTGTGCTCTCTGGAACACAGCAATACGGCACAGCTTTCGGTGGATCTAAGATCGAAGACATGGGCGAGCTGCTCGTTAAGGCCGGGTTCTCGTATTCGGGTAAGGATTATGTCACCTCTGGCATCACAGGTGAACCACTACCAGCCTACGTTTTCTTTGGTCCGATCTACTACCAAAAGCTCAAGCACATGGTACAGGACAAGATGCATTCTCGTGCAACTGGTCCACGAGCTATCCTTACCCGCCAGCCCACCGAGGGTCGATCAAGGGCAGGTGGTCTACGTCTCGGAGAAATGGAGCGAGACTGTCTGATCGCTTATGGTGCATCGCAGCTACTGGTTGAGCGATTGATGCTGTCCAGTGATGCTCACGAAGTGGAAGTATGTCAGGAATGTGGCTTTATGGGAGCACAGGATTGGTGTCAAAGCTGCGGAGTGAGCGGTGGCATGACACGAATGACCATTCCCTATGCTGCGAAGCTGCTGTTGCAGGAGTTGACGAGTATGAACATATCGGCGAGGATCAAGATGGAGGATGCATTTCCAAGGGGCGGCAAACGGCGTTGAATGATTGTCTTGAGCATAGCGAATCATTGCAAGGAGCGATCGAGCATATCTGGTGTATATGTAACATGCTGTATCATATCTACCAGCGTGCTGTTGCCACTTTCATCGAGTCGGGCTTTGCTCAATTGCCGACTTCACTCACCGGATGTCTCGTCCCGATCAGAGTGTCAATCAACACAATTCATCACACCTGCATTTCAATTCATCCCATAGAGTGCAGATACGAGTCTTCGTAGGTCAATGACGGTGTGTTGAAGTCGTCCAGAAAGCTCGAAGGTCGAGAGATATAATAAGCCTGGTCAACCGTCACTCATTGACCAGCGATGGTGCGCAAGATCTCATACTCTGAGGTCCAACAACACCGGTCAGAGCAATCCTGCTGGGTGATACTCTACGGCGATGTATACGATGTCACAAGTTTCGTTCCTGAGCATCCTGGCGGCTCTTCGATCATAATGCAGCTGGCTGGCACCGACGCAACAGAGGTGAGTCCATCAATGTGGCACAGCCATAGACTATGATCTGACATCTGCAGGAATTTGATCCAGTACATCCTGCTGGCACATTGCAGGGGTCGTTGCCAGTGGAGGCCAAAATAGGCAAAATAGATCAGTCTACATTGCCTGCTATGGACAAGTCGCCTGAGGAGCTGCATCAGCCTGCACAGGCAGTGGCGGCGAGAACACCTCAAGATCATGACTTACCTAGCTCGATCGAAGAGTGCTTGAATCTCGACGACATTGAGGCGCTTGCTACACACAAGATCAGCAAGAAGGCATGGGGATACTACTACTCTGCTGCTGACGACCTATATTCGAAACGCTTTAACAACGCTGTATACCAGCGCATTCTCCTACGGCCTAGAATCTTCGTCGACTGTACGAGATGCTCGACAGCGACAACAATGCTTGGCAACAACATCAATCTCCCGATATTTGTCTCTCCGGCAGCAATGGCGCGGCTAGGTCATCCAGATGGTGAGGCAGGGATCGCACGAGCATGTGCCAAATATGGTGCAGTCCAAATCATCTCTAATAATGCATCGCAGAAGCCGGAAGAGATCATTGCTGATGCCCAGCCTGGGCAGATCTTTGGCTGGCAGCTGTACGTTCAAGACGACAGGAAGAAGTCAGAGGCTATGCTCGCACGAATCAACAGACTCAAAGCTATCAAGTTCATCGTCTTGACCTTGGATGCACCGGTGCCGGGTAAGCGCGAGCATGATGAACGTCAGAAGAACGTTTCTTCCAACTTACCAGTGCGGAGTTCGATACAATCTGGCTCAGCAGCAAGTACTTCTCCTGACCCAGACTCTGCTGCTTCACGATCCGGCAGTGCTCAAGGCGGTGTTGGCAAAGCACTATTCGCTGGCACTGCAGCAGACCTGACATGGAACAAAACTCTGTCATGGCTCAAGCAGCACACAACACTACCTATCGTCCTCAAGGGCCTCCAGACGCATGAAGATGCACACATAGCGTCGCAGCACGCACCGCAGATAAAAGGCATACTGCTGTCGAATCATGGCGGCAGAGCTCTCGACACTGCACCGCCAGCGCTTCACACCTTGCTTGAAATACGGAAGTACTGTCCTGAAGTGCTCGACAAGCTTGAAGTCTTCGTCGATGGTGGCATGAGACGAGGGACGGATGTTGTGAAAGCACTTGCTCTTGGAGCCAAAGCTGTCGGCATTGGCAGAGCACCGCTATATGGACTTGGAGCAGGCGGCCAAGCAGGTGTCGAGAGAGTGTTCGAGATATTGAAGGCAGAGACGGAGACGGCTATGAGATTGTTGGGTTGTGAGACCGTTTCGGAGCTCGGACTGAGGCATGTCAATGCTAGAGCAGTCGAGAGGGATATCTTCGACGGCGTTGACGGTCTGGCCGAAGCAGTATCTCGTAGTCGACTGTAGCACCTTTCGCCGGTCCGAGCCCACCGCATCTTATTGTGCTAGCCAAGGTCAAAGTTCGTCGTAGGACGAACTCCGTGATACTGCTGATCATTGCCGTAACAGGACCATATTGGCGAGTCTTGTGGCGCTGATCGTGCGGTGTCTCAATGGTGCTGTATCTTTGCATTGTGTATGCTATGCGATGCTATATAGCTTATGTCCTGGTCGTGATTGAGCAACGAGCTTCACATATATTTCAGGAGCTTCGTTCATCATGTTCCATACCATCTTGCAGCAGAAACCGAAGAACATCGCCATCTCAGCAACTCCAGACCATCACATCGATGTCTCTGAAGTGCCAATGCCGACGCCTTGTCCGGATGAGTGCCTGATTCATATTAGAGCGACGGTAAGCACTCCAGTAGTACCGACTGTAGGGCCAGCTGAACGATTTAGGGCATCTGTGGCAGCGACGTCCACATGTGGTAGGCTAAGTGCTGCACCATTGAACATGTCCTGATGTACGTAGGAAGGATGGTCACATCGGGGACTCGTTTTTGACAGAGAACTGCGGTCTCGGACACGAGAGTGCTGGTATCGTGATCGGAACGGGTGCTAACGTTCAGCATTTGAGCATCGGTACGTTGGTCAATGCTCTTGACGCCGTACTGATGCCGTCGAGGTGACAAAGTAGCGCTTGAATGTGGTATTCCATGCTCAAAGCCATCTTGCGAGGCCTGTCGCACTGGTCGTTATAACAGCTGCCCAGATGTGGTCTTTTTCAGTGCACCACCCATTGACGGCACACTTAGACGCTACCATGTCCATCCTGCAGCATGGCTACACAAGCTACCGGATGGAATGAGCCTCGAGGAGGGCGCACTCCTTGAGCCGCTGTCTGTAGCTCTGGCCGGCATTGATCGTGCTAATCTCAGACTCGGCGATCCATTGTTAATTTGTGGTGCAGGTCCAATCGGCATGATCACGTTGCTTGCAGCTCATGCTGCAGGTGCTGCACCCATCGCTATCACTGACATTGACGAGCATAGGCTGTCGGTGGCACGTATGCTCGTTCCAAGAGTCCGAACGGTGCATGTGAAGCCAGGACAAGAGCCCAAGGGTATCGCGGAAGATGTCAAGCGAGTGCTGGATTGCGAGGCCAAGCTTGTGCTCGAGTGTACTGGGGTGGAAAGCAGTGTCCACAGTGGCATATATGTGAGTTGCGAAGTCTTGTGATGCTCAGCTGATCATCGCGATAGGCTGCGAAGTTTGGAGGTTCTGTCTTCATCATTGGTGTTGGCAGACCAATGCAGACGATCCCATTCATGCACGCATCATTCCGTGAGATCGATGTTCGATTCCAGTTCCGCTACCACGAGACGTATCCGAAGGCCATCAGGCTGGTTGCTGAAGGATTGATCGATCTCAAGCCTTTGGTAACACATCGATTCTGTCTGGAGGAAGGGAAAGCTGCCTTTGAAGCTGCCTCAACGCCAGCTGCCAAGGCCATCAAAGTGCAGCTCATCGATTGATGATCGCGTAGAGCTTCGAGCCGGCCGAGCGCAGGTGCACATTGAGGTATGCGTTCACTCTTCGAGCCATTGCTGGACTCTTGCATGCAATTCAGCAACAAACGCATACTTCTGTCGCTTCAAGTAATGAGATCTGCAATGGCAATCTTCTTCCGCATAGCTCGCGCTTCCTGCGGCGCCCAATCCTCCATAACGTTCACTGTAGCCTTCATGTCGAAAGCTGCGTGCCCAGCCTCCTCCTCGTCCGGCAGAAGTCGAGCTGTACCGCCTTGTATGCTCATAATCCTATCAGTCATGCGCATGAGACGCTTGACAAGTGGCGGAAAGTCCAACGCTGCCATGCCTCCTCGAAGGTCGATCATCCTTCGCTGTGCTGGGCGATGTGTGTGATTTGCGGCCGCCTTGTCGCCGTAGAGAGACTCGGCAAAAGCAATGCGGCCAACTGCCAGTATCAGTCCGTCGGAGATACATCGATTGTTGTCAGTGAGTGCCTCGTTGATGGCTTTGATAGCGAGGCCACGGAGCGCCACGACCACGTTTTGTCCAGCACGCCAAGTCTGATCATGTCACCAGATGCAAACATCAGCCGCACAAGAAACAATGCAGGCTCTGCAAGAGCATGCTGTGTCATGAATCGCTCCCATGCTAGTCCTTCCGTGGTGTTGATCTTGAGACTCGCCCAGCCACGAGGTGCGAAGATCGTCATCATGTGGTGCAGTAGACGATCGTAGACTGGATGATAGGCTACTGGATAATGGCTGAAAGGATCCATCATGCTTGCACTGCTGCAGCCTGGACTAGCGAGAGACTCGGGAGTAGGAGGGAGTTGACTTTGCTCGATTTGTTCATAATCGTTGGACAGAACTGCCCATCCAGTGGTCCTCAAAGGCATGATCTGGCGACTGTAGCTGGAGGGCACTTCAGTGCTGGTGGAGAGTACTGAAGCCGCCGCACCTTCAGTCGAGGTTCGCCGCCATCCCGGCCAGTCAGTCTCCTTCTCATCAGGACTGCTAGGAGGATCCAGATAGGCCGTGACAATTCTTGGCCGGGATTTGTCTCTTCGCTGATAATCAACAGGCTCCTTCGTCTTCTTAGTCGGTATGATCGAGACGCCACTTTGCCAGGAGCCCTCCAATGCTCTCTTGCGCTTGACATTCGCCGGCTCTTCGATTGTCCTCGTCTTCTCACGCTGTTTTTGGTCTTGCTCTTTCTGCTTGGCTACCTTCTTCGCAATGGTTGCCTTTCGCGCGGCGGCGCTCGCCAGTGCCGCCTGCTTTCTGACGGCTTTCTTGTTTGCATCGCTGGAGCTGCCATCAAATGCTACAAACGAAATCGTGCCTGAGGGCGGTGCTACTGCTTTCTCCGAAGGCTTCTTGGTTGCATCGTTGTCGGGCATCGTGCTGTGCTAGGGTGGCGTATGTGCTCATCTCTTGAGAGCGCCAGATCTCTGATAGTTCTCAATCTGTTTGATGAGGATGACTGCAGTCGCGGAGCCCACAACGGCACTGAGAAACAGCTTTGTATATTGCTGATACATGGTGCTGATGCAGCGATTGGGATCGGCGAGCCAAAGCTGAATCCCTGTCCTGTGAGAGTATACGTGCGATGATAGATGATCTTCGTGGGGCAGTGCTGAGCATTAATGATAGTTCTGAAATAATTGTGATCGTTTTCATAGCAGAGCAAAGATCATTGGTCAGATCTAATTTCTCAAACCAGCAAGACGAGGACGATCATTCAGACTTGTGGCGAAGGTTTCATCGACTGAGCCAATACCAGCCTTACAGGCATGGATATCACGATTCATGGCGAGTAGAAGGATGATTTGAGTAAACCAATGGCATTGTGAATCATCTATAGCACACTCTCGCTTGAGTCGACTTTATCCGACCTTCAGCGAGTGATAACAATGCATCCTCCATATCTACAACTCATCGTGAGGCTCATCGTAATCTGGCATGCCTCCGGCACCACCCTGGTTCAGCTTGGACGTGATCGGGTATGCGACATCTGACAGCTTTTGCTTCTGTTCGTCAAAGTCCTCGGCGTCAGCAGTAGATCGGTTCTCCTCGAGCCAGTCAATAGCCTCCTTGACAGCCTCAAGAAGAGCTTCCTTGTCATCCTCGTCGATCTTGCCACCAAGACCTTCCTCGTCATTGACCTGGTTCTTGAGGTTGAAGGCATAGTTCTCGAGTCCGTTGGAAGCTTCAATGCGAGCCTTGGTTGCCTTGTCCTCCTCGGCGTACTTCTCAGCTTCCTGAATCATGCGGTCGATGTCTTCCTGGCTCAAACGGCTCTGGTCGTTGTTGATAGTGATGGACTCGGCCTTGCCAGATCCCTTGTCAGCTGCGCTGACACGAAGAATACCGTTCGCATCGAGCTCGAAGGTGACCTCGATTTGAGGCTGACCTCGTGGTGCTGGTGGAATACCTGTGAGCTCGAATTTACCGAGCAGGTTGTTGTCCTTTGTCATTGTTCGTTCACCTTCGTAGATTTGGATAAGAACCACTGGCTGGTTATCGGCGGCGGTCGAGAAGATCTGGCTCTTCTTGGTTGGAATAGTAGTTCCACGTGGAATGAGCTTGGTCATTACACCACCAGTGGTCTCGATTCCGAGAGTGAGCGGGTTGACATCGAGAAGGACAATGTTGCCGGACTGTGATGGTTAGTATTGCTCGTCTGAAGTGAACACGTATTACTTACTGACTCCTCGCCGGAGAGAACGCCACCCTGAACAGCTGCGCCGAAAGCGACAGCCTCGTCTGGGTTGATACCCTTGGAAGCCTTCTTTCCGAAGTATTCCTCAAGCATAGCCTGAACCTTTGGAATACGAGTGGAACCACCAACGAGAACAATGTCGTCAATGTCGCTCTTCTTCAGCTTGGCGTCCTTGAGTACCTGTTCGACCGGCTTGAGGGTCTTCTTGAAGAGGTCGTTGTTGAGCTCCTCGAACTTGGCGCGAGTCAAGGTCTCAGAGAAGTCCTTGCCCTCGTGGAAAGCTTCAATTTCGATTCGTGTAGACACCTGGCTGGAGAGTGTTCGCTTTGCCTTTTCAGCCTCGCGCTTCAGCTTACCCATTGTCTTCGCGTTCTTGGTGATGTCCACATCGTTCTCCTTGTTGTACTTCTTGACAAAGTAGTCAATGACACGCTGGTCAAAGTCCTCACCACCAAGTCTGGTGTCACCGGCAGTAGCCTGCACCTCAAAGACACCCTCGTCGACTGTAAGGATAGACACGTCGAAAGTACCTCCACCGAGATCGTAGACGATGATCTGTCGTTCCTTGTCGGTCTTGTCGAGTCCATAGGCGAGTGCGGCGGCGGTAGGCTCGTTCACCACACGGAGAACATTGAGACCTGCGATTGTGCCTGCGTCCTTGGTGGCAGCACGTTGTGCGTCGTTGAAGTAGGCTGGGACGGTGATGACGGCGTTGGTGACCTTCTGCTCAAGATAAGCCTCGGCGACTTCCTTCATCTTGCCAAGAACCATTGCGGACACCTCCTCGGCGGTAAAAGTCTTCTTCTGTCTAAACCAAATTGTCAGTTGCTGTCAGACGAGACCTCCGAGCACAACTTACCCTGACACAGCGACGGAGACGGCTGGTTGTCCGTTCTTCTCAACAACCTTGAATGGGAAGTGCTTGATATCCTTCTGAACATCCCTGTCGTTGAACTTCCTGCCAATCAATCTCTTGATGTCGAAGATGGTACGCTCTGGGTTTGAGGCAAACTGGTTCTTTGCTGCATCTCCGACTAATCGTTCGTCGTCGTTCCATGCAACCCATGACGGCGTTATACGGTTTCCTTGGTCATTGACGAGAATTGTGACTTGTCCGTTCTTCATTACACCAACACAAGAGTAGGTAGTTCCCAGATCGATTCCAATGACTGCAAGCTGTTAGCATGCTACTGGTAGCTTGTTTCGCAGCGACTGACCTGGTCCCGTCACGGATGTGTCCTTAGTGGCATTCTCCTCTGCGTGTGCTGTGCCAATCATGCCCATGAAGAGCATAGGAGCGAACAGGATGGCGCAAATGTAGAAAGCGGTCATCCATGGCGATGTTGTCGAGTGCCTCTGAGGGCGGTGGTTTCTAGAGAACCGAGCCATCTTGGCTGGTTTGTGGGTGCTCTCGAAATAGATCTGTTCGTGTGCTCTCCGCGAGACACAGGAGCTCTGGTTGCTATAGTATACAGACGTCCAACACAGATGGTGCTGGGAGAAGGGAGGAAGAGAGGAAGCAAGAAGACAGATGTATTGTAGGAGAGAGAAGGATCACTGCGACAAAAATATATCTCTATAGCGAATCTGTACACGTATCGACAACTTTTTGGACCCTGCCAATCATGTCATCGCTTAGTGTAGGTACCGAAGTCAAAGTCTAATTTCGACCTCATGTGTGCTTCGCATTACCTGCGCCACGTCCATTATAGCAGTCACCAACACTGTCATGCTATGACTGGTCGACAAGGACAGCGTGTCCTTGTCGCTGAGACAAGCGCCGTGTGCGCGCCTCCGATTACTGATACATCGCGAGTCATGTGCACATGATTCAGATTTTGACCTCACTCCTCCAAACCACACATCACCACACGCAGTACATGTCGATACTACTGCTACCTGACAATGTGTATTCTATTCTCATGGTTCGAGTCTGGCTACGTGGAGGTGAGCTGGGTGGTATCTGAGCACTTCTCTAATGTCACCATCTCGAACTCACCCTCAAGCTCTCACAACATCATGCGCAAGAAGCATCAATACCACCTCCTCACGATGTCCAACCTCTTTCAAGTGGCTCGAGTCTCAATGGAGCTCCTGTCGGGTAAGTCTGTGACTGGCTGACCGTGTATATGTTGTTTTGTGACATGTTTGTGATGCAAAAACCCCAGTCACTCGCCATGGTAAGTATTGCTTCAAGAGACAAAGCCTTGGTTTATGCGAGCACCCCGCTCTTATTGGCTCCCCAACGGCACTGAACAGATTCAATATCACATCATTTGTGTACGCTGGTCCAAGCGCGCTATTTCCTGCCTGCACTCCGTTTGTATACTTCTGCCCTTCACCAGTTGCTCGACTCTCTCATGACACAACATTTACCACAAGCCTTCTGCTTCATTATTGAAGCACACATTCACGAGTAAATCTTCTGCTCATCACGAGCACAAGAACCTCGTTTTCACAGCCTTCGGTCACGAAAGTGACAACACGTAAGTTTTCACAGGCAAACTGCGACAGCAAACAGACAGCTGACTCGGACTCTTCAGATCTTCGCCCATTCTTGCCGCCTTCCATAGGCAGGATGGGTCTCTTCCATCCCCTGGTCCTATGGGCCCTCGTCGTCCTCGGCTGGTCTCTCCCAGACGAGGTAAGTGAAAGAGCAAGAATCACATACACAGGCCTGGGAACTGACAACTATCAGGTGTCAGTCGTTCCAAGTTCTTTGCCGGCTTGGTTCGTCTACCTCTGGCTTCCTTTCCTCCTCGTCTTCCTCTGTAACATCACAGGGGATTACGAAGGGGCTCTCAAGGCTTTGGTTGAGCCGCCACTCACCATCGCCAGCTACCTCTGGTCTCTGACACGCCCTGTCGCCCGCCGTAACTTCCGTTATGGTGTCGCAGCAGTGTGTGTCCCTGTCTCCTGGCTTGTGGGCTTCTACGTGAAGCACGTGCTTCTCCCTCTTCTGGCTTGGTTCTTAGAACAACTGCTGGCTCTCTTCCGCAAGGAATGGCCAAACGTGGACTTTCGGCCCTCCGGGCTCCTAGGCGTTCGAGAGGCGCTTTCAGCTCTCGTTCGCGACCTCCCTCAGGGTCGTCTCCGCGTGCAGGTCGTTCTGCCTCGCCTTCTGGTGCGTCTGCGCATCCTTCAACTGGCATGTCAGCTGGTGAGGGCTCTGCTCAGCCACCAAAGCCACACCACAACCGGCCGCTCCTCGTCGTCTCCTGCTTCTGCTGCTGGTGGTCAACCCACACGATCACCACCTCCACCAATGCCTGGCCTTTTGCCTATGACACCACCAGGCTCCCCGGCAGCAGTGGCAGGACCACGTCCACCTTTCCAGGCTCCAGCGCCGCCCTCTGATGCCCCGTCGTCGGCTCCTGCCACGTCGGCAAGCACAGGGTCTGGTTCTGGTAATGCTTCTGCGGCGAATGCTGCAGTGCATGAGCCACTGTCCTGGTTAGGTGGGCGACCGAACAGGGTGCTAACCACTGAGCCTGACTGGTCTCGGGCACACAAAGGTCCGCTAGTCTCCTCGTTGTCACAGGCGAAGGCTGCAGCATCGGCGAAGCCGGCTGTCGTGCCAACGTCGTCGAGAAGCCTGGCACCTTTCGCGGGTCCACAGTCTCAGCGGTTAAGGAGAAGAGAGAGATTATTGACTGTCGTCACCGTCGACGCTTCCACACAGACGGACGATGATGGCAAGCAGTTTCTCTCTGCAGGTCACCCGGAGGCCAGATCTAGCTCCCTTTCTTCTGCCAAGGAAGGCAAGACCGTTCATGTCGATGCGGTTCAACCTCAGGCGGACAAGGCTGTCTCTGAACCAGTCATGACCGAGACTCAGATTCTTCTGCTAGTCGAGGTCACGGCATCCGCATGGTTCAGCACCTTGGATCGCGCTGATCGTCGAATCGTCATCGAGCGTATCTCTGCTGGTAAGGACTACGATGAGGTGCAGAGAAGAGCTGAGGCCAAGTTGCCACGCCAACGCTCTTCTCGTAAGGCACCACAGACGGAGTCCAAGCACGAGAAATCGCCTGCACCAGTTCCTGAACCGACTACCACACCTGCCAAAGAGGTTGTCGCTCCGAAGAGCATCCTCAAGGCCCCATGGTTCAAGGTTCCAGTGCTGCATGATCGTGAGGCCTTCCTTAGGCGCCCTGCTGCTGGTAAAGACAGCACTGCTCATCGAGATGTTGCGAGGGTCAAGCTCAGTCGCCGTAAGGCTGAGCAGGCTCCAAAGCTCATCATCGATGGGCAGTTACCAAAGGCCACGAACGCTGAGCAGCCTCCACAGCAGACTATTGTGAAGAGCTCTATTCCAGCCGACTTCGCCAAAGCTCCCTGGTTCCAGATCCTCACCGAGTTCGAGCAGAAGCAACTCTGTCTCGATGCCGCTGCTGGAAAGATCGACGATTTCAGCACAGCTCGCAAGGTGGCTGAGGGCAACCTCAGCACTTGCATCGCTTGGAAGTACGGCCTTACAGCTCCTGCTCCTGGTGACGTCTCCTTGGCACACCACAGCTCATGTCGGTCTCTTCCTGCGGTACACTCTGAGTGTTTCTGGTTCACACAGCTGTGCACTTCGGACAAGTTCATGGTTCTGGCTGCTTTCTGGAACGGCGAGGATCTCCTGCCTTTCGCACGGTCAAGTATAGAACGCCAACGAGAGCAAATGGCTGCATATATACACCACGGCGTATCACCTCTTCGTGCACCTTCGGTCTTCAAGTTCCCGACTCTCGCAACGCCAACCATCGTTGTCACAGAGTCAGATGACTTCAGCATACCTTCTTCGCCTGCGGACTCTCCACCTTCTCGTCCAACTTCTTCTACAAAGACCAAAGGCAAAACTGTGTTCAAGGCAAGTAGCAAGACTAAGTCAAAGACCAAGTTGCGACTGCGACAAAAAGGATATCCAAAAGCCTCGCCAAAGTCTGTGTCAGGATCACGAGTCGAACAAAAGCCAGAGGTCCAGGAGCTTCCACAGGTCGAACCACCATCAGAGGTCCAGGAGCTTCCACAGGTCGAACCACCATCAGAGGTCCAGAAGCTTCCACAGGTCCAACCGACACCAGAAGTTCAAGAGCAGCCACAGGTCAACCCAACGCCAGAAGTCCAAGAGGCTCCACAGGTTGAACCAGTCTCAGGAATCGATGCGGAGCCACAGGTCGAACCAATCTCAGGAAGCGATGCCGAGCCACAGGTCGGACAGACCTCAGGTTCACCGGTCGAGCCACATGGCGAACAGAATCCAGACAACCAGGCAGGCCAGGCAGAGCCACAGGGCGAACGAACGTCAGACATTCACACGGCGCCGGACGCCGAGCCAACGTCGGTATGTGACAAGCCAATGCCGCGGGTCGACGAGCAAGTGCCACAGGCCAGCGAGCCAGAGCCACAACTCGACCATCCAATGTCCGACGAGCCAGAGCCAGAGCCAGAGCCACAGCCACAGCCACAATTCGACCAGCCAATGTCTGATGAGCCAGAGCCACAGTTCGACCAGCCAATGTCTGATGGGCCAGAGCCACAGTTCGACCAGCCAATGTCTGATGATTCAGAGCCACAGGCCAATGAGCCAGAGCCAGATATCGATCAGCCAATGTTCGACGAGCCAGAGCAGCACGCCAACGAGCCAGAGCCACAGTCCGATAAGGCAACACCAGATTTGGACCAGCCAATGTCTGATGTGCCAGATTCGCGATTGACCGAGCCAGAGCCACAGACCAACGAGCCAGGGCTGCAGTCCGACGAGACAGTGCCACAGTTCGACCATCCAATGTCTCAGTCTGACGAGCCAGAGCCACAGTTCGATGAGCTAATGACAGGATACGGACCCATTGAGCCTTTCCCAGAGTACACTGATCTCTTTGAGCCTTTGCCAGAGTACGCTGATCTCTTTGAGCCAATATCGGCCGACGATCTAATGCAAGATACTGAGGAAGCTCCTCAGCCTGCTCCTCAGCCTACATCTGCGCCCGCTCCTCAGGTCCCTGCTCAACCTTCAAGTGCTCTTGTGTCTGCACCTACGTCGATAGCAGTATCTCAGCCACAACAGACACCTACAGGCTTGTTCAGCTCGCAACCAGTCCCAGAGCCAGAGACAAAGGCCACACCTGCGCGTCGACCAGAGTCAGTCGAGGACACTGTCTCGGGTGCTGAGACACAGCGGAAGAAGAAACGAATTGCATCTCCAACTTCTACTCCCGCTGCTACGAAGCCAGCATTGACTACCACGCCAGCTGTAGCTCCGTCCTCTAAATCCGCTGCCGCGAAGCCTGCATTGACTACCACACCAGCTGCAGCTTCGACTCCGTTCTCGATCTTCGGCATGGTTGTCTCTGGTCCAAAAGGCACTCCATCGACTGTAGTTGTCAAGCCATCACCAAAAGGTAAAGAGCCAGCAGGAAGTGCACCACAACCTGCAACACCGTTCCACTTGTCACTCACCGGTCCATCGGACACTCCATCCGAAATGTGTGTCAACCCATCACCCGAAGGTGAAGAGCCAGCAGGAAGTGCGCCACAACCTTCAACACCATTCGGCTTCTCATTCGGTAGCAACAGTACTGCAGCATTTGGCACAAGCTCTATATTGCCGGTCTCGACACCGACAATGGGGCCGGTGGCTTCTAGACATCGGTCGCGTGCTCGTCCTGTGGCGCGTCGATTGCCTCGTCCTGAGTTGAATCCTCAATACAACCAACTTCAAGACATGTCTGTTGCGAATGCGGAGGCTTGGGCCAACAAGTGGATCGAAGAATCCTGGGTCGACCTGCACGCCGTGGAACGAAAAGTCGACAACGCCTTCAACCGCGATATCTACGAAGATCCAGCTATCAGACAGCTGCTGACCAAAGTCGACATCCGTCTTGAGCACATCAAGGCTTGGATCGCAGGCGCAGGCAAGGATGGATTCAACCGTGCCCAGGCTAGAGAAGTGTGGTTCGATGCACCGCAACGAGAGATACTTGTCTCTGTCGAAAGCCATACACCAGACACACTACTGTGCTTTCTCAACACCACCTGCGTGTACAAGATGTGGCCAACACCTAATGATGCTCTGGCCCTTAGAATCCTTGGTAACTTCAAGCACCTGCTTGAAGTTGTCGAGTGTCCTTTCGAGATACGCACGGTAGAGCGGACAGTGACCTGGATTGGAGCTTGGTTGCTACCGGCACCAACACCACCGTCAACACCACCACCTGAGGAGGAATCTGAGGACGACTCCTCGTGGCTTGATCGTGCACTCCTTGGGTTGGAAGACTGATCTCGTGCGAACAGAGGATGATCACAAGTTGTGGAGGTGTGGCAAGCCGAGATCACCATCTGGAAGTAAGTCCTGACAGAGCCTGGCGAATCCTGGGTCGGGTTTATATCCCTTCCGGTGAGCTTGAAAGGCTGCTGAATAAGGCATTCACACACTTCGGCTGGATCTAAGTCCAACACGGTCTGGCAAATCCTAGGCTGGGAATGATCCCTGCCGGTGAGCTTGAAAGACTGCACAAGGCATTCCAGGGTAGGAAAGTGGAGGTTATAAGTTGTGTTGCTCATCTCGAGCACACCGCCTACCAGCAAGAGAGGTGAGCATATGCCATCGAGGACATATAACGAGGGCAGGGAAGAGACGGTTCGTATGATGTGTTGGAATGGGTTCCACACCGCCGTCAAGGATGGTAGGCAGAGGAGATGTGACCGCGAGGGTCAAGGACCTAGCTACTATCGAGGATACCGTGGAGGATATAAGGCCTGAGGAAGTCTGAGCAATAGGATCATGGTGTTGTGTCTGGCGGGACCTCACCACCGAATTGCAGGACGACCAATAAGGCAATGGGTATAGCGAAGGTGGCAGTACATGATGGCAGAGTGAAGGTTAAAGTGTTGGCTCATTGCCGCACTACCAAGCTCAAAGCCGGATTGTCAGACCAACTGGAGCTCATATACCTGAAGCATCATGGCGAGGAGGTTGAAGATGTCATTGAGACATCGCCGAGCTCGACCTGATTGTGGATGGTCGCACCTAGCGACACTAAGGCGGCTTGGTCGTGTCGGTGGCAAAGGCCGCATTGCCAAACGTGAGTCCTGGATGTCTGCTATGGATGCATTGGAGGGTCATGGCAAAGGGTCATAATGATGAAAGGTAGCTCTGGTTGCCATCATCAGGACATATTGCCGACCTGCGGAGTGCGAATGTTGTCTCTTTGTCTTCTTTGTGAGTTCTTCTTTCTTTTGCGGGCGTTATGCACGAGAGACCTCTACGAGGCAATGAGTACGGATAACGATGGCATGGCGGTGTGGCATAGCATTTTTAGCAACGGCTACCATGTACATATTACTGTCAGGATCTCCATCTCCAGAAATTGCTCCACCTGTGTCCTCCTTTCGTGTCTGCCGCTGACCTGAAGTTCTTTGTTCAGTCTGTAGCGGACGACCACCACAACTGTTTCTGTCCTGTCCGGCATAGAAACCTCGCCGAATCGTGAAGACTGGCGATCATGCGGATGCACAATCTTGCTAGGAAGTTGTCGCGGTTGTCGCATAGGAGTGTCGAGCATCAGAACAAGTGTCTTCCTCGTGCTGCTTCCTATATAGCCTCCAAGCTGACATTCCTACAGCGGTCGAGCTCAGGCGACCCATTGTGATTGGGAGTCGATGTGCATTGTCAAAGATGAGAATCATGCAACCAAAGTGAGTCTATTATACGACGACCTAGTGCGACCAATGACCTACATATGCCTTGCCATGCTATGCTATAATTCATCCTTTCATGTACCTCGTGACAGCATCTTCTTGTTTCCATGACGTCTATATCGACTTCTCATGAGCAAAGCCAATCTTGTTACCTTGTTGAACCTTGTAGTAGACAATGTTGCGAAGATCGATGTTCCTTGTTCCAAACAAAGTCTCCTTAACGTTCTTGCTACAGACCGAGGTGTCTGGCGGATTCTGATGGAGAGCACGGCAATGCGGGCCAAGACTGAAACGAAGTAATGATTAGTCGTTGTTTTGAGGGTCGTCAACGTATAAGCATCACTTACTTTCCCTGAAAGTTGATCTCAAACCACTCGTTATAGCCCACTTGAGAGCTTAAGTATCCGCCGTTGATCGAGCCTCCTTGACCTGTGCACACTTTGTCAGTCCTCATTCCAGCATAGTCATCGACCGGCATACTCCTCTGCTGAGCATCAGTGGCTGGCATCACATATCGTCTTGCACCGTCAGGCAGATGGATACTTCGCCACGGAAAGTCTTCTGCACTAGTTGTGCTTGGGTTGATCTGTGCTGTACCACGGTCTGAGAGATTGGCGGCGTAGAATGGATGAACGGATGCGCCTGATCCCGTATAGTTGACATCTCCTTCATGTGCAGTAACTACTCGTTGGCTGTCACAGGTCAGCGACTGTAGTGCTTGCTGTCTGTACTTGGTCGTGTTGTTCACTTACAACACACGATTCCCTCCCAAGATACAGAGCATGACTCTGCAGTTCTCTTCTGCGATGTCTTCCCAGCCATCGATATTGAAGTTTGCTTGAATCGGCTGAGACGCACTATCGCCAGGAGCTCGTGTCTGAAGGTCGTCCGAGGGCTCACCACTATCGGCCGGGCTGTCGTCTGCTTCAACGACCGCGATGGGTGCCGCGAGCACAGTAGAGGAAAGAAGTGTGAGAAGAGCAACCTTGCTCAGGAGCTTGTGAGAGATGGCCACCATGTTGCTGGTATGGGTTAATATTCGGCCTCTATAACTCTAGTGCTAGAGAAGAGATTCGCGATGTTCCAATGGATGACTTCGAACTAGGGAGGACGCACTTCAGCAGTACTTATCACTTTACCATTCTTGAATTTGTGATGTCTTTCGACATAGGTGTCTATCGCGTACATCATCACGGCATGGTAGTCTGGCATGATCTCGTGCTCAGTTCTGATGCTAGACATGACTAGCTGCTGCATCCGACCATTACCAACAGCTCCATGGTGATCCTGTTGGCAGCATGTAACGACTGATCGGCGGCCGTGCGACATGTATCAGAATCCTGTCGGCAGCGTGTTCCGGTCGTTTGGCATTCTTTCGCAGTGTACGCAACTGGACGTAGACAGTAATCGTTGTGATGTGTTGGCTGAGAGCATACAAGAGGTGGTAGCAGGCAAGCGGCAAATATATTCTCCGGAGTTCTGCCCAAGCTGCCGCCAAGGCGGTCTGCACTGGCCATACACGTCTTCAGGTTCTAGGAATCGACAACCCACTACTAGCACAGCTCCACGAGCATAAGTCTCTCGCACGACTTGTCAGAGATGCGATGGTGAGAATCGGGATGCCACGTTTCGAGGATGCAGGATGATTTGAGGTTTCAGCATTGACGATCGCTGATGAAAGTCGACTCGAACAACAATCGAGCAGGACACATCCACAACAATGCCATGAAAGGATTGCACACGTGTGCACACACTATCACTATCGCCATGTATTGACATCGTTTCCATGTTGGTGCCAGAAGAGACCTCCATGGGCTCGAGAGTCTCATGGAGGTATAAAAGCTCGAAGAGATCATGCTAGGGAAGGACATCCAACCACCAGCATCCACGATTATCATCATTACAAGCATATACCATCTTTCCATCTCACAGCATCACATCCTCATAATGCAGCCTCAGTACATCGCTGTTCTCCTGGCCGCCGTCTCTGGCGTGATGGCCTCACCACTTCCCGACGCGAGTACCGGCCCTAAGACTGGCTATATCGAACACTTCCGCGAGCCGGGCAAGTTCACCAATGGTAGCTTGATCTGGTTTGGACCAGCAGCAAACCACACGACAAGGTCACTCGACGAGCGTGCTTCGTGCAGTATTGCAGGAGACGCTCCAAAGTGTGATAGTTCCCACACTGCTCGCAACAATGTCTGTGATTCACTGATCACTGAGCTCAATGGCGATGGAGCCACTGGTGTCCCAACATCGCCACGACAGATCTGCTATCTTGGTGATTCCGAGAGCAACGAATACTGCTGTGTCTCATGGCATAACCCAGTCAATGGTCTAACAAAAGGAGACCTGGCTACACCAGCCAATACCATCATGACACAGTGTACACAGAATGGTATCTCTGGCAAGGTCAACAACATTGTAAGTCATCGAAAGCCCTGAAGCAAGTAGTGCTTCAGATCGTACCTCTATCATGCATATGCTGATCTCTCTAGTACCTAAGAGGACGCTGTACAGCCGTTTGTCTGTCCAACCGTGGCACTGGCTGCTAAGTAGTCGCCTGTGGGTGGGTAGACGTGAGATGGTCGCATGGTCGATTAGTAAGGGATAGTAGAGCTTCTAGACATGAGCTTGATATGTAATGATGTATACGAGAGATATCTATTGAGTTTCCAGAAGTAATGGCTTCCTTTCGATGACAGCTCTATGATGTTGAGCTGAATTTCCCTTCATGCTTCGCTTCCCAGTGGGGCAGTGTGTCTCAGTAGCGTTTGTTGTAAGGCTTCCTGACGTTATTCTTCGTGCTCCTGCAGGATGCACTGCGACACCGATGACATCTGAAATGACGACTGAAACGATGTGAACAAGTATACCGAAGGCCTCTCTGGCTGGTCTCGCCGTTGCCTATAATACATTAGGCACCACCAAGAAGAAGCTGCTGCTACAGCTTGTCCGCCAACAACAATCTCTCAACATCTCAATCATGGCCGGATGCATGCTGTTCTGCGTCTCAGAGGAGGCGAAATCTGTATGTGACGTTCGAGGAAAGCATTGCGAGATGTATCACTGACGATGGACTAAGGCGACTCGACAAGCTCTCAACATCAAGCACGAGAAATACGATGTAGGACACTTCTTCCTCGTCGAATCTCGAGGAGGTCCAACACGAAGCGAACGCTTTCGGATGGCGCTGGAGGAGAACGACTCCTTTGACACCGACTTCATTGGTGCGACTCCCGAAGACTGTCAAGCATGGGCGCTCGAGAGACAACGCCACGACAACAAGGTCGATCAAGATCTGATCGCTATTGTCGATGCTCGCAGCGCGAAAGACGGCACTCTGCTGGTACAGAAGTACTACACACTGCCAGAGGACTGCGACGCCTTGACATTTGGAGGATATGGCGCCCTACCACCAGAGAGAAACGTCTGGTATGACTTCCGAGTCGATCATCGGTATGCTGGGAAAGTCATCGCAGCATTGACGGAAGTCAGCCCAGAGGTTGCCTACCCGATATACTACGGCAACAAGGATAGATTCACCAACTCGGATGGCGTGTTCGACGTGCAGGAGGCGGATCGCTTTTGTCGAGCAGAGGATGCGGATGTGAAACGGTCTGATATCTATAGACGCAAGTTCGAGACTTGAGGATTCGAAATGGGCGATATCGTGATATCAGTACTCAAGCTTATGACCAATCTCACATCTTTCTGGAATGCTCCCTTTCGCTCTGACAATGGAATCAGTATGACTCTCTATCTTCGCATCGTGCATCCGATGTATGCAGCATGATTTGGTCCAGCTTGGAAGATCTTCTGTTGACTCGTCAGCGTCATGTTATCGGCCCACCCGTCGACATTGCATTAGCAGCAGAACTCAGAGTTATTCGCGGTCGATCAACTGCTCTGTGTCGGACCGAACAGTTAACCCTGCCGCGCGCAGTCATAAGCCAAGCCGTCAAAAACAACCAGAGGATCAGTGAAAGGGCAGGAACCTCTTCTGCGCCGTCCTGGTCGCCTTGCATGAGATGTCACTGGACTCTCCGGCTTCGATCAGCAATCCTCTACGTGCATGCAGCATTATCCACAGGTTCATGTCGCAATCGCAGTTGAGCGCATACGCCGCAGTGTTGCAAGGCTTGCTGGGATCCACAAAATGCGCGTGCTGTGAGCTTCTGGCTGGCAAGCATCGTCTGATCCACTCACTTTTCTCGCGCGTACTTTACGCTGCCACGCTTATCGAGAGCAGCCTCCGTGGTGCTTCCGGTCGCGATGAGTCAATACATGTAGGGCACAGCCTTGTGGTTGGACAACCGTCATAGGCGAGGACAATGGAGCTCTCCTGCACTGTCTCACACTTTCACTCAAGACGAAAGGTAAGCACCTTCAAAGACGCAACTGCTAGCAAAACACCACTGCCCAGACGTCATTCCTGGCGGAGTAATCACTTCTCTCAAGCACCAATTTCTCATCTCTTATCGTTCCCTAACATCCTATGCTCTTTGGAAAGAGTGATCATCCTCCAGGAGAACATCGCCTGAGCCGAAACATCCTTAAACGAGTGTCGAAGAAGACCAAGATGGCACCTACTATTCATTGCGTTCGCCACGCACAAGGCTTCCACAACCTCAGCGTTGCTAATCATTCGATGCAAGACCCTCTACTCACGGAGTTCGGCCAACAGCAGTGCGCTCAGCTGCAGAAGGACTTCCCATTCCATGACAAGGTCGATCTCATCGTGGCGAGTCCTCTGAAAAGGACGATTTACACCGCACTCCTCGGCTTTTCGAAAGATATACATGAGAAAGAGCTGGAGATCATTGGTCTGCCTGAGCTACAAGAGACGAGTGATTTGCCGTGTGACACAGGATCAGCACCAGCTGAGGTTGCAAAAGAGTTTGCAGGAAAGCCGGTCGATCTGAGCTTGGTCGCACAGGGCTGGAACAACAAGCAGGGACGTTGGGCAGCAGAGGCGGATGCCATCAATCGCAGGGCAAGAGATGCGAGGAAATGGCTCATGGCAAGACCTGAGAAGGACATTGTCGTTGTGACCCACGGTGAGCAGGTTTATGGCTTCGTATCTGGCCGGACTGACGTTGTATAGGTGGCTTCTTACACTACTTCACGGAAGACTGGACGGGTAGTGACAAGTTCGCTGGGACCGGCTGGGCGAACACGGAGTTCAGATCGTATACTTTCGACATGAGCAAACCCGAGGAGGCACATCTGATCGAGACACCAGAATCACGAAAACGACGAGCTGGCGATCATAAGCCATTGGATCAAAGTGAGAAGTCGAATTTGTCAAGGACGATGTCACAAGAGGCAAAGGATAGAGCACATCGTGATGCCATCAACGCTGCTGGAGTGCATACAAAGGTACCGAGTTGAAGATAGATGGTGCTTGGAGCTGACTGCGTGTTCTTCTGCATAGTTGACCTCGAGTCGAAGAGATGACATTGGTGCCTGGACATGATAGAACAGAAAAGTAGATATAGAGTCATGCATTACGCCCTTCCTACTCGCTGTTTGTCAGGAAACCTTCGCCGATTGACCAATCCAGCTTATGCTGCTTTGTCTGGATGTTCGTGCATAGCGAACGTCTCTACCAGACTCGACTGAGCTGACATTGAAATTGCAGTGAGTACAGTACCAAAGCACTGATGGCCTCTACAGCACTTCACATAGCGTTTTCTCGACCAGACTGTAGTAGTTTGAGGTATCGTCAGCCATTGGGTGATTACATCAATGGCTTTGCAGCAAGGTTTAGTCTGCCGTCTGAGCGTGCAGCTTCATCGTCATTGGATCGAGACGATGATGAAGGATCACATACTCAAGTCTGTATTGCGAGACAACTCCTGAACACTGCACTTCGCATATCACCCATTGCTTGTTCCAATCACTCACTTCGGAGCTGTACATAGTCACGCGCGCATTCACATCTTGTCTCAAGCCCTCGCCTTCCGACTGTGTGGCTCGCCCGAGCTGCTCCAGCTAGTGCGGTTTTGCTCGACCACCATCAACAAAGCTTGACACCTCATACTGCGACATTATTCAGCTTCCAAGCCCGTTCGACCTCGCGACTTAGCTCACATATCCACGTGGATACGATCTCGCGAACCATTGCAGTACCATCATCTTCCCAAAGCACTGGCAGACGAGCATTGCACATGTCGGAAGCGCGGCGAGGACAACCTCAAAGCTACCAACCACGAGGCAGCATTGTCTCGACACGCCCAAACAGCTATGCATACAGTGCGGTAACCTTACGACCAGCAGTGCTGGGACTGGCGAAGCTAGCACTCATACCTTTGGTCAGCGCTGCACCTACAGCTCTACTCACCACGCGTGGCCACAACCATGGCGAAGATGGCATGGACTCCGAGGATCCTGACCTCTGGATATACCTGAGCATAGCCATAGCGCTCGTACTACTGGGTGGAGCGTTCGCCGGCTTGACGATTGCTTTGATGGGTCAAGACGAGACATACCTGCAGGTTATTGCTTCGAGTGGTGAGGGCAAGGAGAGGAAGAATGCCAAGACGGTGCTGGATCTGCTGGGAAAGGGCAAGCACTGGGTGCTGGTGACGCTGTTGCTCTCCAACGTCATCACAAACGAGACGCTGCCAATTGTGCTTGATCGAAGTCTTGGCGGAGGATGGCCGGCCGTCGTTAGTAGTACGGTGCTGATTGGTGAGCAAGCCATCATCTAAGCTGCAAGGATACTAACGTTACAGTTATCTTCGGTGAGATTGTCCCACAGTCGATCTGTGTGCGCTATGGCTTGTCGATTGGTGCTTGGATGGCACCGCTCGTCCTAGGACTGATGTATATCATGTGCATCGTTGCATGGCCTACTGCAAAGCTGCTTGACTACCTTCTGGGCGAAGACCATGGCACTTCTTACAACAAACCTGGACTCAAGACACTCGTACAGCTGCACAAGACTCTGGGTACGACACCATCAGACCGCTTGACCGAGGACGAAGTGACAATCATCAACAGCGTTCTCGATCTCAAGGTCAAGCCCGTTGGCGACATCATGACACCTATGGGCGATGTCTTCACAATGAGCGCCGACACTGTACTGGACGAGAAGATGATGGACACTGTTTTGTCTCAGGGCTACTCACGCATTCCCATCCACGCACCTAACAACAATCGCGACTTCATCGGCATGCTCCTTGTCAAGATCCTGATCACCTACGACCCCGAGGACTCCAAGCGAGTCAGAGATTTTGCGCTGGCCACACTGCCTGAGACACTTCCTAACACGTCGTGCTTAGACATCATCAACTTCTTCCAGGAGGGCAAGTCACATATGGTGCTTGTGTCGGACTTCCCAGGTACCGACAAGGGCGCAATGGGTGTTGTGACCTTGGAGGATGTCATTGAAGAACTCATCGGCGAGGAGATCATCGATGAATCTGATGTGTTCGTTGATGTGCACAAGGCTATTCGACGCATGGCACCTGCTCCACGCACACGCTACAGCAAGCAGTTCTTGAACGAGGAGAACCCAGACAAAGAGCCCAACGAATCAGATTCGCTGCTACCCAAGGAAGAGAACAACGAGAGGCCTCGCAAGGCAGGCGTACCCAATGGCACAAACACGACGTTGATGATGCGCCGCAAGAGCAGTAATGCTTCAGACTCGACCCGAGACACGGTCAAGCCAATTCGCAGCAATGCAACAGATCTTCGCCAGCATCTGAAGCATCTCGGTCCTAGCAACGCTGCATCCAAGCCTCGCTCTACGAAATACACGTCCGTCAAGATCAAACCCGGCGTTGGCACTATACCAGAGATGACAGCAGCCGACAGCAGCCATTACCACAGTGATGCTCTCGACATACTCAACCCTGGACCTGACGGAGGTGAAGGAGCTGGTCTGCTCAGGAACGCCGGTCTCGACGCACGAGACGGGGTTTCTGCGATCTCGGCTGGCTATGGTACGATCCCAGAGCTTCATACACGACCTCGAACGCCTGCTAGAGACGAGGACTCAATGTCAGCCAAGGAAGCGAGCGAGATGGCGAACAAACATGTCCAATCACCACGCGATGGCAGCACGAACGGAAGCTTTCCCAGCCGCATGACGAACAACAAGCTTGTCATTGGCGATGTGGAAGAGTACGACGAGAACGACACCGTGGGTGATATGGAAGGTCCTTCTCGCGATAAGTCTGCGCGACGCACCGCGCGGTCTGGATCGATCACTGAGACGACTGTTGACCTCAATGGCATGCAGAAGGTCGTGTTGGAAACTACTAGCAGTAGTGAGAACATGAACGAAGATGCCGAGAAGGATAGTCCCAAGAGTGAGGAGGGAGAGAGCTTCTTTGGTGGTTCAAAGAAGAAAAAGCGAAGAGGCAAGAAGTCTCGCGACGACAGTGCTAGTTGATGGCGGCATACTGAAAGTCTTGTAACATTGTGCAGTGATAGCATCATTAGGCAGTCTTGTATTGATTGCTGCCGGCCTGAGGCCTCCATGTGAGCAACATCTCTCCATCTAAGCGAGCATCTCTTCTCGATTCCTACAAGGCAGCACATCATGAGGCCTCGCTGCTCCAGGCCTCCATGGCAAAGACGTTTCTTCCCACCAAGTGTGGACAACCTTTGATATCTACAACGCATCACATCGAGGAAGCGCTGCTCGTGTCGACTCCCACGACGCATCACATCACGAGACCTCACCACTCATCACAACATTGCCAACACATCCACGCCTCATAGATGTCGGACCTCGCCTGCATCACAATCTAGATATTGTCGCCCCCTCGACTTGCTACCCAACTGATCTTCATCGAACAACACCACGAGAGCCGCACCACGTGGTATACAAGCCTCCTCAGAGGACCACAAGTGGGATGACAAAGAGTGGGATGGTCAGTTGCGTGTCGACAGAGCAGTTCCAGATCTCCCACGGCCAGCAATGACACGATCTCGTACACATCTGTCGTTCAAGCAGTGAGAAGAGCATCCCGCGCAGCATGTCAGCCTGCAAGATGATGATCTGACAACGCTCATGCAGATGATTCCAGCAGGGAACGCGCAACCATAGGCAGCGGCATCGCGCATCTTCTCAATTAGTCCTCAAGAAGCGAGGACTCATCCGCGCTGCGAGATGCATATCCATACGACGTGCGCGCAATCGACGGCATGAGACATCTCCGAGGTCATGATGAACAACCACGATTCTCTTCCTGCCAACCCATGAGGTACGATGTGACGAGACTCGAGGTACCTCCGTCACTCTCCAAATCCGGATGGTACGTGTGACGATGGCTGAAAGGACGGCCGAGCAATATACCACAGCATATCCGACTATATTGTGCGATTGTCCCAACCAGGCTCAACTCTGGGCTGTCCTGTACGCTGTGATACACAGGGCCGCACGCTCCCACTCTATGGATCAGTTCAATTGTCACTGGATCAGCGGTTGATGCATCCCCGAGTGCCCGGTAAAACGAGGCGCGAACTCTCCAGACAGCCGGCATTGGGTGGCGCGGATGCTTCATTGTGTCTCAGAAGCCTATCTCATAGACGGGACGTGATCGCTGAGCATCCAGCATATCGAAAGAGCGGTGATGGAAATGTGATCAGCACGGCGAGCAGTGAGACAGACTCCAAGCAAGGACCGAGCAGACGAGTAGTGCTTGTCCTACATACCGCATTCTGACAGCCCTTTCCCATTCTCCCCGGACCCAGCGATATGGTACGACATGCGTGCTTGGCCCCAGTGAGTCCGAACAGCTACGAAGGGATCTGATGTGGTGTAGTGAAACCCTGGGATCATCGGAAGCGCATCCCCGAACTAGCTTCTGCAACTCCTGTGCACCAGGCTATAATGATCGCAAATCGGCCTGCAGTTCAGTTCAGTAATCGACACCCGTGCTGTGATGATGCGCGCAGAAGCCATGTATCAATAGCTATCCTTACACCAACGCCAAGCTGGTCCCGTCTCGAAGGCATCAGGAGCGCGGGTCACCTCCTGTCACACAAGCAGCGGTCTGTACATAACACCCAGTGCATGGCAACGCTGCGTGCAGGTGGTCAGCATGACGCATGTACAGAATCCAGGACGCAGACAAGATGAACTTGGTGTAATCTGGAGAAGTAATGCCTCCCAGTGCCCAGGATCGAGAAGACCATCACAGATCTCATGGCTGGTCGCAGACTCTGTTGCAAACTCGTGGCTAGTGGGATCACTGTCCAAACACACGTTGCGTGGCCACAGAGCGGAGTGACGAAGGCGTCGTCACATGTCATCCGGACAATTCTCTGGCTGAAGGGAGGCGTCAGCTACTGAATTCTCATGTAAGGCTGGTCCAGATGCAGTGCTCCAGCCGTCCTGGTCATGACGAACACCTGCTGTTACCAACAATGACAAGCAAGGACGTGGAATGAGTGTCAAACAATAAGAGCTGGCGCAAGGTCAGCCTAGGCGTCGAGACTCTCTATGTTGTCCAGGAGCAGTGCACGTCCGATGTGGAGGAGTCCTCCACGAAAAGGAATCGCGGGATCTTGTGGTACGCACAGGTATGTGCTAACATTGAGCAGATGACCTGTTGGAGGATTTGCTCAGCAGAAGCTTGACGCCTTTGTGGGATACGTCGCTGCGATCGACATTCCAAGTGCCGACAGCGAGGAACCTTGTTGCTGTGCTTACAAGTCATCATGACAACAGTCGAGACACCATGATATAGCACCGAGAGAACGGATAGGTGCTATAACGAACGAATTCCAGGCTTAAAACGATCCAGCCAGTGCTACACTACCGGCCAGCTGGAGATGTGCTTGTGACCAGTCGAGAATTTGCAAACCCTCGCGGTTGCGTCTGATCAATAGGCGACTGAGAAAACAAATGCCGCCTGCTGGAATTGTGGTTGGTCGGGTCGTCCTGCAAGCAGATGGACTGCCGCGACAGTAGGCGGGAAATGACGGCTGATGCGCAAATCAGATGCTGCCGACCGTCCACGCGACCACGCCTGCAATACGGTCGTAACTGTTGGAGCTGAAGAGAATCAGCTATTGCTTACTAGACCGAGGTAGCACGTATATCAGATGATGTGATGGAAAAGACGAAAATGTGAGAGGGGAAAAGACGACACGGTTGGTCACGCTGACCGAAAGGACTCGTAGCGCATCATTAGCAAAAGTGCCGAGTAGGAAAATAGGACCGGTGGGTGTCAGCAATCTCACGGCGACCTGCATGTAGAGATGTGTTCCACGATCCTAATGACTGGAAGTCACCCGTCCCATCTTTGAGCAATCCTTCTCCTCCCCACGCAGCAGTGAGTAGAGATCATCGTGCAGAGTTGCTTGTGCTGCAGCAGGGGCCGTGGGGAGCAAGGATCCGTCTGCCGTAAAAAGGCCTACGGTAAGTGTTCGGTAAAAGGTTATACGGGTGATGGTGGTTGTGTAGTCTGAAGCATGTGCAAGCCCTGTGCTCCGATGGAGGAGAGAGAAGCATGATCCATGCTGTGGCTTTTGGCTGTGCTTCCGGTAAGGTTTTCTTCCTTCTCTGTTCTAGCCTATCGACGCAGTCTCGCTCTCTGTTTCGAAGCTATACCGGGAAAAGGACCTTGAGCGTGGGCTCCCTTAAACGGTGCACTGATAGACGCCACCTGCATCGTCGCCGTTGTCTTGTGTTGAGCAGTGGACAGGTTCGTGTCATTCACATGCGAGTCTTTGCAGTAGCGTGCCCTTTGCTCCTCCTTCCGCAGGGTTTCCTTTATGTATGTCGTCTCGCCCGTCCAGTGAAAAGGTTCTCGTCTCGCCCACACACTACTTTCAACAGCGTAGCCAGGACTTGTACCAGCAATAGTCGATATAACTCAGCCAGCAGACCAGCCGTCTGGTAATCGTCAGCTCGTCGTGTCGGGCCACTATTGTCGGGTTGCTTCGTTTGCAGCAGAGGACACCAGGTGTCAGATGATCAGCGGCTCGAAGGACGAAAGAAGAAGAATTGGAATCAACAACAACACTCCGAAATACCTTGCCAGCAAGGCAGCGGACCTGTTCACGGATAGCACAGCAAATCCAAAGAACTGGGATAGCTCGAAAGATCTCCGATTTGCTTTGGGTACCTTTGTCTCCGCATATCGCACACCTGACGCCATCAGCCGAAGGCAGGCAGTGCCAGCGCAATCGCGCTTGCTGCTCCAGCGTGCGCCGCCCAACACTCTGAAAACAGCCAATACCTAAGCACGCATTGCTTCTGGACTCGTCACACCAGCGACTCCAAATATACATACACCTTTGTGGAGTCGCCTCTCTGCTCACCTCTTCCTCACTCTCGGTTTGGACTCTCTTCACATTCACAAGATGCCTTTCTCGCCCGAGCGAAGTCTCTTGCGAGTCGAGGTGCCCGCTCTGCATACGATCGACACAACCTCAGTTGAGAACCTCTTTGGCATGGTACGTCAAGGCACGATCTTGAGATTGTCACAAGCATTTAACAAACAAACACAGTGGTCGGTCTTCTCAAAGACATCACATGCAATGGAGGATGGCAAACGCCTTGAAAACCTCAGTTGGCGACTCTGGAACCGCGAGACATTCTGCTGCGCACGACCTACGACGACGACGAAAGCACCACGACAGCGACAACGAGGCTCGACAAACGTCACGAGCGCGATCGCCACGCCTAGAACAGCAACGACCGACATTCCAGTGCCAGAGCTATCTTCGAGCCTGGAATCCGCCTCGTCGGAAAGCATTGTTGAGGACGACCAGAGCCTCATCGACGATGACGCATCGACACATCTAGACAAGAGCCGTGGCCATGAGAAACATATAACGCCGATCGACTTGGAGAAGATTGTTATCTCTATAACTGAGACAAAGGATCCTAAGTCAATGGAACTGCCGAAAAGCATCTTGTCCGTCGCCGAGACAGAGGAGGCTGTCACACCACACCCATCATCTTCACATGCGACGTTGCTCGAGTCGTCGGCGTCGACAGTGCGAACCGAGGAGTCAAAGTCAACGATCGCCTCCGACGAAAGTTCGTCGACAGAGATGAGCGGACACAGTATCATTCGCGGCTTCGTGCCTGGTGGCGCTCCTTCTTCGTACCGCTCGCAAACACACCTCCCTATCGCACAACCTCGTGCCATCCTCAAGACATCAGCACACTATTCACAAAGTCCAGCCAAGAAAAAGGGCGCCATGTTCACCATCGGCACATCTTCAGGCGAAGATGAGAGCTCTCTTGACAGCCACATGCGAATGCCATCGATACAAAGCGAGCTATCGGAGAGCCTGCGTCGTGAGGGTCGATCTGGTCTCAAGAAGACGACATCTTTCAGTGATAAAGTCACAATTGCTCGAGCTGCTGCCGCGCGACACAGCCCAGTTTTCGAATCTGACGATGAAGACGAGGAGGTTTCAGAGTCCGCGATTGAAGATGACGACGACTCTTCTGAGTGGGAGGACTCCGACGATAACAACAGCGGTCCTTCATCCATGGACGGCACATTGTTCCAACGTGTTGACTCTCGACCTAATCTCACTTCACGACGATCTCTACTGACGACTCTAATGCACGAGCCAGATAGAGCAAAGGCACTCGCCAGCGCAGCATCACGATCGACTCCAGCAATGCGCCGATCTCGAGCCGCCTCACCAAATGGTCCTTCTCTTGCCACTACGCCAGAGGAAAGCGTCGAGGTTACCGGCACTCGGCCACAGCCCATCATCATGACCACCTCCAACACCCATCAGCAACTTGCGCTATCACCTCGAACAACCCGCCGTAATATGCTCTCTACTGAGCTAACCGAATCACTACGAAAGAACCTCCTCTGGGAACGTCAACACAAGAGCACCGGTAATCTCTCTGCTCTTAAACGACGACACACATCTCAGAACATCAAGGATCTCAAGGAGCATCCACAACCAACCTATCCGACCAAGACAGGCACGAACATGAGCTTCAACAATGATTATTTTAATGCAGGACTCGGAGAATATCACACCAAGGGGTGGTAATGCCTGCATACTCTTTCCTCGACAGCGATTCAGCGATTTCCTTCTGCATGGTGTTCTGGTTGAGGCACCTATACATACGGCGATATCCTCACGGATTGCACGCGAAACGAGATCGGAAGATCTTTAATGACTCTCTCCATTTTTGCAGCGGACAGGCAAAGACATCCTGTAATGCCTCAGGGCGGTCTTCCAAAAGATTATTTGCTTTACAACCATGATACCAGCATCGGCATTCTTTTTTAACACGAGAGTACCACCCACCGGACACACGTCCGAGGCGGGCATGTGGTCGATACTCTTGTACATGAGACCTCCATATACATAGCCAGCAAACTACACAGTTTTCTGCGATTCCGTTTGAACGAGGCAACCTATGACTGTATCGCTTGACACGTACAAACGCACAGCCAGACCGCTCTTTGGCACATGCCCACATCGTGCATATGCTTTGCAGAAGCGCCCGAGTCTAAAAAGGCCTTGATAGCAATATCTACTTTCTGCGCTGGCAGTGCTAGAAAGCAGATGACCTGCGTGCATAACACCGGCGGGATCACTTCGCTTACATCTTGTCGTTGTTCCCCTTGTTACACCAGCTTCGGAGGCAAGGCGAGGTGGACTCGAGTCATTATCATCCACAAGGCGCAAGCTTCCCATTTGTTGTTGAGCGCGGCCTTACCAGGTACTTCGATGTTCTCAACGCTCCTCATGTCAAGTGTCAAGCTACGTATCCACCACGATCTCAGCGTAGCTTATCACTTTTCCACACCATCTGTATCACCAAGAGTGATTACGGGGCCCCTTCAGGATTGAGAGGGTCATCTCGGTCCTCGCCGCGCAGGGTGACTACGCGTGACATCGTGTATGTAGGACAGCGCCAGAGGATCAGCCAGCTTTGCGCCCTCACATGACTGTCTGCCGAAGAGCGTCAGCAGAAGTCCCGTCAGATCCTGGCAGCCGTTCGAGGACCCGTGTTCTCGTCCGGAGCACAAACGATTCAAGGGTCTGCTACCGATGTCAGCTTGGGCGGAGCATCCATTGTCAGCTTGTCGACGTGTGCTGAACTCTCCACGGTCAGATGAGCGGCCAAATTGTGGATGTCAGCCAAACTTCTCATCGATCCTTCAAGCTACAATGGTTCTGGTGGATCAGCAGCGCGTGGCAGATCATTCTTGTGGTAAGGCTTGTTGAGTGGAGTGTCTGCATATTGCCAAGTGTGCATCAAGCCAAGAGTTCTGTGGTCGTTCAACCGATTCCAGTATCTCCAGTAGGGTCTCATGAAGCCATGATACAATAGAAAGAGGCGTCGACGTGCTCAAAGGCGTCTTCGGGATCGTTACGCAACTTGTGGCATGCATTGTTTCGAGGACTTACAGTTGTCGCTTGTTGCTGCGCAATACTCGATACGTGGTATTGTATGTGTGCTGTCGCGGCGATTGTGGAAGGCTGAGTACAGTGAGTCACTGCTGTAGCGATGGACGTCGTTGCAGAAGTGTCCCATCGCTGTCAAGTGGTCGTCGTCGTAGTTTGAGCAGTACTGGAAGTCCTGACACTCCTGAGCAATCAAGAATGTCGGTCGAAGTCGCTCCCTGTCGCTTCAGGTAAGGACATTGCTTTGTGCCCTTGTCGTTGCAGTAGAGGTCGACCCAAGGTGCAAGACTATTCATCTGCAGACTCAAGACAAATGTCCAGTGCATATAAGCATCGAGGCATGTCTGGGATACGCTGTACCTCGACCGTCACTCTATGAGCTCCAACCACGTGTGTCGTGCCAGGTTTGAAAAAGACTGCATCAGACTCTGCCTTAGATGTCCATTCATGGTCAGCCTCCAAGATCTTCTTCTGAGACTCGCCATCTGTGTCTTCCAGTACAGTGAAGACTGGACCAAGCTCTTTATCGAGCAGCGGTCCTACGAAGATAGTGATCAGACTTGAGGTTTCCGGTGCGTAGCCGAATGTCAGCTTCATTGACAGTGTTCTTGGCTTGGAAGAGAGATCAGCTTGGCTTCCCCTGGGCCCGAGGAATGGATACTCTTCTAAAGGTAGTAGGCTGACACCAGGTCCAGAGTATGTTGATCGAGTACGCGCGCTCAGTAGGAGATATTCAGGACTCAATACCAACTTGCGCAGCACAAGACAGCGAGGTGTGCCTCCGTCGATGGTGAAGTCGTTCACATCCTGGCGCACATACACTAAAGTAGGATCTTGCTCGAAGCCAACGTAAGGCCAGCCGCTGATAAGCTGGTTACAACACACTCGTGCGTATTGCTGCACATCGTAGCCAAGCTTTTGTAATAGGAAACCGGTAGGATGTAAGTTGTCATCTTCATCGTGGTGTGCCACATCAGGTAGTAAGGCATGGAAGAGGTTATGCTGGCCCTGCACTGGATGCAGTTCCAGATGAATGCTCAACCCTCTGTTGGTGATATGGTAAGACTCTTGATCTTGGTGCAGCTTCTCTGTGTCCGATAGACGAACGTTTCCGAATGCGCTTGGGTGGTCGGCCATCAGGCCATGATATGCAGATGGCGATGCGTCTGACTGTGTCCATGCAAAGATAGATTGATCTGTTGATCGCAGCATGATGTGTTCTTGCAGTCGATGGAATGCTTTGACGGCTCCTTCGCCATACAGGAGAGCCATGTTGACATCAAATAGGCCCATGAGACAATATGCTATATCCTCAGCTTTGGTAACCTCGCGAGAAGCAGCCCATGACATCCTCTGTGCAATGCTCAGCGATGACAGCGATCGTGAAGGGACGTCTAACAGCATGCTTTCCGGAATACGAGTGAAATGGCTTATGATCTGTCGTTGCCCTTGTCGAGTGCCGATAAGGGACCAGTGTTTGTCATAGAGACTTAGGCGCTTTGGAGCGAGCAGCTCTTGCAAAGTCCAACCTTGATCATGTTAGTTGAAGTCTCACCAGCAAGATCATGCCACTCGCAAGTGAGTAAATTGTCATGTTAGAGCTTGCCGCAGCATTCACTTACCTCTCGCGAACCACGTCGACTTTTGTTTGCCTTCCAGGAAGACAGTCTTGTCCTGATCATAGATGTATGCGTAACACACCTTGGCCGCTGCGTACCAGGCGTACATGGAATTGATCGACTCGCTCAAAGCTGCGCTGCTCGTCTTGTCGATGCAGTAGGTATCGCACCAGATCCATTGGAGGCCCTCCTGCTTCACCAGCGCACTGCAGGCCTTCAATTTAGCGAACCCGGTCGTCTTTGCAGCTGCACGGCCACTCTGGATGTCACTGTATAGAACCTCATCATTCGTCCAGCGGTGTGACAATATGGCATAATCTGGGCGGGCGCGAGCGTCTGAGAACTCTGTCAAGGTGTGACTGTACACATTAAGCAGTATCATGCTGCTGGTCCGCGTGTGCGGTCGTCAGACTCGTGGTATGATAATCTCGACACCATATGATAAGGTGGACGCCACTATGTGAGATGTGGCTGTGCAGCCGCATCGTTATGCATCCTTTTCACGACCTAGAGGAACAGCACTTCTGACTGGACTCATCAACACTTCGAGATCTATTGCGCGAGCCATCAGTGAGCTGCGGGTCGATATGCTGAAGATCTTGGCCCTCATTATAGTGGCGTCTCTGAGCGAGGTACGAGCTGGAGGAGCTGCTCATATAACAGAGTAAACCGGACCACGATCGTACAGTACAGCGATTTGGAGGGCACAGAGCGAGCATGGCGAATCTTGTGATTGACCGTGACCTGGCGGAGTACTGCTTGTCGGTGGATGTGTACTCTCTGAGATGGTGCCAAGGCTCCTGTTCGTATCGCCTGTATACCACGACGACAATCAGCGGATTGCGGACGAGAAGCTTTTGGCCCCTGCATCATCGACATGTTCGACGAAGCCACGGACTTCAGCCAGTCGAGTTGGTGACCCTGCTTTCTTTTTCGTCTGCATTTCACAGGAGCGAATCCTGGGACGCGCTGTTGACGTCAATACACGCGACGAGAAGGTCTTTGCACCCGAGCTCAGAATTCCGGAGAAGCAGGAGCCTGGGAGCCCATCTCAGACCTCTTTGCACACATCAACTCAGACATGTCTCTTACACACACCCAAACCAGTCCCATCGATCAGCAGCCGTCGAGACGGCGAGACCATTTCAGCGACCATCAAACGCGTACCATCTTCACGCGCCAGCGCCAGCGTAATGCTCATCTTATTGACCAGCTTCTGGGCCGCAAGATGCAACGAGGTACAAGAGAAGCTGGTCAGACACGCACAAATCCCGTCCTCAAAACAATACAGAAGCGCGTTTTCAGCTACGGCTAACATGGGAAAGCCTTGTAGAGGAGCGAGCTCGATTGGCCGCCGCAGAACAATCTCATTAAGGTTGCTACAAGCCCCAGTTCGTCTGCTTGGGAGTACCCTTGTATGATCGCGTCCTAGAGGAAGTAATCCCATATGGGCTCACGCGTTTGTCCAGGTAAGTACTGCACAAGCTATTTGCTCTGGATCACTTTCCTTCAGAACTCTGTTATCATAATCCCTCCGCAAGACCAAGATTGCTGGAATCCCGCGAGTAGGACGTCAGCGTGTCGCACAGCAGGGTCCCACAAACGCTCAGCGATCCGTCCGAGAGACCGATTTGTACTACGCATAACGTGCCTGGTATACCCATGTTCGACAAATGCAGACGACCATACACGCCTTCTAAGGCTGCCGCCGCCCATCTTTGGTTTTCTTCCACGCATTGTCCAGCCACTTTCTCTGTCAAACTCACGCATCACACTCGCTCAGATCGAAAGTCATTCGCTACGAATATGAGAGCGATCGTTTCGAATGGTTCTGGTCTATGACTTATCTGCAACACAATGGAGATCCGGAACATCATACTACACTTCGCTGCCGTGCTCAGTGCTCTGACGCAAGCAGCACTGTTCGGGATCGTCATCACCATCGCTGTGGTTGAGTTGCCAATCGAGCGATTACGACCGTTCGTACTGGCCTCATCGACACTCAATGGTCTTCTCCTCCTGGCTCTGCTCATCATACTCGCTAGGATACTCGGCGACCTGAGGACGACGTCATTTGGGCATTGGTTCTGCTCACTTTCGTTCACCTTGTCCACCACTGCTTTAGCACTATCTTTCTACGTTCTCGCCAGCGTCTGGAGCATCTACAAGTTCAAATCATCGGATCTGAATACATCTGTCACAGCTTGCCTTGTCGTCACAGGCATAGTCCTCTGCTCTCTCACATTAATCACCCAATTCATCACGCATCTATTACTACTTTTTCCAGGACAAGAGGATACTGACGAGCGATCGCCCACTCCCTCGCCAAAACGTCTCTCGGCTACTCTGAAGTCACTGACTTCACCTTTGACGCCGAGCAGGACTCAGCCTGCTCCATACACCCGTCTATCAACTCGCTACACAGTCTCAAGTCGTCGAGGCAAGGCTCGGTGAATCACGTTTTGGTCCCCTAGGCTCGAAGACAAGGCTTCTTATCACGCATTCCTCCACCCTGTCGATTCACAGACTCAACTATCGAAACGCGAGCCGTCACTTGAGATTGCCTGCCGTGGAGAGATCGCCGAGATGATCGACACTTCAGAGCCATACGAATTATCCTCGAGTCCGCCTTTGCGGATGAACCTCACACGGACTATGCTCGAGACCATTCCTGGAAGCCGACCAGTATCTCCTGCGAAACCTCTCGAGCCTTATCTTTGGGAAGAGGTTATGCCAGAAGACTTCCCACTGCCAGATTCGCCCTCGCTGTCTCGTGCAGCATCTCCAGTCAACTCAACGTCGCCGACAGATCACCACTTCCTCCCATTCCCTCCTATGATCGGCGAGTTCGCAAGCTCGTCACAAACACATATACATCCACTTTTCCGATCTGACAGTCCTGGACCTCCCCCATCCACGTCACCAGGGACGAAAGTCACTGCTTCACCATATGCTGGCCAGGTGGTGGGCTCTGATCACGCTTTGGCAAAGCGACTCAAGCCATCGTCCACGCCTGCTCGCTCACCTAATCCGTCAGTGGAACAGATGGAGATTGTGCCCAACTTCTCAAGGCCTGGCGCTTCGAGTCGGAATGGCTCTCGGCCTGCAGATATGTTTTGAACGATAATGATGCTATGAAACGGCGTTCACTGGAAGTAATGGACTTGGAATGATGCATCAAACGATTGCATCAGTGTATATGAACTACATAGCTTTTACTATAGCTGAAGATATCAAGGTGTGTGACAGGACGATCATCAGCCTGTGAGTGCTATCTTCGAATTCCATCATCGGGCAGGGACCACAGCATATTTCAAGCACGCGAGCGGCGCATGTGCTTCTTGTCTGACACACCGCTTCCTACAACCATGCTAGATAGATTCGTTCTTTTAACATCGATGGCATCGATGCGGGACAGGTCTAGCATCATTCTATCCTCATGTCGCGTCTTTCAAATGGCAATTTTCGAGGTGTAGCAGCTTCGCTAACACAATCCAACCATGACAGTTTAACCAGCAGGTCAAGCGATCTTTCCATATCACCTCCTTACTCCTTGGCCAGACAGATCAGTCACGATGTAGGTGAAGATGAGACGCCGTCACTGGCACATCGACTACGTCACACGAGCTCAATCCTGGTGATCGCTATCAGCGATAAAGAGATATTCGCTGGTACACAAGCTGGAGAGATAGTTGTCTATGGCCTGGACACCTACGAGAGAAGAGCTGTAGTAGAAGGGCACAAAGGGAGTGTACTCGGTCTCTGTCTCTCGCCAGACGAGAAGCTGTTGTTCTCGAGTGCCGGAGACAGGATTGTCAATGTGTGGCATACTACGTCCTTGACAAGAGCGTGTTCGCTATACTCGCCGTTCGACGTTGGCGACGTCTTCTGTGTGACATACTCTGCATCGACGCAGACAGCCTATATCGGTGCTCAGAACACAACAATCTCATGGTGTCCATTGAGCGGCGACGAGCACCATTCCGTCATACACCCCTCACTACGAGATCACAACTTCTTTGATTCGACCGGACCTGGAGGCGTTAGGACACCTCGACCGGTAGAGGCGGATGTAAGAGCCAGACATGCAGTGGGTGGTAGAGTGCTGGAGATCGCCAAAGAAGATGTCAAACATTTTGCACACTATGGATATGTCTACTGTATGCTCTTGGCCGCACTTGGCGTGCCAGAAGCAACGGGACAGGAGGTCCTGATTACAGGTGGCGGTGATGGTGCCATAAAGCTCTGGAAGCTCAACACGCAACGCAGAGGAGCCATCGAGGAGTTTGCTGTGCTTGACGATGGTCGCGAGGAGGGCCATCCTATCCTGAGCATTGCCCTCGACGGCACATTCATCTTCTCTGGCCGTTGTGGAGGCGAGGTGGACGTCTGGGATCTAGAAACACGACAACTTGTCCGCAATATTCGAGCACACAACGACGATGTGCTCAGCATCTGCGTAGGAGGTGGTATGCTCTTCAGTGCTGCCGTCACCGGATATGTTCGGAAATTCGACAGGCAATACGGGCTGAAAGCGAGATACAGAGCACATGATGGACGTGTGCTTGCCTCGGCCTTCTCGTACAATCATGGCAAGCCAGTCTATGTCACAGGTGGCAGCGACTCGACATTGGCAATCTGGGACATGGCAGAGTGTATTACATCACCTGTGACTACTGGACGAACAACAAATGAGCAACTTCTCGACTACCTTAAGAAGTTCATTGCCCATCGGACTGTATCGTCAAATCCTTCCTACCAAGCTGACTGTCGGCGTGGTGCATCGTACCTGCGTAGCGTCTTCAAGAACTTTGGCGCCACTACAGAGATGCTCACTACTGGGACACACAATCCCGTTATTCTAGCACGCTTTCGTGGGAACCCTGCAACGGCAAAGGACAGAAAAAAGATCCTCTTCTATGGTCATTACGATGTCGTGGATGCTAGGCGCGATAAATGGTCTATGGGGGACCCTTTCGCCATGCAAGGTGTGGACGGCTATCTATATGGTCGTGGTGTCAGCGACAACAAAGGCCCAGTCATGGCTGCCATCTTTGCCTGTGCTGAGTTGATGTCCGAGCAAGCACTCGATAGCGACATCATCTTCCTGATTGAAGGAGAGGAAGAGTGTGGCTCACGTGGATTCCAGGAAGCCGTACAGGCTGCGAAGGAGCGCATAGGACCTGTCGATTGGATTCTGCTTGCCAACAGCTACTGGCTTGATGACCGTGTTCCATGTTTGACATATGGTCTGAGAGGAGTTATTCATGCTACCGTATCTGTGGAGTCGGAGTATCCTGATTTGCACTCTGGCGTGGACGGGTCTCGTCAGCTCGATGAGAGTCTGAAGGATCTGGTTATGCTGCTCTCGACACTCACTGGAAAGAACGGCGAGGTCAAGATTCCGGGCTTCTATGATCCAATACCTGAGCTGTCCGATGCAGAGAGAGCGCTCTACACTGACATTACTACAACACTGGTGCAACGGAATCCGTCCTTGGGATCAGCCATGGACCTTGCTGAGAGCTTGATGCGTCGTTGGCGTGACCCTAGTCTGACAATACATCGCTTTCAGACGAGTGGTCCCGACAATGCAACAATCATTCCCAGACTGGCCAAAGCTGCGCTGAGCTTAAGACTTGTGCCGAATCAGGAGGCATCGACGGTGGCCTCGTCACTGAAGCAGTATCTTCAACACGAGTTCGCCAAGCTTGAAAGCAATAACACTCTGACCGTCACTATCGATCATCAAGCTGAGCCCTGGCTTGGCGACTGGACGAACGGCATCTTCAAGTGTCTTGAGGAAGGTATCATCGAAGTCTGGACGGCTGCGGCTGCCTCTGACGAGACAACACGACAGCAAAGACGAGCCGCGCTCGGTGACAGACACAAGCTGGGCCACAAGAACCAGAAGAGCTGCGACGATTCGTACTTCAGCAAAAAGCTTAGTGCAACTACAAGCACTGTCCTCGCAAACGGCAGTGTAGCTACGCCGAACCCCATCGAGCCTATCGACGAGCTCGACAAGCGGCTCGAGCAGCTTGTAGCATCTACGCACAGGACGAAGCCATTGTATATCCGCGAAGGAGGGTCAATCCCGGCAATCAGGTTCTTGGAGAAGGAGTTCGGGGCTCCTGCTGCACACTTTCCCGTCGGACAGGCTAGTGATTCGGCGCATTTGGATGATGAAAGATTGAGGCTGGTGAATCTTTACATGGGAAGGGATATCATGAAGAAGGTCTTCTCTCGGTTGCCTGAACGATAGGACTGTAGGACTATGGCTGCATTGGTCGGCGTTCACATCATATACAATGGGTATCTAGAATGCGTTGCAACATCATCTCGTCTTAGATGTCTATAGTGCTCGATGGTGTTCCCCTTGCCGGCATTGGGAGAATGTCATTTTGTCTCGCCTTCAAGTAAGATCTCATGTCCATCTCCTTCTTTGACCCATCGACCTGCAATGGCGCCAGTAACTGCTACACCACACATACACCACCAGGCAAGCCCTATGACACCAATCTTCAGACCTTGACCGTAACCCCAGCCAGCCAGAAGCGGTCCGATCGTGCGTGTTGCTGCGCTAACACTCTGTGCAATCCCATGCATGGATCCAAGCACACTGGGGTGAGGACAAGCGTTATTGACAAGGATCGCTGTTGCTGGGAGAGCAAACGTTCGGGCTGTGACTTGCACGGATAGTACCAGGACGATTGCAATCCATACAAGAGGGCCATTCGCTTGATGTGGTGGTGAGGATGTGGATGGGATCACTGCTAGGAATGGTGTGAGGAAGTAGGTCAAAGGGAAGAGCAGTAATGACGATCTGTACGAGCTGATCGTGCCAAGTGCGAAGGACACTCGCGGATACAGAAGCAACTGCATCGCTATTCCGATGACGCCTAGGATCGCCAGAGCAGTTCCAATGCTAGGAGGAGGAAGAGCGAGTCCACCGGTAAAGCTGAACGGTAGATGCTGTTGGTAGCCCGTCGGAACGATCAGTGTGCTGTTGCCGTCCGCGCTGTACCGTGGCGTCGACAAGAAGACAAACCAGAGGTTGTTGAATGTGCCAACATGGGATGCCACAAGACCGTGAGCAAGCAGTGTGATTAGCACATTGGCTGTCCATATCCTGCGGAATGGCAGTCTGCGTTTCAGAGACTCCGGTCTCTCAGGCTTGACCTCGCTGTCTATCTCCATCTCGAAATCCTCCGAAGGATGTGCTGAGTGGCCAAGTGGTGCGTATTCATGTTGTCGGCCTTTGAAGACAACTCTACCAATCCATTTCGTCAGTCTGAGGCCATAATCCGGCTTATCTTTGAGTGATTCCAAGGTCTCTTTGAGTCCTAGAGCCACGCCCAGTACGCTCATGGTCAGGAATGCTGCTGTGACAACATTAGGGAGTGCGTATGGCCAGCGAGTCAACCACCAGACCCCTTCATCTCCACCAAGCGCGCTTCCAGGTCCAAACAACCAGGGATAGCTGGTAACTGGATCTGCTAGAAGTCCTCCCAAAAGTGGACCGATGATGACTCCGATATTGAATGTCATTGGCATCAGCAAGAAGGCTCTGCTTTGGAAACGCTTCTCTCTAACGATCTCAGATATCATGGTACGCATGACGCCCACGTTGCCATTGAGCATACCTCCGACACATCGCCAGAAGACTGCTTGAGCGAAGCTTGACGAGAAGCCGAAGCCTAGACTGCCAATTGCTGTACCAAGGAGACCGATGAGGATGACCTTCTTCCGACCAAGCCAGGAATCTGCTGCTCGTCCCCAGGCAATAGCAGTCAAGAATTGTGCTCCAGTGAAGGCTGCCGCGAGAATACCTACTTGTTGTGAGACCACATCATCTGTCGGGGTCTCGCCGGTCGCCGTTTTGAACGACTTCAGTTGATAGTACATGTAGGCCGCCAGTGAGGTCTGCGTCAATGGCTCTGACAGACGACATATCGTCAAAATGGCAAGTTGCGATTTGTGAGGCAAAGAGGACCATGTCACCGGCGTTGGCTGAGCTGGAGGCTCAGTTTCTGGCTGGGTAGCAGCTGCTTGTGGATTGTTGAGTACGTCTGTGTCCTTTGCGAGTGTGTTCTGTGTCGTCAGAGTGTCGTTTTCATCGTCGGTATGATCATGCACTGCATGATAAGAATTGTTATCGGTCATTCACGATCGGAAGTGGTGTTGATGTCATGCGGAGATAGATATCGAGTGTTGGTCCTCGTCAAAACAATAACTGCAATGGTGACGATGTCTGAAGACTGCTTAAGACGTATGTACAGGTAAATGTGTAGGGAATGATGCGTAGAAAGTCTGTTCACCACTGCAGTCGAAATGGACATAAAACGAAGCATTTGCGGCGCTATCGGCAGGTAGTTCTAGGTATGCCGAATTATCCGGATGCTGCGCTCTCACACTCTCCATGTGCCATCCACGAGTCTTGCATATCTTGGGATCTGTTGTTGTGGTATATTTGCGTCTCGCGGTTGCTCTGCGAGGTATCTGCGCCATGTTAAATGTGCCTGACCGCTGTGCGCATTGCAACTTACAGATGCTGTACGAACCATGCGCACATGCGTCGAGGACAGCGATTGCAAAGCGTCTCGACATCGTGGTATGACATATGCCCATCAGTCCAGCGAATGTTGGTCATCCAGCCGATCGTTGATCGTCGATGGGTTGCTGCATCCATGCTCTCGCAATCGTAGACTACCTTGCCAATACTGACAATCAGCTCTTCCCAGCTAACATCTGGGTACGTTCGAAGAGATCCGTCCAGCTGTAGTAGTGTTGTTGGCGATGTGATCTCTGTCAGAGATCGATTCACAGCTAGTGCTCTAGATGTGGTTGCGTGGCCAGCACGGCGATTTGTCCTCCTGAGGTTCACTGATGGTGTTGAGACATTGCTCTTCGAGCACGCCTTCACCTTGAAACTCTGATCCGCATATTTCACTCGTGGTCTGCCTGGTTTCTTCCGCACAGGCTTCTTGTTGTGGTCACCGAAGCCTGGGACAAATCCAAGATGAATGTGGTAAGCCATTAGATCTTCTTGCACATTGTTTCTGAGCTCGTTCAGCGCGCTGTAACATGTCGAACTGGCGGTGACATACAAAGTGTCTTCGTACTCCCAGGTATGATCCTTGGGTTCTTCAAACCCCCTCCACTTCACCAAATACTGGAGCACATTGTGTTCATCGTATCTATGTGCGACAATCTCGTCGACAAAGTGGTAATGTTCAGACTCATCCTCTGAACTGGACTGAGCGAGTTCGGCATCTTCATCTGCACAAGAGCTGCAAGTGCAGTTAGTTGGGTTCGTGTTAGACTGTGCGATGACAAGTGAGCACTCTTTATGCCACGCGATCAACGCGAATGTGGCCCGTGCGACAACTTTTTGAAGCTGCTCATGTGCGGCAGTGTTTAGATTGAAAATTGTACTCACTTTCGTTCTCTTTCATAAGACATCTTCGCTGCTTGACGTACTGTGGCGTGTCACAAGTGAAAGAACGAGATCCAAACCAAGTGGAAGTAAGGTCGAGATATACCTGTCACCTCCTGTGAGGGAAGGCACGAACGATGGCGGGTCCTATGCGTATGTTCGCTCATCCGATTGTTGACACACGCTGACTCTCGCAGAACTCGATCTTAGCAATGGTACGAGCATTCGACTGACTCTATTCAAGCACTAACGGTCACAGCTCAAGTTGCAAAGGACGAGAACGGCAGACCTTTCATAATCGTCCGAGATCAAGGCAGAAAGAAGCGTACACATGGCACAGATGCAGTCAAATCGCATATCCTCGCAGCACGAACAGTCGCCAACATTGTCAAGACATCACTCGGTCCTCGCGGGCTCGACAAGATCCTCATTTCGCCCGATGGCGACATCACAATCACGAACGATGGAGCTACGATCCTGGGACAAATGGAGATCACAAACCATATTGCACAACTACTCGTGAGTCTGTCGCAATCGCAAGATGCAGAGATAGGTGACGGAACAACCGGTGTGGTGGTGTTGGCCGGAGCATTGCTTGAGCAGGCGGCGGCTTTGATCGACAAGGGTATCCATCCTATACGGATAGCTGATGGCTACGATGCTGCTTGTGAGGCTGCTGTCGCCGAGCTGGATCGAATCAGCGATGTCATTCCATTCTCGCGGACGAACACAGAGAACCTCCATCGTGTGGCCAGGACGTCTCTTGGCTCGAAAATTGTGTCGAAAGCACATGACCAGTTTGCAAAGATTGCTGTGGATGCAGTTCTTTCTGTCGCCGATCTGGAGCGTAAGGATGTGGACTTCGAACTGATCAAGGTAGATGGTAAGGTAGGAGGCGCACTTGAGGATACCGTTCTGGTGCATGGTGTCATCGTCGACAAGGACTTCTCACATCCACAGATGCCCTCAGAAGTTCGAGACGCTAAGTTGGCCATCCTGACCTGTGCATTCGAGCCACCGAAGCCAAAGACAAAGCACAAGCTGGACATCACGTCCGTCGCCGAGTTCAAAGAGTTGCAGAAGTACGAGCGAAGCAAATTCGAGGAGATGATCAAGCAGATCAAGGACACAGGCGCGAACGTCGTCATCTGTCAATGGGGCTTCGACGACGAGGCAAACCATCTCTTGCTGACGAACCAGCTGCCTGCAGTGCGTTGGGTTGGTGGACCTGAAATTGAGCTCATCGCGATTGCCACGAACGGCAGAATCGTGCCTCGATTTGAGGATCTTTCTGCTGCAAAGCTTGGCAAGGCCGGTATTGTCAGAGAGATGTCCTTCGGCACGACACGTGAGAAGATGCTTGTCATCGAGGAGTGTGCCAATTCGAGAGCAGTCACTGTCTTCGTACGTGGCAGCAACAAGATGATCATCGATGAGGCAAAACGATCGCTGCACGATGCATTGTGTGTCGTCCGAAACCTAGTCAAGGACAACAGGATTGTGTATGGTGGTGGTGCTGCGGAGATTGCTTGCAGTATCGCTGTTGAGAAAGCTGCGCTGGAAACAAGGAGTCTGGATCAATATGCAATGCGTGCCTTTGCAGAGGCGCTTGATGCCGTACCGATGGCACTGGCTGAGAACAGCGGTCTGTCAAGCATTGAGACACTCTCCGACCTCAAGTCGAGACAAGGGAAGGGTGAGGGTAGAGGCATACTTGGTGTTGATTGCATGCAGACTGGCAGCAATGGTTAGTCAAACCGTTTCGTCAATGATTCCGCTAACACATCACAGATATGAAGCAGCACTTTGTCATCGATCCACTGATCTCGAAGAGACAGCAACTTCTGTTGGCGACGCAGTTGTGCAGGATGGTCTTGAAGGTCAACAATGTGATCGTTGCAGGAAGCGATGAGAACGACTTCTAGACTGGCAGAGGTATACCACACTGCTGTCCCTGCAGACGAACATCGATATATGTTAGACTCACTGTAATCACACGCTCTGCACAGCTGTCAAAAGCTAGAATGTCTACGCCGCGAGCGAACTTTGAGATGGATATAGTCACCAATGCTGACCAAGCGGTCAATAACGGAAATTGCCAGAAATCCTCCATCAGCAACGACTTCACTCCTCCTTGTCCATCAAAGCAGGCATGTCTGAAACACAACACACGTGTCCAACGCGAAGTAAGGCCATGGTTACAGCTCCGATAGATGCAATGTACTCGTTGTATCGTTATATGTGCTAAGTCTACACTTTAAGCAGACACCTTCAAGCCAGATAGTTCAGGCAGATCAAGGATTGGCGTAGCAGAATCCTTACCACGACCACCAAAGCCCCAGCGAATCTGCGATGGCATTTGTATCTCTTGCTTGAGGTCATCTGCCCACTTGAACACCAATCCTGGGTTCTTCTGGAAGCCACGACCAATAGTGACAATGTCGAGGTTGTCCTTCTCGAGCAGATCATTTGCAAGCTCAGCGGTCTCGATTGAACCTACAGAGCCAACGAGAAGCTTGTCTCCAACAGCCTTTTTGACGTCGACAGCATATGGCGCCTGATAGGCCGGCTTGACATGAGGATGCTGCTTGGGGTGGTTGCCTCCAGTGCTGACATCAAGGACATCGACACCTGCCTCAGCGAGAAGTGGTGCCAGCTTTACGGTGTCTGCACTGGTCCAGCCTTCGAGACCAGACTCCTCAAGCCAGTCAGTGGCCGAGATTCGCAGGAAGAGAGGCATGTCCTTTGGAATGATTTCACGGGTCATCTTGACGACCTCAAGTGTCAGTCGAGTGCGGTTCTCGAAGCTGCCTCCGTACTGATCAGTACGCTGGTTGGAAACTGGCGAGATGAATGAGTGCAGCAAGTAGCCGTGTGCCTGTTTTTGTCAGCTTGTACAGCAATCACTCGAGACCAAACTTACGTTGTGAATCTCAATAGCATCGAAGCCAGCCTTGATCGCTCGCTTGACTGCTGCAGCCCAGTCCTTCTTGAACGTCTCGATGTCCTCTAAGGTCATAGCCTTTGGTTGAGCATGGTGCTCATTCCAGGCAATGGCAGATGGAGCCCAGACATCTATGAATTGTTAGTTTCGAAGTGCACACGATCTCAAGACTTACCATCTGGCCATCCATTGGCGTCCTTGCCTGCAACAGCGCCGCTGCTCAGCCATGGAGCAACTGTGGATGCTTTTCGACCTGCATGGGCAAGCTGGATCATGATCTTGACGTTCTGAGAATGAGCGAACTCGACAGCCTTTCCGAGAGGTTCGATTTGGCTATCTTTCCAGATACCGACATCCTCTGGAGTGATTCGACCTCGGGCCTGCACGCCAGTAGCCTCGACCGTGATCAGTCCTGGGCCTCGCTGTGCGATACCTCCAATATGGGCCCAATGCCACATCGTGTAGTGTCCATCCTCTGCTGAGTACTGGCAGAGAGGACTGAGCATGATACGGTTGGGCATGACCATTCCGCGGATCTGCAATGGCTTGAATAGCTTAGCCACATGCTTTTGCTTGTCAACGATCAGTGCTGTTCCAGGAGGCACATCTTGAGTAGGTGTGAAGTAAGAGATACCCTTGGCACCCTTGTTGAAGTGCTCAGGTGCGGTCTTGATATCTACGTGGACGTTGTGGTGGGACATGGTTGCTGCTGGTTGTTGTGAAAGGCAACGGTCGTTTGGAGGGACTTTCTCGATAGAAGTACACGACTGTCGCCGCCCAGTCCCGGCCCCACTTTGAGGTCATATCTAATTACAAAGCAACAAAGATTCTAGCATTTGGATCCAGAGTTCGCCATCGACACGGTGCTGTAAACGTAGAGAGTGAACAATTTATGACATCACAATTTTGTACGGGATATACTGGCGGCTGTAATGCGGCGGGAAGACAACCGTCATGCCAGACTAGTCGAATACCAGAGGACGTGCTACCACTCGATTGGTCCTTAAGCTTCTTGTGCTCCTAGGGACGCTGCGGAATGCTTCCATGGATTGCAGCTGCACAATACACAGCTTCTGACCAGCAGGGCTTACTACAGCCGCCTAAGCATGGTGAGATGAGCATCTCATCATGATCCCTTGACTGTCCAAAGCCCAGCCTGCACCACGGGACAGTCGAGGCTGCGAAAGCTCTCATGTGAGCCGCCGGACGACGGTGACAGCAGCCTCATACATCCATCAATTCGCATCGAACAGATCAATAGGCTTCACCAGGCGCCTGCTCCCAGTCACACTGCCTGTGTCTGCATGATGAACCTCTTGATCCTGGCCTGCGATCAGTATTGACCACTACGGTATGTGCGCTGCAGCGGCCTGGTATAATGCATGCACGCTGCTAGCATGACGATTGGCGCTCTGCTCAGCAGGACGTTCGACAGCCACCAGGAAACTTCCAACGTTGAACACTGGTGACTCGAGCAGTGTGGGCGACAAGCTGCATTACTGGTGATTGAGCTTCGATTCGTCCAGATGCCTCATAGCATGATGGGCGACGTTGAGGCGACTCCACCTTGCCAAAACCAACGTTGTTGTGAGATAAGCATTCTCGACGGCCTTGACGTTGTCGATCGAAGGTGATCTCTTTGGTTCACGCGAAAATATCGTCAAGGACCTCTATCGTTGATTCCAGAATCAGCTGAAGGGCTCGTGTTGCGCTAGACCTGCAGTGTAAGCACGCTGTACTATGTCCGCTGTGGACGGTGAGGGCGATGTTAATGTTAGCAACTGTACTCTCACCTGACAACGACGATGAAGTGTCATCCGCGGCTATGTCTTACCACAATCTCTTCGTCATCCGGCCAATCGCCGTCTTGCAGATGCCGTAAACAGAGAACTCCAATGTAACGAATCGTCCTGTCCTTCGACTTGGTGTAGAAATAGCGCGTGACATCGACAAGAAGTTTCCTGGGTGCCCGTCGACTACCACCTCAGGTAAGCGTATAGATGCCATGCATCTCGTCTCGTTGCAAGGACGATGCATTATATGATTTTGTCTTGAGAATAGTTGTCTACCAAGCTAAAGAGGACGTCCGCGCACAGACCTCAACTGCGATGACGCATGCCAAGAAGAAATGGTCATCTTGGACCTCAGACAGACCTTGCCATTCCTCTACAGTCGTTGTTGAACCAAGAATACCTTCGCCGATACTGCACACCTCTCATCTACTGCAGTTTCGCAACAGATCCACGCGAGCTTGCAACAGCGAACTCGTTTGCCGCCGCAATGTACAACCACCAACTACCACACCTTTCGACGCATTGCTGCGGCGTAGCTGTTGATCGTGCTCACTTTGCAGTATACGATGCTATTCTCACCCATGGACCAACATCGGACCTTCACTTTGTACATGTTTGATCGCTCGGCTGCTCGTACACAGTAGCAACAGCCTGAACGATGAAGATGCAACTGCGGCGTACTCGAGCAGTTGTATAAGGTCAGCTCAGCGTCGATGAAGGTAAGGACGTCAAGCAGCATTTCCATTTTCCAACGATAGGTTCTAACGACAATATCTTCCCTTTTTATCTCGAGACCCGACACCTTGCATATATCTTTACATTGAGCACTAAACACAATCGAAAGCTATGCGGTCACTTTTCGTGGTGGCCATAGCAGCCACAGCCACAGCGTTACCACGCCTACAGACGAGAGCGACTGATTTCTGTAAGAACCAAGACTTCACCATCGACGCCTGGAAAGACAACGACATGGACAACTTCGTGCGAATTGAAGGCATCGACAAGATCTACCCGACCTTGACAAACACGACTCTGATGGACGCGTGGTCAGCTAAGCTTCCTGGTTGGACACCCACCAAGTGGCACTGTAACGGCGATAGCACAAGTGACGACTGCTCTGCATCCGCACTTCTCCAGTTCTGCTCTGGTAATCCTAAGTGGACTTTTGTCCTCGCCAGTCTGGGAACATACATCCAGTACATGCTGTACGTGCAGCGTTCGGTCAACAGTATGATCGCTACCGTGTCAATGGAGTACCCAAAGTTCCCTGCCACCTTCTACCCCGACAGCGTCCTCAAACCACCAAAGGGAGATACGGCAAACGGGGCGGCCATTGCAGGCAATGTGCTGAGCTTCATGAGTGCCATTATGTCCGTCATACCCGGCGTAGGGGCTGTCAAGTCAGTCACGGGTGTTGTCAAAAGCACCATTACCGTCGTCAATGCTGGCCTGGCCGCAAGCAGTGACGCTATCAGCAAAGACGAAGGCAAGCTGGACTTGCAATTCGCTAGCTTTGCGGAGATCTCGGATGGCCTGGCCACTATCAAGAAGGCTATGGACAACGCTGTCAAGCAGAAGATCGACACGGTCGTTGCGAATATCCCGAAAGCACAGTCAGATATCAACTGGGTTTGGGAAAATCTGCAGGGCGGCCCTTTTGCTGGCCAGATCAAACCTAAGAGCCAAATTGAGAACGACAAGACTTTACATGCTACCATGGCTGCGCCTGGAATCAACACTCTGTGGAATTATGCTGGTGTTGTCATTGCCAAGTGCAACAAGAAGGACTTCGAGAAGCTCGGCTATAGCGACCTCGACGTATGCTCTGGCGACACTCTATTTAAGAAGGGCACAAAGTACTGCGACAAGGACGGCTCCATGTTCGTGCTGCAGAAGCTGCCAAAAGACAAGTGGGACATCCAGAACCAGGGCACTTATGATGTGCCTGGAATCAATGATCTGGACAAGTACGGTCTGAGCCCTGAGATCGTCATGAAGTCCGCATGGAGGAATCAGAAACTGTATGGTATTGGAGGCGCTGGTCCGTCTCCAAACCAACTTATCGATACGATCAAGGGTTCCACAACTACAGACATTCCTCGAGAAAACCTTGCCTTCTTCAACACACCTGTCTGCGACTTCGCAAGCATACCGGTCGATGCCAGCCAGAAACTCTTCGCCAAAGGTGCTTGTGATAAAGGTGATAAGCAGACGAAGGATGTGTGCTACTTCTACACAATGATGTTGCATTGCAAAGACATCCCGGACTTCAACAAGGGTAACGTGAAGTGGCCGTTCAATGGTTGATGAGAGTCGTCTCTATAGTGTGGCATCAACATTCTCAGGGGCTGTAGAGGAGGCACTGTCTGCAAATATCAGCGCTCTTCACAGACATTTACATCATCTGGGACCCATCTCCATCGCGGAAGTGGACGATCAGCAGACCTAGCTTCGAAGCAAGTGTGAAAATGACCGGACAGAAAGTCTCCTGGTTATGTACATCATGAAGTTTATTGATCATATTCTATTCAATCATGATACTCTTCTCGAGTAAAACACGATATATGCTTCCTCGTTATTCAATGCAGCATTCCGACCAAGATCGCTTGGCTGGAAATCGCCGACTCTCGTATCGTTGAACATCCTCCAAGTCCCTCTTACCCGATCTTTCGATGCACAAATGTAGTGTCCAGACGTTAGGGTCGTGCCAATATGCCTGATTACGGCGTAAGCATCGTAGAGGTACGGCGCGGAATTCATCTCGGGCCTGACAGAGTACTTCTCAAAGAGCTCAGGTGGTGTAGGCGGTAGCATGTATGGCTCCAAATCTAATCCAGTGAGTGGGAAGTCGATGGGAGTGCGAACCTTCCGTGTGCTGCTACCAGTGGATGCGAAGCGCTTGAAGTGCACCACCAAGTTTTGTGGTGCTCTTGTCAGTATGATCTGCTTGGTAGCCTCTCTTTCGCGTCTACAGCGGACACATTTCCAGACCTCATCACCACTCAACATCTCTTCAGCGCAGTAGCTTCTCAGACATTCGTCTAGTGTAGGCTTGACCTCGACGCTCAGTGAGTAGAACGCCTCGTATGTGGTGCTGGTAAAGCCGCAGGTTGTGCATTTCAGTCTCGATGCATGCTGTCCGGCGAATAGCCTGGTAAGGTAGGACTCCTCCCTATACAGATATCTGTCCCATTCGAAGCGCGATACCACACCCTTAGGCATAGCCTCTCGTCGCTGTTCTTCTGCCTCGGTGAGTGCCTTGGCAGGCTGCCTGCTCCAATTGCCGTTCAGATCTTCGTGAAGACAATCGACAAGGAAGTCAAAGAACTCCTTGGCATCCTGCTGTCGGTCAAGCGTCCACTCTCGGTTGAGTCTGCCACAGAAATTTCTGAACGTGGTTGGCTTTATACTCTCGACATCACCAGCCCACAGACTGCGGATTAAGGTGCTGTAGAGCTCTGGCATAACACCCTTCGAGCCTTTCCAGTTGTCTCTTTGCACAGATTTCCTGAACTGGTCGTCCAGAAAGAATACTGACAAAGGCACAGTAGCTGACAGCGCTTGTAGCGTTGCATTCATGTAGCAAGTAACTCCGAAGTTGACGAGACCAGTCTTTGGCAATCGCAGATTGGCCGAAGCATACTTTGGTGGCACATAAGGAGCAAGAGAGGCTGTGCGTAGAGGAGGCGGGACAGCACGATCTGATACTCCGTTGTAGCTCATACGAGGAGCTGCAGGGCTTGGCCGTGCTGGTGGTTGTGGTGCTCGAGGATATTCGACAATCTTGGACGGAATCTTCGGAGGTTCGACTTCAGGAAATCTCTGGAGGAACTCCTCGATTACTGAGTTGCCATCGTCGAGTATGGGCGGCTTGGGTGCGGAGAGACTCTCCTGACGAGCTCGCTCCAGCCAACTGCGCTCCTCCTCCTGATCAAGCGGGTTATAGTCTCGAAGTCTTCGTTTCGGCACACGCAGGTCGCTTCTTCCGGCCGGCCGCCGCTGTGGTAGTCGTCTAATGGTCGTACTCGAGGCCAGTGATTGAGAGCCAGCAATGTCACACCATGCGTCGAGCCCACCAATCAGTAATTTGGGAGCAGCTTTCAGAGGCTTCTCTTGGTTGAACTCCCACAGCGCATCGTGAAGGTACTTCTGTTCACCACCTGCCTGATCGTAGTATACAATCAGATCAAACATATGTCTGTCGTCCCATAGCAGCTGTTCTCGATCAGGGCTCAGCACCAAAGTCTCGTAGACCTCTTCCGCACTCATGCCATGTCGCAGTGTCATGGGTTCAATACACATGATGTTTCTCGTAAAGATGTGACCTTGGTCGAAGTCTGCTCGCGCTCTGACATCGATGAGCAGTACTGAGAACCGCTGCAGATAGTCGTATAGTCGTTCAGCATCGATTCGAAGATCATCATGATGGGTGGAACGTTTCCTTCGTGGAGCGGAACCAAGTATGGCCTCGGTCCGACTGCTCGCAAGACTTCTGGCGGTATGTCGTGGCGGAGCAAAGCCACCATTCGTGTCCATGTTCCGAGCTGGGCTATACGTCGGACTGGGAGGCTTCGGTAAGTCCAGTGGCAGCTTGGCAGGTCGATGTGGTGCCATGTCAATTGGTGTCTCTGAGTAGGACAGTGCTGAATCTGGCTCACTTGTCGGGCTTGTGACAGTGCTCAAGCGAAGTCTGTTGAATCGATTCGTCAAGTCTTGCTGTGGCTGTTCAGATAATGGCCGTCCATGTAGTGCCTGAGGCTTGGGAGGCTTCATCACTCCATTCATATGTGCGGGCGTCCCATTGCTCTGTGATTGTGCTCCATCCCTCCTTGACATATCGATGCTGTTTCGTCCTGGTAAGAGACTGGATGGAACGCTGTTCCTCTGGACGCCATTCCTCAGATTATCACTTTCGATGATGCTTTTAATATTCATATATTGCTCATGCTGCGCGAACAGCTTCCTATTCAACACTTTCAACCGATGTTCGCCATTCTTGTCATCGTGTATCAAGTCGATATATCCGGTGTGTCTTGGTATTACGTTTGTCGCCAGCTCATGTGCTCGCATGTACTCCACGAACGCAAGGTCTGGCCGTCTGAAACTGATTTGTGAGTTCGCTGTCGCCAAACATCGATCTGCAATATCTGTGAGGACTTTTATCGATGAAGATGAGTTGTAGCCCGTCAAAGCCTGCGCTTGCAGATCTTGTATATGTGCGAAGACTCGCTCTTTCGCGGCGAAGCCTCCATTTGAGGACGGTGGTGCGGACGGTATATTAGGAGGAGGAAGAGCGGCAGCGCTCATGGTTGTGGTTATGCTGCGATCATGGCGCTGAGATCGTCTCGCTGATGTCGAAGTGGCGGCCACTCGCTAATAATGGTGGTGGTGAGTGATACGATCAGTTTGTGGCTGATTATGCTAGGAGCACAGCGCAGACGCGCTGGTGGCAATGTGTCGTGTAGCTGCTGCGCAGATAATGTCACCGCGACTTGGCTGCACTCGTTGGCCGGCGTGATGTCTCGGTCGTGATAATCAGGTTGCTAGAACAATCGAGAGAAGTGAAGTCATCAATGTCCGTGCATGGAGTGATCTTTCCAGCGATCATCCTCCACTGCCGCCCTAATTGTGGCTGACGCCTACAGCTTGAGCCTCAGGTTTATTCCATACAGTAACACGTCACATTCCAACACATCCGCTTTACGATCTTAGAGAAGCTCATCAACCTTGTATCAACACAGGAGAAGGCGATCTTCGCTGGCTTGTCCACTGTCTACGACCACGACAGATCCCTCAAACGGCGATCCGGATCTATAACGATATCCTTGCCCGAGCTCTAAGCATCGTCTTCGACAGAGAGATACTAGTCGTAGCCTCAAGCTTGACACAGCTACACCCTGTCCCGCCATAGGCAAGCTGTCCAAGCACGCCTGATAGTCTACCGAGACACGACAGCATCCCTCATAATCTGTGATCATGGCGTCCTGGTTTGGAGGGTCTAGCAATAGCGAGTTCGATGCCCAGGTCGAGCGAGCAACCTCATCCTCACTGGAGGACATCGCACTCAACCTTGAGATCACAGATACTATCCGAAGCAAAACGGTACCGGCCAAAGAAGCTATGCGAAGCTTGAAACGACGGATAGGCAACAAGAATCCCAATATCCAGATAGCTGCCTTGAATCTGACGGACACCTGCGTGAAGAATGGAGGCGCCCATTTCATACAAGAGATAGCGAGCAGAGAATTCATGGACAACCTAGTCAGCATGGTGAGAACATACACCGGTACGGACTGGACGAAACCAGAAGTCAGAGCAAAGATCTTGGAGCTCATACAGAACTGGAGCGCCGCAGCACAAGGACGAGAGTATATAGGCTATATTGTCGAGGTATATCGCATGCTGCAGCACGAGAAGTTCGATTTTCCGCCTCGACAGGAAGTCGCCAGCAGCATGTTCGATTCGAGCGCGCCGCCAGAATGGACCGACTCCGACATCTGCATGCGATGTAGGAGAAGTTCACCACATTCAACAGGAAACACCACTGTAGGAACTGCGGCGGCATCTTCTGCGGAGCTTGTTCGTCAAAGACTCTGGCCTTACCACATCTTGGTATCATGACACCAGTCAGAGTCGACGACGGGTGCTATGCGAAGCTTACAGCCAACAAGGCTAGCGATGTTCCGGAACCACGAAGCTTGTACCAAGGCAGCATGCAACCTCGAGAAGCAAGAGCAGACGACGGATTCGATGCAGATCTAAGGAAAGCCCTCGAGATGAGCTTGGAAGATAGCAAAGGACATTCTGGAGCAGGATATGTGCCACAGAAGTCGCAGACTCTACCACAGACGAATGGAAAGAAGGACGAAGAGGAGGATGCGGATCTCAAGGCTGCTATAGCAGCTTCACTCGCAGATATGGAAGAAGAGAAGAAGGCGAGTGCTGTCCAGCTGAAGCAGCAACCAACACGACCGGCGCCAGTCCAGAGTCAATTCGAGCTGTCGCCTCTCGAAGCCGAGAACATCAATCTCTTTGCGACACTTGTCGACCGACTACAACATCAACCGCCTGGTACTATCCTACGAGAACCTCAGATTCAAGAACTGTATGAAGGTATAGGCACTCTTCGACCAAAGCTTGCGAGGACGTACGGCGAAACCATGGCCAAACATGATACCCTGCTGGATCTTCACTCCAAGATAGCAACTGTAGTGCGCTACTACGACCGCATGCTCGAGGAGCGACTCAACAGCACATACACAAGCAGATACGGCGGAGCATACCCCTCACACAATGCAGAAAACTACTACACGGCTTCGAGTGCGCCTGTAGAGCAGTATGCTGCACGACCTGCATTCACAAATTACCCTCCAGCACAAGCACCTTATCCAGAACCATACCCAGACATTGGCGCAGGACGGATACCACCGTCATTCCCTACACAGACAGAACAACCATACTACAACCAGTATCAGCAGCCACAGCAATACCCCCAGCAGCAATATGCTGCGAAACAGAACCAATACCCAACACTCCCAACCCAAACAGCGCCATCCCAAACTTCACAGACCTCGAGCGGTCCACCCGGCGCGGTCAGTCCGTCGCTGGAACCTGCTTCGAGTTACTACTATGCAGATCAGGGCCATGTACACCACCAGCATGTGCCACCAAGTCCTGAAGTTCATCATCAACCATTTCCGCAGCTCAATGCGCCTGTACCAACGGCACCAAAAGAGGACAGCTTGATAGAGCTTTGATACTCCTGTATGATGCTATGATGCATGTATGATCAAGTAGAATGTGCTTTCGTTGCGTGCTGCTGTGTTGCTGTATATCAGTGTCATGATTCATCTCGAACGTCATGAAGGAGAAGTCATTACAACGAGCATGCCAGAGATCGGACCAGATTGCAGCTGTGTCTGCTGGGCTGGCATTGATCTCGAAAGAACAGTTCAGCCTGGTCTAGAACAGCGTATCATGAACGTTTTGTGGTGGTCTCAACATCCGGGTTACTCCAGCTCATTCTATTATAGTGAAGTCGTGGTAGTGTAGGTCAGAAATTCATCAGCTTAGGCTCGACGATTTCAAACACTCCATCTCTGAACCAAACCAGAACGTGCAGCACATCTCGGAAGCATCGATGCTAGTCCTTTGGCCCAGGTGACAGCACAGTATTCTGTACATCAGATAATATGCCTTCGAAGAATATCTTGCAAGAAGTTCCTCCAGAGCCAGTCGACGAGAACACACCCCTTCTGAGAGGTGACGAAGATGCTCTTGAAGCACAAGCACAACAAGAACGACGGGAACATGATGTCAACTCTGTCCCGATCGCAGACGAGCCGAGTACACTCACGCTGCTGCTCACCATGAGCAGTCTATGGCTCAGCACTTTCTTTGCAGCATTAGGTAGCGCAGACAATCTACAGGCTGCAACTCACACTGACATCCTTAGACACCACTGTGGTAGCTACATTGTCGAAGCCAATATCCGATAGCTTCAACTCATTCACACTCTTCTCGTGGCTCGCATCAGCATACTTGATCACGAACGCTGCCTTCCAACCACTATCCGGCAAGCTCACAGATATCTATGGCAGACGGGCCGGTCTTGTCTTTGCAACCACATTCTTCGCTGCAGGCACTCTGCTCTGCGGTCTTGCTCAGGATCAATGGGTCATCGTACTCGGCAGACTTATCGCCGGTGCCGGTGGCGGTTGTCTTAATACTATTTCGACATTCGTGGCCTCTGATCTGATACCACTACGCAAGCGCGGCGTATGGCAAGGCATGGGCAACATCGTCTTTGGCACAGGCATGGGGCTTGGCGGTGTCTTTGGAGGCTACATCAACGATCGGCTCGGATGGCGCTATGCATTTTACATCCAGGTGCCATTCATCGTGCTCGCCGGCATCCTTGCGGTCATCTTCGTCAAGGTCCCCATCAAGGAGACCGAAACGAACAAACTGCAGCGAGTGGACTTCCTAGGAGCCATCGCTCTCTCGGTAGCACTTGTGCTCTTACTCCTAGGACTCAACTCTGGAGGTAACATCGTCCCGTGGAATCATCCCCTTGTCTACGTGTCTATCCCACTTAGCGGAGTCGCACTGGTCATATTCGCATACATCGAGGATCGAGTGGCAGAGCCCATCATTCCAGTGCGTCTCCTTCTGGACCGCAGTGTAGCAGCTGCATGTCTCACGAACTGGTTTGAAACGATCAGTGTCTTTGGACTTCTATACTACGGTCCGGTCTACTTCCAGGCAGTTCTTGGAGCGACAGCGACTCAATCTGGAGTACGATTGATACCACAATCTGTTGGAACCGCAATAGGTTCGCTGGGCTCAGGCTTGATCATGCGAGCCACAGGAAACTATATCTACCTCAACATATTCATGCAGTCGTTGTCAATAGCAGGCGCCGCAGCGATCCTAGGAACGTTCAATGCAACTGTTCAGCCAGCACTGCCGTTCATATTTCTGCTCATGAGTGGTATCGCATATGGCAGTATGCTCACCATCACTCTGATATCACTCATCGCTGCGGTCGACCACAAACATCAAGCTGTCATCACGTCAGCGAGCTATGCCTTCAGATCGACAGGCAGCACAATTGGTATTGCCATCAGCTCGGCAGTATTGCAGAATCTGCTCAAGCAGGGACTGTGGTCGAGGTTTGGCTCTGAGCCAGATGCAGCAGAGCGGATCTCTAAGATCAGAAACTCTGTCGACGAGATACACAGACTACCTGAAAGCTGGCATGATGGAGTGATAGAAGCATATGTGAATGCTTTGAGAGGTGTCTGGGTAGTAGTGCTTGGCTTTGCTATCATTGCTGCGATTGCTAGCTTCTGCATCCGACAGCAGAAGCTATACTCCAATCTAGAGAGGTCGTAGGTAGACTCATGTATATATATATATATGTCACAATGACAAGCCTGGCAATCCGACATGATAGTATAGCACACTAAGTTGAAGCCATACTTCTGTGTTCACGTTTTGACAATGCACGAATGGCTCTGATCGAGATCTTAACGGATGATGTAAGTGTTCATTGACTGTACTCGCTGTGAGCAGTACATATAGTACAAGGCTCTTCTGTCTAACAATGCCCATGTGAGTCTAGTACTCCTTCAGCATCTTGCCGAGACCACCAGTTTGATCTTCAGCCTTTCGTTTGCCTAGACTGGAGTCTGGCGTCCGGCTAGTATCCCTCTGTCCACTCAACGCAGCCAATGCCTCCGCGAGCGACTTCTGTGTAGATGCAGTTGGTGCTACTGACTGGGTCTGCATGCCCGGATTGACCTCGGCCAAGCAAGTTGCGTGTACGATCTTCCCGTTGTTGGTGACAGCATTCAGGAAAACCCAGTCTTGTATCTGCTCCATGTACGAAGACTTCATGGTCTCGAAGCAAATCGAGCATGTAGTCGAGGACACACCAGGCGGCGTCTTGATGTACGGCTGCTCTTCAACCTTCTGTATCTTGGCAGCGGTCACAGTCTCTGCAGTCACTGTGGATTGGTCGAACTCATCTAGTTTCATCCATTCATGCTCATTGATATACCAGTTTCGATAGTGTCCTCGAGCACTATCTGCGATACGCTGGTTGACTCGGAAATGCCAGTCGAGGTGCAACTGCTTCTTCTTCGAGCCGTCGGCAGTGCTGGCAAATCGTCGACCACACTGTGGACATTGTTGGGGCTGATCTTGAAGAAGCTGCTGTACGAGCTCAGGTCTGAATGTCTCCAGGGAGGCCTTGTTTGTGAGGTCAATCTTCGGCTGGGGTGCTGCTCTGCTCAAAGAGCCAAGCAATGCAGCAAGATTTGCCTGTACGGGATTGACAGGCGGAGCTGGTGCAGCAGTCTTCATGAGCCCAGCTTTTGTCAAAGCCGCAAGGAGGTCCGATCCATTCGAAGGCACTGTCGATGCTTGTGCTTGGATGGCATTGACCTGTGCATGTGGAGCATTTTGCAAGGATGGCACTGCAGCTCGTACCTGTGGAGTGCTTGGCTTTGGTATATTGTTCAGCAAAGCAGCGAGTCCATTCAGCTGAGTTTGTGGTATTGCCATAGGTGGTTGTGCGACAGGTAGTGGTGGCTGCCACTGCGGTGTAGAGACGACAGGTGGTGTAGGCTGCGGTCTCGGAAGCATAGCAACACTCATGGCATGTACCTGTCCAGCTATGACACCAAACTCAGCAGCACCCAGTTGCCTTGTATGCAGTATCGTGTTCAGATCATGCAAGGCTTTCAGCTTGGTTTGTGTTACAGCATTATACATGTCTCGGCTCAGATCTTGTTCAACGGTACGAATGAGCGACATCAGATCACGTTTCAGACTTTCAAGGTCGCCATGTGCTGGCGCCTGATATTGTGGTTGCTGGACAGGCACAGATTGGAAGCCTGGCTGGAAGTACTGCTCCGGTGGTTGTGCGTAGCCATTGTATCCAGGCGGCGGTGCGTACCCCTGGTGTTGTGGTGGTGTCTGCATGTAAGGATATCCTTGATGCATTGGTCGTTGATGTTGCAGTGCTGCTGTGCGAGCTTTGTTGAGAGCGTTCTCGATAGGACGTACAAGCTCAGGCGTGAATACAGGTCGAGGATCGCCTGAGCCAAGGACCGGCTCTTTCCATGTCTTCAACATAGCTTCCATAGCCTTCCTAGTCTGTCCATCAACAAGACTATATGCTTCCATGAATGTGCCGAAGAGGTTTCGACCTAGGTAAACTGTGTAGGGTGTGCCGACATTCTTGACAATTGAGTCAAGCACATAAAGTGCAGGCAATTTTCGCTGTGGCTGTATCTGTGAATATGTCAGTATGCACCTTTACAACAACGAAGCACCACCTACAGTCTTGATGTGTTTCACTAACGCTTCTGACAGCTCCTGCGCACAGAACGTAGCCTCCTTCGCAACCAGTGTGAGGTTCTGAATGGCGAAGCGATCGTTACCGACGAGATCGGATCGCAGACTATCAGTGAAGTCCATGACAATCTCAGCAGACGATGGTTCTGATGGAGAGCTCATGATGGGCGAGAGGTTCGAGTACGTCAGCACTCGCGCGACAGAACTTTTCGCTATATAGTCTTGCAGAAGTACAAAAGCAAGCAGTTGGAGGTAGGAATAAGTATTTTGATGAGATCACTTCGACCGCAAGTAGCGCCTGAGCGCGCAGTCCAACAATGTGAGATTGAGCAGTGATGACAAGTGAATGTGATATTTTCCAGCCTCACGATGGCCGCTTCAACGGCTCAGTCTCCTCCAAGTGCTGCTAATGCCTCAATCAACGGTATGATCCTTGCTCTTGCGCCGGATACGCCACTCCTTCGTAACGATGAGTCGGTGGAGGTGATGTGCTCGTTGGAGAAGTGGTGATGGTTGGTAGGCAATCTTGTGAGAGTCCTGGCGTGCGCAACTGTAGAGGCACGACTAATGCTACGCGCAATGCCTTAGCGGTGTTGCAGAAGCACAAGAGTGGCATGCACTGAAGCTGACAAGGCCGAATTCTGGCAGCTGTCGTTGTGAGGTCATGTACATGTATGAAGTCTTGATGGGTGTGTCCATCTCAAGTGGCATTGCCTGTGGTCAGAGGTGCGCTAGTACTGTTCCAGTCGCTTACATCATCGCATATAATAGAGGCGTCTTCATGCTTTATCGACACCAAGACAACCACCTAGCAAACATACCATTCAGACGACGAAAATGAAGCTCTCAGCCATCTCACTGCTCGCTGTGGCTGCGCCATTAGCTGCTAATGCTCTGACGACCGAGCAAAAGCCGGTGATCGTGTCATACAATAGCCCGGTTGCCCCAGGCGTTCTTGAGGAGGCCAAGGCCGCTATTATCAAGGCAGTGAGTATAAAACCGATATGCAACGAACGGCATACTGACATACAAGGGTGGCGTCATCACACACGAGGTAGGTGATGAAGTACGCAGCTTGTGCGCTGAAGCTAACAGATCTTGCAACACAGTTCGCACTCATCCAGGGCTTTGCTGCCAAGGCATCTGAAGACATCCTTAGCCAGATTCAGGCCATGGAAGCACATAGCGGTATCTTGATAGAGGAAGACACAGTCGTCGGAATCAATGGATCTTAAGTGGTGTTCCTTGCACATTCAAATACTGAGAACGACATTGTACGAGTTATGCTTCGTCCCTGAACAGCCACTGTCCACCTTCTCGCATCGCTTCATGATGTCTCTCAGCAATCCTGCGCTTCTCTTGCTCAGCTGCCTCGTCCTTATATGCCTGCAGCTCTTGCGTTGATGGCATGTCAGTCCGCCAGAGACCAGGCGGTGTCGGAGGTCTGATAGTGTGTTTGGAATGCACTCCTGACTGTCGAGCGAAGCTCAGAGCGTGAGCTTGGTTCACAAAGTCTTTGCGCCTCTCAACAGGATATGCCTCGTATATCTCTTTCCAGTTGGCGCCAAAGTAGTCCTCGAGGACTTCGGCATTGGTCTTGCCTGTGACTTGAGCTCCACCAATCTCGATTGCCCTGCGCCACTTGTCACCGCAGCATGCAGCTCGAGTACATGTCGGTAAGCATGTTCGAGTCGTGTCAGGGTTGAGGGGCTTGTAGAATGTCATAGCAGGGCCAGTGTAGTACGGGTTGGGACAAAAGTCTCGAAGCTCCAGCTCCTCAAGAGGTTTGGATCTGAGAGCTGTATATTCGAGAGGCGGCTTCTTCCCATTATCAGGCAGTGTTTTGCTCTTTGCACTTCGAACATTGTTACTGATGTCTCCTAGTGGTCTCCGTGCGCCTGGCAAGGCCTTCTTCTTCACGACCTTCCCAGTCCGAGGTCTAGGCGTTGTAGTAGCAACATTAGCTAGTTCTGCTTCCTTGAAGCCATCGAGGTCTGACATCTCAGGCTCTATACGTCTCGTCTGAGGTATATCTGGTTCATCTGAAGCAACGACAAAGGGTCTCAGAGACGTGGATCCTTCTTGTTTGATGCGTGGCGATCGATTTGTGTCGAGTCGTCTCCGCTTCAGTCGCCGCTCAGAAACCAGCACCGGCTCGTCGTCGTCGTCATCATATCGGGACAACTCTGGTTCAAGTTCTGGCTCGCAGATTGTCGTTTGACTTGAGGTAGTCTGTGGTATGGCGGTCTTCTTCGAGCCTTCATGCGGAGCACTTGGTGACATGGATGGCGATACCTTAGCTAAGTCGAAGGCCGCCAGCTCAGGCTCTCCATCTGTGGTATGCGCATCAGTCTTCGACTTGACCCTGGCTTTGAGATTTTGTGCGTAATCACGCCACTCGTAGACTCTCTTTTTGGCCGTTGCATACTTGTCATTCAAGTTCCATAGTTGTCGTTCAGTCCGCCCATGCTCTGCTTGCAATGCGTCGTATATGCGTCTCAGGTATTGGTAGTCTTGTATCGGAACGTCGCGATGATGCAATGCTACGTGCTGCGGTCGCTCTCGAGATGCTGCTATTTGAGCCTTCAGATCGTTGTTTTCAGCTTCGAGCTCCGCGATCCTGAGCGTGTGTTGTCCTAGTAGATGCAGGAGGCGATCCTCCGAGCGTGCTGTTGAAACAGGAGTCGATGCCATGGATGCGCTGCTGTCAAGTCACTCGTGTTCCATCAGGAAGACTGCTTGTAGCCCCTCATGGGCCACTGCATTTATGATCGCAAGGTAGTGTAAATACTGAGGTTCGCGGCCACGCGACGCGCTCAAAGCCAGTGGCGGATGACGGAAAGTGGAAAGTCGTCCCGAGCTTGATCTGAGCGAGTCTAGGACAGACCGCATGTCATGGACTTATCGACCTACAGACACTGCTGAGCCTGCTCCAGGTGGCGATAGCACTCTGCTTGCTGTCAATAGCCTTCTGAAGCGAACATGAAGCGGCGAGCCGACGATGAGGTCGGCGAGCAGGTCGAAAAGCGACAGCGACTGAGTCGTCCGGATCGTTTGTCAAGCCTGAGCGATGAGCTCGTTCTGCGCATCCTCACAGCTTTGGATCCATCGCAGGTCTGTGTGTGTCAAAGGTGTGTCCATCAACGGCTGCCGTAGACGCACCAGCTGACTGTCTCAGGCTTTCTCACAGATTCAGCAGACTAGCATCCGACTCATCCATATGGCGAACGCACTATTTCGAACGATTTGTGCAGCCCAGATCTTCTCGATTACCAGGACTGAAGACAGCGAGAGGCACTCACTTCGCCACAACTCCGTCGAAGTGGCTGGACGAACAGCACCTGCTTGAAAGAGATGCGAAGACTGATTGGAAGAAGCAGTACAAGCTGAGACATAACTGGAGTCGTGGGACCTGCGGTGTCGACGAGATAACTGTCGCGGAACGGCCGCATGTTCCTCAATCGTCGTACAGATGCACAAGGGAGTCATCTTTACTGCTGACCTGCAGAATGGCCTACGAGCATGGCCCGCTAGGGGTCAAAGGAGACTGCTGGCGCAAGTGGCTCTCAACATGGTCTCACCGCCAACAACAATGACTGTTGGAGATGACCAGAGCGACAATCTGGTTGTTGCTGTAGGCTTCGAAGACGGCACCTATCATGTATATCGACTTGCCAAGGATTTTAGTGTCCTCCATCGACAAGCGAGCTCAGATGGTGGCGTCCTTACCTCTTTAGCGATGTCCTGGCCATATCTTCTCACAATGTCAGCAACGCAGCGGCTCACCTTGTATGGGCTGACAGATCATGAACCCAAGCAGGTGCATTCACTGAAGGCACATAACGTTTGGACTCCTTTGTCGGTGTCTCTGAGACATACTGACGGCCTGGTGATCTCGATCGCATACGCATTGCCAACATACCTTTCGGGGTGGACAGTTGGAGTACAAGAGATCCGCCTGTCGATCGAAGGCGAATATTTGTCTTCCCGTACAGCATCTGCTATTGATCAGCATTATCGGCCACTCGCGCTCACGGCTCCTCCTATGCTATCCCACCTACGTACTGGTCGTCCAGGACTTCACGATGCTGCTGAGCTCCGTCACATCCATTCCAAGCCCAACTCACTCTCATACACGCACCCATATCTCCTGGTCTCGCATCCCGATAACACACTTACGCTCTATCTTGTCTTCTCCTCTGTGGAAGAACTGACCATCAGCCCAGGGAGCAGGCTGTGGGGACACACGTCTTCTGTGTCTGGCGCTCACGTTGGTGGCCGTGGCAAGGCTGTCTCAATCAGCCGACGCGGTGATGAGCTGCGAATATGGGAGCTCGAAGGTGGGTTTTCCTCGGACACTGCTCGTAAAAGGCTTGCTTCGCGAGAGCTAAGTGTTCGTGTCAAGCCTGCTCTCTCGTCAGCCCAGAGTGGTCTTGACGTGGAACAAGTTGATGCTGTGGACGAACAAGATGAGTTGACCATCACACGCGGATGGATTGGTTTCGATGCTGAGAACGTCGCTGTCCTACGTGAGGAAAGCAGTGGTAAGCAAGCTCTGGTGGTATATGATTTCACTTGAGTTCGTTGCCAATTTTCGTTGTCCCTTGGTAGGCTTATGGTCGTGCTGGCTTGCCTAGCATTCACGCACTGTATGCCACTTGCTGTTGGTGTGGTCGCCGTGGCCTAAACTGCTGCTCAGTCGCGTGTAGAGTCTATCGCTCGCAGTGCAGTAAGTCAGGTGAAGGACGCTTGGAGGTCGCTGTAAGTGTCAGCTCTGCTCTGTGAGCCTGGAACAAATCGCTAACAGGTCTGAGCAGTGCAGTCTGCTGGGCTCACAGCACTCACGCGTTCTGCAGGTGTTTTGCAGCTTGTGAGAATATATATCGAGGCGAAAGTACAACATACCAGTCCCGCTGCCGACATCGAACAGCACTGTGCTCACGCCTGCCAGCCAGCTATCGCAACCTCGTCACCCAAGAGAGGACCACAGAGGGATATGCGTCTGGATGAGCTGCACATCAACGACTGCTGGCTCCTGGCCAGTGTCACAGGTGAGCGCTGGGCTCGAACACGTCTTGGCATGCCCTCACCCATGAGGCACGCATACAGCCTCCGCGTACCTTCTCTCCAGAGCACCGCAATGACGTTTCTCACAACAACAGTCACCGTGGACAACAGGTCTTGGCCGGTCCGTGCAGCCCACTGGCCTGTGATATATAAACAGCTCCCTTTCCTCTGCAACAACTCACCAAAAACACTATCAAACACTTCTTCCACTACAAACAAAACTTTTTACTACTACAACATGGCTCCTTGCACAAAGTGTACGTCGTTTCAGCCACAAGCACTCCTCGTTACTGACCCTCAAGCAGGCAATTTTGATCACATCAACACACCTTGTCCTCCTAGGGGCCCTCGTGCCTCTAGAGACCTCTGCTGCCACGCATGTGGTGTAAAAGGGCACGTCCACCGCGACTGTCCTGTGCCAAAGGCACAAATATACTGCTGGAACTGCGGTCGCTGGCACCTCCGTTTCTTCTCGGCGGCTGTGTGTGTGTACAACCTGGGGCTCCTGGTCACTGGCACACGCAATTAAATAGTGTCAAGTGTATGAATGACGGTCGACTCCTACATGTATCATCCTTGTGACGTTGCCTCGTGACCTCGTTGTTATGAAGCTCAGCACGACAAGTAGGACCCCGAGCCCAGTGCGGTGCTCGGTTCTGTGATGTTCGCCATCGCCTTCGACCGCCCATGCACACGGGTTGCGAGGACCAGAACGTTGTTTGTACTGTACCACTGTTGAGAGGGGCTTGATGGTCGTCACGGTGAGACAGGCAGTGCTGACATCTTCACAAGAGAGCCGTCTACGAGAGACAAACTCGAGCGACTCTCGATCAGTACGCGTCTTAGAGGCTTCTCAAGGTCACTGAACGCGAGCAGCTTGTCTTGTAGAGACGTTCGACATATGACACTCACGAAAGACCTCGACTGCACTCATTGCGGTGTTGTATGCTACACTTCCTTCTTTGTCAGCAGCTGGCGAACGCCGAGACGCTCTTCGACTGCTGTTGTATCAGTATGAATGAATGCCATTAGGCGGCCACGGTCACAGAGCTCGAGCGCTCTTCGACTGCGAGAACGCTGGTGAGTCCTGATCTTCTGATTTGTTGGTTTGCTCTGACAGATCTGTAGCTGATTTACATAAGCTGGTGGCACGCCAGGCCTTGGTTGAGACATATCTCGAGGGACGACAAGCAGTCTCACGAACAGGCAAACACCTCATCCTTACACCATCAAGCAGTGATCTGAGAAATATTCTGGACGCGAGGATACACGTACGAGCCATTCGTCATCGCCGGTTCTGGGTAGTACCATCGGACTGTCGACAATCAGCAAGAGCAGTGTAGCAAGACAACAACCTACGGAGCATGAAGAATGACCTCTCAGCAGGGAGCCAATTGCTTGTCCAGTTAGCAGGAGGAGGGACGTCAACAGGCTGCAAGAGAATGTGAAATGGTCCGTCTTTGGTGGCATCCGCAGCAGGACCGTAGACAGGCGTACCGTCTTCGTATACCAGGCTGTAAGTCCTATCGCCAACCTCAAAGCGATTCAGAGGGTTCTTGATGAGGTACTGATCGGCGCCGTACACAGAAAGACTCCAAAATCCCGGCGCCTTGACCCTAGGCTTGCCGCTGAAGGTAAACAGCCAAGAGCCGTTGGCAGAAAGAGTGTAGAAGCTGCTAAAGACTGGTCCTTGAAAGCCTGGGTATAAAGTCTGCTTGACGGTCTGTTGCTGATAGCCACCCAGAGCGACATACGCAGCGGCACTGTAGTGACTGCCATAGAAGCCTTGATATGCGACAGTCTGCAGCTGGTAGCCATCGCCCTCGTCACGGACGTGCTGTGTTATGTCAGCTGTGATGGATGCATTGGCTATGTTGGCAGCTTGTGTCAAATTGACTGCTTGAGGATGGTAATGGCCGTTGTACAGACCTGCTCGAGCAAGAATGGTAGCCACTCGATAGGTGTCCGAGCGAACGATCGGCTGGCTGTATGGTACGAGCCTGGCTGCAAATTCGAACTGCCGGGCTGGGGAGCTGATTCCCAAGAAGGAGCCGTTCAGGGCTGTGCTGGTGAGGACAGGTGCGACGGAGACTTCAGCTCGACGGACTGTTGCTAGCGAGGTGGCATTCTGGATCTTGTGAACAGCAGTGAGGTCCGACGTCGTGTTTGAGATGAGTAGAAGTCTGATAAGCATCGTTGCATAGGATCCAGGTAAGTTGACGATGCCTTGGTACTCAGCATGCTGACCATGACTCCAGGACCGCCAGCGATGCTCTCCACCGAAGGCATGTTCGCTGCGATGAGTACCGTTCTCGTAGCCTGGAAGTGCGTGGACATCATCTGCACGACGGATGAGATACTTGCCAGGCTTGTTGCCGTTCACCACACCAATCTCAGCAACGACTTGGCCGAACGGATCGTATACAGGATAGTTCCAGTAGCGTTCAGCTTCGATCTCTGGGACGGTAAGAACGACGTCTTGAGAAGAGAGGTCCAGCACTACTCGCGAGTAGAGTGTGTCAACGTTCGGCTTGACGACGCCTGGATCGTCCGGAGTGGCTAGGTTACGCTGATGGAAGATCTCGTTGACCTGATGGTTCTTGAGCACGCTGCCTGCGAAGTTCGCGAAGATCGTCAGAGGATAGGTGTACTAGGCGCTGTAAGCAAGGTATCGAGCAATATGAAGCTCTCGTACGATCAAGGCCCATGCGGTGGCATCAAGGGTATCTTCCGGATAATCATCAACGTTGATTGTCGTTTCGCTTGCTACTTGCGCAATGCAGATAACCAGACAGGCTAAGAGAGCTGTCGCAGACATGAGGCCAGGCATCTCGACTTACCGGGCAAACAGCGAAGTGAGCTGAAGAAGCTTCTCTATCTTACTCTGAAGCCATGCTGAGAATCTAGATACTGGACGTCATGGTGGAGCATGGTTGGATTCGAGAGCGATGGCGCAATCGCTCTGAGCATGAGAAGAGCGAACGAGTGTGGTAACTGGACATCAGCTTTGTTCGCAGCATCAATATTCACCCAGACAAGGATGTTGTCCGATGTCATCTCAGGGTGCGTTCGGTCCAGCGTCCTGAGCATTCCGTTCGCGCGAATTAGTGCTAACAGAGCGAGACGACTTCCTGACTGATCTTTCAGGCAGCGTTCCACGCCGTTCGTGCGCTGTGCAGCAACGGAATGGAGGCTCATCATGCTGAAGCGAACGCAAGCTCAATCTCGCTGTCAGAGAAGGGTCAACAATCGACTGGTATACAGGATGTCATGCGCTGAGGCGCAGGGATGAATGATGAAGAGGAAATTGCAGAATTTGGTTTGGCTTCCGGTGGGTCTAATATCGACCTGCTACCGGATCTCATTTACCATTTCGGGTCTATGTACAATAAGGTTCTGACCCAGACCATTACATGAGATCGTCTGTCATAAGTTCCAACTGATCGATCATCAAAGCCGTTATGCCATGCACTACTCTATGAGTAGGTATCGATTGCCTTCTGGAAGCCGGCGTCAAGAGGAGCAACAAGGTTCTGTGCAATGCTCTTGTATGCAGTTGGAACCTTGGCGATGATGGCGGAGGAGTAGGCGTCAGCCTTCGACTTGGAGTCTTGAAGAACGAGCTTGATGATACCAGTAAGGAAAAGCTTCTCGAAGTCTGCCTTCTTGTTGATGAGGTTGGTGAGGGTGATGTTTGCGTCAGCGCTCAGCTGGCTGACAGGCCCGACGAGCGCAAAGGTCTCGGTGTCTGTGAGGTTGGCTGACTTCTTGGCAGTAGTGGTGCCCTGGTCGAGGTCGTTGTTCAAGGTGTTGGTGGCTCCGAGGATTGGGAAAGTGTCGAAGAGGTTGCCGTTGAACTTCACGACGGTTGCGTTGAGTGCAGCAATGTCCTTGTCAATGGTGTTGAGGGACTTGATGATTGCTGCACCATCAGCGATGACAGTGGTGGCCAAGAAGGCCACAGCTGCGATGGACTTGAACAACATGGTTGTAGATATGAGGTAGTTGTGTGAGATGATTGAGAGTCTTTTGAATGGATTGGCTTGACTGTGTAGATGACCGGGTCGCAGGCGGATCTTTATACGCACAGGCTGTAGACGTCTGGCCCCTAAAGAAGCCTGTCTCACCTTGATGCCATCATTCAGTGCCTGGTGCACATAGCGGACACGGCGTCTGGTCTAGGGCAGATGACCTCTTCGCGAGCTGGTGTCAGGGCGTATTGCCAAGTCCGGCGAGGAGGAATGTATAGCTGCCACTTACCATCGAACTAGAGTATACATGTGGCCAGGTACGAGCCGTAGAACATCCCCAAAGTGTCGCATTAGCATCCTGCCGACCAGCGATTGTGAGTGAAGTGTGCTGCTAGTAAGGCTCATCCGGGGTGTGGGGAAGGGTGACTTCTGTCAAAGCTGTCAGTCCAGGCCAATGCACCGCTAGCCGCGGCATCGTTAGTACCAAATTACCTTGTTCACTCAACATTCGTCGTTGCGCCCGGATCTCTCATCATTTTGTTCCCGGCCGTCCCACGTGTGGACATGCGGCTGACAGGAGATTGGCAGTCGTTCCGTTCCCTGCTGCGAACTGCTCTGTTGAGGAAGGCCTCCTGTTTCACTTGAGAAGCACAGTACCAAGTTGTGATAAAGAGCCAGGTACAGTTGTGCTCGATCATCCTGTTCCTGCGCCAAGATGCGGTTCCACAACCGATCCTGCTTGGGTGGCGCTGCGAATTGATGATCAGAGATGAGGAGGTCTCCACCACACGCCAAAGCTTAGCGATGGTGCAAGATCGAAAGTGGTCAGGTAGCATCCAGGGCTTTGCCAAGCGAGGGCTCGTATGATGGCGTTTGGCCTCTGACGTTGTGTACCTGATCACGCTGTCGATGCTGACAGAATTGCCGCCCGGCAAGATCTGGATGCAACAAGCTTTCAACACTGATCTGGTCATGCTGATGAGCTTGCGACGCAGGCGTCTCCGTGCTGAAGTACATTCAACATCGTGCGAGGCTCAATACCCGTATGGGAGCACGTGTGTAGGTACGAGGTACCGCGCTAAGACTTCGCCATGAGATCTGATTGCTGACTCGTGGTACGAGGTTGTGCCAAGGAGCGACGGCTCACATCGCGGAGGTCTGGGGTTGCTCCAAGCTGATCAATCTTCATGGTGACATGATTAATCATCGCCGCATTCCGACAAAGCTATTGGTTACTCGTTCGGGCGTATATCGAACAGACGGAAGATGGCATCAAGTGCACATGGGATGACGCTTTCAGACGTGCTAGCGAGAGACATGGCTCGTGTTCGCCGATCATGCTGCTAGTTGAGATAGCAGAGAGTGCTCCATCTTGGCCGGGTAAGAGTTGTGGCAGCTTCGAGCTATCAGTTCATTAGTGCTTCTTGACAAAGTGCCTCAGCTCATGTTGACGAGCAGGACTTGCAGCTACTGAGAGTCTCGTGATCAACACGCTGTCGCCGATTACAGCTTCTGCTCTGCAAGACACTGCTGAGTGATGTATAGCTTGAGCTCCAGTCAGATGCACAGTATCCTTTTGCCCAGCAGCTCTTGGCCATACATTCACGTCTGCAGGCTTGTGATATAGTCGATTGTGTCATTGGCATGAGGAGACCGTCGAGGAGGAGAAGTGGTGCTTTCTTCGCGGCTGGTAAAGCGCTCGTTGATGTGCTGATGTTGTCCTTAACCTAGATGAAATGGTGTTGCGGCAGTGCGACTTCAGCTGCCGTGAGTGTGTCGTGAGGAGCATCTCCCGTTGGCAGTAATGTAGATCAACGATACAGCCGTAAAACAATCATGATGTCTCTGCGTGGTCGATGTAGAGAGGTCTGATGAGGGTGACGAAGCATTTTTGAGTATGAATGATGTTTCAGTTGTCTCGACAGTAAGCATCAACCACGCCGCCTCCACTGTAACAGGGACCTACCTGTAGTCTGCATGTCAAGCCGAGCAATACTAGAGGCAACGGTGATCTGTTTCTCTCGACAGCGTTGTCACTTCATTGCAACTACAGCCTACTGCTGACTGCTGTTTCGATCGATGACTGTTGACTTGCAGGCAATGGCTGCAGCGTTGCTAAGAGGGTGTGTCTCAGCAGAAGACGGGTCAGAAATGCCACCGTTTGCTGCGCTCGACCGAACGTAAACCAGGCCCTCTTGTTATTGTCGTCGTGAAGAGGGAGAGCAATCGATATCGATGGCCAAACGACGTCGCTAGATCGTATAAGTCTCGCGAGACACTGCGATGGTTGGCAACGATCACAATGTCAGACACGGCAGGTGCAGCGTGTGTCGATAGCGAATGTGATGTTAGACGACGAGAAGCAGGTCGAAACGCAAGGATACTTGTGGTGTCGTCTCCTGCGCCTGAATATATGCGCTTCGTCAAGATGTAGTCGACGAATTGGAGATGCACTTGAAATCTTGCGTTGTTTGACGTTGACAAATATATGAAGCCGCGCTAGTGCCGCATCGAGCAAATGCCAAGATATGACCACTTGTTTGCAATGCAGCCGTAACACCAGTATGTAAACCTGTGGCTACGAGATTCCTGCTGCTATGAGCTCTCGTGGGTCATGTCAGCTTCGTGGTGGAGAGATACTGGCTGTCATGGATGGGATCGTTTCATTATTGTTACATGGTCCTCTCATATCTCAGAAGCAGTCGTCTCGATGTATGTCTTTACGTCTTTATTTACATGATACTGACCGCTCAATAGTGTCATTCTTCGCTTAGTGTCGTCCCAAGTTAGTTGCTGGCCATCTTCGGCGCCATGCTGGACCGAAAATGTACACTACTGGTAGGGCCAACGACAGACCTGCAATGAGACCTGCATAGATCAAGAAGGTGTTGAGATAACCCATCGCTATGATCCAGTCTGCAACGTAGAAGGTAAGACCTGCGGCGGGTAAGCATTGAACAGATAGTGAGGAGTGAGGAGCAGGGAGACTTACAGAAAGCAAAGATACATCGGAAAGCAGCAATATTGACCAGAGCTGGACCAGCCAAATGTGGGTAGCACTCCAGGACGTAGACAGCACCAACAGAGTTGGCACCGAGGAAACCGAAGGCCATGAATCCAAGACCGACAAGTAATATTATCCAGTGGTACTTGCTTGGATTGTTACCAGCGATACCGAACATGACGGCACCACAGAGACCCAGGATAGTTGGCAGGATCAAGTTGACCAACTGGTTCTCTGGCTCACGAGATCCTCGCTTCTTTGCACACCAGTTTGCGAACTTGTCTGCAACAGCACCCGTGACAGCACCACAGATGATGGCCGAGATCAGGACTGGGACAAGACACAGACCCAAGTTCTGGAACCTCCAGGACCATGGCTTAGTGAGGAGAGCTGGTGCAGTGGTGTAAGATGCTGAGAAGGCGGTCGAAATCATAGCAGAGTTCAGGAGAGTGATGAACAAGATCTGTGGGTAGAAGAAGGTTCGTAGGGTGTCCAACAGGGCGAACAGTCCCTTGGTCATGTTGACTGGGCCGTGGAATGGCATAAGGTCGTATAGCCAGGTGCGTGGAGTGTACTCAACACCAGCATCGTCACGAGGAATACCGTTCATTTCTGAGCGAGTGCGGTTCCATCGAGTCTCTGGGAGGAAGAAGAAGGTACCAGTAAGGAAGAAGCCACCTCCAATAGCAGTAACGTAGTAGATCCATCTCCAGGAGAGGTTAACGACCATGTATGGAGCAGAGAAACCGATGGCGATGATGATGACTCCCTGGCATGCGAAAGCTGTGCGTTGTCAGTAAAAAAGCTTCAAGCGCACATCATCTACTCACCTGCAGAGATCCATGTGTTACGCTCGTGCACGTGAATCATGTCCTGAATGATGAAAGGAATCAGAGACTCAACAGTTCCAGCACCAAGAGCCTGCACGCAACGAGCAGCCAAGTGAGAGCCAAGACTCTCTGACTTTCCTGCCCAGACAGCTCCAGCGATGGCGATACAACCAGTAACAAGCAGAACTGGTCGGCGACCGATCGCAATGGCGAACGGAACCAAGAACAAGTTGGAGAGACCAATCATCAACACCGGCAGTGCGGCAAGAAGGAAGATCTCGACGATAGGAGGACATCCTGGGACGATCTGAAGGAAGGACAGAGAGATCGAGCCCTCTGGAAATCCGTCAGCGAAGGTTGTCCAGAGCACAGACACTGGCAATGTCGAGTAGTTGAGGGCGAAGACTGGGAGAAGAGCACCAAGGATGATCTCCGCAGATGCTGCCAGAGCGCCGAAGAACGAAAGACAGATGACGCCACCGAGTTTCCTGGAGAGTGGAAGGTTCATAGGATCCTTCGGGTCGCGCGAAGCTGCTGGCTGCAATACCAAGACACCGTTCTGGTACAGCTTGCCCTCCATAGGCTGCTCATATGTTGTCTGGAACGTCTCGATGGGCTGGAGAGTCGGCGTACGCTCCATGGCGTACTCATGCTGATGTGCGCCATAGTCGCCCACCTCTTTTCCGGCGTGGAAGAAGCCGGTTGCTGACTCGATGACCATCTTGACGGCGTATGTGGTTTGACGGCTCCTGTCGAGAAGGTGGTAAGGAGAGGGAGAGTGGGAGAGAAAGCGGCGGAGGTAGAGAACAAAGAAAACGTGAGACTTGGACGAGGGTGGTGATAAGTCAAAACTCACGCGGCTCTTAGCTAGTGACTCGGACTCGAGCTCGCATATTGCACGCAGTATTCGAAACAGCCAACTTGGCAATCTACTGGGCACCAAGACCGTGCTCATCCGTGTCGGTGCACCCTGTCAGACAGATTACAAAGTAACCTTTGGCTCGCCCCATGGGACAGCGATTATGTTACAGGCTGGCCGAGGCACTGATGGAGGACTATCCCCGCGTAGGATTGGTATGAGGCCGTTAGCCGTCCTCCAAGTAGTCATGATGTGCATGTGAGATGGATAGACTTTGGCGCCATTGGCTGAGCTATGGCTGGGGTCCGTGATGCGAAGCTTCCAGTGAAGAGCAAGATCGTCGACCCGTCTAAGTGCATACGTCCGAACTTAAATTACGACACCACGCAAAGTGATTTTCCTTTCATGAGAGCGTGATCGATCCACGTTTCTGCTAGCCAGAAGTCAAGCCACTTGGCGGACGTGACGATAGTCTCCATACTCGAAACTTTGTACCTGAGGTTCTGGGCGAGCTGATCTTGGTGTGGCACTTTCGTACTTGGCGGGACAGCTCGACTGCACGGCTGAGGCACAGCAACGAATGGGTTGTTCAGCAGAGGCTGATGTACGAGGATACATGGCGTACGTACCTGCTTGCAGCAGCAGGGTTCGTTCCACGACAGATCGAAAAACGACGCTGCTTGCAATCTACTAGCTTTCATTGGCGAGTGCTGACGACCGCAAAGTACGTCGATCATGTTATCCGCCGCAGCCTCACATCCTTGTCTGCAGCGCCAGGTCCGAGGAGCATGTGACTGCTTGCCACGAAGTCAGCCCCTCGATGAGCTCCAAAGTCCACATAGTCCTGCTGAACTCTTGCCCAGCACAGGATCGTTATCAGGTACTGGTATCTCCCAGATGGCAGGCCAGGAAGTCTGACTTAGAACAGCACCGGTTTGGAAGTCCCAGTGCGAGCCCACGGGATATGCGCCAAGCATTGCAAAGCCACTCAACTCTACACTTGCCACCGCCTCACGCCGATCATCAGCTTCAATGCCTGCACCGTGACCTGGGGTAAGAAGAGCAAACTTTGCCGCAGGTGTTGTGTCATATGTTTTGTGAGAGACGCCTGCCGGTATCACCAGGGTGTCTCCAGCAGCGACCTGGATCTCGACGCCACCATCCTCGAAGCCTCGTCCGTTTGTGCTCTCTTCAAGGTCTGGGCTAGTATCACCTGCACCTAATCGTATTGTCGCTTGGCCGCTTAGCACCGTCATGCACTCGTGGGCAGTTGAATGATAGTGCGCCTCTTGCGTGGTGCCATAACGATAGATCCACTGCACAGTCCAGCCATTACGCTCGAGGATATCGTAGATCTCGGAAGCGGCAATGCCAGCTGACTCGAATTGACTAGGATAGTGCAGCACAGGCAGATGTGAGTTGGGTATTCGTCTCGTGGGTTTTAGATGGTAGGTTTTAACTTTCGGCATCGTGGGCTTGGTTGAGGAAGTGGGTTGTTCAGTTGAAGAAGCAACTTCACCAGAATGGAGCTTCGAATATGTACTCCATGTGGTACCTGCATGAGTGATCAGATATGGTTCTGTCACTGCGGGACGTCTTACGGATGTGGTGGTGTTCTGTATCCTATGAGCAGAGCCTTCAACAACGTAGGCAACGCGTATAACAAGCCTTGCGCAATCGTCCCGAATTCTCCAAATGAATGATTACATATCACTGTCCAGCAAACCCCTTTGACGCACATGCGGAGAAATGTGAGGCTTCGCCAAGATGACTGATTCGAGGATAACAGTAGGTGGAGCTGAGCGTATCGCAGATACGAGCAAGATGTACCAGGGTAAGCGATACGCAACGTCGGCTGGGAATTCTAATCACCTCGACAGACGCATTCAAGGACGACCCTGCCTTTCGTTATATGCTACAGCATATGAGCGATGGTGAGCGTTACGCATACCTGTATCGTTACTTCACCAAGCTTCTGAAAGCCGCAGCTCTGAATCATGGCATCTTTGAGGAGATCGAGTACTTCTCAAGCGCGACTGTCGTACTACCTCCTGGGAAGCGCCTTGACAATCCATTGACGTTACTCCCTGCTGGCCTCGCGAGCTTCCTATGGGAAGTCGGTCTCCGAGGTTGTGCTCGTATGCTCTTCGAGTTTCCCAGTAAGACCGGTGCGGCGAAGAAGAAAGCCTTGAAAGGTCACAAGCGATACTGGTACCTGTTCTCTATTGCGACTGCTCCTGCATGTGAGGGTCGTGGTCTAGGCTCTGCTATGCTGAAGTCCATACAAGCACGAGCTACAAAGGAAGGTCTCCCAGTCTGGCTTGAGTCGACCACGGAGAAGTCCATGAGAGTCTATCTCAAGAATGGATTCGAAGTGGTTGATACCATAATCTTCGGCAAGGGCAACACTGCTGCCGATGGTAGAGCTCAATCAAATGGCGCAGGGATCACGTTATGGGCCATGGTGTGGTGGCCACCTAGAGATAGCGAGCTGAACAAATAGAGCGAAATACTGTAGGATCTAGAAGCAAATTAGACGACGAATGTACCACATTGCGAGCGATAATGTTGCGGGAAGTCAAGCCTGGCGAGCTCAACAACAGAAGCTGGACACGAGTCGATTCAAAGCCAGGGTAAGTGCCTGTATGCATACAAGGGTGTGCTTAGATGACATGTCCTGACCCTCCAAGCGATGAGCTCGTCGATCCCTGTGATATGTCAGTGTCAACGTGACAGTCATGTATGGTCGAGCTGGGGAAGGTTGCTGTCATTTCCCAGCGGTGGAGATCTGTAAAGCTGCAGACGCTGATTCGTACTCGTCATTGATGCGAATCAGAGCTGGACCAGGTTCTGCGGATTGCCTGCAGCGAACGCCTCGAAGTTGGATTTGATGGTCTTCGTGGTGCCGTCCAGTGTTGCAGTACTGTACCACGCAATATGTGGTGTCAGAATCAGATTTGGGATGGTTGAGTCTATCAGTGGTGAATCTCCTGCTCCCGCTGGCTCATGCTCGAACACATCGATACCAGCTCCTGCGATCTTCTTCTCACGAAGTGCGGTAGCCAACGCTGCTTCGTTGACGATACCTCCGCGACCAACATTGATGACAAAAGCTGTTGGGTTGATCGTCGAGAGTTCAGCGGCACCAATCATGCCTCGTGTGCTGTTATCCAGTGGCGCAACCACGATCAGCACGGTAGCTTGACGTAGTGCGTCCTCGAACAACACTCGGCCAGGGCGAGCCTCGCTGGCTCCTTTGCGTTCGGCGACGATGACCTTCATACCCAGTGCAGTGCCAATCTTCTCAATGTTTCGACCAAGAGCACCATATCCGATGATGCAGCTGTCTTTGTCAGTATGGCTTCAGCTATCCCAGCAGCAGCTTACTGCTCAGCGTCAGCAGGGTCAAACATCAAACAATACACCATACCAGCGTCTCTTCTCCGTTTGTGCGTGTTGGAGGACCAAACTTCACATGTACCGAACGCAGTTCTGGCCAACTCTTGCCATCCATCACCAATTCGTGCATCTCAATGATCTTCCTACGCAGAGCATAGTACAGTGCAAAGGCATGTTCGCTCACACTAGCAGTGTTTTGAGCTGGGACGTGGCATAGCTTGATGCCTCGCTTCTTCAATGCTGCATGAGACACATGATCGGTGCCTGTGCCATTACAATGGACCATCTGCAAGTTTGGCGCGGCATCAATGATCTGGTCAGTGACAGGTGTACCAGATGTCATAATCATCGTCGCAATTGCAAGCTTGTCAGCGTCAGGCGCCTGCGCGTTAGGTGTAATGGTGACATCGTGATCGAAGTTGAACTTGGGCGGATTGACCCATGCGTCCATCGTGAGTAGGTGGTGCTTGTGAGACATGATGTAGGGTATTGCCAGCTCGCAATTGTGTGGTGTCACATCAGCTGATGAAGCTGAGGACTTTTAGGTAGACCAGACCTGAGCTTCGGACCGACAGGGTGCGTCTGACTGATGGGCGATCATGCTGACATGAGATTGATACCGCTAATGGTCTTATGTGAGCTGTAGCAATGCGGTGTTTCGGAGGGTGCAGTGCTGTGATCTGAGCCAAAGCGTTCCCGAATCAACAAGCATGCAGGTGCTGCCATTCAAAGATGGACAACATGGGGACCTGCTGCGACATCCGCAACCGGTCACACTGGTTGCTGTGGCGATGCAGTCGTAATGTTAGCAAGTAGCGAACTCGCAGTGCCATGTTGGCTATACTCGATGTTGAGTACACAAATCAGACAGTGTGGTTCCCACAGTGTGTTCTAGAATCGCTGCCTCGACGAATGAGAATAACGCGATGCTGGAAGATCTTGAATGAATGACGTGTGAGATACCCGTAGCTTGTGCTGGACAGGACCTGCATCCCAAAGATCTCGCTGCAGAAGAACTCCTTTCGGCAATGACTCTGGTAATAATCGACGCATTGCCACTGGCTCAGGGATCCCTCAGTGGTGGGACCTGTCTTTCGCTGCGGGGTTCATATAATTGCTTCGCTTCGCGAGCTGTTTCAATCTGGTTGATCACATCCACATCACTCATTCTATCGTTTCTTCCATTATTGCATATTCAAGATGGCTGAAGCAAGCAAGTGCCCAGTCCAACACTCCAACATTGGAGGTGGTGGCACTAGGAACACCGACTGGTGGCCAAACGCTCTCCGACTTAACATCCTCCGCCAGCAAACCGCCACAACGAATCCATTCGGCGAGAAGTTCGATTACGCGGAGGCATTCAAGAGCTTGGACTACGATGCAGTCAAGAAGGATCTCAACGCACTCATGACCGACTCGCAGTCATGGTGGCCAGCAGATTTCGGCCACTACGGAGGTCTCTTCGTACGAATGGCATGGCACAGTGCAGGTACATATCGTGTGCAAGACGGACGCGGTGGCGGTGGACAGGGACAACAGCGATTCGCTCCACTCAACAGCTGGCCTGACAACGTCTCGCTCGACAAGGCACGACGACTGCTGTGGCCGATCAAGCAGAAGTATGGCAACAAGCTCTCCTGGGCTGATCTGTTCCTGCTTACTGGTAACGTCGCCCTTGAGTCCATGGGTGTCAAGACCACTGGCTTCGCTGGTGGACGTCCAGACGTGTGGGAAGCAGATGAGTCTGTCTACTGGGGAAGCGAGACGACCTGGCTTGGCAACGAAGGCCGATACTCTGACGGTAACGAGGGTCTTCAGTCGGCAGGTGTCGTCGACGGCGACCAGAGCAAGAAGAGCCACAGCGACATCCACTCTCGCGACCTTGAGGAGCCACTCGGAGCCGCACACATGGGTCTGATCTACGTTAACCCAGAAGGACCAGACGGTGTCCCAGACCCATTGGCTGCCGCACGAGACATTCGAACCACCTTCGGCCGCATGGCGATGAACGACGAGGAGACCGCAGCCCTCATAGTTGGTGGACACACCTTCGGAAAGACTCACGGTGCAGCTCCATCAGACAACGTTGGCGCTGAGCCAAACGGAGCCGACCTTGCCCAACAAGGTTTTGGCTGGGCTAACAAGTACAAGAGCGGTAGCGGTCCAGACACTATCACCAGTGGTCTTGAGGTTACTTGGACTTCCACACCAACCAAGTGGAGCAACCACTACCTCGAGTATCTCTACAAGTACGAATGGGAGCTCACCAAGTCTCCAGCTGGTGCCAACCAGTGGGTCGCTAAGACCGACGATGAGATCATCCCACACGCCTACGATTCCAGCAAGAAGCTCAAGCCAACTATGTTGACCACTGATTTGTCGATGCGATTCGACCCAGCCTACGAGAAGATCACCCGCCGCTGGCTCGAGAACCCACAGGAACTTCACGATGCCTTCTCCAAGGCATGGTTCAAGCTTTTGCACCGTGACATGGGACCACGATCACGATGGCTCGGTCCAGAGATTCCAAAGGAGGTCTTCATCTGGGAAGACCCAGTGCCAGAGGCCAAGAGCTCAATCAGCGGCAGCGATGTTGAGAGCTTGAAGAAGGAGATTCTAAACGCCGGCATTGAGCCAGCTCATCTCATCCAGACTGCCTGGGCATCTGCCTCAACATTCCGCATTAGCGACAAGCGTGGTGGTGCCAACGGTGCTCGCATTCGACTTGCACCACAGAAGGACTGGAAGGTCAACAACCCATCACAGCTCAGCAAGGTTCTCTCTGCACTTGAGGGTGTTCAGCAGAAGTTCGGCAAGGGTGTCTCACTCGCTGATATCATTGTTCTTGCCGGTTCAGCTGCGGTCGAGAAGGCTGCTGGCATCTCGGTACCTTTCCATGGTGGTCGCACTGACGCTACTGAGGAGCAGACCGATGCTCACTCCTTCGAGCACCTGGAGCCATTTGCTGATGGCTTCCGTAACTACGGCAAGTCCACTCGTCGTGTACGAACAGAGCAGTTCCTAGTCGACCGTGCTCAGCTCCTCAACCTGTCTGCACCAGAGCTTACTGCCCTTGTTGGTGGTCTCCGTGCCCTGAACCAGAACTACGACGGCTCAAACTATGGAATCCTGACCAAGCGTCCAGGTCAGCTCACCAACGACTTCTTCGTCAACCTGCTCGACATGAGCACGCAGTGGAGCGCAGTCGACGGCTCACAGGAGACATATGTTGGCAAGGACCGTGCCAGCGGACAAGAGAAGTGGAAGGCAACCCGTGCAGACTTGGTTTTCGGCTCACAAGCAGAGCTTCGTGCTCTTGCTGAGTTCTACGCCAGCCCAGACAACGAGCAGAAATTCAAGCAGGACTTCGTCAATGCATGGGTCAAGGTTATGGATGGCGACCGATATGATCTGCACCTTTAGATTGGTTGATCTGCTGTAATCTCCACTAGTTAGAACGAAGTTATGGTATAGTTGAATAAGCTTCATTGACCAACAATGTTCACACTCTTGAAGCTGTTCGTCCTTGGTGAAACCACATTTCTGCTCATTGTTTGCTTTCCAGCAGCTGCTCATCCTTCGAACCTCTTCTTAGAATCTTGTCTACGATCGAGGGACCACTGTTGATCGACCACACGCTGCTTCGTCGTTCTACGTTTGTGAGCCGGGTCATGGCTGTGGTGTGAATACTTACCCTCAGAAGGCTGACTGGAGCTCTCGTCCACCTTTGCTTGCTCCACTGTCCCTGTTCCCTCGGTCAACCACAGATCAAATCGTACTGGCGGACTCACTGATGTTGCCTGCTCCACCAATGCCGAACGACCTCTTTCGCTCGACTTGTTCTGTACTCGGCATGTGATCTGAATTCATGTTGATTATGCTTGAGAGGCATTCGAACCCCGAAGAGGGATTACATATACCATTGAGAGCCCGTAATACATTAGCCTCTGACCTCATATTCGATGGCGAGTATCCTGCAGTTGGCCTCGCTTGTGACACTTCCCATATCTCTGTCCTACCATAATCCCCGAAATTGCGAGACAGTGCGGACCATTTTGGCGGCGCTGTTCCAAGGGTAAGGCCGCTGTGCCGGTGTTGCGTCGATCATGATAAGGCTAGTGATTTGCATTGGCCAAGCTTCTGGAAATGCATGCACTCCGCATGTTCACAAAGCTTGAAGCGATCAAGCATGGCTAGTGAATCTGATTGTTGTTGCCGATCGATGGCAACGTTGTCGTCAGCTTCGGCTGTTATGTCGACTGCGAGAATGCAAGCTTATCGTCTTCGCTGTAATCTTGTTGTGGTCACGTTGTCCCTGTCGGCTGTGCTTAGCAATAGCCATATGCGCTGCGAAGTGATTGTTGTGAGGCCACTGGGGAGTAAGAGTCGTCGCACATAGCGACTCATGCGTTGCGTGGTGATCATCATAAGGCTGTCGTGCTAACGCATTTAGATCTGCTGCATCAATGGTCGAACATTTGTCGTACATTGATGTTGATCCTCTTCCTGCTCATCCAGCCTTTCCACTCTTCGTGCTGATCACCAGGCCAGTCTTGCAGCCACTCTGGGCAAGTGTTCGCTATCACTCGCGGCACACCGTGCCAAGCATACCTGCTCTCACCACTCATCAGCACAGCATCACCAGACTTAAGCCTCAGTGTTGCTGTCTTGCTTCCGCCTTTCTCATCCTCGAGTCCGACTATGAATATGCATTCACAGCCAATAGACAGCGAGACAAGTGGCTGATTACAATCCTCGCTCACATCACGATGCAAGCTGAGAGTGTCTCCCGGCGAGTATAAGTTGACGATCGCCGCTTCAGCCTTCATCGGAAAGGCCGTCTCAATGATTTGCTTGATATCTCCCGGGAATGGCGGAGGCGTCTCGCTCGGATATACTTTGTTGGTCCAGTCATATTGTCCACCCAGTGTCATCCATCGTAGCTTCTTGTCCAAGAATTGTCTGGCTGTGAGAGGTTTGTGACAGGATGGGTCAATTGGCGTGAAAACATCATTGTGTGTGAAGAATGACTGTCCTTGAGGAGGATTTGGAATGTGATAGTGCATATGAACATTGGTTTTGTGCTCTGGGTTTAGGAGATCACGATGGAAGAGCTTGTCTAGAAGGAAGAGCTGAGATTGAGATGACAGAAAAGACGTATAGACGACAAGTCCTGCGATGGATTACCATGGGGTGACTCATTGTGTCCATTTCCAATTACCTGGTATATCCTTCACCTCGTAATGTAGCCCGGGGTCAGATTGCTGCTGTTGGTCGGTACTGATCATCTGGGGTCCGACATGCTCACCACCCTTCTGATGTCGCTTGTACTCATCCTTGATTGCTTGTGGTGATTTGGCGTGAGGGTTCAATGGTTCATCGTCTGCAATACGATCCGGTGGCATCGTCGCGCTCGGCGAGGAGATCGATAGCCGCTCTCCAATCCGTTATACAAGCTCAGAGGCGCGTGATGTCGAGCAAGCGATGAAGCAAGCTCAATCCCGTATAGACCTTCAAGTCACACTTAGTGGGACCACACTTCCGTCCATCATGAGATTGCCATCAAGAAGAACTTTCCACGTTAAGCACGCGTCTCACCATCTAATCTGATCCCGACATTTAGCCGCCGCCACATCAATTCGTGGCGGGGCACCAAAATTGGTGTCGAATAACGCTGTCATATCGATTTTGAACGTTGACGACAACAGGCATTTACCTCTACTCTTCACTGCTTCTCGAGACATCTTGCTGTGGAAGGCCAAGCTCAGAGATCAGAATATAGCCTCCACTACTCACACAACAGCAACAATGGCTAACCAGCCATCCGATTCGTGGGAGGATGAGATGCGTGATGAGGATCTCGCAAACCAGACCAGGCAGAATCTGAACATGCAGAACGGTGCACGAAACACATTCACACCAGGCGCAAACTCTTTCCAGCCTGGCGCTCAGTCTTTTCAGCCTGGTCAGCAATTCTCACAGTACGGCTATGGACAGCAATACGGAGGAGGAGCAGGATACCAGCAGTACAGCGGACAGGGCAATTACCAGCAATATGGCTATGGTGCACAGCAAGGCAACTACCAGCAGTATGGGCAGCAGAACTACCAACAATATGGACAGCAGAGCTACAACCAGTACCAGCAAGGTCAACAGGGCCAACAAAGCCAGCAGTATCAACAACAGCAATCGCAGACATACACACCACCAGCACAACGGACGCCCATGATTGCGAAGCGAGGAGAGGCACTTCCGACAGCAGCACCGAAGGCATCCGGCGGACCAGCACCGGTGAAGTCGCTCAGTGCAGCAGACACAGGTGCAGCACCAATCAAGACACTCAATACAGGCGCAGCGCCCGTGAAGACGCTCTCGCTGAGTGCAGCAGACACTGGAGCAGCTCCCAAGGTTGAGAAGACCGCAGGTACGAAGGTACTCACACTCAACGCAGCTCCAGCAGCGGCTCCAACAGCCAAAGCCAACGCTGACAAGGAGGCTCCTGGTGCCGGTAAGACCGTCACTGCTGCCAAAGCCATTGAGAAGACTGGCGAGCCAACATCAAAGTCCTCTCCACCAGCATCCGGCAGATCATCGCCATCAGCTCCTGATTCGAAGCCGGAAGCCCGACGAGCAGATGCAGTTGCACAAGAGCAGGCAGTAGAGGTTGACGATGAGATCGTGGCGGAAATGTATGGCAAAGAGCATGTCAATGTTATCTTCTTGGGACACGTTGATGCTGGCAAGAGTACGCTTGGAGGTTCGATCCTATACGCCACTGGCATGGTTGACGACCGTACAATGGAGAAGTACAAGCGAGACGCCAAAGAGTTGGGCAGAGAGTCTTGGTACCTGTCATGGGCACTTGATCAGACGAAGGAAGAGCGTGCCAAGGGAAAGACTGTTGAGGTCGGTCGAGGATTCTTCGAGACCGAGAAGCGCCGATACTCAATACTGGATGCTCCAGGCCACAAGACCTTTGTTCCTAACATGGTGTCTGGTGCCTCGCAAGCCGACGTGGGAGTTCTGGTCATCTCTGCGCGTAAGGGAGAGTACGAGACAGGTTTCGAGAAGGGTGGACAGACCCGTGAGCATGCTGTGCTTGCAAAGACACAGGGCGTCAACAAGCTGGTCGTTGCTGTAAACAAGATGGACGATCCTACCGTCCAATGGTCGGAAGAGCGCTACAAAGAGTGCATCACCAAGCTCACGGTCTTCCTCAAGGGCTTGGGATACAACCCGAAGACAGATCTACACTTCATGCCCATCGCTGCACAGGTCACGACTGGTATCAAGACTAGAGTACCAAAGGAGCTGGCTCCATGGAACGACTCGGTATCTCTGTTGGACTATCTTGACAGCATGCAGACACTGGAGCGAAAGCTCAACGCACCTTTCATGATGCCAATCGCCGCCAAGTACCGAGATATGGGAACTATGATTGAGGGCAAGATCGAAGCCGGTGTCATCAAGAAAGAGCAAAAGTACCTCATGATGCCAAGCAAGGCTGAGATCCAGATCTCTGCACTGTACGGAGAGACCGAAGACGAAATTCCACACGCAGCTTGTGGTGAACAGGTGCGCATTCGTATCAAGGGCGCCGAAGAAGAAGACATCTACCCTGGATTCGTGCTATGCTCGCCGAAGAGACCGGTCCACTGCGTCACAGCATTCGAAGCACAGATCCGACTACTGGAATTGAAGTCTATCCTGTCAGCCGGCTTCAACTGTGTGCTACACGTGCACTCCGCCACGGAAGAAGTCACATTTGCAGAACTGCTGCACAAGCTTGAGCCGAAGACCAACAGGAAGAGCAAGAAGGCACCGGGCTTTGCGAAGCAAGGTATGAACATCATTGCACGATTAGAGGTTACTGGTGGTGCTGGCAGTGTCTGTGTCGAGCGATTCGAGGACTATCCACAGCTTGGTCGTTTCACACTTCGTGATCAGGGTCAGACCATCGCGATTGGAAAGATCACCAAGCTGATCACAGATACACCTGATGCCAAGACAGCAGAGTCTTAAGCGTGCTATATAGACTCCATGTAGACACGATCAGGCCATGACTATCACTGCGCAGATGAACAGTAGCGACAAGAACAGTGTTATCTTTTATGTCTGTGATGTGAAGCTGAAGTAAGCATGAGTCTGATCGCCTGCTGGAGTAATAAGACCATTTGAGCACAGATCACAAAACGCGTCGCCAGACACGTGATCACGCGTTATAGACGAGAACCACATTTATATACCGTCGAATATTACTCAATTACAACGACAATATGCGCATATGCCTAGCTCAATATGAAGCAGCCTCTGACACAGAAACGCTTCCCACATCGACGACAACTGACGTTTGCACGAGCACACTCTGCGCGCGATGCCAGACGACAATCTACTTTGACACAGCTGGACTTCGTGAGCACGCCTACGAACGAACATGAAGGCTCAGATGTCCCTGATAGTGACGAAGAAGACGATCTGTCCAGTCTGCAGCCAATGAAGCGACGAAAACTCAATTCTACTGGAAGCAGGATCCGTAAGGATACTACACTGACACAGATTGGCTTCGTCGGATCCGGTCATGTCCTAGAGCCTGATTCTGATCCTGAAATCATCGGAGATAGTCAGTCGTCATCTGATGCCGCACGGAGCTCACAGCATTGCAAACAGAGCAAATACCTAGAAAGCACAAGCATCCCTGCAAGCCCTGGGAGGACAAATGTGATCTGCGAGCCGACGGCAGCAGAGCCAGTGATAGACGCTGTGAGCAGTGCTCAGCGACCTACAGTAACACCCAGAAACGCACGAAGAACCGAGCTGCCCTCCTCGCAAACTCCTGCCAGCGTGGCGCTATCTACTACTCACCGTGGTCGAGAAGCTCGAACAGAGAGCTCTCCTCTACAAGAGCGAAGCACTAACATACCTGCCTCACCGATCAGAGGTTCGAGACTCCTGAAGAGGACCTCGACGGTACAAGACTCACAATTCGAAGACCTTGAGCTGCCAGTCCAGCCACATGAAGAGGACAGCTCGGACGATGACGATGACTTGAACGACAAAGTCTATGCTGGAACTTTGGCAGGAGAGGAGCAATTTACCTATGATCCTGCCGACTCTGCTCTCGACAGAGATGCTGCGCGATTCGCTGTGACACAGATGCACCATGGAGGTGGATCTCAGCGTAAGCTCTATGTGCAAGATACTATAGATGAGGAGGAAGTTGATCTGGTGGAAGAGCAGTGCCATGCTTTGCTGGCTGTCGCTAGTACAGCGACACAGACGGGTCTGCCTCCAAGTCAGATAAGTACGGCGATGTCGACACAGAGCTCTCCGCCAGCACTTCTCTATACATCAGCGTCGACACAGCGGCAGACAGATACCGTTGTCATTAGCTCCAGTCCATCCTTGCCGCAGCCATCTTGGCATCCGGCAGGCAAACTCACAAACGACACGGCGCTACAGACACTATCAGACTTCAGTCTACCACCACCTCCTCCTCTGAACTGGGAAAGCTCTCAAATTTCTCTACGAAGAAGTAGCTAGATGTTGTACTCATGTTCGTGGTGTTCGAGTAGCACATTCATGACGCGAAGTGGTCGTTGCTCTGATTGGCTGTTTAAGCGACGTTTACCGAACTCAATTGAATCACGTACACAGTCACGCATCGTCTCCCAATAGACCTCATTTGGTCATTCGACCCTCCTCTGTAAGGACAGACTGGAGATCTCTTTGAGCTACACCAATCCTTCTCTTCCAGCGCGCAAGAACAAACTGACGGAAGCCTTCCCAACCCCAAACCCGCCTCAACACACAAACATTGACTCGCGTGGTCCCAGAACTGGACATCTTCGCATGAGCAGCTGCCCTTCACACAGTAAGGACATCATGTCATGACCGGTTGAATATCGACAAGCGATAGCCTGTCAAAGGTCCAATCATGCCTCGTATGGTCGCCCTCCTCCAACCACCTAATATCACCGCACGGCGATTGAGCAGGCACAGGCTGAGGCGAATGTGACATCATGGTCAACACAAGCCTCTTTGCAAGATCCTGGGTGCCGTCGCCATCCAGCTGATCGATCATGCTTTCAATATGAGCGAAACAAGCACCATCTGCCACCATTTGTCTCAAAGTGCTCGCAACACACTTCAGTCCACTCTTATCTGGCTGCGTCCAGTAGAAGGCGTCCGGCAATGGCCGCTGAGCATCTAACATCGATATTGGCGCCATCGAAGATTGCCTAGAATCTGTCAGTCGTTGAAGTTGGAGGACGAAACACACCAGGATACCTTGTGCTTGGTTTGGTCTCCACCTCTCGGCTCGAATGCTTCCCATGGACACGCTTGAGATGTGTTTCGAGGTTATCCTTCCTACTGCTGCTGTAGTCGCACAGCTGACATACAAACCCATGCAGATAATGGGTTTTCCGGTGTCTACTGGCGCTATCCTGACGGTCGAATGTTCTCTCACATCGCCCTACACCGCAGGCGTACAGCTTACGTCCTTGTCTTTGTGTATGGATCTGCACCGCAGTGCTCGTGGTCGCAACATAGGTCGCCCACGGACGTTGGAGCGGTCTTTCGCTTTGAACTCGAGGGACCGTTCCCGGTGTGGCTCTGTCTCCGTCCCATTGTCGCGTTGCGTCGTCCATTGTATCGATAACACGCGGCCGACAGTCCAAAAGGTCTGGACCTGGCGAGCCAATACTGTCACCTCCTTCTGTGTTGGCGCCATGAGCCAGAGGCCATGGGTCTGGCAAGGCCGATGACAAGCTATCTGCAACATGTTGCAGGGAGAGAGTGCCATCGTCGAAGTTGGGAATGGACGATCGACGGCAGTTCATCTCAGAGAAGGAACTCTATACTGCACAGGAGAATCGAAAGTGATCGGGAGCAAGGACAGCTCAAGATATCAATAAATGGCAGCTCCGTGCAATGGCACAATCCAACTTGGGCCATCGTCCGTCACCGTGGGTGACCTTCGATTGCAGGCAGTCCGCAGCAACTTGCAATCGGCGCCCGGGCCGGCATGTGAAGTTGCGAACAAAGTGTACAGGGGATGGAACCGCGCTACTGGCAAGCGAAAGGTTGACGCCTCACCAGACCTTGTGACCGTGGAGCTCTCTAGGCAGTGAGGTCAATGAGGTCTAATGGCCTTCGTTCGTCAGACCACTGGAGGTCAATGGAGAATTGTCGCCGACAGCTATATTACATCGACGGAGCGACACATTCAGGTCGTTTGCTTCTCAAACTATCTCGAACGAATATGCGCTCGCTGTATACCAGTACTATCGCTCATTCGATCACGATCGACTAGGTGATACTACTCGGAGTCATCGCCAATGGCACCCTGACACGACATCACAACAGCAGCGGGGACACACCATTGTTGGTTTGGGAAACCGTCGCCTGTTGCGAGAAAAAGGCAGACTGTGAAGCTTGACCCGATTAGCTTGGCTTCAGCTCACCGGAGGACATCACCTGCCAGTAAACAGGTTCTACGACCGACATTGAGCAACTATGTCACGATTCTTCCGTCATTGGGCATCGTCGATCGCTCATAGCTGTCCCGCGTAGCAGGAAGCAGGTGACCGCCTAACTGACTCGACAGCTCTTAAGCGAAGAGCAAGACCGAAGCAGCCAATGGTCTGGCACATATCACGCACTCGTCTGTACGAGGCGCCTCAACGGCAGGTCGCCAGGATCTAGACATCACACGGTTGAGATGAAATCCTTCATTGGGAGCACAACTGGCTGCAGGACGGCCCAGAGGCACTCAATGTATCGGACGCCCGCCACAAACCAGGTCAACTTTGCAGATCGTTGCTTGTTAGAAACGCACGAACGGATCGTGCTCGGAGCGACGATTCATACGAATGTACAGGCGCTGCTCGCTTGAGCATGACCAAGTCCTGCGACTGAAAAGTATCACAATGGATTTGACACGGCTGTGGCGAAGGGCATTAGACTGTCCTCAGCTCATCCAGGCCAAGGAGCCCAGTGCTTTGAGTTCAGCAGCTGTCTCTGCTCGTCATACCACCTGAGAGCCTCACCCTCTGTAACGATGCCAGCGAGCTTGTGGAAGCATGGGATTCATCACCGTGTCATCAGCTGAACATCGATCAGCACATCAAGCACGGTTCAATCTCTAAGACTATTTGCATATTGCAGTAGCTTGGCGATATGGCTGGGCTTAGGGACCCGCTCAAGACTAGATCATGCACACCTTCGCTACTGGACTTGGATGCCATGCCAAAGTGGCAATCACACGCCGATTCGAGAATGCAAAAGCATGAAAGGTGCTTGTTTGACACCACGAACGCCACCGCGGGATTCCACTGGAGTCTCTGGCCACTTGAGAGTACCATGCGTACAAAAGTCGCCTCTTTCGCCCCTGGAAGGAGATTCTGGCTATCTGGCAAGATCTTAGGTATCGACATTCCCCTCGATCACTGGATTCTTCCTCACTTTCTGTACCATTGCAACGCCTACAAGTCGATCTACTCCTAAAGCACAACCCGCAAACATGCCATCTGTTCTCCAGCTCGACACAGAAACTGAAGGTATCCAGAACACTCCACGCTCACTATCCGTATCGCAATGCTTACTTACATGTCAGCTCGCGCAGGCGGAACACAACAAACGCACCTCTCGATCGAGGCGCGATATCAGCGATCTGAGGACAAAGGTGTGCACTGCTCGTGAAGAGCAACGATGCCATTGTTCCCGGAACTGACCATGCAAACAGCACACAGACATGGACGGATTGTCTACAACACTCTTGCGGTCCAGTCGCCGTCCTCGTCGCCGTCCTCGTCGCCATCCTCATCGCCATCCTCGTCTTCGTCCTCAATGCCACCCCTATCGCCGTCTTCGTTGCCATTCCAGTCCCCATGGCAGGCAGCTGAACATACTGAGCAGGATGGTGCAGTGCAGCTACGCATGTTTGGCCGCCTGCCTCTCAGCTACTCACCGCTGGGCACTGGTGACAGTTGCCAGGCGAATGCAACGTCCGACGATGACTTCTGCTACATAGCTCCTGAAGTGTTTGTCACTGCAGAAGAGTTCAACCTTGACGTCGACATTGAGCTGGAATTGGCCAACCGCCCACCACCCGCTAGATTGCCGCCGCCTGCGATCATCCTTCGCTGACAGCCGGCGATATCAAGAATCGGCATCAACATGGCTCATCAACACACACAGCATCGACGATTTGGCACATTCAATGCCATCTTGTTCAAGCGCGCACGCATGAGGTTCAATCAGAGTTCCACTTAAGGTCTGACAGATCCAATCATGCTATGCACATCGCCCGCGATTAGCAAACGGCTCAGCCTCATCACTATCACTCAAGAAGGTTTCGCGACAAGCTATCCGAGTTCACTAACTCATTCCAACACGTCATAATCACGAAAGCACGGGTATTAGGGTAATGTCGTTTCGTCCAGTCATCAATCGTATTCCTTCACTGTATCAACCACGGTCAACCTTGCGGTTCAAGCTTCTCAGGCACGACATCCCATGCTCAGAAGGTAGGTGCATGGTATTTCATATTGTTTCACCACATTAGTCTCCAGTCTCCGAGCTATGGGACAGTGCTGGCAAAGCTAGCCATTGCTGGGACATCTCTATGCAAAGTCCGTATAGCGGATACCTATTGTGCACAGAGCCGGGAATAAGAGTCGTGACACATGCTTCCATATGCCTGCACACCACTCTTGGTAGCTCGAACATGACCAACGAGATATGCATGTTCTGTACAGCGTGATGCAATGACAGCGACCCTGCTCACTCGGTCCTCTGCTTTGGTACTGCAGCTCGACCATTTCCGCCACTTAACTCGTGGACCTTCATGTCCATCCCAACTCTGAACCTCCTTCCACGCCATTCAAGCGTCGTGCCTAACCAGAAAGCCCAAGTCCAGATCGGCAAAGCTAGCGCCTCCCTACCCAACCACGCCGGCAGCCACTCAGTGAATGGTCTCCTTGCGCCACCTTTCGGTGGTCGCGCGAAGGCTGGAGTGTCTTCATCAACCTCGATGGCTTTTGCTGAATGAAGGAGGAGATATTGTGACCAGTCGAAAGCACACCATATACCCACATTCAAGAGCCAGAACAGCCAGAACGTAGTCCAGGTAGGAGGAATCCCGAGACGCTGATGGAACACAGGTAGAGTCGTTAGGGCGAAGGAGCCGTAGACTGCCCATAGGAAGCTCTCTGTACCAGGCTCAACGAATGTTGCCGCCGTCACTGTGAACTTCCTCACTCGTAGCCAGCGCACTCTTCGTTTCCAGTACTCGACGAGACTCATATTAGCCATCGGTTGGATGGCCAGATCTCCCCAGACCAAGGCATGCTTGCCCCAGTCATCGCTGGCCTTCTCGCCCGGTAGTCTCTTCTTCCACAGGATGTCTCCAGTCAGCTGATCTTCACAGATGTTCTCACTGAAGTAATCGATGCCGGCACCGTCTGTGAGGGCATCGAGATGGCTCTTCCTGTACATCGTACACTTCCCCAGGCTACACGGCGCCACTAAGACTGTGTTGATGGCTGCATAGAACTTCGGGTGCGCCGATGCCAGGAATTGCTCCTCGAGTCGACCTCCGCCGATCGAAGACAGTGTCCTTCCTGTGCTCTGTGTCGCTTGATGAGCACTACTTGTCGTTCGGATGATCTCACTGTCAACTCCAGCGCTCCCAAGCTCATCCTGCGTAGTGGTGCCCACTGTGTCAACGACGATTGGCAGAACGTGGACATACTTGTATCGTCTGTCATCGCCATAGCCTTGAAGCTTGGAGACCATTCGGCCACAGACGCCTTTGCCAATCCAGACATTACAGTCGATGATCCAAATGAGATCTGCTGTGGCTTCTCGATATGCTCGACTCATGTTGCGAATCTTTGGATTCGGACCAAGCTTACGAGAGGAGTCCTTCAGCATTGGGTCTTGTGATTCGATCAGTATCTTGGCATCAATGTCTGGATGGTCCTGAAGCACGCGCTTGAGGACTGGTAGAGCTGGGTCATCTGGGTCGCTGACACAAAGTCGGACTTCCAGCTTGTCCTTAGGATAGTCTTGTATGAAGGTGGAAGACAGGCAATCGTACAGCGAAGGTTCCAGACCCTTCACAGGACGAATGATGGTGACCTTGACAGCTTGGTTCGGCGTCAGATGTGCCCGTTGAGGTGTTTTGGAAAAGTATCGACATCTGTTCACGTCAGCCTGTACTCAATCTTGGATGAGATGCCCTACAGTTGCGAATAACCAATTGCGCAGACAAAAGGCAGCGCACAATACCAGCACAATGCAGCGCTCGCTAAAATTAGAACTGGCCAAGAGGTTCCATCAGGTCTCGAAGAAGCGCTGATGCTCGCGGAGTTGCCAGACGATGACATGGCTACCGGAGAAGCATCGAAGGAGAGTTGTATCAGCAAGACTCTGACAACACCGTGGACGCTGTGTCTATGTAAGTGGCAGAGAAGTCATGCTGACTTTACCAATGGCTGAGCTGGATGAAGTCAAAGTCAAATTTCTGAATGACGTGGTCCTTCAGGATTCTCAGCCAGATCCTACATGCATGCAGGATGATTACCAACGATGGGGCTACTCAACGACAATGACAATCATGCGACAGTACGATGGCTCTCCCTGATGATTGAGTTGTCCACGAGCTTCAGTGACAGGTACGACTCCTGCGGCGCTTCTTGGACATAGATATCATACCTGCATTGTCACTAGAGCTATCATCTATTCTTGACTATCGATCAGGTCGTTCAAAAATTGTACGCGTACGTTGTACTCATGGGCACCATGCTTGTCTTGTAGTGCTTTCATCAGCCGTGCATCGGCACCCTGCAGTATCTTGTCCTCTTTCTCACTCCAGCGCCAGTTGGCATTGGGCTCGAAGTCTTGTCCTCGTCTCAAGCTATTGAGGATAGCAACAGCAAGGTGCGGACGGCCAGAGCTTGCGATCAAGGCAGTAGAGACTTGATCCTCGCCAAGGTCGTCGTAGTATGGCGCCAGCATGGCTGCAATGGCCACTTCGTCCAACCCGTCCTCCTGAGCCTCTTCCGGTGTTGCACCCTCTGCCGGCTCGGGTATGTCCGCCAACGAGAACACCGTCTCTGCCGGTGGTGACGATCTAACAGAGTCCGAGCCTGGGTCTGGGAGATCGAGGTCGAGCTCTTGTGTCTCGGCTTCGAGTATAGCCTGTGTGTTATACTTGGCGACTGGAGCGTCGATTTGTGTCAGAGTTTCAAATGCTGAGCTGGAACCAGAGCTTCGTCGACCGGCTTTGTGTATGGACGATGTGAGTACGTCATTGTCAAAGGTGTGGTGCGTCGATTGTTCGAGATAGTCGTGCGGCAGTGAGTCCGTTGATATCTTCTCGTCGTTCTCAGTCCTGCCCTCGTCCAGGACCTCGCTAGGAAGGCTGATATGTGAGCCTGGTGGTGACGGAACGTCTAGGTCGATCTCGATGTCTGTGTCTTGTGTTCCGGAAATATCTGTTTCTTGTGTCTCTGGCTGTGTCACCATGCCGAAGGCTTGCAATGGACGTTCTTGCAGAACAGGCAGTGACTGTGTGGCCTCGTGTTCGGATAGGCTTGGTGGTGGCTTAGGCGGTACAGATGAATTGTAGAGTTCGAGGCTAGAATCTGTAGTGGTGTTCCCAGCACGAGCGCGCTGCTGTTGCGAGTTGCCGAGACTACTCGTCGATCGGAGTTCTGAATACCCGACCTGCTCGCGTATTGCAACACCGTCGCCTGACGCAGGTGTGCAGAAGAGGTCCGATGCTGTCTCTACAGCGTTCAACCGAGTTAGACGCGGTTCAGCGTCGTGGTGGGCATCGGTATCGAGACTAGATCCTGCGGTAGTGTTCATACCAAGATTGTGTCCCGGTTGTGACTGATCGAGGCTGGCTGTCGATCGGAGCTCTGGGTACGATGAATGCACGTTCCTGGCATGTCCTTCGTCTGGAGCGGGTGTGCAGAAGAGCTGAGATGCTGTTTCGACAGCATTCAATTGAGTAGGGCGTAAGATAGTGCTGTTGTTAGTCTCACGATGGCGGTCCTCGCTCTGTGCAGCCGACGCTCGAGAATCATCCCTCTGCTGGACTCCTTCTCGTTCGACAGACATGGTCTGCGCAGGCTTGGCTGGTGAAGACTGCGTTGACTGCTGAGCTCTCATCTGCGCAGCAAGATTCGCAGCTGTCAATCTATCACCACTGGTAGCCCTAGCAGTAGACTCCCTTATAGACTCCTCTGCTTGTCTCTTGTGCACAGCCTGCTCAAAGATAGACTCTCGTCGAATGACAGAACCATGTAATTGCTGTTGTTCACTACGGGTGGACTTCTGTGGGCTGAATGCATCGGAGCTTGAATCGTCTGCGTCAGGGTTATGACGAGCTCTCTTGTTGGTCTCGTCCTGCAGTAAAGTGGTAGCTCTTCGTTTGTTTGTCGGCGCTGCAGCCTGTGGTTGGACAGACACCGAACGAGACGGCTGCAGGTTGACTTGGCCAAGTCTGACAGCCTCTGGATAGACATGATCGTCATAGAGATCCTTCCAGTCCTCGGCACATCTGCTTTCCATGGCTGCTGTCCAGTCATGCCACATCGTGGATTGCGTGGCGCTCGAGGTCTTATCTACGAGATCTTGCATATTCCAAATCAAATGAGAAATCTCGAGAGCTGTGTAGTAGCTGCCCTTCGAGTCGCGAGGCTTCCGACCGAGAATCGCAGCCAGCAATGCTTGTTGTTCTTGAGATAGGTTGACATCTTCACTGCCTCCTTCGCTCGGTGCAGCACTTGTGTTTGCACCTTGTCGGGCAGCTGCTATCCCGGTAGGTGCGGGTGCAGTAGTAGCGGCTCGTCTGTGTAGCAACTCGGAAGAGCTGGGCATTTGACGACTGCTTAGATCTTCGACAAGACGGTGTACGAGATTTGTTTTCGTCATGCCTTGTTGCTCTCCCGGTCGAAGAGATTGTGTGCTGGCTGTCTGTGCTCCCGTTCGTTCTGCAGGCTGTTCTGATGACGTAGGGTCTCCTACAGCTCGCCTCGGTGGATTGTGCATGAGGAACTTGATGTATCGGTGGCGCCAAGATCCCCATGAATGCCTCTCATTCAGCTGAAAGAGGTCTTTATAGACTTGATTACCCTTCTCAGAGCCCCCGTGTTCCTGAACGAACTCCCACAGTGTCCAGTCGTCCTCTGCCGTGAATGGCACTCGCGTTGATGCGCTGCTCAGGTCGCTTCGTGTGGGTGATTTCTCGACGCTTGCGTCAAGATCTGCAGGCACCTGGTTGTCATCTTCGAGCTTGATGAAGCGACTTCTGTAAGATTGTGCTGAGTGTTCAGGATGTGCTACAGCATACGCAGTGTAGATCTTATTACCACGTCGTCTGTCCAACGGTTTTGAGTAGACGTAGTTGCACAGCGCCAGATCTTCTTCGGCGGTGAAGTACTTGTACGAGGAGGTCGGCGATGAGCGAGCTGGTGCGTGTGTTCCGGGTTGTGAAGGCTCTCCAAGGGGTCTCAACCTTTTGACGTAGCGATCGCGGTAGGACTGCCAGCTATGCTGAGGATGGAGCTTGGCGTATGCCATGTAGATCTGATTACCACCTTGACCGCGATTGTTTCTATAGTCCTTGGTCAGATTCCACACATACCTGCGCAGAGCTAAATCCTCTTCAGCAGTATATTCAACTCTGGTTTTCTTGGGTGCAACAGCTGTACTCCCGGCAGGTCGGCTGCCAGGACCGGCGGCTGTATGGATAATGTGATCGTCGATGTTCGGAAGTCTTCCATTCTTGACAGCCTGATCGATGAATTTCCAGCTAACGCTACCATCAGGAGCGTCTTTCCTGTGATCGGCAATGATGAGGTCGGCTAGCTGCTCGTGTCTGACTACCTCTCCACCATTGTTTTGTATCTCCTGTATGAACGTCGTGCGAGATGGCACCCTTTGCAAGATGAAAAACTTCAGATCAGTGAATAGACCAGGTGGTTCCTCGGTCGCATCAGCAGTTGGCGCCATGCTGGTGAGAGGAGACGGTGGTGGTGTCGCTAAGGGTGGAGGAAGGATCGCGTCGCGAGAACTTCGCGCGTCTGACGTGGAGGCACCACTTTTGTAGGCGCAAACTATCAGCCTCTTCCATCACCACCCTACCTGCTGCGATTGACTCGATGGCTCGTCCATGATGATATCCTGTCAATATGTCCGTACTGCGCAATGTCATCATCGCAATCGCTGCCATCTCTTTCATCACCTTCGTCGCTCTCTTTGGGCAGCTGCCAGCACTTAGGAAGACCCCTATCGGATGGTTACAACGAGCTCTATGCATCTACGTCCCTAATCGACTGCACGATGTCGACAGAGCCGTCACAGGAGGTCGAATTACACAGCACGGAAAGTCGTTGGGCAGCTATCTCTTCTATGAGAAGAATCCGATCGTACTGGTCAGTTGATATGTCGCTTAGACGGTCAGTTGTTGATTTCAGTTAGATCTTGTTCCTCGCGCTGCTTACTGGTTCTGCGACACTATTCCTCTGGAATGCCACTCATCTGCTTTCACGAACGCTACTAGCACCAGTACTTGTCCTTCTTCCAGCTCCATACATCTTCACATACCTCTGCGCAGCACACACATCGCACTACATCACATCTATGAATCATGCAGACAGGCTACGAGACTATCCCTACGATCACATCCTCTTTCGACCACATGCAGAATGTTCAACATGCAAGCGATCGAAACCAGCTCGTAGCAAGCACTGTTCGCTTTGCAAGGCATGCGTAGCCAAGTCCGATCACCATTGTCCATGGGTCAATGCTTGTCTCGGTCGTGGCAACTATCGCTGGTTCCTCGCTCTCCTGCTGTCTATTGGTCTGTTGGAGTACTACGGTGCTTTTCTATGCTGGTGGTTGCTACGAGATGAACTACGACTGAAGAGTAATGTAGCATTCTTCAGCTCAGCCTTCATCCAGGATATCATGGACACCTTCACGCGAGCTATACAAGCCGGAGGACTATCAATCGCTGGCGTTGGCATGCTCACCATGGCAACAGCTCTGCTACCACTAGGTTTGCTGGCTTACCATCTGTATCTGATCTGGGCAGGTATGACGACGAATGAATCACAGAAATGGGATGATCTGAGAGACGATATGAACGACGGGTACGCATTTGGAGCATCTCGATCCGAAGTACGCAAGCACATGGCCAAGCTGCAGAAGTCTGGAAGGTTTCTTGGCATGACAGCTGATGAGTATGATGAACCTGCTGCGACCTGGTCAAAGAGCAGCGATCAGATACTGGCAAGCACTGCAGATGGCAAACCACCTACTGGTCAAGAGCATCTCTGGCATCGAGTGTGGCATTTGAGTCACATCGACAATGTGTATGATCTGGGAGGATGGAACAACTTTGTTGAGGTCATGAAAGGTCGTTGAAGCTATGTATTGCAGCATTCGTATAGTTGAATCTATGGAGTGTAGCATCTGACTTAGCCTATACCAAAGCCATACTCTCCAAGTTCGACAGCCGTGGTCAGGTTCTTCTCAAGGACCTCCTTGCTTGAGTAAACAGGTAAATAAAGCGTGCTGAAACACGTTGAGCTTGTTGGCAATCGACCATCTCCTTCGACCAGAAGACGAGAGATCTTGAATTCGAGTACACCATCCCTGGGTAGCCGTTCTGCAGCTGTCACAAATCGCACCAGTGCTTTGAGCTGATCGGATGACCAGGATTCGAGGATTTCCCAGAACATCATGATATATTCGCTGGTACCTTCGAAGCCATCGTAGCTGGTACATTGGCGCACAGCACTCACCTCAACGATGTCTTCGCCCTCGAGGAGTCCGCGGAGCGACCTAGGATAATGCAGCATCTTCATTGTATAGGGATGCATGACTTGCTGGAATCCATGCAAGAAGGCATTGAGCTGTGGCTGTACAGATTTCTGTGTCAACCAATGGATGTAGTCCTTGCAGAACTGCTCTTTGTTATCGTTGTCGACAAGTTTGCTCTCGGTAGAGCGGTGTGGCAGGCTCCAGCCTGGCCAGCCAGCGTCGCTCATGTCTACTTCCTGGAACGGCCGGTCACTGCTCTTGGCATCAATGATCGGAAGTGTATCTTTAGTCGTAGACAATGCGTCAGGCGAGACGACAAGCTGAACGCCGTTTGCAGCAAGGTTGAAGTCGTAAGACAGTTGCCAGGCTGTCACATCCGCATGTATCATTTCCTCCATGGATGCAGTTTCGGCCTTCCATCGATCTTGCATGTGCTTGATTGTGTAGTCTTTCGACATGATGATATGATAGAGGACTATGGGCAGTCTCACTGGGATTGTGATGCCATTGTAGAGTGCCAAGCCCATCAGGATTCCAACATACTCGAACATGTGTAGTGGTTGCAAGCTTCCGGGTTTGAAGTAGGCGATTCCAGTCTCGTTTGTGACGAAGAGATCTGCGTCGTCTTGCATAATCGCATTCATGACGCAGCTGAAGAACTCAATCTGTACACCACCGAGATCTTGTCCCATTGCCTGTCCGTCAAGCTCGACGATCCTCACTCGAAGAGGTTTATGAAGCTCTAGAGCAGGCCGTTGCCACAACTGGGAGAAGGCGTCCTGTAGAATATCATCTCTGCGCACTCTCAGCAGCAGATATCGTTTCTTGATGTTTCTGATCGCCTCATGGCTTGGAACTGACATCTCTTGGCCAGGCTCACAAAAGAATTCATGGGATTGTCTAGCGATGATCGACCGTATTGCATGGCTGTAGGACATTCTGCGGTAGTTGATGATCTTGAACATCTTTTCAAACTCAACATCGCCGAAGAGGAATCCGTAGTCGAGAACATGCACAGTATCATCACTGCGCTCTTCTTCGTGACGAAGATAACTTTCTGCCAATGCAGCGTAGTCTCGAGGGCGTCCAAGAACGTCGTCGAAATAATAGATGTCATCGATAAGGTCGTCATTCGCGGGATTCCATCCATTGAGTAGACCAAGTGCAACGAATGTAAGACTGTCTCGTTTTATGACAGGCTTGCCATCCCATTCGGTGCATAACAGGAGCCTCATCAATTGACAGAAGAACTTACTGCGCCAATTCACATCCTCTTCTGCGGTAAGCCCTTGGGAGTAGACCCGTCTGAGATGTTGTGAAGCAAGCTCGGCAACACTTAGGTGCTCGACTCCCACTTTAGTGGCTAGGTTGTCAAGTCTGAAGCGATATAGCAAAGCGTCGCAGAGGTGCTTCAGGAGTATCAGCCCATGCGAACGAGGCAGGTGTTCTGTGATGGCGACATTCTTGAGATGTGTCTCCCGAGTCCGGTAGAAGGGCACGTCTTTCGGATCCAGTGAGATTGTACAATCATCCATAGCTTGATCGTTTCCCGCAAGCTCTATCGGAGGGCACAGCTCTGCCATGTATCTGATGAAGTAGCGGAGTATCGTCAGTATGTGGTGGGTGGCGGCGGTGTTCAGCAGAAAGTCAGGGTTTCTAGAGCCATCAGATCGATATGGTGGTGCTTTGACCTTGCCACAAAGCTGCAGAACCCGATTCAATTTTGCTCGTGCGACCTTTTGAGCGACGGATCCAGCACTAGGATACTTCTTGTCGTCGCGAACGACCATCATCTGCTGGATGATATCCACATCGACGAGGCGTTGCTCGAACGACGACAGGTCGCGCGGTTGGCTGTCTTCGATAATGGGAGCCCCAGGTGTATAGAAGTGGCATACTCTCGTCGAGACACCTGTTTTGAACAGATGAGCCAGCACTATGATCCTCGCTGACCTCGTTGTGTGCTTTCTTACTGGCGCTGTGCTGACGCTGCATCTGCCGGTGAAGCAAAGAGAGTTACGGCATGCTGGATTGTCACAACCGTGCACCAGCTGACCGACAAGGCTGCAAATATCAGTATCTGGTCGTATAGGTACTCATTGTCAACTCACTGCGATGCTAGAGAAGCGAGATCATGCAGTTGAACGCTCTCGAGCTGCTCAGCTTCTTCCACTGTCGAACTATGCAGTTGGTCGACATCACGCTCGATGGCTTCGAAGTCGATCGGATACAACATGATGTGTTTGTCAATTGCGAAAGCATTGATGAAGCATTGATTTATCCGCGTTGCTGAGCATTGCTACGAGGCTTTGACGACGAGGCGCTGGAGGAGGTGCAGCAGAGAAGAAGTAGACGCAGACAATGACGTGGTGAATGGAAGTTTGTCGGGTCTCGACAGCATGACAAGACACTGCAGCAAGCAGTCCTAGCTGCACGACTTGCTGGATTTCCCTCACCTAAGGTGGTGTCAGTGGGACGTGTTCTTGTCAAGGTGGCAGAGATGTCACACGCAGATAAGTTCTACGATCTCATGATGAGATGCCTCAGGCTTGGAGCACGGTCCTGTCCTAGAACACCGACTCCAACTGACACGAGCTTTCATTATCTTACAGAACACGTCAATTGAGACAACGAACACTCGTTAGCATGGTAGTGTGCGACAAACACTATCTCGCGATGAATCCTCTCGCCTGGGCTCCATTCGACCGCAGTCACACTTCCTTCCGGATCTCCAAGGTGTCATACTTCTTTTCGCAGTCGACAAGCGTGCAAGAGCCATGGAGCAAAGCATTCGTAGTCTGATGTGTGCTCAGCAGAAATGGACACACACTCATGGTGGTGGATTTAACATGACTTTCAACGAAGATGGTACAGGCGAGGTACAGTTTTGTCCTCCGTAGTGCTTCAGACTGACGTAGATTATCCAGTTGCTTGCCGTTGGGGATATGGGCACCGGCTGGCTTTTCACAACATCTACACGCTGGAGAATCATATCGACAGTCACATTGGCAGACGACATGATCAATACCGAGCCTTTCAAGAAGATACAGCACATCAATCGATTGACGAGACGACCTGAGTTGATCGGTGCTTTGAAGCTTGAGATAACAGTCGAGAAGGTCGTGCCAGAAAAGGCTCATTGGCCAAGTGTCAGCGAACTGAAAGCAAACAATACCCGCATGCTTTCGGAAGCTGCCTACAGCTCTCGTCAGTTCATCGTCATTATCGAGAGAGGTAATTTCTCTGCTGTTCAGGACGATCAAGGCTGGCGCGGTCTGCGTATGACGTTCGACAAATCGCCATATCCGACGCTTGAAGGATACAACCATGATGAAGGTAAGGGTGGTCCTCCTCGGGACTGGCTCTACGAATGGCTCAACGAATCGAACTCATTCTATGCTGGAAAGCCTGCGGCATCGCTTGCGCATACTAGAGCGACAGAGGACGACACGGTCCTGGGCTATCACACTTCGAAATGCATAGTCTCATAGGTTAAGGTCGCCACCACTCTTGCTATGGCAAAAGCTCGACCTTCTGTGACCAGCCAGGGCCCGCACTACGACAGACATTGGATTGACTTATCAATGCTCGTCCAGCAACGTTCCATGTTCTGGACTGTCGCTCGCATCATCTCCAGTATCAAACAAGCCTACACGCTCTGTGCTTGAGCGCAGTGCTCGTGATCAGTTCCTCGACCACCGTCTCGTGTACGCATGACCTTGGTGATAGACGATCCGGAGAGCTGACGGCGGTGATGAAGATGATCCACAATCTGGTCGATTCAATCAATTCAGCTTCTCATGCATGTGCATGCGGTCTTCTCTGGCCTTGTCATTGGACATCTCGTCACGTCTAATCTCCCTCCCGACGTTGAGGCTCATGCTTCGGCCTGCTCAATGCGAGCAAGATACTAAGTAGCTACCATAAGTCAGTCCACTGGCGGCGAGTGCATGGCCATTCTTTCATTTCCCGAACACGCCTGGAGCTCCATTCAAGTGAACTGAGGTCTGACATGCTCCATCTGAGAATACGCTAACTGCACATGGCTGATTGCCAGACAAGACCTGGGCAGTGAATACAATTGGCAGACTTGGACGTCTTGATACAATGAGCATCACCATCGCTATCGTCTAGATTTGTGCTGGCAAGTGTATCTAGGCAGCCAGAGTGAAGTACATTCCTCCTTGGTGCTGGGCCGCTCGTCTGAAGCTGAGTCTAGCACATTCAGTCTGAATTCTACATCGCCAACGTCGTCGAGGACAGCTTTCCCGGGACTGCTCATCCACGCGCGAGCTTTACGATCAAGGCTTCATCTCGGGATGAATGGTGCCCGACAGATCGTCCTTCTCGCATTACTCGCCATAGCGGCTACTGGAGTCGTCCTCTACCCACATTTCTACAATTACAGGCGTGAGGAGACGATGTCAAAGGTCAAGATAGATTCAGGGCTACGAGATGATCCCGAGGGCTGTTTTCCCGACCAGTATATTGTGCAACTGCGAGCGGACTATTCATACGAGTCACACAAAGCAGCTGTCGCCAGTGCTGTCGATCTAGATGTCGCAACCTATGCAAACTTTACGCTGGACTCGGGACGCTTCGTCTATGCTGCGCACCTGAACGAGAAGGCATTGGCAGCAGTCAAGGCTGACGATGGAGTGTGGCTTATCGAATGTGATGGTTCGGGAGAGCCAGATACAGAGGAGCTGCGGCGAGTGTAGCAGTTCTTTAAATTCGGGTCATCGGGAGACGACAGAAGAGGAGTGAGAGGGGCAGAACGTGGTCATAAGCATGCTATCTATGATCACTGCCCTTCGTAGGAAAACCAGACATCCGCCGTATGTGAAGCTTGGCCGTGCTGAGAGTAGGCTGGAGGGTGATAGGCGCATAACAATAAATCCCGTTGGACGCCAATGAGAGTGATATGATCTCACAATCGACATAAGCGAACGGACGCAGGAATGAACAACGCATGCAGGAATTCTTTCATCCGTTTGTGGCCGTCTCACTGCCGTGAGCCTTTCGAATGCTCTCAGGGATGTTATGCTGATGATGTCGTCTCGGCCTCTATATCATATAGTGCCAGAATCACCAGTGCCACGATACATAAGACGATCGCGAGCGTCGACGACGTTGTCATCTTCCTGGTCGTATGTTGGCTGCATCCCGGCATCCACTGTGATGCCAGCGTGAGAGCTCTGCTATAGGCGATCTCGAGGGCCTCAAGAATCTCGTTGAGGACGGTGCATTGCTCCGTAGAAAGCTCTCTTCAGACGCACGGAACGTCCGACATAGTATAAGAAGCATATCGTCTAGGAGGTCTTTGTCGACCGTTGAGCGAACGATCGCAACGGTGGATGGAGCGTTCAGGATGCGAAGGCGAGCTTACAAGCTGACGTCCTCCGCTCAGCCTAGCATGTTTCGAAGTGGTCGGTTTCCGAGTGCAAGATTTGCCTCATCGCCATCCTCAGCAACAGTCTTGAGTGTCTGCAACTCTTCGAGCTTCTATGGAAGCATCATAGCAGATGAAGTGACAGCATAGCCTTCGTTTGTATCTTACCTTACGAGTCGTCCGATGCTCATCCGAGCTGCCATCGATGGTCGCGAGCGCTGAACTGATGTATATACTGACAGTGGCGTAGCTGTCGTAAGCACATAGGGTGTGATGCAGCAGCAACTCCGACAGCATGCAGTATTGGCGATCGCTGCGCTCACTCCGAATGCTACGATCACAGTGTAGCGTCTCATACCCTCAGATAATAGACTTGACGTCGGACGGAAGGGAGCTGTGCAACTTTTCTGACTGCTGTCAGCTGATCATGATTGCAGATGTGGTGAGTACCCGAGCAGCATGACTCGATATGCATCTCGTGGACGTCTGGCGACCCTGTGTCCGGTATAGACCGTTCCATGTCCTGTACATTCAGCTGGGTCGATGCAATATCTCGTAGAAACGCTCAGCTCAAAGCCGCAAGAACGAGTCCTCCACGGCTTGAGACGAATCTTCGTGGCAAATGAGTGGCACGGCACAGCGTTCTCATGTTGGCATTGTGGCGATGCTTTGCGGCTGCAGTATAGACTTTATGCGTGGCGTATGCAGATTTACGCAGGGAAGTAGAAGATTCTTTTCAGGAAGATCGCCAGAAAGTATATTGATACGTCAACCAAGTCTTCGATACTCTTGTCTAGATAGAGACGGTCGCTGTGTGCTGAGACCAATTGCAGTGTACCGTCTATGTATGTGTTGCACTCAACCGCACTGCCTGCTAGACGATGAGTGAGACGCTGCCACGTGTACTCAGGCGAGAGTCTCACTAAGCAGCAGTGTCCGGTGGATGCATGGATGAAGCAGCACTGATAGGAGTCGACGTGGCCATGTTGATGTTGCATCGATGCCAAAAGCACGCCAGAACTCCTGAGAAAGAAAACTCATTCGCCGCAAGGATGCTCTCGCACCGCCAGTCCAGCTGGATCGGACGTCGCCGGTTTACCAGGTTCCTTTACTGCAGTGGAACCATGAATCCAAAGATTGTCGATGTGTCGTCGTGGAGACACTGTGGTGGCCAGCAAGGGGACACTAAGCAAGTAGTCTTCCGGTAGGGTTGCACATCGCTTCTTGGCGACGTGCTTTGTTAACTTCATCAACGTCACATCGTAGACTTCGATCATCCTTATTCTTTGCTCCTCACTCTCTCTCCGAGCTCATCTTTCCTTCGAACATCCACCCCTCGTTATCACCATATGCCTCATCACATGACGAGCTCCTTCCTGCAGGTCTCGGCGACAAATATCGACAGCGCACCCTCGATGTACAGAAAGAGCTTGTCAATTGGTAACGCTTGTGGCTTTGGCCTGGTAGATGGTCAGTGATGGACACACACAAGACGCATGCGTTCGTGGCCGCACTGTGGAATCTGTCATCTCATGCTGGGAGTATACCTTTTCCGCATTCTGAGCCTTTGCTCGCTTCACCAGCAGGCTTTTCTTGAGCACCTCCTTGCTGACTATTCCGGCATACATAGTCGGATTGGCAACGCACTTCGACTCGAGGTATGCCACGAACTGCTGCATTCCATCATCGGGCACATCTTGTCCCAGGCTATAGCCTACGATCCATACTTGAGCTGCCGGAGCTCGCTGCACTGCGGCCATGATGAGGTGTGTCGATGGCTTGTGATACCTTGAAAACAACTGTCAGCATGCTATCTGGACGTCCCTGGCATACTGTGTAGCATGCGATCGAGTTGAACTCATGGACTTACGTCTTGAACTTGCTTGGATGGAGGGATAAAGATATGTTTGCGGGAGTAATGGATGCGACGCAGGTATGTGCCAGACCTTTATGGCAGATCAAGATCTGCTAGGGGTGATTTCGACAACACAACACGGCCCTGAAAAGATTTTTCTCGTCCATCAACCACCTATTTCCCGAATGCCAGATAACCAGGATCAGGAAAGCCAAAGGATGTGACGAGTGGTTCCTGTCCAGCCAAGACCATGCGAAAAGCCATCGGACTGCGCGCATAATGTCGGCAGTCTGGAAAAGGATTGGCATGTGTCATCAAAGCGACGACCACCTCTCAGAGGTCGTCAGGTGTGCGAGCGTTGGATTCCTGGCACGAACCCAAGCCGCGTACGACTTGAGGTGGCCTCTTACCATTGTTACACCCTAATGCTGGACGCCAGCACACATCTTGATAACAAGCTCTCCACCTCATCAGACCCAATGTCCCTGGAACATACATTTTCCGGCTCTTTTGCGCTAGCCAGCGGCTTTGCTCAGTGACCACTGACTCGTTGCTGGCCCAGCAGCAGGCTTTCGTGGGGTTGAGGACGGTGTCGTTGACCGGAACCTACGTGGCAGTCTGAGAGAGCATCGTTGGCGGTCCTACTCGAGGCAGAAGGGCTCGGCTGGGAGTCGTCTTGTTCGAGTTGCACTACAATCGAGTCGAACCCTCGCTTAGCCGCAGCAAAAGGAGATTGACCTTGCTGGTAATTAGCACTACCCGTCGAGGCTGGCAGCATACTCCTTCGGCGGTGTGCTAGACAAGGAGAGAGTGAGTGTGACTAGCGACAGCGCGCGCGATCACAGAGGTAAGTCGTACTCGGTCTTATACATTGCTCATCCCCACGGTCACAACTGCCGCGCTCAGTGCCCTGGGCCACAGTATTCGGAAGTGTCAGGAGATTCGAAATCCTGCCTGACTTGGGGCGGCTGCATGAGCTCTCCTTGTCACAGCAAGGCGGCACACCTCATCTCCGACGAATCTGCTTGAGCCATGCTCGTCTTTTGCTACTGCGACCAGTAGGATCGGCGAGACTCGTACATCGACAGTACCATGGGAGAATCGATAAGTATTCCTGCGTCGCATTGGAGCGAGCGTCGTCCATTTACACTTTCCTTTAACTACTGATCATCTTGTTGCGGTCACTTACACTATGTCGTCATTCGCATCTCAAGAGCAGTTCATCGAGCTTCTCCAATCCCGGGAACATAGTGATATCCCTTGGTACGACGTTTGCATTCAGTACCTGGACCTCACGCCTGTATCTCAGCCGCAGTATGATGAACCTCGATCGTCAATCGACGGAGTACGCCTGCCACCAGAATCTCTCGACCTCAGCTTGATCTCGCCAAAAGGCACACACGATTACATTGATACTACAACAGCACACCTTCAGGATTGCGTGGTCATCCCTAATGTGAGTCTGTCTGACCTTTTCAAGGCGCCGCAATGCTCATACGATCCGATCATCACCATCGACACACCGAGCAGCCTTGAGTCGGGCGATTGCGAATTCAATCAGTACTTCGCGCCACAGCAACAGTGCGTTGGTAAAAGCAACGAGGTGAACCCTTCGACAATTGCGCCGAGCGGGGCAGATTGGAGCCTGCCTGCACAGTCCAGAGAGCACGGCAAAAGCATGGAGACTCTACCATTTCGATGCACCTTCAGAGACTGCAATGCTCGTTTGGCAAGACCAGACACTCTGCGGCGGCATCTGAGCATGCATCAGAGACAGCCTAAGCACGAGTGTGCATACTGCAAGCAAGACGGGATGGCCAGGAAGTTCAGACGAAAGGAGCATCTTCAGCAGCACGTGCAAAGGCTTCACAAAGTCAAAAGCGATGGCTTTCGATGGTCGCTACCTTCAGGGTCTACCGATGACGAAACCCTCGAAGAACTCATGAAGCGTATTGTACCTCTTAGCACAGGAGCGAAGCGTATGCTGCTGAAGTGCCTTGCAGAGAAGACTGGGTGGGAAAGATATGTGATGGTTGCAGGCTCATGAAGCTGGCTCTCATCCGATTGACGTGTTTGTTATCGACGTAGTACAGTACCAAGATAGTGCTGCAGACTTCATTATTGCGGCGCGTAGCTAACTAAGAGGATCAGAATACCCTATCAATCCCGGATCGGACTATGCCTGTGGCGCGTGAGAAGTAGATCGAGATCCGACATTGTACATTGCCCAGAGGACCGACGAAGGAGGGAGCTCTTGTTGCAGATCTTCCACATCTGCACGCTACGCAGCTTTCTATCTGTACAAGGTGACCTCGGACGTCAGGATGTCGAGCTGACCAAGAGGACATGTTACTACCGACCTACAATGAATGTGTTACCCTGATGATCTGGTACAGGCTGTGTCACACGAGCGGTTTCATATGTGTATTCTATACATGTCGTGTATGTGGTTCAGCTCCATATGGACGATTGCTAGTTGCCACATCGCCACTGGGACGGTATACTCAAGCAGAATCTATTCGCGCTCGCATGTTCTACATGTAGTCATTTTCGTAATCGCATCAGCTCGTGTTGTGAAGGACATCGCCACCGTAGGGATTCAGTGCCTCACCGGATATGCCTGCTGCATCTGGCTGAAGCCTGCCGATATCCCATGGACTCAGAAAGCTTCTGATAGATCATTTTGAACGACGTATAACTCTGATCCATGCTCTTGACTACCAGTCTTTGCCTCCTATTGCGCACGTCCGATCTATAGCACTCACTCCATGTCCTTGTGTGACTGGGCGAGACTCAGCTGATTTGCCAACGCATAGGCATGTCGATTGGTTCTCTGGCGGGTCCTTGCTGGTGGAAGAAAAACCTGGCGGTAGGGAGTGGCATGTCGCTTGCCTTGATTTCGTTCGCTGCCATCACTTCTCGTCATCTCTCGTTCGCCGCTGACCGTGATGCGCGGCATCGATCATGCTCTCGCAGGGATAGTTGCCTGACCATGATAGCGCGATGCTGTTGTGGCCAGTCGCGTTGCAGACAGCATGCTTCGGGCGTTGTCATGTCTTCCCGATGGCCTGGACAGTGGATACGCTTATTGGGCTTGGGCCAGGTTGAACCAGACTAAGAGGTATTGCCGCAACTTCATCACTTCACCTCCTCTCCTCTCTGTTACATTTCATCAGCTGTGCTTCATGAACGAAGGCCAGAGCCATCGCGAGACCGCTTACACACCTTGAAAGATATCTTATATCGTGTTCGACGATTCGAGATGGCCCTCACCGCCGATTCAAATCCGAGCACCTCCCAGCCGCGAGTGGGTGCAAGTTGGTGGTCTTCTTGAGGATAATGCTGCTTCCCTGCGGCAAATCAGACATGGGTTGGCATCCTCAGGCTGGCCTTGAGCTTCGGAATTGTAGTAGGACACCTGGTGCCTTCTTGGGTCGTGTTCCGCGAGACCATTAGGGTAGGTACCTGGATGATGGAAGTCCATGACCTGGTCTGCATGGAGAGGCATGCGATGGGCGGCCCTGGGATCGTTGGTTGCGATGAACTGCGTGCCAGTGGATACATGTATGTGCTGTCCTGGCATCATCACGTAGGTCGGCCACTGCTCGTCCTCCGAGGACTCATCCGAAGATGACACGTGCTGACTTGAGTCGGAAAAGTCTGCATCAGCATCACTGCCAGCATTCGGGTGGTCGTCCGAGACGCTATCGTGGTCTGCATCTGCACTGCTAACTTCATCATTTCCATTATCCCTGTCACCATCGTCGCTGCTAACTCTTTCATCGTCCGAGTCTTGTTCATCCTGATGTTCGTTATTCACATCGGAATGTGCTCTTCCGAAGTCTTCTTGCCTGATGCCGGCTGCAAAGATCTGGTTGCGGTATGCATCTGAACTCAGGTCAGCTCCTGGGCCAAGTAGGGGTAATATATCTCGCACCTGCACTCTGCTGCGATGTGGATGCTGCTCGCTGGGCCATCTTGCGGTAAGTACTATCAGGCACAGTCAGCATGGTCTGAAAGATGCTCAGACAACAACTTACAACAAATTATCTAGCTGATCGACGTCCGGGCTATGTTGCTGATGGCAGGAAGATGAATACCACAGGAATGACACACTGGCGATGAGCAGCGGTGTACACAGTTGGAGCTGCTGTGGACCTCCTTAACAAGAAACATGCGACCAAAAGGTTGGGCGTCAACGATCACCAAGCGTTAGTGTGACACAAGACCACCTGGCCCACTGAACTCATAGCGACATGGACCGCCCTAGTTTTGTCTTGGTCAGATCACCAACGGCCAGCGATCTGCCGTGCTCTGCGAGCTGCCAGCACGGAGACCGACTCGCAACATGACCTTGCATGCACGCACCGATCCGGTGTTTTGAAACGCTTCGTCCTCGATATCAGCAAGCCGCATGTATCTGATGGCAACTTCGTCTTCAAGCGATGTGGAGCCTTGGTGCTATCGTCCGACTGCAAATCATCGATCAGGACTATCGAGTAGCCGGGACCGGGGCAAACACAGCCTATGCGAAGGTGGCCTTGTTATCCTGCAACCAACAGACAAATAATGATGCGAGCGACGCAGCGCAAACACCTGCTCCTCCGCTCCCGCGCCTGGCATCCATGCTATTCTCCATAGTGGTGATGGGTGAGGTATATGACGTTGAGGGTGTGCTCCGAAGGAGACAGGCCTGTCAATCTGCTGCTTGGTTGCGGCCGGAGCTCGATGCAGGCAGGGGAAGCTTGCTAGATTCTGCTGCCAATGTCTGATTGACACATACCATTGCATGGGCGGCCGCCGACCGAGCTTGGGCAGGTCTAGAGTACGAGGCTTCGAATGATAGTCGGAGCATCCCTCTTTGCCCAGGACGACAGAGAAGGTAGTGTATGGGCAAGGTAAGTGGCAAGATCATGAAGAGTTTCGTTCTTTACTACTGACTGTATCATCAAGCAGAGGGCATGATGGGCCAGTCGGCCTTTAGCCCGCTGGCTGCATACTTTGAACCATGCCATACAGCTAGATGAGGGTGAACGCCACAACTTTGACTCCCGCCAATCTCCAGGGTCTTTGTCACTCCCCAAACCATTCACTTTGATAACACATGCAGCAAGATCTTGACTTAATGCACGCCGTCATGTTGGGCTGACCAGGTCTGAGCATACAAGTCGTCACTCCTCTCGCCATCATTCTGCTAATGTTTTCCTCAGGTTGTTGCACCTTCACTATCATATGTACTCTCCGTCAAGAGCCGCTGCTTTACTATGCACACAGCTCATTGCTATTCAGAATGGACAAATGATAGCTGTGATGTCACCTCAACGGTTCATAGCACTAAATTCTGTCCGCAGACGGCAATATATCACTTGGACTTTGGAGGAACATGTCAGCCTCTCGACCGAGCACGAGCAACCGCTTGCAACGCGGACGATCTGACACTGACGCTCAAATGTCTCCATGGCTTCAATGGCTACACAGACGGTCCGAAGGTCGAAGACAACTCTCGCGATACCAAAGACAATGAAGCCTACTTGATGGACGAAGATATCGGGTTTGTGACTTCTTCGTACAGTATGACGAACTCTCCGCCTCTCAGCGGCCGATCCTGGAGCACCATTACCGACTTCATTAGCTACAAAGGGGACGAGGCCCTAGACTATAGCTGGCTTCCTGTTGAGGAGCCTACAGCGCTCATACACCTTGACAGCAGCACACACATCAAAGAGCAGGAATATGATGCTCTGGCTAGCCTCACACCGCCTAGACAGCAAGGCCCTATCACCTGTGCTCAGTGCAAGAGACCTTATGGAAATTACAAGAAGCTCGAAGAGCATGGAAAGCGTTCAGGACATTTGCCATTTCAATGTCCTCGGGTGCATTGCTCCAAACTGCTACCCCGACGGGACACTTTCAAGCGGCATGTAGACAGTCATCTACACACCTTACAATTACGATGTAAGCAGTGTGCTGAAGTCGGTGTCGAGAAGCAGTTCAAGCGCAAAGACCACCTCTCGCAACATATGAAGAAGTGCCACAACCATTATTCCGCAGAGGACAGACAGAAGGAGGCACTCTGGAACATGGTCCATGGCCTTGGTGGTGTCCTTATCGATGAGGATGGCCTCGATGCGGAGGCATTGAAGCCGCGGATTGATGAGCTCAATCCCAGGACTGTCAAGCCTTTGCTACAAGATATCGCTAGACGCATCGAGAGGACTGTCCAGCAGCAAGAGTGAACGACAACATGACTGACGGACGAATGGATTGGCGGACTCTTTATCCTCACTATGCTTAGTTAGAATTGGTCCCACTATCATTATCGCCTTGACAAGTCAGAAAGCAGACAGTCGTTGTATCGATGTCCACATAGACTTTTCTCAATGGCTGGTGTAGTCAGCTTGCTGCAGATGCTATTATACAGTATACACCACCAGCGCCATGCTAAATGCAAAACTCCAACTGGCTTATCCCTGAGTGATCATAGCGACAGGCTGATCATCCTCAAGAACGCCAAGCAGACGCGCATACGGTACAGTAATGCGTTGCAGGTCGCGGTGCTTGCCCAGCACAGTCACGACTTCCTTGGCCAACTCCTCTCGCTTCCAGCCAACGATGTCTTCGGCTGGACCCCATTCCAACCCGACAGCACCGGCCTGATCATCTGGCTCGGCATTGTCTTCGTAGATCTGGCTGCCAAGCAGACCGCGGAGCAGTTCTTCCACCTTGCCACGAAAGCCCTCAGAGCCGATACGCTTGGCGTACATGATGAGGTACACCCGAAACTCGTCCTTTGCTCCTATGGTCATGGCGGCAGCAATGCGATTCTCAAGATGAGCTATCGATACAGCGGCTTCGAAGCCTTCGTAGCCCTCAGCAGAGAGCAATTGCTTCACAAGCTTTTGCAGGAAGTATGCTCGTCCCTTCAGGAGCGCCTGAGATGTGGTATTGCGTTCGAGGAGTGGTATGATGCCAGCAGAGATGTTCTCCGGGTTGATCTCATTCATGAAAGTCTCGTCCAGCTCTTGGGTTTTCGATGACTTTGATGTACGAGCGGCCGCTATCGAAGTCGTTGCAGACTGTTCCTTGGTATTCCAGTACTGACTTCCTACGGCCCACCAGGATTCGCTCAAGCGCTGCCAAGCATACAGACCGGGGTTGTAAGCAAATCCATCACCATTGCTCATGCCGATGATGATCCGACCATGGCTGTTCAGTCGCGCGAACATTAGAGATGGTCCGGCGGTGAGGTGTCCTACCTGCGAAATGGAAGCAAGGTCGAGTGCTGGTGCAAGGCTGACGGGAGGGTGCGGTGCTGTCATTATACGGATATCCCAGACGTAGGCTTGACCAACAGCAGTGATCGCAAGCAACCACCACCCTCTACAATCGAGAATGATGGGTTGTGCTTCCATGACGATAGGGCTCGCCATACGTCGACCTGCTGGCGTCCATAAATGTACAGTACCATCCTCACAAGCAGCCGCCCAGAAATTACGATTACCTGTAACGAGCAACACAGGTCGTGGCAAGAAGTCCTGCCATAGTACTTGTGATCGGCGAGAGACTGCAATGCGGCATGGATCCCGGTCTTGGACACGACCGGTGCGTGCAGGACCGGATGCATTTCGTGCCTCGAACACTATATCTGCATCAGACTCTGGAGCATCTCCATTGATGTATTCGAGGTCACTCTGTGTCTTGCGGACATCAAGTGGTCTCACCACAAGAGTCCTAACAGCAGGTACGGCTAGTCGGGTCTGTGCTAATGTCATGCTTGGGCTGACAATTGCAGGTCGAAGCACTTCCGGTATTTCCTGGGATCTTTTCGACGCAGCGGTCGATTGTGTGGCAGGCACAAGGCCGTCCGCAGTACTGTCGAGCAGTGCGATGGCGCCAGTTTGTGCTATGGCTTGAGCACGCTCCTCGGAACGCTTCTCGCCATCCTCATCACCTTCCATCTCTGCATACTTACGTTTGTTGCCCACAAGTAGAGCAGCGATGCCACCCTTGGGTAGTGCATCATATGGCTTGCTCAAGTCGAGAACTTTTCCTGCTGGATCGTCTGTAGCTGCACCGGTCTTCAATGCAGCCTGAAGCTGTGTACGGGGAATATTGGATTGTCCTTGGTTCGACGTTGACACCAGCAATGGCGCTATTCTCTTCTTGCCATCTTTCGTGATCGTCACTCGCTGCTTGAGCTTGTCGATCTTCTCAGCCTGTGGGTCTTTTGGCACAGGTACGGGCGCTTCCACTGCAGCTGTGCCATTTGTCGACGTGCCGTTCGTCGGCTTCTCTGTGCTTGTGCCATTCGTGAGGGCGCTTGCTTGTGCTGTGTCGTCGCCCATAAGTTCGCCCATGCGATCTTCAGCTCCCTTGAGCTCTCCAGCCTTACTGCCCTCCTCGAGCTTCAGGGCATCAGGGTTCTCAACAATGCCTACCCGTCTGCCAGCACCGAACTTGGCCAGTTGCTTTTCGTTCTCTGCTGCAGACGTAGGATAGCCAAGCTCGCCCTTCTCGAAGATCATCGCTGCAATAGTGCCGTCCAGAGACGTCATGTACAATATCTCGCCATCCGGGCTCCAGGCAAGATCACTGATTGACTTGCCGCATAGCTCGGCTGTGGTTACGAAAGGTCGCGGAAAGCTGGTGTTCCAGACACTCAAGGTTTTGTCCTGACCAGCACAAGCAACAACAGTGACACCTTGTGGCGGTGGCTGGTTAGGGTCACGATTCTCGGGGATTGGTTCTCGAGAGAACGTCTTCGGCGCGAAAGCACATACTTCGACGGGTCCTTCGTGCCCAATAAGATTGATGTCACAATCCCACACGCCTCGATTGATGATTGCGACCGAACTTACAGGGCCATTGGCAGCGTTTGCCGCAGCGATATGATTACCGTCTGGAGACCACGAGCAGCGTCTGAAGTAAGTAGTCAGAGGAGATGTGACGAATGGTGCGCTGACGGAGGTCTCGAGCATGAAGTTGGACGCCTGGTCATATGAGGTGGCGTTCGGAGCAGGTGGAGTGAATCGATAGATCTTGATGCTGCGATCATCACTTGCAGTCGCAAAGTACTTGTTCGCGGGATCAAAAGTGATACCTTTGACATGACTCTGGTGTTGCGCCAGTGTCTTCAGCTTCTCGAATGTGCTGCCGGACCATACAACCACCTTACTGTCCAGTCCCACAGATACCAATATCGAGCTGTCGTAGCTCCATCCCAGATCTTGCACATCATTGTCATGTCCGATCAGTCTCCTGTACACTCTCCAGTTTTCAACAGGTGGAGTTTCTTTGCTCCCAAACGTAGTGTGGGTCGGCGGAGTCGGATCGAGGTAGTAGACACAGACGAGCTTGTCGTCAGCACCGGATGCCAGGTACTTTCCATTCGGGCTGAAACGGACACTATGAACCGTGCCAGAGTGATGTGAAAGTGATGCTAGTTGCCTAGGCTTGGTATAGGATGGATCTGCTGCTCTGAGGATTGCTTCGGTGGACCATATGCGCGCATGTTCGTCTCCTCCAGCGGTGACGAGGCGCGAGCCATCAGGAGAGACATGACAGCTGTATACTTCGTGCTCTTTCTTGTCGCTAGCATGCGACAGCCATAGCGGTTTCGTGAAGCGCATTGTGGGCGCTTCTTCAGCGCGCGATGAAGTGTTGGGGTTTGTGCATGTGATATGAGAAGGCTGACGATACGGATGTGCGATAGGTCAGCACATTTGATGGTCGTTGTGAAGGGTGCATGTCATTGAATGCGATCCGTGTAGATGCTGTACGCGAGATGGACGCGACTTCAACTTCAGTTCAGGGTCTTGGCTGACGACAAAGCACATAGTGGCAGACTTTCTTCTGGCCAGCTCAAGGACTTCCCTCACCAACTCGACAGCTCCGAAATTCGCCAGAGCGCGCCCTGCCGCATGGCTGAATACTGGAAGTCTACACCGAAGTACTGGTGCAAGTTCTGCGAGGTCTACATCCGAGACACAGGCATCGAACGAAAGAATCACGAATCGTCTGCTAAGCATCAAGGCAACATTCAGCGCTCACTAAATAAGCTACACAAAGACCAAGCTCATCAGCAACGCGATGCTCAGAAAGCAAAAGATGAGGTCGCTCGTCTGAATGGCCTTGTAGGAGTGAAGACTTCGAAAGCACCAGTGTTAGCCAAAGCACAACCCCCTGCAGCGGCATCGTCGACGCCACGACCTCGAGTCGATCTGGGACAAGTAGATTATGCCGCGCATCGCAGAGCGCAGGCAATGCAGCTACTCGCGATGGGTATGGAGCTTCCAGAGGCGCTGAAGGATGCCATCACTGGCTCTGGCTCGTGGCAAACCGTGTCTCGCACTATCGTTGAGGACGCGCAGAATCCCGATAATGCGTTAAGCATCGATATGAACGATCCGGAAATGCGTGTGAAAGGTGTCCACAAACGTAAGGCTGAAGATGAGGAAGACGAGGCGATCGCCGCTGGAGCTCACAAACGAAAGGCTTGGGGCAGCAGCTTCAAGACGTATCCTGGTCAGACTGCAGTACAAGATGATGCAGAGGATCTCGACGCCCTGCTTAATGGCGTCGTGAGCAAGAAGCAGACGATTGCTGTGGTATCAGAGCCAACAGATCCTGAGATCGAGCCTACTACAGTCAAACAGGAGCAGGCGGGTGACGCTCCAGCTGCGCCCGAGCTGGAAGTGAAGCAAGAGGTCAATGAAGCAGCAGTCACAGCACCACCTGTAGTCACGTTCAAGAAACGCAAAGGCAAGAAATGAATAAATTCAGCTACCTTCGACAAAGGTCATCCTGCTACGAACATCCTTCACTAAGCTCTTCGCTTCTTCGACCTCGAAGCCGTCCTGGCACAACTCGTTGGCAAGAGTCAGAGTCCTCTGCCAGTCGCTGCAGCTATAGCTGTATTTTGCTAGCCATAGCCGGGCTCTACAGGTCGTTTGAGTGACACCCAGACCTTCGCTACCTTCGTCAGGACCTTCCTCTTGCGCAAGCGTAAGCTCCATATATGCGGATGCTTCATTGATACTACCCTCGCGCTCGTACAGGAGTGCAATCTCATAGAGGATCTGAGGGTCGAGAGCACCACCGACAGCACATGCTAATGGATCAGAGCTTCGTGAGCTGAAGCTAGCACCAAGCTCAACTTGGCTGCCAACTGCGAGCGCTCGCTTCAGTGCTTGTATTGCGTTGGCTCGCTTGTCGCATCTGCTGTATGCATTGCCTACAGCAGCCCACATCTTGGCGTCGCCAGGACAGAGTGCTGCCGCTCGCTGATAGTAGAACAGACTATAGCTGTAGGCTTCTAGCATCTCGTAGCCCTGTCCAAGGCCATACCAAGCTCGATAGTCTTTGCGGTTGGCGTCAAGTGCTCGTCGATAGCTCTCTACTGCCGCATGGTGATTCTTGAGCTCAATATACTCGTGTCCCATTAGTGTCCAGGCTGACTGGAAGTTGCGGTCGAGACTCAATGCACGCCGGAAGTGCAGGATAGCTTTCTCGTGCTCCGAGATGAGGGAGTAGTAGTTACCAAGTATGCAATTGGTCTCTGGCCTGAATTTGTCGATGTCGCTAGCCATGGCTGCCAATGCTGCCAGCTTCGGTCGACTCGGCAAGACGTACAGTAGATTACTGTATGTTTCTAGGCCATCGAGGCGCATGGGATGCTCCTTGACTATGCCTTCGAAGAGCTCGATAGCTCGCTCATGATCTTTAGCGTAATAATGTAGTAAGGCAGCTTGCTGATCCAGAAATGCACTTCTGGGAAAGATTGCCTTGATCTGTACCAGATTCTTGTACACATCTTCGGTCTGCTGATGTAGCTCTTGACTGCAATAGATGTGGAAGAAGAAGGTTATGATCTCTCGGGGTAAGTGTTCCGCGATCTGCTGCATCTCCTCTACGGAGCCGATAGAGTTTGCCAGCTCCAGCCATGCTGACCAGTTGTATGGGTTCAGGTTGACGCTTCGTAACAGCCATTGCTTTGCGAGTTGTTCTGACTTCATCCTCATGAGTACTACACCGTACAGGTAGTCGAGCCATCCTTCCGAGTTCTCCATATTCTGAAGACCACCTCTAGCATTGAAGTAATCTTCTAGAATGCTTGAGATGCCGATGAGCTCTTTGTTCCCTGTCACTGGGCCGTCATTTGGACCAAGAATGGCTTCTGAGTCTTCATTTTTGCGCTTCTCACCAGAGAGGTACTTTGCATAGAGTGCGAGAAAGAGTGACTTCTGACTTAGTGCCTTTGGTGCCGAAGGAGTCGAGACTGGCTTCTGCGACGACTGGCTACCACTAGTCGCTTGTACTGTGCTCGGTGCCAAGGCTGAAGACGCAGCCGGGTTGGTGTAAGTCGCTCGCTGAGGCAGAAAGACAGCAGCGCATCTATCAAACTCTCGACAACTGAAAAATGACTTGGCGAGAAGATACTTGCAGACTTCCCTCTTCTCAAGCCTCAGCTCTCGTGCATCTCGTCTTGGTGGAACGACCACGTCTTCTGGTTCCTCGTCTACATCTGTGTCAGAACCGTCGTCATGCCACGTAGAGCCGACGTCGAAGGAGTTCAGCAGTTCCGATGCCCTGTAGATGGTCAGTAGAGCTTTCATGTATGGGTTCTTACCAACCATTTTGCTGCTTGGTACAGACACCGTTCATTACAGTCATTGATCGCTGTCACCAATCGCAAGTGCAGCTCACTTCGTTGCGCATCTGACAACGCCATAAGCTCGCAGCCAGCTGCATCTGATGCCAGTGTGTTGGTCTGGCGTGCAGGCTGAGATGCAGTGGTATTGCCGTTTGATGTCAACGAATGAACGCGACTGGCTCGTGATAGACGCGTCTATTGGCGCTTATACAGCGGCTCTTTATCGCGCTAAGGCGGCCCTCTCAGGTAGACGTCCACTTTCTCATCTTTCGGTTACATCTGCCTCATGAACATAGCCACACATCACCAACACTCGAGTCGTACATTGCGCAGAATCGAGACCCTTCAGTCGATTCATACTATCACACCACAAGCGCCGCCAGCTGCACATAGACAGACGACAACAAAGCGGCCCGTGCATCTTGCGCAATTTTGAGTTGCACAGTCGATCGATATCTCAGGCATATCGCCCACCTTCGACCGTGCAGATCAACACGACTAGCGGGTGATCACCACAGTGTTCTCTCAGCATCGATTATCCCGTAACACCATGCTCTGGACCCCCGACTGCTAGCCGATATGGACGATTTTGCTTCCGAGACAGATTCAGATTATGCCAGCTATTGGCGCGACTGGGTACGTAATGGCACATCCGTAATGATGCGAAGTTGTGTGTATTCATCCAGGCCATTGGGAAGTGCGTGGACAATCCGTTCAGCAGGACACAAGTTGACTTACACCATTATCCTTGGTCTAAGTGCTGCAGTCGTACTCCTTGGCCGTGCCACAAGCCATGCTGGCCTGCCCAGTAGATCCAGCTAGTAAAGAAGAGTGTAGACTGACAGCTTTACAGTTCATCGCAGCCAGAGGTAACGAATACTACTGCGAGATAGATGAGGACTACCTCACTGATCGCTTCAACCTGACTGGGCTGAACACAGAGGTGGTTGACTATCAATATGCGCTCGATCTCGTCACAGATGTCTTCGACATGGAAGTTGACGACGAGTCACGAGAGTCGATCGAGAGGAGTGCAAGGCACCTCTATGGCTTGGTGCATGCCCGATACATTGTGACAACCAGAGGGCTGGCGAAAATGGTAAGCTCTTCGCAGCTCAGGATGGCCAAGCTGACATTGATACAGATGGAGAAGTACAAACAGGGAGTCTTTGGAAAGTGTCCTCGTGTGATATGCGAATCGCAACATCTGCTTCCAATGGGTCAGCACGACATTCCCAACATCTCACACGTCAAGCTCTATTGTGCAAAGTGCGAGGATCTCTATAATCCAAAGTCATCTCGACACAACTCCATCGATGGGGCCTACTTCGGATCAAGCTTCCATAATATTCTTTTCCAAGTGTACCCAGCTCTACAACCACAAAAGACACAACGACGATATGAACCTAGACTCTATGGCTTTCGTGTCCATGCCAGCGCAGCACTGATGCGGTGGCAGGAAGAACGCCGCGAGGAGATGAAGGAGCGATTACGAGCACAAGGCATCGACACCGGCTTCGAGAACGAGGACGAGGGCGATGAAGAGATTCAGACTGGCGATGACGAAGAGGTGGACGAAAGGGATGGTATTGACGATATGTTCGAAGCTCAAGCACCTGGCATTCAGTAGCGCTATACAGCTTTGTCGGCCAGCCTTCTTACCTACTTACGTCTCCTATTGTCATCTCACGGTCGGTCCTCGGAGGGAGTAGATTGAACCATCCGATCTTCCTCAACAGTGCTATGCTTGACTTCATCATCGTGCTCGGTCTCTCCCGCTGCATGTGCTAATTTACATGTCTGATGTCGACCAGCGGAGCACCGTCAGGTATAGTGCTCGATCAGTAGGTAGTCCTTTCTATTGTGTCGTTCCTCGTGCTAGGCCGCTGATCGACCGCCAAGCATTCTGACATCCAAGCTCCACCCAGTAAAATCTCCTGCAGAACTTTGATCCAGCGAGATCAACACACATACCGGCGACAGGTCATAGTCGTCACAACAATCCGAGCTGTCTCTCTCACGCACCCTCACTTCACCCTTCATTTCAACCTTCTCCCTTTCACATTGCGCAGCAGGATCTGCATTAGTCGTTCGACTACAACCTCGACAACCGTTCTCCATATCAACTCGAACATACGCTAAAAGGAAGATGCCACCAAAAAAGCAGGTCAAGGAGGAGAAGTTACTGCTCGGAAGACCTGGCAATAGTCTCACCAGTGGAATCGTTGGTCTTGCGAACGTCGGAAAGTCTACGTTCTTTCAGGCGATTACGAAATGTTCGCTCGGTAATCCAGCCAACTTCCCCTACGCGACCATCGACCCCGAGGAGGCGCGTGTCATTGTACCCGATGAACGCTACGACTGGCTATGCGAGCACTATAACCCGAAGTCTAGAGTTCCAGCGAATCTGAAGATTTACGACATTGCTGGTCTGACAAGAGGAGCGTCCACCGGCGCAGGTCTTGGTAACGCTTTCTTATCACATATCCGAGCTGTGGATGCTGTCTTCCAGGTAGTACGATGCTTCGACGATGCTGAGATCATTCATGTGGAAGGCGATGTCGACCCGATCAGAGATCTTGAGATCATTAGCGAAGAGCTCCGGATCAAGGACATCGAGTTCGTTGAGAAGGCACACGAGAACCTTGTCAAACAGACACGAAGAGGTGGACAGTCCCTCGAGATGAAGAAATTAAAGGAGGAACAGGCAACTGTAGAGAAGATCTTGGAGCTGCTGAAATCTGGCAAGGATGTTCGACACGGCGACTGGTCACCAAAGGAGGTAAGTCTCTCACACCATTGTCTCCCTCACTACATGATGAATCAGAGATCCAATCTCTATAATCCCAGCTCTTCGATGTCGGTTTAACGCACTGGCTTCATGAGATATCGTTTGTGTCTGATCGAACAACATCACTACATCTTGGTTGTACTCTGCAGCAACACAAGCTAATGCAGCACAGGTCGAGGTGATCAACCCTCTGTTCCTTCTCAGCGCCAAGCCATGTATCTTCTTGGTCAACCTCTCGGAGACCGACTACGTCAGGAAGAAGAACAAGCATCTCCCAAAGATTGCTGAGTGGGTAAAAGCCCATGCTCCGGGTGATCCGATCCTACCTATCTCAGTGTGCTTCGAGGAACGCCTAACACATCTGGAGAACGATGCTGCTGTGGAGGAGGAGTGCAAGAAGCTCGGCACAACGTCAGCACTCGGAAAGATTGTCCTGACCATGCGCAAAGCTCTCAACCTGGGCAGCTTCTTCACAACAGGTACTGACGAGGTACGACAATGGACGATACGTAACGGCACAAAAGCACCACAAGCAGCAGGTGTGATTCACGGAGACTTCGAGAAGACCTTTATCCAGGCTATAGTCTACAACTACACAACGCTGAAGGAGGAGGGTGATGAGGCATCTGTGCGAGCGAAAGGAAAGGTCATGACGAAGGGCAAGGACTACGTCGTTGAAGATGGAGATATCCTGCTCATCAAGGCTGGAGCAGCCAAAGCTTGATCTCGCCGTTCGATTGACAGCGAGGAGCTTTGCTCTGCTACGATTCATGTATGCACAATTAAACGCCTTCCAGGAGCTTTCTTACAGTACATGTATCGTCCATCATGACCAAATTCTTGGTAGTGTTGATTGTGCTGATCACCAACTTTCAGCGCCTCGTAATGAACGACTATCAACGGCAGTCGCGAAATGTGATAATTCGTGGACATCGTCTGTTCGCGCCTTTGTACATCCGCACGAACACGCTGATCCTGCTGTACCATGCTCAGCAGTCAATATGAAGGTCGTGGCAGTAGGTGAGGTCATCCGACGTCAAGCCCACGAACAACTTCGCGAATCGTGAAACGACTTGAGCTTCATAAACACACATTTTTTTGACCATCTACCCTCGAGCTCTACATTCCACACCAACAACCGCTCACATGGCAGTGACCGTACTGCGACTTGAGCGTTTCTACTACCATCCGCAATGTCGATGAACTCCGTATTCCAAATATGTACTGGCCAATTGGAACGCCAAAGGTCTATTCGCTTTCGCGATATGCGCAGTCTGTCCCAGTCCTCGAGACAGACGATGACAGTGTTGCTGAGCACGAGGTGAACGTCGCGCAAGAGCATGGAGACGGAGAATACCAGCAGGGCGAGAGCAGGACTCGATCAACGAGGAAGGACTCGACTAGCAGCCAACAGCACGACGAGAACGATATAGTCGCGGCAGAAGTGTCTCGCGGTGGTAGTGTCTTCTTCACTGCGACGAAATCACAGCTTTTCGTCTGGCAAACCAAGCCTGTGGTTGCCCTTGCCGCCATCATTCGATCACCTCAATCACTGCGAGCCTATGGACCTAACATTGCACTCCTACTTCGACCAGATGCATTGACGGTGACGGTCCAGACTACTCTTGGCTTCCTAATCACCTATTCGCTGTACACAGACCCTAGCGCACGCATCTACCAGACTCGTGTAGTTGGCGATCGAAAACATGCAAGAAGAGAGAGCGCGGATGGTACAAATAGCTACAGAAGACCTAGTGCAGCAGGACTCGATGTTGGTCCTGGAGAGGGAGATGGTATCAGAGAGGTCAGCCTACGATTCCGCATGGTCATTCGGATCGATGCAGGTATACACACAGCACTATCTCTGGATGACGAGCTTATGGTCGCAACCCAGAAGCCACCAGCTGTACAGTGCATCAGGTGGGCTACAGACGACTCCAAACCGCAGACCAGCACGGAGATTTTCAGTCGCATGTCATGGTTCGAAGGCAAAGCTGCCGTCACTCAAATGTTGCACGACAGACCAATGAAGCTAAACGTCTGGCTCACGAACGATGGTAAAGGGTACGCTGTACAGCCCATTGCACCAACAGGAGGCTCGTTTCGCGGCTTCTGCTTCCACAGACCAGAAACTCGAGATGCGTATGCCACTCACGTATCGGTCAGCTCTCGATTCTCTCTGATCGCGGTCGGTCGAACAGACGGCGTGATTGATGCCTACGTTGTTAAGGATTATGCTGGCAATATAGCACTGTCTCACCAATATCAACTACCCGTCTTAGCCAGCTCAGCTGGGCCGTTGAAGTGTACAAGCTTCTCGCCAGACGGTCACTGTTTGTTTGCGGCATACGGTAATGGCTGGGTCTTCTGGAGCATATATGGAAAGGTCTGCGCCACTTCATTCGTCACAGATGACGCCTCGACAATCAAGAACGACGAGCACTGGCTGCGCGACATTCGAGCATGCTTCTGGATCGGTGCCGGCTGCGAGTTGGCACTGATCGGTGAACGAGACAATCGCATATGGGTGTTAGACATCGCACGCAACGCTGCCATTAGCTGCACGACACCTTCCAATATCAGTCGTAGCCTTCTTCAGAGCTCAGACAGTGTCATGATTTACCGCGGCCATGATGTCGCCGACCTGACAGCATTGAGCTCAGATGTGGCTCTCTGGCACACCGTGCAGATCCCAAACTCTTATCTGGTCAATCAGTGGCCGATCAGAATCGCTGTGACATCAGCTGACGGCAAATACATCGCCATCGCTGGACGAAGAGGTCTCGCTCACTTCAGTGTCAGTAGTGGGAAATGGAAAACCTTCGATCACACCGCCAATGAATTCGAGTTTGCTGTAAGGGGCGGGCTATGCTGGTATCATCACATTCTCATTACGTGCGTCGAGGTTGGCAACAAGCAACAGATCAGACTATATTCAAGAGAGAAAGCGCTGGATTACTCACACATCTTGCACACTGAGAGCTTGTCCAGTCCCGCAGTATATGCGACTACCACCGGGACGGACTCGTTGTTGGTGTACACTCAAGAGAACGTACTCCTGCACTACATCGTTGCGCCTAACAAGTCGTCGTTCAAGTTGGTGCAGGTCGGTCAAATAGGCTTCCATGGCATCATACGATCACCAGCTCGCGTTCGTGCTATCAGCTGGTTGCTGCCGGAGGAGCAGATAGAGTACGGCGAGCCTTCGCAAGACGTCGCCACGGCTTCTGTGCTATTCATGGTTGATGGTAAACTGGTACTCTTGCAGCCTTCGACGAACGAGCTTGGCGAGGTCAAGTACGACATGCGAGTGATCGCTAACAACGTAGAGTTCTTCATGCTTGCCAGAGACCAGATTCTAGGCAGCACAACTGCGCCATCTGCACAGCTGACGCCGAGTGCCAGCTCGGAGTGGCCGCCTAATCAAGCTGTCGGTCACAGCCTAAGAGATTCACTTTGGTGCTGCGATGGCGGCAGCCTTTTCGTTTGGCCCGACGTTCAGGATGTCTTAGCCTCTGCTCCTGCTGACTTGGGCAGGGAGCTTCCGCCAACAGTTCGTACGGTACTCGACTTCTACCCTATGTCGATCCTCATCACTAAAGGCATCATCCATGGTTTGGACGCCACGCTTGTGCAGAGACGAGACGTCGACTTCTCGTTCTACCGCTCTACGCCACGAACACAGCTATTTCTGCCTCAGATCCTGCGTTATCATTTGGCAGAATATAACTCACCAGTAGCGTTACATCTGGCGCGGTCGTACGAGCATCTTCCTTACCTTGGCCATGCCCTCGAGATGCTCCTTCATCAGGTCCTCGACAGCGAGGTTGACAATCCTCCACCAGCCGCAGAGACGTCACTCCTGTCGACAACAGTGTCATTCCTATCGACATTTCCGTTGTACCTCGACATCGTTGTCAACTGCACGCGCAAGACCGAGCTGCGCAGCTGGCGAACTCTATTTGCGAATCTACCGCCGGTGCTTACTCTGTTCGAGCAGAGTCTAGCTCAAGGCAAACTGAAGACAGCATCTGGCTACTTACTTGTTTTGTATGCCTTGCAGGCAAATACCTCCCAAGTCCACGAGTTTGCTCGCTTACTGCAGAAAGCCGTTGAAACAGAGGATTGGGAACTATGTCGAGAGCTTGCACGATTCCTCCTCGGCATAGATTCGAGTGGTCAAACGCTTCGTGCCGCACTGGCAGAGGCTGCTATCGACTCTACCTTAGCGAGCAATGGTGCTACCAAGCGGTCATCTCTGGTCGGCACCAAGCCAGGGTCGCAAGGCACAGAACACATTTTGCAACAGCGGGTGAACGGCACATCTGCATCGAAGAACGATGACTATTTCAGTGCAGGCCATGGGAAACATCGGTCTGAAGTGCCGTAGTGCATGATTGGCAAGCTTCAGAAGGACTATCTACCCGCAGCGACAGCGATGTATGTCTCAGCCCTACAACATCGAGCCCAGCGATCTAGTGAATGATTCACTGCCAGCAGGACTATGCACCATGACACCGCTTGTGATGATGTTGCATGCCAAAGATTATCCAAGGGCTTGGCTGTTGCAAGGAAGATCTCAAGGCCGCCGCCAACGAAGCATCGATTCTGCAGAGTTCTGCCGCACGGGGACCTGGTCGTAAGCTGGCAGTTATCGTCGCTAGATCCTTGTCACATTTCAACACACCACAACGCACACAACCCTGGAGCTGTTGGAGCTCTCCAAGGAATAGGACAGCGTGTCGTGTACTTCCATGCTCAATATGAAAGCAGATAGCAACGATGAAGTTGTACCACGATCTTCGCTGTACAGGTTACATCGACTAAGCTCTCATGAGGCCAGATCGTGGCGTAGCCATGCATAATGAACGATAACAGCATTCTGATGGATGGAGTCGCTGGTCATCACCAAACGTTCTGTGACTACGGCCGGCAGTCTAGAGGATGTCATTGAGGCGTCTGGTTCTGTTTCAGCATCAACTTGATCCAGCCGCGGATGAATAGTACGGTGACAAAGCTCAGAAAGCATAAGGCGCGGATAAGGCTGAAGCGTGGGGCGCAATGATCGATGTCTACCTCTCTACTAAACACTGCTGCCCCATTCTTGTCTTGGCAAGGACTGCAATGATACTGACCGATCGTCTGTTTCATGCAAGGGCATCTACCCACCGCCATGTGCAGTGGTTGTGCAGCGGTCAGTCAGAAGTCTCGGAGTTACCACAATGCCGGAGACTGCGATGACAGGAGGCCTTCACGAGCCTACAGCATGCACGACGGGATGTGCTCAAGGTGTGCTTAGGGCTGCAGTAACGCCATGTATGAGCCACCGCCCTTTCTGGAACGACAACCAGGCGAAGTCACAGTCACCTATACAACGGCCTGCGGTCTGGGGGCCATTACTGTAACAACTTAGGCGCGACACACAACGCATTGTCTACTGACAGGACTTGCTACGTAGCATAGCGGACAGCATTGCACCAGTCTCGCAATTCAGTCAACGACAATGCTCCGATTCGCCTACTCCCACTGTTTGTACAATGCAGGTCCATTTTTGTCACGAACAATGATCCCGAGCTTACGACCTGCTTCTTGACCCTGGACAGGACTGAATTGTCCCAGGCTGTTGAGACATCCGCACCATATTGTTATACTTTGTGCGTCCTACAAGTCGTCCATCCTCTTATCTATAATCCTTGAACCGTTCTCCTACAACCATGCCAGCACACATGACCTGGCAATCGCATGCTCGGCAGCCTCTTAACATATTCCTCCTGTGCCTCTTGAATCTGGCTTACGCGGCTGCAGTGTCGGCGATTTGTTGTACGGCAGCCTAGTATGACAAGACTTGGTCTTGACATAACCACTGTTTCCTGCTGTCAACTCTCAGTTTAGCGACAGAACATCATCTTGTATCGTCAGTCGAGTGCATCAGAAGCAGACATGGCTTTTCCAAGGGATCAAAGCGACAGCCAGAACGACTGGTACCGGGCTGACCCAATGACAAGCAGCAGCAGCGTCTGGCCGAGCAACTACACCCAAGACAAGATACACCGGCCACTCAAACGTTCCAACCACGAGTCTCTCTGCCTGCAACCAAGCTCTGTGGACTATGATGATCTGTTGGTCAACAGCAGATCAATTGGAGATTTCCAAGATCCGATAGAGTCATGGTTCCAGTCAACATCCTTCAACGACTCAGCCGTCGATCTTCAAGATGCAGCAACCGACAACCTGCTGTACACATTCAGAAACGAAGAAGCAAGACTGCCACAGCGGTACCTTGACAAGAAGCGAGACCCAGTCCTCTTACAATACCCTCCAACACAATCTTATACATCGACACCATCTCAAGTTCGCATCCATGGTCGTTCGGTATCGTCCCCCAATACATCTCTTGGTATTCTTCTCTCCGTAGACAGCGACGATAGCACAGAGCCAGCGGAAACCAAGCCTTCCATGGAGAATGCTTTGCCACGAGTACGACCAGCTGTGAGGCAACGAAAGCGAGCGAGCACCTCCGATGAGAAGAGAAGCAAGTCCCAAAGCCTGCAGCCTCTCACACAGTACACCTTCGTACAGCAGCAGCCTGACAGGGCGCCACCAGCAGGACAAGTCACTATGATTCGTCAAACAGCGATGAAGAACTTCCTACAACGCAACGGTGGTGATCCCAGGACGAAGCGTAAGTCCCTCAACGCAGATCAGAAGCATGATCGGAAGAGATCGCGAGACTATGATTCTATGGAGGACAGTGATCGAAGCTCGTCCAAGAGAGCTGCGAGCACGCCTGAGAAGCATTCAACACCAGCCGAGCAGAAGAATTCATCGACGGATTGCTTTGAGCCCACCACAGTCGTGCTCAGTAGCGGCCGGATCGACAAGATGACAGTTCAGGAACCAGATGGTGGCATGGTGTGCGATGGTACATCCAACACACTATATAGCCCGTTCTTTACCATGAGCGACATGACCGTCTATCTGGAAAATCCGTACAACGACAAGCAGCCGATGAGCAACATGCCCGTCAGCCACTGGCAGTCTACAGGCTGGCCTGAGCTATCATCTGATACGTATGGCACTGATCAGCTCAAGTACTATTGTACGTGGTGAGAGCATAACCACGCACTTGCTGATACCCACCCTGCAGGCAGCTTCCGCTTCGCAACTCCTGAACTTGCACGTTACTGGGCACCAGTACTTACAAAGTCGAAGAATGCTTTCTACAGCACACTCTGCCTCTCTGCAGCTCATGACGAGATCATGGAGAGGGAATTTGGTGTTGTGGAAGGCAGACCGCAAGAGTCGACTCGCCGATTACAGGTATGGGCCCACATCATCAAGATGATTACGCAAAGCATGAACCAGAACGACACCTCAGACGGCGCTGTGCTGGCTGTCTTGCACGTCATGTACAGCGAGATGATCGGAGGTCGTTGCGAGCATGTGATGGTGCATCGCAAGGGTCTGAACGACATGGTCAATATCAGAGGCGGTGTCGTGGCTCTTGGTACGGAAGGACAACTGGCAAGGACGTTGAGCATGTAAGTCATTCTGGTATGAGCAACCCAATTACTAATCGAGCCCAGTGTCATGTACCTTGTAGGATGCATAACTGAGACCTCGCCAGATGTAATGTATACGAAGTATGTGGACACTATCAACACTGAGCCACCACCCAGCAACGACTCCCTCCTGGACAGTCCGATCTATACAGCTGCCAGATTCTGTTCAATATCACAAGCCAGATGGCAAGACCCGACGCAGAGCATTCTCGAGCTTACTCGTAAAGCGACGCAAGCGTTCTTCAATCTTCATGACTTGAAGGACAACCAATGCCCAAAGAACGAGGCTTCGGCAGAATTGAAATACTGTAACAACTCACTACTCGCATTTCCAAGTGTCGACGGCGACTTGACGAAAGAGCAGGGACTTGTCGAGGTCATACGGCTGTCATGCTGTATCTTTGTGCATGGTCTCGTGCTGCAGGTGCCACTCTCGGAAGCCGTCAAGGACAAAGTTCTGCAGACGGTGGGAGGAAGTGCCAGTGGCTGCAAGACAGGGCCGACGCTACTTCGACTCAAAGAAGTGCTCAAGCAATCTCCGTTCGAGGATTGCTGGGACACGAAATCCGGCGTCCTCTTGTGGTGTGGTCTGGTCGCTCTTGCATCGTCACACGGGAATTATGCATCTAGCAAGGAACAGAGCCTGCGCCAGGCGAGGGACTTCATTGCTGCTGTGACACTACGCACAGCGATTGTGCAGATCTTCAGTCATCCAGTGGCTATGCTTGGTATGCTGAAGAGGTTTCATGCTGTACAGCAGGTATTAAGTCGTGGTGGGAGGAATATGGACGATCCCAGAGCTGAGCGGCAGGGCGATAAGGGTGATATGTGTCAGATGAAGATAGTCGATCGTTCTTAAGTTACCATCGGCATGCTCAAGAAGCAATGCTTTCGGGATAAATCATCACTCCGAGGACTACAATCAAGCCGCAAGGAGTGCGGCGACAGTGTCTACCGTCTGAACGATGATCTTGGCAAGCTCTGCTGGCTTCTGCCAGAGCTCGTCGTGCTTGAGGCCATGTAGATCATGTATGACAATACGCTTCTCGCCATCTGCAGTCCAGTCTTGTTTCTTCAACGCCTTCTCCAGACGATCTCGCTGATCTACATCGAGTAGCTCATCGTCGAGAGAATGTACGAGGCTAACCAGCCGACCATCCTGCCAGCTCTGGCTCAAGTCGGCGTTAGCAGGACTGACAGCATGCCATACGGTCTTATCTGCACCAAACGCACTCGTGACAAAGTGCAAATATGCTGGTTCGTCTCGATATGTCTCTAGAAGGGCTGGTATATCGTAGATGCCATCGACGCCTACAATAGCGACGGGTGGCACGACATTAAGCTCTGTTGCGTACGAGCTTTCGTATTGCTTGCCCCAATATCGCTTCATGGCCACCTGCAGAGCAAGAGTGGCACCACAGGAATGCCCTACGAGGATGTATCGATCCTCGAAGTGATATTCATCCTGCAGGAACAGTATGGCTGCGAGGACATCATTAATATGGTCGGGATGGTGGGCGTTCCTGGCTGGATCTGCAGGATTGCTTGGGTCCGATGAGTGCGATGGATATGGCGAGAGACGATAGTTGATGCTCGCCAAGCCAGCTACATGAGCAATGCAGCTGTCCTCGAGCAGCAGAGACTGCACCTTGTCGAACGAGCTTGCGTCGATCGCAGGATCACGCCAAGCGCCGCCATGTATGTAGATGATCCAGATCTGCGACGGATCAGGGACACCATGTGGTAGGCAGTACTGCAGAGTGTTCAGTGTGGAATGATCAGAGTAGTGTATGCCGGCCTTGAAGACTGGGCGTCTTGGCTGCATAGACATCCCGGCATCGCCCATCGTTCTCCTCACGGCGCAAGAGAGGTGCAGCAAGCGTTGAGCTGCACTTTGGGCTGCTTTGCCTCACTTTGAGAATGTAGCACTGGTCAGACGAGTGATGTATGCACAAGCGCCTCATGTTGAGGCTGTGCCTGCGAGAGCCGTCGGAGCGACAAGCCTTCGCCAAGCCAAGCAAGTGTGAGGAGCCCAGGCTACAGATGTCGATATAACACCTTGTTAACACTTTCGTCTCTATCTCTCCTACAATCCTACGAGCCTTGTCATCTTACTATACACACATCACTTGCGATCACGATCCTGCTATCAGATCGGCTGTGACGAGCCGCTTCGTGCCACAGCCAGCGCAGCAAGGCAGAAGGTACGTCATCAACAGACCCCACCACCATCATCACCTGTTTCTGGCCCATCCACATCTCTTTGCCCTTCGTGAATGACAGCTCCGCGCATGTTTGTTGGTTCTACCCGAGTTTTCACCTCGTTCAACCCATTGAAAGAAACCATGAACAATCCCTTTCATTCCCTGGGCCTACGCTAATCAATCCGACACTGCTAGCCGTGTGCTAGCATCACATCCTAAGGAATCAATACAATAACCCTGCTGCCAACCCTCCAACCAGACCCTGTTTGCCAGTGTTCCTCCTCTCCAGAGACTCTCGGTCTGCTCTCCAGATCCACACCGCCATCATGTCGCGATACAACGACGACTACGATGATGGTCCACAGCGTTACCACACTGTACGCACACGTCGTCGAGATGCCGACGATCCAGACTACGTCCGCGAAGAAACATACGTTGAGCGCGGCAAGGGCGCAGGTCCACCACCGCCTCATGACCTAGTCTACCGCGGTCGTGAAGACAGCATTGAAGACATTGATCGAGAATTTCCACCACCAAGTGGCGGCGGTCGAGGCTATGGTGGCTACAACGATGGCCCACGGCGTGCTAGAAGCGTGCGCGATCGAGGCTACGACGACGACTACTACGACGATGACCGCTACACAGACTACGCTGCTGGAGGTGCTGCTGCAGGTTACGCTGCAGGACACCGCGGTGCGAGCCGTCATCGACGTCGTCGAGACAGAAGCCGCGACCGAGACTATTCGCCATCAAGATACTCTGACGACTCTCGTCGACCTGAAAAAGAACGCCGCAAATCTGGTGTAGAGGACTTGATTGGAGGTCTCGGACTTGGTGGTGTCGCAGCTGCTCTGCTGGGTAAAGACAAGGACAAGGATAAGGACAGAGACAGGAGAGATGATCGTTCAGTCATGTCGCGATCTCGTTCCCGTCCAGGCATGTCTCGTGCTGGCAGAAGCTACCGATCGGAAGGCGACCATTCTCCAGACCGAAGCAAAGATACCGGCAAGAAGTGGACTCATGCTGCTCAGGCTGCTCTTATTGCGGGCGCCATCGAAGCTGTCCGTGCTCGCAACCTGCCTGGTCCTTGGACTGGCGAGAAAGGCAAGCGCATCGCCACAGCTGCCTTTGGTGCTGGTGGTCTCAACGGTGTCCTCGACAAGAATCCAAATGAAAAGCAGAAGCGTCACCTTGTCGAATCCGTCGCTGGCGGTCTGGTCGGTAACTACGTTATCAACGGCTCACGCTCCAAATCTCGTGGTCGTGAATTTGACCGCAGCCACTCGCCAGACGCACACAATGGCCGCTCACGCAGTATCATGGACAGACTACGTGGTCGCTCAGCATCCCGTGGACCACCACCGAGAGGACGACAAAAGGGCTCTGGAGTCAAGGAACTGGTAGCAGGAGGAGCGCTCGCCGCCACCGGCAAGGCTCTTTGGGACCAATATCGATCCAAGTCTCGTGCGAGAGGAGAGTCGCGGCCGTGACTCATCAGCTGACTCGTACGTGTACCGCAACCGTCGTCGAGACCGCAGAAGACGTCGCTCACCACGATATGCAGATACCGGTCCCGCAGGCGCGGCGCCGTGACGACTCGTACTCGCCAGATGAGTCGCCAAGGAGGTACCGATCGCGCAGTCGCGCGTCGAGATACTAACAATAACAACAACGGAAACAATGACCGTGCCATCGCTGCTGGAGCGGGAGGTGGTGCGGGTGCGCTGGCTGCGCGCGGAGGTGGTGACGAAGATAAGAAGTCGAACCAGAACGAATCCGATAGCAGCTCCACTACTAGTATGGAAAACAAGAGAAAAAAGATGCGTTGGAGGGAGAAGATTACTGCTGGCCTGGCTGCTGTTGCTACCATTCACGCTGCTCATGGTGTCTATTCGTCCATGGAAGCACATGAGAAGCGTCACCGGCTGGTGGCTGAGGGAGAGATGACACCCGAAGAAGCAAGAAAGAAACAATCGAAAGCATGGGTTCAAGATGCTGCAGCCGTTGGTATTGCAGCGCTTGGTATCAAGGGTGCCTTCTCTGAGTGGAAGGAAATGAGAGAGCAGAGGTATGTTGTAATCTGTCCTGCTTGTCAATTACATTATACTGATCAAACGATTCACAGAGGCGAGATCCACGAACTCGAAAAGCGTAAGCGGGAGCGACGCAAGAAACTTGCAGCCAGGAAGCGTAAAGAAGAAGAGGAACGCCACCAGCAGATCATCGAGCTCATGGACAAGAACCCACAGGCAGCTATGCTTATGATGCACCAGGACAGCCTCAAGAACGGCCGCCAGCCAATGCCGATGATGTTCATGCCGCCTCCCACCACTGGCGGAGGTGGCTATAATCAAGGCGGCTACACACCAAATGGCTATGCAGGCCCTGGAGCAGGCCAAGTTGAACAGAGCGGTAACCCATACGCACCAAGAGCTGGCACCTAGAAGGAACCTCCTCCTGCCGGCGCAGAGATGAGGGACCGCACCATGAACCGAGACGGCAATGTTGTCAGGGAGCGCACTGTAAAGGTTGTTCCTCAGCAGTCCGCCCGTGGCCGCGGTGGTCGTCGTAATCGAGAGTCACAGTACCACGATGATCCAGCCTTGATGGAGCTTCTAGGTCGCTGGGCTGGCTTTGCTGCTTCATGACACTCACCTGAGCATGCATTGATGATAATGATATGAATACACACGACATGCGGCATTGTGAGTGCGAACCACGATGAACGAAGAAGAAACGAGCACACGAAAGAAGGAAAGCATAAATCATGTTTCTGAGCGAGCACAACCCCTTCTCCTTTGTCACAGCAACTAAACAGCCACTACCACCGTAGTGCTATGATATGAGCAAATGCTACTTGGCATTCGCACAGACAGTCTAGAGCGGATAGCTTTCCTACACCATCAACGATAAGCAGTCCCATCTCAGTCCTGATTGAAGTCGATGACTATCCTGCCAGCAATTTCGCCTCGTCTGAGCTGCTGACAACTCTCAGGCATAGCACTCAAGCCTCGTACCTCCGCCACAGACTTTAGCAGTCCACGTCTTGCGTAGTCCAGAGCAGCTGCGGTGTCCTGCATTGTTCCCACCAGAGTGCCAATGACATGCAGGTTCTTGAAGGCGAAGAAGTTCGGATCTGTTCCGATCGTGATCTTTCCTGCCGGCGGCAGTGCTATGCACATGATCTTGGCTCCAATACGATCTCCCACGTAAGTGACCGCATCGCTGTAGGCCTGGTATGCAGTCACGAAGACACCATGTGGTCCAATGCCATCAGCAATCTCCTTGATCTCCGCAGCGATGTCCTTGTGCTCTTTGAAGTCAACGAATGCTTCGGCGCCCATCTCTTCACACAGCGCTCGCTTCCTGTCACCTGCGTCGATCACGATAGGACGCATTCCCATGGCTTTGGCAAGCTGTACACCTTGTATGCCTGTACTATGTCAGTGCGCGATTGGCAGAGTGTTGAATCTGTCAACTGACCAACGCCTCCACCTCCGCCCGGAAAGACAACCCAGCTCCCAGCCTTGAGGCCACTATCGATGAGTGCACGATGCATGGTGCTGGCAGAGCACATGATCGGTCCCGCAACTTCGTCTGGCACTCCATCAGGGATTCTTGAGGTGTATCTCGCAGGACCTGCTACTGGTTAGTCATGCTTGCTAGCAATATTGTAAGGAGTACTCACTGGTGATGTATTGCTGATATGTGCCGTTGGTCACAAGACCAGTGTATACGCCCTTCTGGCAGTAATTCTCCTTGCCGTTCCAGCACTGCTCGCAGTTGTGGCAAACATCCCAGAGTGGCTTGACACCTCCTCTGTCTCCGATCTTCCAGTCTTTCACATTCGAACCAACCTTGACGACCTGCTGGGGTCAGGACTGCTTATATCGACGGTTCTATGGCATGCCTACCACACCTGCTCCTTCATGTCCTGGGCACTTCGTCCCAAAGGTTGACATAGGAGGCACAGCCCAGTCGGCTAGGCAGAAATGAATGTCTGACATACATCTGGCAGATAGTCAGCTAGATCGATCTAGGGCGCTCAAGTCGCTGACAAGCCAGTAGCATTGAGCTTCAATAGAACATCGTCAGGACCTTGATGTTTCTGTCAGCTATGATATCTCATATGCAAGCATCATGCAATACCTGGCTCTGGGACATCAACATCCTGGATCTCAATGCGGAAGTCTGGTCCTTCGTTGACAACCACGCCTGCCTTGCACTTCTTCGGTATCTCTGGGTCAGTCATGCTTAGCCGGTCTCAGGTGTGTGATTTGTGTTGCAAAGTCTTGAAATGGAAGATCAGAATCATGGCCTTGTCCTCGTATACTCATTCCCCAGGAACCCCTCCTTCATCTTACATCCTTACCAAGTAACGCCCATAGAGCTGGTGCTTGTATGCGGGTATGAAATAGTGTCTGCGGGGTCTTGAGCATTGGCAGCGAGTGACAATGTCCTTACTGGGTGCGCGTTGAAGCACTAACCTCGCCTACCTAGTGCTTGCAGTGCAAGAGGTAATAGATGCAGTGCCAGCACTCGAGACACTCTATCGAATTGTTGTGATGCCAGTATGACATCGAGGCGATTGACTGCTGAGCCTCAATCTGAGTACATCGTGATGTTCAATGCTTGTACTTGTGACCAGGACCCCTCAGTATGTGCCGATATGGCAACCGACAGGCGTACATCATCTCGCCACGATGATCAAAGGACCAAGGCGGGCGACAGGATGCTCTTGGCTCTCTGCCGTGTAGCGATGGATGTGGTGTTCCGATGGACAGCTGTAGTCATCACCATGTAGTTGAGACATCGTCACGCCACCACATCCGGTTAGCTCATGATTAGCTAAGGCATCCCCGATATCAACGCCAGGTCAATAATATTTGCATACCAAACGCATTGTCCCAGATCCAAGAAACACCTTCAAGATGGCGATGCCAGGCATGGGAGGCATGCCGGCCCAGTCGCCTGCTGGGATGAGCCCAGAAGATCTTCAAGCAATGCAAATGATGAAGTTTGTGAGTGGCGCATACCCAAGCCAGCCATTAAGTCTAACACTCTTCGCAGATGAGCAATGCAATGGAATCATGTCCAGCCAAAGGTGTACTTGCGGGCGGAGCAGGTTTCGCTCTGGGAGGTGTGTTCGGTCTCTTCATGTCGAGTATGCGCTACGACACACCACTAGGCGCAGGAGGGCAAGAGGTATCAAGCCTTCCAGTACGACAACAGATCGTGAAAGGGTTCAAAGAGATGGGACGAGCGAGTTATAGCTCAGCGAAGAACTTTGGATACATTGGTGCTATATTCGCAAGTACGGAGTGCGCTGTCGAGGGCCTGCGCGCGAAAAACGACCTCTACAACTCAGCGGCTGCTGGATGCTTAACAGGAGGTTTCTTGGCGAGGAATGCTGGACCTACTGCTGCTGCCATTGGTTGCGGCGGCTTCGCTGCTTTCTCACTGGCGATCGACGCATACATGAGGATGCCAAGTAACGATGTTGGCACGGATCCTATCGTGTGAAGGAACGGAAGCTTGACACAACTCTCACCTCAAACACACCTTGCAGGTCGATTTGACCGCACTATCATGCCACATCAGAAGATGCACTGAGCGTAGCCATGTCGCAGCGCAGAGGCGCCTGGCGGAGACCAGCCATGAGCAAGGAGTAGCTCAGAGCAGTAGCAGACACGAGTCGCGACAGGTCCGCACTTCGTGGCATAGACATGAGCTGTACCAACATAGAACACTGTACAAACACGATCTTGAAAAGCCCATTTTGTTTTCCTCGCCCTTTCTGTCTATCACATGCAATATGCTAAGTATACTGTTTTCCTCCCATAAGTTCCTCGCTATGCTTTGATGCAACCTCACGCTCAATTCCACCACGAATACCGACCCTAGAGCACACCGCCGCCACTGGGAAAAGCACCTGGTGTGTACACCAGCTCGCTTTCATCAAACTCATCTCCGAAGCCTTCATTATCACTATCCTCTAGCGGATGTGCGTGACGAGCAGTAGATGGACTTTTGTACAAGCCCTCAGTCTCCCGTAGAGCATCTTTCACTTTTCGTTTCAATGCGTTGACATAAGGAACGATGTGTCGTAGTGTTGCTGTATCGAACGGCACTTTTCGAGTTGTTGGTACAGGCTGCAGCGCATCTGGACCAGAGGCAGTACGTCGTGTACGTAGTGCTTCAATCACAGAGCGAGCCACAGCTTCCGAATCCTTGCGAGGGCGGTTAGGTGTGGCTGGAGCCACAGGTTCTACCACTGTGATGCTGTGTGGGACATGTGTTGCTTGCTCAGAGAGGCGAGCGGACGGACCCAGACCCATGTTGGGTGGTAGTTCTGGCACTGGTTCTTCGAACGCACTGAAATCGAAGCCAGGTGATGAAGGAGGCGATCGGCGAGGCGCAAGTGTATGCTCTTCCGTCTCTTGGTCTGCCAGCTCGATCATGGCATCGACTTCTTCCCAAGCAGACGCGAACGGTCCGGCAAGCATGTTGTTGGCAGCAGCTCGTATGCGCAACTCCTTCAGCTCTTCAATCAGCAGACCCCATTCTCGAAGCAGACCGATGTTCGCGACAACATTCTGCTGCTGCTCACGGATTGATCGCGGGACCATGAAATCTTTTCCACTGTCAATACGCTTCTCAGCAGCTGCAGAGCTCTCGGGTGCGGTAGGGCTCTCTTCGAAGTCGAAGTCCTCATTCCAGTCTTCAGTGACGGCCTTGCTTCCCACTCCCCAGGTGCCGAACTTGTTTGCGGTGGTGTTTCGTTTGCCATCGACATCAGGCACTGTCGGCACGCTGTGACTACGAGCGTGCATGCCGCTGACAGGACGGCGTGTTGTAGGTCTGCTGCCACGATTCTCAGGATCCTTCTTGCCGTGTACTGTTCGTGGTCGAGGTGGAGATTGATTGTGGCTCGGACTTGGCTGTGCTTCTGACCAGTCAAATATGGTCGCCCTATCTGTGAGGCCATTGAGTCTTTGAGGCGTGGAATCTGTTGCTTGCGAGGCTAGGGCAAAGCGCAGCGGAAGGCATTGCTGTGATGGAGTCGTGATCGAGTGTGATGCAAAGGCAGCTGACACATCTCCCATATCATCAGCATCCCAATCGATATCGTCAGGATCAGGCATCTCTCGCATCATTGGTGGCGAGGATGAGAAGATTGATCGGGAGCCTCCTCGAGCAGTCGGCGAAGATGTGATGCTCTTCTCGCGCGTGGAGCGAACTGGAGTCGATTCACTCTCCTCTTCCTCAATAGTGCTGTATCGATGGCTGTTATCCGCGACAGGAAAGCTGTCTTGGCTTAGGAAATCCTTGAGTTTCGTGCTGCGTCCAGAGGAGAAGCTTGGTGGTGTTTCGTCAAAGATGGTGTCGATAGGAGGACCTCGCCTACCAGAACTGCTTCTAGTAGTGCGTGTAGGAATGGAATCAAAGATTGTGTCACTCTGATAGTCGGTGTTTGTGTCGCCAAACGATCTGTATTCACTATCTGAGTCGGCGCCTGAGGTCAACTCGGATGTGGTCGTTGACAACCGCGTGCTCTTGTGACTCTGTGCAGGTTGTGCTGCAACACGTTGCTCAGCTGATGAAGAGCGACTCTGATCATTGAACATGTCGGAGGACTGGTGTGCTGCAACGGGATTTGCTTCTTGTGGTGTCGTACTGCCACTGAGGTTTGTCATAGCACTTGAAGAAGAATACAAACTTCTCGCGGCAGGAGTCAGACCACGTCGCTTGGTTGGCCTGTCAGAATCTGGTGCAGCACTAACTATACCACCCATATCAGTCTGCGATGTCGAGGATACATTTCTACGACTACGTCGCATAGCTTTCGCACGATTGCTTGTCGATCTCCATAGTGGTTGTGGTCCCGTCGCCAGAAGATCGCCAATGGAGAAGGATCGCTTTGCTGTTGGTGCTTGCTCGAAGCTTGGTGCTGTCATAAGCATGGGTGAGGAAGCAACGCTTGAGCCGAAGTCGACCGCAAGGTCTACCATACTACTGCCGGTGCTACTAAGGCCGTCATCGTACTCGACTTCACCTTGTACTGTAAGTTCTCGACCAGACACTAGTGTAGGTCGATAGCGGCGATCAGGGTAAATGCGTCTGATAGGATTGGGAATGCTCGAAGATCGCCTGCGCTGAGAGGCGTGTTGGTCCTGTGCGACCTTGGAGGTAAAGTAGAGCTTCCAGTGTGTGTCACGCGAGCCATCTGACATTGTGTCGTCGGTCGTGTGATCATTTTGGGTCAGATCGGAATGCTGTTCAAACTGCATGGAGGACCGCTGGTGGCTAGTAGCAGGTCTTCTGAATGTCGGCAACGGCAATCGAGAGGATGGCGAGCTCTTGACATCGTGGACGGATGACGACCGCTTCACCAGTTTGTTCGGAGGCAAAGCCTGAGTTGTCGAGAAAATCGGCACGGTTGAGCCTGCATTGGAGTATGCCACAGAGCCATTCGAGTGCGAGACGGCAGCCGAGCCTGGTCGAGAGGTCGGCGGACGACTCGATTCTCGCGAGCTTGACATGCTGCTGCTCAACCTCCGCAACCACTTCCTCCGTTGGGGAGCCTGGATGGGAGAGTGCTCACCTGATATTATCCTCTCCTCGCCAGGCAGACTTGCTCTTGGTTCCCTCTCACCACTCCTCAGCACTTGATATGCATTCTCAGAGACTGATCTGATCAAACGTGGATTGCTACTGTTATTGTTGTAGTGTGGAGGGGCACTGCCCACGGCAGCGGACCGTCTTTGCTGCTGTTCGGGAGTCGCGTAAGTATAGGACGGTAAGGAGGAGGGTGACGAGTTGGCGGCCGAGAATGTGAATATGGTGGTCGTAGTGAGGCTCATGTCGCGACTGTGTGTTTGTATGTATGAAGATGGCGGTCGATGAGGTCGTTCGCGGCGGTGACCATCTGTCACGAGGGAGAGGCCAAGAGCTGAGGTTGCAATTCCAGCACTCGATGCACACAGCTACAGACGACACAATTAGCGTTCTGCCTGGACGAACTGAGGGTAGGTGAGTACGAGCAATGATTGGCAGGTTACAACGATTGAGTGGGTATGCGTTATGAGTTGGAAGTGAAGGAAGGCTGGCTACTCACTGTAGGCACCGTACGCATTTCCTGACCCTCAGCACCAAGCTTTGTTGAAGTAGAACAAGCACAACGCAGCAGAAGGGCTGACTCTGCTCATTGTCGACTTCCTGAATGTTACACGGCAGGGCTAAGGAGAGTGGAGTTCGTGGCCAGGGTGTGTGTGCATCCAGCTACAAGGTCGGCATGGAGAGGTGTGTCAAAATGCAGGAGCAGCAAAGACCTGGTACCTGAACAGCTCCACTGTTCTTTCGGACGCGTGCGAGGTAGCCCTAGGAGGGCAGTATGACTAGGAGCGGGTGCTATACACGCCAAGTAGATTGAGAAGAATGGATGCTGGGAATGAGAACAATGTCCAGAGGAGAGGGGCGTAGCGCTGGTGATCTTTTTTTCAGCTGGCCATATGCATTGCTTTTCAGTGGTAGCAGCATCGGCAGTAGGGTGCCAGGCACGAGACGTTCAGAGAGGACCGGCGGAATTATGGGAGGCTATTCAGGAGGATTATTTGCTAACGATCAGAAGAGACGAGTCGCGAAAGTTTTTAGGACGAAACGAGGCAAAGTGAGTTGAAGTGGGCAGACAGAGCTGGGATCCCTGTCGGCTCGCTGGCACGCCGGGAGACAGGTCCCAAAGAATGCCACATATACACACGCACACAAAACAATCAGAAAATTGGAGAGGAGTCTCATCTCATGTAGAAAGTCCTCACGCACGTGTCCGTCTGATCTTTCGAGCACTCAATGACGCATCTGCTAGAGCGTACATGTACGTTGTGCTACCCTCCCGACATCCACAAGCTATATGGTGCCTGACCGTTGCACTGTCGACAAGCACAATCGATGCTACTGTCGTGATTCAACGGCTTTCACCACATCGTCACAGACCACACTCTGCACATATCTCACCTTACATGCAGCTTTGCCTCTTCTGTAGACAAAGTTCTGCTATGGCCAAGCAGCGCCTCACAGATCGAATGCCTCTCTTGCACGCTCATGACGCCTGTGGTAAGCACTTGACAGGGCAAGAAGGACCGCTGGTAGATCAAAACGCCATCACGGCAGTGTTCTGTTGCCGTAGATCTCGCGTGCATCACTGTGAGGTAATGCCGGAAGAAGACGAAGCAGACGTCCTTTGGCCCCAAGCGTGGTCTATGCCTGCTCGCCAATTGCAAACAGGTTATATTCCTTCTCGATGGACACCATGTTCCGGCCAGTCACAAACGCCCAGGATGGCAGAACGCCTGAGCATGGCAATCCTAGCTGAAGAGGCAGCGCGGACGCGGGCGTAGCATGTCCCACATGTGGAGCGATTGGCGTTGCGAGAGGTCGTCAGCCCGTGGGACGATGATGTGAGTCCAAGGAGATATAATATACCCTGGTAGATCGAGACAATCGTAGCACAATCCTCCTCGGACGAGCGCGTCGAGAGGACAGACGATGTGCTTGGTTCTCCTTCACCAGAACACATCGCCTGCTTGGTGGTCGTATACGCAGTGCCAGTAGTAGGAAGCGCGCTGCGCCGTATGCAGCTATGTATGGCGGCACTGGTAGTGGCGGAACGTGTCCCACAGGACGCAATCGCTACTGATTGGAGTGCTCCTGATATGGCGTTTCGTAGACTCGACCCTTTTCTTCCGTGCATGGCTGTCGTGTAAATGAGGATCTTCTGTAAGATCTTGCTTGTTGCACACACGTTTGACAGACGGACGACGCTCAGGTCCAGATACTTGCCGCAAGGGATATTCACCACGGCTGTTGTGTCACTGTTCTCTCACATCTGATCTCTCCTTAGCTCCCGAGCGGAAAAGAAGCTCCCCTGTCACGTATCGAAGCCAGAATGACGGTATCTGAGCTAGCTTCAGCAAATACGCGATCGTGTGTGTTGCGTGCTGCCGATCGCGAAGGATGCTCTGGAACCAGCACCGAAGTGGAAAATACTGTGTTTAGACTCGCGGTACGACAAAGCGTCGAGACACGCTAATGCTCGTCATGTCTGTCGAGCTGTACTTGCAAAGAACTGTAATGTAGTCGCGGTACAGCTTAGGCACCGGAAGCACATGTGCCTTGCTTTCTCATGCCGCTGTGTCTCGGGGACAGAGAAGGACGATAGTGTGGCCGGCTAGAAGCAGCCGTATGCAGACTCCTCTTCTTTCTCTGATCTCGACGCCTGCTTTGGCATTCGTGAAACCTGATTTGCTCATGCTCTAAGACATTTCGTTACCAGCTAATCAATTTTAGTGTGCACATGCTTCGGCCGAACTTATCCAGTTGTGTGGTGGCTTGGCGGTATACTGAGGAATAGATATGCAAACCATGCTGTTGAAGAGAAGTGTAAGGCTGCTTGCAGTTCAATCATGTGACAACAGCTCCGTGGAGGACTGGATGTTGTTGTCGTCTGCGCAGTAGATGATATGTTGTTGCTTGACGGAATATAGAGGCAGTCGCGGAGGTGGCAACTTCGCTGTTAGGCGAAATCTGTACTTCATCAACCTCATATCGAAACCGCCCACTCACAACTATCGCACGGGCATATGTAGACAAGACTGTGCCGCCCTCTTGAGAGTCACGAAAAGGAAACATGCAGGCTGAGATCAACGCTCAGTTTCCGGACTGCGACCCAATAGTGGTCGATTACATTACAGGCTACCTCGACCATGCAGCTCATCAATTCAGCGCAGAGACCGATCCCTTGCTTGACGCCGCGGCGGTCATAACTCAACTACTGCTGTCAGCTTCAGGAGACGTGTCTGCGGAGAATGAGATCTCGGTACAGAACCTCGTCGACAAATTCGTCCAGAGATTACACGACCAGCATGGCGCAGATAGCGAGCGGAGACAGCAGGCTCCCTCAGCAAGGAAGCTGGAACAGAGTGTCCACGTCGGCTCTCAAAGGAACATCTCTTCCACTCTAGGCCTGACTGCTGCTGTCGATCTAGAGTCTGCAAATGCTCGCAAAGTCGAATCGAGAGTCGACAAGAAGAAGCTCGAAAAGGCTGAGCGAAAGCTCCGAGCTAAGCAAGACAAGAAGGTCTTCAAGACTGTCGAATATGAGTCCTCACGATTGCTTTCGCAGCCGGATGAGCAGCAGACATATGAAGAGTTCTTCATGTCTGTCAATCCTCTGCAACTTGGAGCGGACGCACAATCCAAGAGCAAAGACATCAAGGTCGATGGCATCGATATCTCCATCGGTGGCAAACGTATCCTTGCTGACACAAACCTCACGCTTGCGTATGGAAGACGATACGGTTTGGTAGGTCAGAACGGTATTGGTAAATCCACGCTCCTTCGAGCCCTCAGTAAGCGTGAAGTCGCGATCCCTACCCACATCTCAATCCTCCACGTCGAGCAGGAAATCACGGGTGATGACACAACCGCACTGCAGGCTGTGCTCGATGCAGACGTCTGGCGAAAGCATCTGCTGAAAGAGCAGGAGAAGATCACAAAAGAGCTTGCACAGCTCGAGGCGGACAGGTCCATGATGGCAGACACCTCAACTGACGCTGCCAAGCTTGACACCCAGAAAGACGGTCTCGACACGACACTGGGTGACATTCAGGCCAAGCTTGCTGAGATGGACTCCGACAAGGCCGAATCGCGTGCTGCAAGTATTCTTGCTGGTCTAGGATTCTCCACAGAACGACAACAATTTGCAACAAAGACGTTCTCTGGAGGTTGGCGTATGCGTCTTGCTCTTGCGAGAGCACTGTTCTGCGAGCCCGATCTCCTCCTTCTGGACGAGCCCTCCAACATGTTGGATGTCCCATCTATCACTTTCCTGGCAAACTACCTTCAAGGATACCCAAGCACAGTCCTGGTTGTTTCGCACGACCGAGCATTCCTCAACGAAGTCGCCACAGACATCATGCATCAGCACTCCGAGCGTCTTGATTACTACAAAGGTGCCAACTTCGACTCCTTCTATGCCACCAAGGAAGAACGACGCAAGACAGCGAAGCGAGAGTACGAGAACCAGATGGTACAGCGTGCGCATCTTCAAGCCTTCATCGACAAGTTCAGATACAACGCTGCCAAGTCATCGGAAGCACAGTCTCGTATCAAGAAGCTCGAGAAGATGCCCATCCTGCAGGCGCCAGAGGATGAGTACACAGTACATTTCCGCTTCCCAGACGTTGAGAAGCTCTCACCGCCAATCATCCAGATGTCGAACGTGTCCTTCGGCTACACGGAAGGGAAGCCACTTCTGCGGAACGTCGATCTGGATGTCCAGCTCGACTCGCGAATCGGTATTGTTGGTCCCAACGGTGCTGGTAAGACGACTGCGCTCAAACTGCTCATTGGTGCTTTACAACCCACGTCAGGTCTCATCTCCCAAAACCCTCGTCTTCGGATAGGCTTCTTTGCCCAGCATCACGTTGATGCACTCGATCTCACCATGTCTGCTGTCGGCTTCATGGCGGCAAAGTATCCTGGCAAGCCTGACGAGGAATACCGACGACATCTTGGAGCCTTTGGTATCACAGGTATGACTGGTCTGCAGAAGATGGCTCTCCTGTCTGGAGGTCAGAAGTCTCGTGTCGCCTTCGCGTGTCTGGCTTTGACAAATCCACACATTCTTGTTCTGGACGAACCTTCCAACCACTTGGATATCGAAGCTATGGATGCCTTGAGCAAGGCACTGCGAGAATTCCAGGGTGGTGTGTTGATGGTCAGTCACGACGTCACCATGCTGCAGAATGTCTGTACAAGTTTGTGGGTATGTGATCGTGGTACAGTTGAGCACTTTGGTGGAACCGTCAAGGATTACAAGAAGAGGATCACAGAGCAAGCAGGTGAGGCGGGTGTCGTCAAACAGAACTGAGGAGTTCTTCATGTCTGAGCCTCATGGACTACGCTTGGTACTAGAAGATATGAAGTGTATGATCATGCCGCCACGTACAGAACCCCTTGATGAGTGACCAACTTGTATGCCGAGCAGCCAATGTTTCGTTCATTTCAAGCATCGTCAGACTTGGTATCGTCCTTTGATGCCTCAGCATCTTGCACACCATTTCCTGCCGGAGTCTCTTCAGGCTGCTCAAACATTGGCTCCCCAGGCGCCTCACGAGATCTGTTCTTCACGATACTGACCAATGCAGGGCCAATATCCTTGAACTCTTCTAAGCGTCCTAGTCTATCTTCGAGTGCAGTGACATCCCTGAGCAATCGGCGCTGACTCTCTTTTCCGCGAATGTCGACCTCAGCGAAAGCTTTCGTCCACTGAGCGCTGTAATTGGCAAAGATCTGCCGCATAATCATATCGACATCGAGTATGCTAAGATGCCTTGCGAGCACACGATGTAGAGTGAGCGTCTCCTTGATCAATGTCTCCATGTAAGGACCAGGTTTGCCTTCGCCTGCAACATCAGCAGCAGATGACTCCAGGTCCAGTGCAAGCATCGATTTCACATGTGTTTGCGATCTGCCTGTCATGATCTCGACAAGTTTGTCGTGTATGCCAACCTGGTGCTCCTGAAAGAGACGTTTGGTCTTGTCCCACTCAGCCAGGACAGCTTGACCAGGAGCACTAGTTGCAGCTGACAGATGTCGACGAATGCATTCTCGCTGGTAAGGCACCAGCGCGATGACAAAGCTCAATGCTTGGCTAGACAAGGCAAGGTGTTTGGTCGTGATGTTTTCAAGCCGGCCGATCGAGTCGCGCCAGCGCCGAGGATCAGCTGGCTGGATCGTGAATTGAAAGTTCGCAAAATCTCGAGGAGTGCAGAAGATATTTGTGGTGTGAGAGCTGGTAGTGCGCACGTCAAGCCCAAGAAGCAATCGATGGGCGAGAGTAGCGCAATAGCGGAAGCGACAAGAATGTACCGGTTCGAGTCTATGACAGCCGGTCGTGTCTGTGGTTTCGTTGCAGCGCCATTCGTTGCAGGTATAGCAGTACCATTAGGCTCCTCCGTCGTCTCAACTGCGGTCGTCATGGGCTCCCAGATCGGTTGTGCTGCGGTCCACTCTGGCGCATCCTTCTCGACACTACCGAGCACTCGTGCAAGAAGCGCATCGTCGTGTGCGGAAAGATCACTTGCGTCCCACTTCTCTACATCCAGCTTCGCAACGATCTTCTCGACCTCAGCTTGTCCAAGGACTTGCACGAAACCAGAGATCTGGGCGTTGATCACACCTTTAAGGGCCTGACCACTACGACCGGAAATTGCCTCGCACTCGTCTGCGAAGAGTCTGTTGAGCGTGAAGTATCGCAGAAATTGATTTTTCTCTAGACGAATGGTCTGTTCATTTCTGACCTTGAGTACCCGAGAGAGCTGAGTTTGTGCTGTATCCACTGCTTGTCCAAGAAGTGACGACATGTCCAGAACTTGGGTAAGATCGTCTTCAGCTGTCCTTCGAGAAGGAGATTGCACATCGCCGTTCATTACCTTGTGCTCTCCTGAAGTACGTGGTGTGGGTGCTTGCATGAGGGATGTCACATCAAGAAGCACTTTCGTTTGCGTAGACAAGCGGCGTAGTGCCTCACTTATCGAAGTGTAAATCTTGGTCAAAAGCGACTCTGCATCTTCGGGATCAAGTGCGCGTAGGTTGCGTGCCAAGATGCTGCTCTTTCTTGTTGTGTCAGCCCTTGCCACCGCGAGTGCTTGTCGACACCATGGAGTCGGCATCATCGTCGGAGCTGCTGGGCAGATATCGTCGGATTATGTTCTTCATCTCTCGCATCGCTGCTTCCCGATAGCCAGCCACCGCAGGAGCAGTATGTCCACAACGTGCGAGGCCGGATAGATTAGCCAGAAGATCTGACCTGAAGTCATCAGTTGTTTCCATATAGGTCGGTGGAATGCCGCGTTGTCTCGACCAGCGTTTGAGGGTTTCTGATGATGGCACTCGATCGACATGTTGTCGCAGATCGGTCATTAGTATGGTTGTGAACCTGTGAGCGAAGCCTGCACCAATGCGATATTGCAGTTCCTGTGCACCAGCTTGGAGACCTTGCAGAGCTTTTAATGACGATAGATCGATCGCTGGACTGCCATCATGTGAGGTGGAGGCTTCGCCGCGCACAAGTCGGCCAACAATGTCCATCTCGTCAGCAGCCTCATCGTACTTCCCATCATCAACAAGCTGATCTGTTCGCTTGACAGCCTCAACTATTTGCCCAACTTGCTCCGTCGCTCTCTGTAGCTTCTGTACATTCTGTCGTCTACGTCGCTTGGCAGCGACCTCAAGGCCTCCTACGGCGACTTCTTTGTCAAGTCTTCGCAGGTCCTCTCGTAAGCTTTGAATTTTGGCTACACTCTCTTCTGCCTCTGTCTGCAACTCTTTCAGGCTACCGAGCGCTGCGAAGAAGCCTGAACTCGCTGTACTGATTGAGTTGATCAGATGGACCTCCACCGTATCCATATACCAGCTCAGCTTCTCTTGTAGTATGGCGTTCGAGGCAAGGTTCTTGCGGGGTGCTTCGGTTGAGCCATTCTCTGATCTATTGCCTGGTGTCTGTCGAATGATTTCAGCGCGCTCAGAGACAATGTCGAATGTACGCGGGTCCTCGAGGTGGAAATCGTCATCGAAGTACACTACTGGTATGGTCGAGAGAGGTGTAGGCTCATTGCGGTTGCGACGATACTGTGAACTGCCCTTACGTCTCAGTTGTGGAGATCCTGGTGTCTCAGGTGGGGATAGCACGGTGGCAGAGGCTCTCCTGCTCAACGTAGGTGATGCAGGCCCATCTCGTGCAAGCTTGCCATCCAGTGCCTGTGTGAAGCGGTCCGTCTGATCTAACTCTTTCTCTTTCTTAGCTTGCTGTTCCTGCTCTTCTAATCTGCCGCGTTCGAATGTCTCTACGAGCGGACCTATGGTATCGAGGTAGTGCTGGAAGTTTTCGGCTGGGACCTGAGGTATGTTTGTCAGAGTGACCGGGGGAATGTCTCGGGTCGTCGGCGCTCTGTAGCCTGTAGCAGCGGCAGCGCTCGCAGGTGTATGAGGCAGGAGCCCTGTACGCACAATAGGCGCTTGCAGAAGTGTTGAGATTGCGTTCTCGCCAGCTTCGCGCAGAGTTGTGTTCCTGCGACCCTGTATGTCTAGACTGCCACCAATTGAGCTGACTGACTGGAAGGACGCAGCACTCCCTCGACGTTTGACAGGTCGAATGTAACTCGGTTGACGATATGGCGACTCCTGGCTGGGGAACGGATAGCCAGTGTGTTGTCCTCGAGGTGTTACAGGTGTCCGCGTGCTGTCCATTGATGCACGAGGCACGGATGAAGCCATGGCGATCCTGTAGGTGATAATTTCACGGGAATCATGTTCCTCATGTTCCTGATGGTGTCATGGTCGCGTGCTTCGGAAGTGTCTGGTGCGATGCTTTCCAACAGAACTTCTTTGTGCAGTATTCGCTACGTCAAGGTACCAGGTGTTAGCGATGTGTTCAACTACAACCAATTAGACGGGACAAATGCGATGAATGATGGAAGCTGCGCAGGGCTGCGTACACTCAGAACCACTTTAACACGCGTCACGAAAAAGTCGCGTACTGTCGCGTCTTCCCACCAGCAGCCCTCAAGCGACTACAACGCATTGCCCACTACATTGCGCATCAACTCTACGCACCATATACAGCGCCATGGACCGCGAAGGTACCTATTCGATCGGCTTCTGGGCAGACAATGCCAGCAACATTGGAGGAGAGGGTACCAACAGACAGATACAGCGACAGCTTGTAGACTTCATCTTACAATTCCAGATCGATAACACCTTCCCATACAGGTTTGTGTGTCAAGATGCGCGGTGATGCCTGTAGCTCATTCAATTACAGAGACCAGATCAGGGAGAATGTGCTGTCGAAGCAATACTACTGTGATGTTGATATAGCACATCTGATTCAGTACGACGAAGAGCTTGCACACAAGTTGAACAACGAGCCGGGAGAGGTCATTCCTCTGGTATGCATACGATATCACGTATGCTGTGGCTATACTGACGGATTCCCAGTTCGAAGCAGCGCTTAAGACCTGCACGCAGCGCATCCTATACCCTTCAAGAAGTGTGGAAGATCTCGAGCTATCCAAAGCACTACCAGAACACCAACTCCTCATCCACTCCTCCGTCTCGCAAACCTCGATTCGAGGTCTTACCGCCACAAACGTCTCCCATCTCGTACGAATACCTGGCATAGTCATCGGTGCCAGCACTCTGTCCTCGAAAGCCACGAGTCTGCACATCCAATGCAGGAACTGTGCACATACCGAGAATATCGTTGTCAGCGCAGGCTTCACCGGAATCACGTTACCGCGCACTTGTAGCAGAGCTAAAGTGCCGGAGGAAGGCGGCGACAGATGTCCGCTCGACCCATACTTCGTCGTGCACGAGAAGAGTCAGTTCATTGATCAGCAAGTTCTCAAGCTACAAGAAGCACCAGATGATGTTCCAGTCGGAGAATTGCCTCGACACATACTTGTCAGTGCAGATCGATACTTGGCCAACAGAGTCGTTCCTGGCTCACGATGCGTGGTGATGGGAGTTTTCAGCATCTACAACAGTCAGAAGAACAACAAAAACAGCGGCGCAGTCGCAATCCGGAATCCATATCTACGAGCAGTCGGCATACAGACAGACCTCTCACACAATCAAGCCGGAGGTCTTGGTATGCACTTCACAGAAGAGGAGGAACAAGAGTTCTTGGAGATGTCCAGACGTCCAGATCTATACTCTCTGTTCGCATCATGCATCGCACCATCCATCTACGGCAATGCGGATATCAAGAAGGCAATTACCTGTCTACTGATGGGCGGCTCGAAGAAGATTCTCCCAGATGGCATGCGATTGCGAGGAGACATCAATGTGCTGCTACTGGGTGACCCTGGTACGGCCAAGTCCCAGCTGCTCAAGTTCGTTGAGAAGTGCTCACCTATCGCCATCTACACATCAGGAAAAGGTTCTTCGGCAGCTGGTCTGACTGCATCGGTACAGCGTGACACCTCAACTCGGGAGTTCTACCTGGAAGGCGGAGCAATGGTGCTCGCTGATGGCGGTGTTGTGTGTATTGACGAGTTCGACAAGATGCGTGATGAGGATCGAGTGGCTATTCATGAAGCTATGGAGCAGCAAACTATTTCTATCGCCAAGGCTGGCATTACAACCATCCTCAATGCACGAACAAGCGTGCTCGCTGCAGCGAATCCGATCTTCGGAAGATACGACGACCTCAAGACGCCTGGCGAGAACATCGACTTCCAGACTACTATCTTGTCAAGATTCGATCTTATATTCATCGTCCGAGATGACCACGACAGGAACAGAGACGAGACTATTGCCAAGCACGTGATGGGCATACACATGAATCGACAAGCCACCTCGAATGACACGGCCGAAGCAGAGATATCTGTCGAGAAGATGAAACGATATATCTCGTACGCCAAGTCAAGATGCGCACCTCGTCTGTCACAAGAGGCAGCTGAGAAGTTATCATCGCATTTCGTCTCCATCCGAAGGCAAGTTGCCAGAGCAGAGGCTGACGCCAACCAAAGATCTTCAATTCCAATCACAGTCCGTCAACTCGAATCGCTGGTGCGAATCACAGAATCACTCGCCAAGCTCGAGCTGGCTCCTATAGCTACCGAGAAGCACGTCGACGAGGCCATTCGCCTGTTCCTTGGCAGCACAATGGACGCTGTCATGAGTGCTGGTGGTGACACGAGTGCCCTGGGACTGAGCGGCAATCGCGAGCTGGTCGAGGAGGTGCACAAAGTTGAAGATGAGCTTCGCAGGCGATTGCCCATCGGCTACACTAGCTCACTGGCGACGCTGCGGAGAGAGTTTGTCGACCGCAAAGGATACACCGAGCATGCTCTCAATCGTGCTCTGCAGGTACTGGTCCGGAGAGAAAGTGTACAATTCAGACGAGGAGGAACTCTTGTGCACAGGAGCGGTGTCTGATGCTCCGAGGAATGACGATGTGATGTTATCTTGCATAATCTTGAGACTAGCGAATGTATTATCAGACCATTTCACCTGGCATAGATGCACGAAGAGACGCAATGCACACCAGTAGTCCATCCCTAGGGACGGCACAAGCGGGTTCCTGCATTAGGAAAGCACAAATCGAACCATTGATCTCAAACTCAAAGTGAAACCATGTCTACTCAGCGTCCATTGTCCAGTTGTCAGAAGTGAATAACAAATCCTCGCCGACCACATACGATATCGCTACAGCATCGGGGACTGCTGAGACTCTTGGAAACATACTGTCAAAGCGATGAGCATTAGACAACGACAAGCCAAGCAGACTGCCAATGGCAGAGCAGAAGCCATCGCGAGCATCGTAGATCCAAAAACCGATCATACCCGATGGAGATTGCGAGACGTGAGAGGTCGTCAGACTTGGCATTATTTGTCTTCAGATGAAGAACTGAAAGCATGGCCTATGACAACAGCAGACAAGTGGTATCTCGGACTCGACACGGTGAGCGAGAAACTATCGATCCCCTGTTCAAGCTGACTAGTACAAGGGAGCAAAAGACCTACCACGTGCTGAGACAGCACTACAGGCAGCTGATAATGGTTTGCAGTACTTCTCGAAGCTACAATTAGAACCAGGAAACTGGGCCTGCGAGTATGGCGGTCCTATGTTCCTCATTCCTGGTCTCATCGTCACACTCTATGTCACCGACATGCCTCTTACACAGCCTGAACGGACTGAGATGATCCGATACTTGTTCCACATGCAGAACCTTGGCTCGAAGAACGGTGGCGACGGTGGATGGGGCCTACACATCGAAGCAGATTCCTCAGTCTTCGGCACAGCTATGAACTACACAGCACTCCGCCTGCTTGGCGTTCCAGCAGATGATCCTCGTATGCGGAAAGCTCGAGGCTGCCTCTACGATCTCGGCGGCGCTGTCAATGGACCGCACTGGGCCAAGTTCTGGCTCTCTGTATTGGGTGTAACAAAGTGGGATATTGTAAACCCAGTGCCACCTGAGCTGTGGTTGGTTCCCGACTGGGTTCCAATTGCGCCATGGCGATGGTGGATACACATGCGACAGGTGTTCCTGCCTATGGGCTTCATCTGGTCGAAAGGATGGCAGTACCCTCGAGCTGATTCAGATGAGCTCGTGCAACAGTTGAGACAAGAGCTGTTCCTGCAAAAGTATGACGAGCTTGACTGGGGACACTTCAGAAATGCGATCAGTCCTACCGACAACTTCCATCCAAAGACTTGGCTGCTGGACTTTATCAACCTCTGCCTCGTGTGGGTATGGATTCCGTTTCTACGCGGAGACTGGATAGTGAAGAGAGCTGAGAAGTGGTCGTGGGAGATGATACAACAAGAAGACGCCAACACCGACTTTTCCAACCTTGGACCCGTCAACGGTCCTATGAACCTCCTCTGTTGTTACATTCAGGAAGGTCCAAATGCTTACTCAGTACAGCGGCATCGCGACAGAATGCAGGACTTCCTCTGGCTGGGCAAAGATGGATATATGTGTAATGGTACGAATGGAGTACAAACCTGGGATACAGCATTTGCCATACAGGCGACGATTGCAACTGGCCTAGCTCATGACGAACGATATCACGACATGCTGCTGAAAGCGCTGAACTTCCTGGTGGACCAGCAGTTCGTTGAAGAGACGCAGGGATTCAATACTTCCGCAGCCTATTCGGATCCACCCACTGCGAAGACATCACCGCAGGCAGGCTATCGACAAGCACGTAAGGGTGGATGGGGCTTCAGCAACCGAGATCAGGGGTATGTAGTATCGGACTGCACAGCAGAAGCCTTGAAAGCAGTGTTGATGCTGCAAACTCTCGGGAGCAGCGGCGGCGGCGGCAACAAGAAGCCATTCCCTGATGTGCTCAACTTCGAGCGCCTTCGATGGGCTGCCGACATCATCTTGACAATGCAGAACGAGACTGGTGGAATAGCTTCGTACGAGCCTCGACGTGGACCCGAGTACACCGAGATGCTGAATGCTGCTGAGGTCTTCGGTAGAATCATGGTGGAATACGACTACCCAGAATGCACAACGGCTTGTGTGACTGGACTGCATATCTTCAGCAAGACGTATCCCGGCTACCGCACGAAGGATATCGAGATCTTCATGGGCAGAGCTGTTGAATGGATTCGAACAAATCAACGTCCTGATGGGTCCTGGTACGGCAGCTGGGGCATCTGCTTCACGTATGCTGGCATGTTCGCGCTCGAGAGCTTGGCCACACAAGGCGAGACGTATAGCACAAGCGAGAGGGTGAAGCGGGCATGCAATTTCTTCATTGGCAAGCAAAATGCCGATGGTGGATGGGGAGAGTCGTACAAGTCATGCGAGACCGGCGAATGGTGTGATCATCCTGATGGAAGTCAGGTCGTGCAGACGGCTTGGGTAAGTGGACCTTTGGGACTGACGAAAGTGCTCGAGCTCACCATTGACAGGCTGTCCTCGGACTATTGGAAGCTCACTATCCAGACCAACGGCCTATCGAGAAAGGTGTGCGTCTCATCATGGATCGACAGCAGAGCAACGGCGAGTGGTTGCAGGAAGCCATTGAAGGCGTCTTCAATAAGAGCTGGTAAGTCCATCGGGATGCATGAACGGTGCTGTAAACTGACCATGTGAATCAGCATGATCTCCTACCCGAACTACAAGTTCGTCTTCCCAATCAAAGCGCTGGGCATGTTCGCACAGCGTTTCGGCAACCAAAAAGTTCGATGAGTATCTGCCATGCAAAAGGAGATTTGAAGGTCGAGCACATATGCAATGCACTGGAGATGACGGCCAGCAGTCTCGATGCACATCCGTAGGTCGGTAATGGAACTTGCTCGATCGGCCTAGTGGTGCCACATGCTGAACGTGTCTGCTCGTGGCCATTGGCTGTACAGCAGAATCGCATATGCGTGCTCGTGCTCTCAAGCATGACACCCCTCTGTTGTGCCACCCTACCTCCAGAAGATCGCTCGTTGATGTGTGGTAATTCAGCCCAACGTAGATGCTAGTTGACATCACAATGGTGCATGGAGATCTCGTCTCGCAGTGGAGCTTGACTGATATGTGTCATGATCAGCAGCACCTTCACGCCTTGACTGGATCGTGCACACTGAAGGGTCGAATTATGCGACTGGGTCCCACCCAGTGCCGTCTTGGATGTGGCTGAAACTCTCTGCTTTTCAAGACGAGAATCAGCTTGGGAAGCTCGAGGAACGACATCGCTGGATTGTTGTCCTCACGCAGACATGTATTGGTGGGCTGGCGAGACATCGAACGCACCACAGGCAACTGAATACAGGGGTGTATTTCCCTGAACTCGATCTCTCGCTTGCTGGTATCACATCTCGTTGTTGAGTTGTGACAGGGTTGTCCCGGACTACATGCCTGCCTGGATCCCGGCAATGCTCAAGGAGTAGACGGCGCTCAACAGAGCGTAGCATAGTAGGAGGTAAGAAGCTTGAGCTGCGTTGCCCTCCAAATTGGACTTGAAGCAGCATTAGTTGAAAGGACTGGTCAAAGATGGTTGCATATGTCAGACGTGCGGCAGACCATGCAGCTGCGAGGTGTTTGCGGCGTGTTCGCGATGTGCTCGAGCTCTGGTTGTATGTCATGGGCCAATCTGTGATCAAGCATCGAGACCAGACGAAACTCTGGTCGCGCTGCACCCAGGCTCGACTCATGCGCCTCGTCGCCATTACGCGCCACTGCAACCTGAGAAGCGATCGTGCAGTGCGGAGGCCTTTTTGCAGCTTTCTTGTGAGCAGGATTGTCATCCTTCCTAGTCCTATTCCTCCCGTGCACGAGCGACGACGTTCATCATGAGGCCTGTGTGTCTTTAGTGACCCGCCTATCCCCTAAAATTGCTTCTTGACTTGCCGCGCTTTTCCCAAGTAGCAAGTTCGAGGTAGCTTCTCACAGCACGATCAGCGACATCATCTTCAGTGGCCCAGTCATTGTAGCACTGTGCTCTGTATATTTCGTCCTCAACTTCACCTGAGGCTGCTTCTCCTCATCTATCGAAAGTCATCGCCAAGCGCAGTATTGCCAGTGGCTTGAAAACATCATCACAAATTGCAGCTGGTCTCACCACTGCCGATCATCAGCAATACACCCGTTTCCTCGCTCCTGCGTCTAACCGCTTCTTCTTCAGACCTCTCCTTCGGAGCATTGCTTTGGCGTACGGCGTTGGTCGGATCATAGCGAGCAAGAGATAGAAACACGATACGGGAAACTGCCTTTTTGGCAACATCTGCACAAGAGCTTTGAGAGCGATCATCAATCTCGAAGAGCTGGGATCTTCTTCAATCAAGGTTAAGCAGATCGAGGAGTTAAGATCATCCAAGACACAAACAAGACATGGCTACACCGACCCAGAACCAAGCCTTCGGAGGCGGCAACTCATATCCAACACCCAGCACGGCGACTTCAACCACGGCTGGCTCGCAACCAGCTCAGAATGCCCCAAGCTATGCAGAGTCCCGTCCTACGCCATCAGCTGCGTCTTCTTTCAGCCAGGGGCCCGGCTACGACAAATACTGTATCATTCACATTGCTACGACCTGCGATGAGCACGGTGTTTACGTCACCAAGGACAGTGCCGAAGTGATTGAGATTGGCTGGGTTGTGGTAGATGCTCGCGAGCCGAATCTACCGGAGGTCAGTACTTGAAACGATGCGGAAGGGAGCCTCTTCTGACTTGAAATAGCTGCACCACCAATCCGTCCTCGTTCGCCCGACAAACACACCCATTACTCCACTATGCACCTCTCTAACCACTCTCACCTGGGAACACGTCAAGAACGCCGGCAGCTTTCGAGAAGCAATCGGCGCGATAGACTCTTACATCTCTGAGCATCTCATTGACAAGAACGCAGGCCCAGCCGCTTCTCCGAAGTTCGCTTTCGTCACATTGAGTCCGTGGGACCTGCGTGTTCAGATGCCACGAGAGGCGCGTGACAAGAATGTTGTGCTGCCTGCTTATCTGCAACACCCAGTCCTGTTCGGCCTCCGACAAGAATATCAGACCTTCCAATCACATCACCCAGAGACTCTCGCTTTCTCGTCGAGCAGTCTATCCTCCATCTGCGCTGGTCTCGAAGTCGAAGAGGTCCGCTCCTCTGGCAAGGTCACCGGTGGCTTACCGTTCCATCTTCAAGCTCTCGCTCCCTCGTCGCCTCGCCGGGCACTGGAGGAAGCGCTAACATTGACCAGATGTCTTCGCAGCCTCGTACAGAAGTCACGTCCCTCCCAGAGCAACCCTTCGGGCGATCCTGATGTTCTTGCTAGAGCTCTCGATGCTCGCAGCGATGTTAGAGCTTTCCTCGGCGAGCGTTCCAAGGTCCTGCATCTTAGCGGATTGCCACATGACACAACTCAAAGCGAGCTTGAGAGCTGGTTCACGCAGTACGGTGGCAGGCCCATTGCATTCTGGACGTTAAGGACACCTGAAGGAGGGAAGCCTAGCGGCAGCGGTTTCGTTGTCTTCGGCAGCCATGAAGAGGTGAGTTTACGATCCCAGCCCAATTTCAGCTGCAAGTCTGTCGGCATTCTACAAAGACGAAGGACACCTGCCAAATCACTTATCGAGCATATCATGGCTCCTCGTCTTCGCCGCATCTACTTACACTTACTACACTATCCTTTGCCCTTTCTCGCTACTATCTCATCATGTTTTCCGACGATCGCATCACTCAGCAGTTCATAATTGACTTGATTTATCAGGCTGCCGAAAGCCTCAGCATGAACGGTCGAGCTCTCAACGACAGAGCCATAGAAGTCTCGCCGTCTTCCTCTCGCGTTCTCGATCGTGCTGCGGCATCTCAGCCTCCAGGAGCTCCACCACTCCTCACGCCATTTCCTCCGTCAAAGAACCGCCCACGACCAGGTGACTGGACCTGCCCAAGTTGTGGCTTCAGCAATTTCCAACGTCGCACAGCATGTTTCCGATGCTCCTTCCCGGCAATGTCGGCTGGACCAGACCCATACGCTGCACAGTACGGCATGCCACCAAACCCTTACGGCGGTTCAAGCTATGGACATCCAGGCATGATGGGCGGCCCACACGTTCAAGGAGGAGGATATGGCAACATGCACAATATGAGCGGCTCAAGCGGTCGTGGAGGAGTCGTGCCGTTCCGGGCAGGCGATTGGAAGTGCGGAAACGAGGGCTGCAACTATCACAACTTCGCCAAGAATGTCAGCTGCTTGCGCTGTGGTGCATCACGAAGCAATGCTGCTGTCGTCGCTGAGGGCGGTATGTCGAACTTCAACGCGGGTGGTTTCGGAGGTCCTCCAAACATGGGTGGCAACTCATACGGTGCAATGCATCCAGGCCAAGCTCCACCATATGCCAGCTCTGGCATGCCAGGTCCTCCGGGAGGCTTCGGTGATCAGTCATTCGGACCTCCATCGTCCTTCGGAATTCCCTCTGGAGGACCACAGTCTTTCGTCCCAGGCGGGTACTCTCAGATGCCTGGCAACGCCAATCAAGGTGGTTTCGACAGCCGCACGGAGCAGGCTTTCAACCAAGGCAATGCAGCACCGAGCGGTGCTCCGAACAACTATGTCAATGGCAGTTACAACAACTCCGGGTACGGCAGCAACGAGAACTCAGGAGATCCATTCTCCTTCCTCAGCTCCGGTATGGGTAACCTTGGCCTCGACGACAGTCAGCGCCGCAACGGTCAGGGACCAGCAAACGCGAAGTCCCCTCAGTAGTCTCGAGGATGGATGCAGTGTCAGCATGGAACACGACCGGCAGAGATCAGCGCCGTGTAAAACAGATTGAGCATTGTGGGTGTAAAAAACAAAATGGCACAACAAAGGGACGATGTCGGCTTTTTTAGCGAGGCGTCAAGGAGAGTGTTCGAACAAAAGATGGTCCGGCTATACAGCGAAGCATATGGAGTTCTCAAAATTTACAGTGCATGCTGTTCCGGCGAGGTGCATGGGCATCAACGTGATGGTGGCGAGAATGTCACACCATCTTCGGGCAGGCTGGTGGGTTCTCGAGGCGAAGTTTTCATATTCCTGAAGGGACTGCTCGTGCTTACTCAAACATGAGGATATGTATACAGCATTACCAAGGTAAATAGAATTCTCTTCTACAAGAATGCATTCACTAGAAGTCATATACAATGGCTCGTGCGTGGTTCTATCTTCAGCTGGCACTACTTCTTGACTGGGAACTTCCGACTCAGCCAATCTCTCAGAAGGCTGGCGATCTCTTCTGGTTTCTCATACAGCACCCAATGACCGGAGTCGACCACCTTCTCCTCAAGATCAGCGACCAGACCTTGGTCTTTGGTATCAGACATGAGGTCTGTACGACACACCCAGTCACCAGTCTGCCCAATATAGAGAAGTGGCACCTCGATCTTGCGTGCCTGGTCGTTGGGTGTGTTGCAAAGAGTTCGCTCATCCTCCAGCATTGTATTGTTCTTGAGCGAGTGGTAATAGTTCACCGGGCCTTCCAGACCGTCGCGACTCAATCTTTTAATGAAGGATGCTCTGACCTTCTCAAGATCAGGATATGGCTTTGACTGTACGATTTTGTTCTGATATGGACCTGTCTGGTTGATGTAGTCTCGGAAGGCATTGGGCGTGCAGAACATCTCTCGCATCCAGATGTCACGGCCGTTCTCCTCGGGTTTCGGCGATGGGTAATTGCCGTTATTGATCTCCCAGAAGCGCTCGAGGTTCTCACGAAGCAAGTTTGCAGCATCTGGAGCTGTGAAGAACTTCCAGTACTCCCATTGCGGGTAGCCAAAACGCTTGGAAGTTGCATCGTTGACGGTGTCTAGGTCGAAGGGCTCTTCCGAGGGCACCTGATATGCCAGCGAGATCAAAGACAGTCCTACGCAGCGCTTCTTGTGGTACAGATAGAAGCGCTGTGAAGTGGCAGAACCCCAGTCGTGGCCTTTTGATGTCAGCATTTGTCGCTGAACAGCACTTGGGACTCACCAATCGGAATGACATTATTGGGGACCCCCTCATGGTCGAGGATTTGTGCAATAGCATCGGCTTGTTTCTTGTAGTTATACAAGACTGCATCTGCTGGTTTGGAACTATTACCCATGCCAAGCAGGTCCACAGCAAGCATAGGATATGGGAGATCCTTGAGCTTTGCTATAGCACCCTCCCACATCAATGCATGATCTGGGAAGCCATGAACGAACAACAGTGTTGGTACTGCTGGGTTGAGTTTCTCTTGGAAGCCAGGTGAGGTGTAGTAGCTGTATGTTAGGCTATGAGGCTTGGTGATGATCGATTTGTTCTGGAAGTCGTCCATTGTGCTGTCGAGAGTCTCGACAATCGTCAATCACTTGTTGTAATATAACCCTTGATCCGTTGTGAGAGTGATGTCTAGCTATATAGGCATGCCGCTCGACCTGCCTGAGCATTATAGTTGAGCGCTGGATCGAACGCCACATGGCTAGGTGAAATAGAGGGGCTCGTGAACCATTCGATTAGTGCTGTACACCAAGAGGAAACTGTCGCGGGAGTGGAGAGCATAAGAGGCTGTGACGTGTATGTTCTAGAGCATCGTGTTTGTCATTCACGGACCTCTGGAAGATAGTTCGATGTAAACTCCGAGCAGCTCATGCGCAACCCAGTTTTCGTGCAGTAGATGCATTCGTGGCACATGTCGGTGATAGGTTCGCTAGTCAAGGAATTAGTACTGCTTTCGGTATGCATCATCTCGAAGCTATCCTCCAGTGTTCCTGGTGACCAAACGATGATACCATAAGTATTGCGTCTTCGAGCTTGATGGTTCCGAAGAATAGGCATAACGGGCAGACATCTGATGGCGACTTGCTGGAGATATGGTCACAGTCTAATCAGACTTCCGAGCATTAGCACTTGCTGCCATAGGATGGCTTTTATAAAGCTGCCGGTCTGATCAACAAATGGTTTGGCAATCGCTAGCATCCGATCACAATGTGCCACAGCGTTGGTAGCATAGACACCAAGAACAAAGTCACACCACCATTGCAGAGCCACCACTGGATATGTCCTTACCTATGATGATTCATTGGTTGCACGTCTGGATACATCGGACGCTGCCCAGAACGATCGACCAAGATAGCCGTGAACATTCGTAGTGCAAAGGCCTTTACACAAGGTGCTGAACAACTGTATAGCAGCGATAACCAGCACTTATTGGCGTAAATCTTCGTTAATCATCGGGCGATCTTCAAGTGCGAGGATGTGAGCGCCTCGCTCGGCTTGACATCCAGATTGCGGCCTTCGATGAGCTATGCTATTGTGCTGTAGCGCTGCAATCTCTAGCTGCGTTACACACCCTCTGACAGGCGGGAACTCATGTATGCGAGTTCATCGTTGATCTGAGAGGACACGAATGCCTCTAGTGCTACGCAAAGTGCAGCGGAGTTTGTGCCAAGAGCTGGCGACTCTCGTAAAACCCTGCCAAAGAAGCCTGCGACGACGTCAGCACGCTGCTAAAGGACTTGAAGTGTGAATAGACTGTGCTACGAAAGACATGTGATCAGATCAAGTGTAGTTTTTTGTGAAGATAAGTCCGCATACAGCTCCCGAAAGAACCGTTGGAATTGCAGAATCCTTTATCCATCATGTCGGAGGTGATGCTGTTGTTGATACATACCAGCTAGGTCGAGATATAGCCCATAGGCATAAACAGCATGCCAACAGTATGAGGTTGATGTACGGGATGAAGTGCGTCGCGTAAAATTGGTGATTATACTGGCACTTGCTGAGCTAACCTAGTTTAGCGCCTTTCGCGTGTCGAAAGGCGTTCAAGACCTCATGCCGTAGGACTATCGAAATGTTTGATATCTTGCGTCCTCACACACCCACCTTCTCCTAGCTCGAACCTTGACCTCGTCGACCAGACTGTGCAGAGTCGCACTGTTGCGCATAGTCTGGCGCATCCCACCAACGACTGCCTATCGCCAAGATAAGAGCTTCGATTTGATCAGCAAGGACTCCTTGCATACGCACATCTCGACCTCACGCACCAACGGCGAACACAATGTCCCGACACGACTACGATCGCGATGTCAAGATGGCTAGCTCGCCAGGCAGTTCAGACCTATCTGAAGTACCGTCTGAGGAGGACGATGACCAAACTAGTATTGCGGACATCTCCTCGCGACCAAGCGTAGACCGTACCCATGCAGACAACGATCACTCGCATCCTTCGAAGAGAAGGAAGACTGGCAACGGCACTTCCCTCCATGTCTCCTACGAACGCGCATCTTCTTCCCAGCCAGAACCCGAAGACGACATATTATCTGTTTCAGAAGACAGCTTTGGCAGTGCGCCTGGCTCACCTACACACGATGAATATGCGGTGCGCGACGAGGCGCAGATGGAGTGTCTGTGGAAGGATTGCGACTATGGTCGTGCTCAGAACAACGATGACCTCGTCTCGCACGTTCAAAGCACACACTGCGCGACTGGTGGTCCAAAGAGATCAAAGTATATCTGCGAGTGGGGCGAATGTCAGAATAAGAAGGCCAATGTGCATCCATCCAACTATGCATTGAAGGCACATTGCCGAAGTCACACAAAAGAGAAGCCATACTATTGTGCATTGCCAGGTGAGACCACTCAAGAGATGCTGCGAGCAGACGGACTGACAGACCTACAGAATGTGACAAAGCCTTCACTCGATCTGATGCTCTTGCGAAGCATATGCGCACAGTGCATGAGCCAGAACCTGCAAAAGGCGCAGGCCCAAACACATCTGCCTTCCTCGACCCGCCGAATGTCCTCAAGAAGCCTCTGGTCAAGACGGCCAACGGCACAGTAGCACGAGCAGCACCAGCATTCGCTTATGATGAGAACGGACGTGAGATCGACCCGTCTCCACCTAATGACAACATCACATATATCCCAGCACATCATCCGATCACTGGCCAACCTGGCTTCATGATCCACTATCCTCCTGATGTGCATTTCTCGACCTGGGAAAGCTCTATACGTGCAGACGAGCTGATGCGTGTGCTCCGACATCAGGTGAAGTGGGCAGAGGACGAGAGTAAGGTCCTGGAGCAAGAAAACGCCGAGCTAGAGCGTGTCCGGCGGGAAGAATGGTCGCTGAAAGAAGCACTACTTGATGATCTGACCAAGACTGAGCAGACACGCGCTGGCAGGTCTAAGCCGCGTAGGGCGCCTCTTGTGACTGCACTCGAGACAGTCGAGGCAGCACCAGAAGTCGAGCAAGCACCAAAGCGAAGGCGACCTGCTGCTGCACGTCGATCTCGTGCTAAGGAAGTAGTCAAGACTGAGCCAGTCGAATTGACACCAGCTCAGGCACCACCAGCAGATGATGGCGATGTGTATGGAGAGCCAGACACTTCTCCGCCTCCAACCGGTGCATCCGGAGGCTTTGATGGAGATGACGATCCGTACGACAACTATGTGCAAGGCATGATGAAGCGAATGCAGGAGCGCAAGTCAGGCATTGGAGAGGACGATGAAGATAGCATCAAGGCTGTCAATTAATTCATTGTACGATCGTGTACCATATATCGAAGAGCTCCACCCTTGTCCCTGACGTGACTATCAACGCCTCGCGCAGCATTAGCGCAGTGAATGTTGAAACAGAACATGGAGAAAGTTTGACCTTGACACCTGTCTGTAGCACGGAACAATGAAGCGCCTCGCGCAGTGACACAACAACACGATCTTCACGCCATGGATGTGAGTGTCTGCGAACAACGACTCAAGCATTTCTGACGTACCACCAGATTCTCGCAATTCATGCCTTGGGGACAGCTAGCTGGCTCACCATCCAAGCACTTCCCTTGCTGTTCGCGCCCTCGTTGATCACGACGCTCCTGTCACAAGATCCACATCGTATCACAGACCTCGAGACGTATCTCTGCCGCTCGCTGGGCCTCATACTCATCAGTGTCGCTCTCCTGCAGTTCCTGCTCACTGGTCTTGTGCCGCTACGTGTTGGACAGAGGGTGGCCTTCACGAGTCTCAATGATTCGGTTACTGCTGCAAAGAGCCCATATCAAAGAGCATCGTTGACGATTATCACGATCTATTTCGCCCTCGCAGCGTTTTATGCGTACACGCAGGTCACAGTCAGCTTCTCGTTCGCATTTGCAATTGGCCTTGTCGGAGATACAGCATTGTTTGCGCTGGGACTGTGGGTGCTGCTTTTTGGCAATGAGAAGTCCAGCATAAGCAAGAGCACGGGTGCAGACAAGAGGACCAGCAACTATCCTTTCGAAAACAAGGAGAGTGCTAAAGAAGCCAAGAAGCGTGAGAAGGAGAAGGAGAGGGATAAGGACAAGGATAAGGAAAAGGAAAAGGACAAAGAGAGCAGAAGCAGTCTCAGAAGAAGCATATTGAAGTCGCGGTAGAGAGATTGGCACAAAAGCGTTGTATATTGGCCTGCATATGCATTGGAGTTGGTATTGTACAGCTGTAGTAGCGAAAGCTCGCGGGATACTGGTAACAGGAGAGCTTATATGCTGCGAATATCTATTTGTCCGTCCTCCTCTTGCCTTGGTTGCGGACGCGATCTTGAACGAGATACTTGTTGACGTTCCTCTTCTTGCGTGTCTTGTATCCACCTTTGGCCTGGGAAAGTCAGTAGTGCTCGTCCGAACGATTGTCTAACTTACAGGAGTGCCCCAGATGGACACCGGGTGGACGTGACCCTTGCTTTTACCACGTCCTCCACCATGAGGATGGTCAACAGCGTTCATTGCCAGACCACGGACTGTCGGTCGAATGTTGAGCCATCGACTTCGTCCGGCCTTTCCAAGTTGTCGAAACTGCCAGGTGGGATTGCTAGAGACGCCAATGGTGGCACAAGCATCAGCAGCAACACGTCGAAGCTCGCCACTCTGCAGTCTCACTGTGACATCCTTGACCACCTGGTCGACCTCATCCTTCGAAATGATCGTCGCATATGTGCCTGCGCTTCGACAGAATACAGCTCCTTTCTTCGCCTGACTGCCCAGACAGTAGACTTGCGTTCCCAGTGGTATCATCTTTACCGGCAAGCAGTTGCCACGAAATGCTGTCCTTGCTGCGAGAAGACCAGGATCGATGACACCACCCATGCTGTTGAGAAGTTCTCGCGTGATGCCAGCTCGGAAACTCTCAACCACATCTCCTGCCCGCATGCCCTCCGACGCAATGATATAGCTTTTTGCCTTTGAGACGGAGTGCTCGATGAGCGCTAGATGAGCGGATCGGTTTGGGTCGTACTCTATCCGCTCAACAATCTGCTTGCCAGGCTCTGCTCTTATAAAGTCCACGGTCCTGATTCTCCTGCGATGGCCACCACCGTGATGTCGTACCGTGACACGACCGGTGTTGTTTCGTCCACCTTTTCCATGACCCAATTTCGGATATGTCAAATTTCTCAGTGGTCCTCCTTTCCAAAGGTGGTCATTGATGGGCCGAACGAGATGGCGCACACCGGGTGTTCGTGGCTTGTACCTTTTCATCTGGAAGCCGGTTTTCCGATCTCGAGAGCTCTGGGCCGATGGTGCGATCGCATCTGTCTCGTCCGTCACTGCGACCACAGGTTCAGCGATTGTTGATGCATTCCTGCGGATTATTGATAGAAAACCTCTGCATTGCAGGCAGACTGGCCGTATCCGTGGCTGCAGCATCATGTGTAGAGCAAGCAGCAATGACCACTGGTGCTTGCGATGCAGGTCAAGAGCGCGATGACAACACTGTGAAGACGGTACCAATATGAGCTATACAGTGCTGCATTGGAGTTGATCTCGATGCAAAGGCACGGCCCGCTTCTACGGGAAGTCACGCTTCTTCGCGATTCCTCGCGCGCTGGCTAGGCTGACTGGGCAACGAGAAATCTGAACAGTGAAGAGGCAGCAGGAAGGCAGTCTGCACTCTTGAGCAGGACATACATTCCTTGCAGCAGAGTATTACTCGACGTCGAGGGAGCATTGAGAAAGTCTAACAACACGCTTGTGTCGAGCCATCGCCAAACACGTCATATTGGACGTGTTGAAATCACGACGACATCGCGAGCATTGACCCGCCGTGGCTTTGTTGTTCGACTACAACACACGCGCTTGCCCGATCCCCGATCCATCCACACCTTCAAAGCTGAAGCTCTGCAACCTTCGACATTCTCAACACCATCCCTCGACCTCCTCAAATCGCGTCCAAAGTCCTTCACTGTGACTTCATCGTCTTCTCCTCTCTTGGGGCAAGGTGAACTGCAGCTCAAGACACGTCTTGTGAGACTGCACAGCAGCTTATATCAGATTCATCTTGTCTGCATCTCTTCGCTGCCATTCTGCATATACCTCAAGATACGACTACCCTCAGACATCCACATCCTCCTCGACGCATCGACTGCCTCCTGGACGACTCAAAGCCACTATACAGCAAGTTTCACGTGCACTTGACGTGCATCTGATGGTATGTTATGGTTATATATACAAACACTTCAGAGCAGTGCTGATCGTGTTTCTCTCAGCTTTGACAGCTTACACAACACGCATACATCATCCATTGGCATACCTACTGCTCGTAGCATACCAAGCATACTATACCCATGGCTCCAGTAGGTCTTTATACTTGAAGATGTGCTCTCGCACGTCGAGCACAATCACGTAGACCAGACACTAACACAAGCCACAGCCACGAGTCACCGCCCGTCGTGGCATCACGGATGAGAATGCGGAAAACAACCTCGCATCGACGCGTGTGACGCGTGCAAAAGCTGCAGCTCTTGATACAACTGGTGATCCTTCAAAGAAAGCACTAGCAGTCAAGCGTGCCACGTCCACCACTACTGCAAACACACTTGGACCTCGCAAGCGAGCAGCATTGGGAGATCTTAGCAACGTCGCCAAGAATGAGAATGTAGAGGCTGCAGAAGGCAAGAAGATTGGCCTCAAGCCAACACTTTCAAAGGCTACAAAGCCTGCAGGCATTGTCAAGCAGCAGGCTGCACGCACCACAACGACCAAGACTGTCCTTGGTCAGAAGTCTCTCAACGGTTCGTCCGAGCTCAAGCGTCCTGCTAGTGGGTCTGGCATTGGCGGTCCAGTCGTCAAGAAGCGAAACACTTCAGCCTCCAAGCCTGCCAGCCTTGCTGAAGACAATGAGGAGAACATCGCTCCACCAAAGAATGGCGTCACAGCACTCAACAAGAACTCCAAGTTCAAGTCGACTACTGCTCCAGTTGACATCTACGTCGAGAGTGATGTCGATGAAGACTACAAGACACTTGAAGAACTTTCCAAGGAAGCTAAGGACCTTGATGCAGAAGATCTTGACGACCCTCTCATGGTCGCCGAATACGTCCACGAGATCTTCGACTACATGAAGCAGCTCGAGATCGCTACCATGCCAAACCCAGATTACATGGTCGACCAGCTCGAGCTCGAGTGGAAGATGCGTGGCATCCTTGTCGACTGGCTCCTCGAGGTGCACACTCGTTTCCGACTCCTGCCTGAGACTCTCTTCTTGGCTGTCAACATCATTGATCGCTTCCTGTCGATCAAGGTTGTTCAGCTCGACCGACTCCAGCTGGTCGGCGTCACAGCAATGTTCATTGCCAGCAAGTACGAAGAAGTTCTCTCACCACACGTGCAGAATTTCAAGCACGTCGCCGACGATGGCTTCACTGAGTCCGAGATCCTCACTGCTGAGCGCTACCTCCTGTCGTCACTCAACTACGACCTCTCGTACCCCAACCCTATGAACTTCCTCCGACGTATCTCGAAAGCCGATAACTACGACATCCAGACCCGTACTCTCGGCAAATACTTGCTGGAGATCGGCTGTCTCGACCACCGCTTCCTGCAGTATCCACCAAGCAGAGTCGCTGCTGCTGCGATGTACTTGTCACGTCTGGCTCTCGACAAAGGAGAATGGGATGCCACTCTTGCACACTACGCCGGCTACACGGAACACGATATCCAGCCAGTGTTCAAGCTTATGGTCGACTACCTTCACGGTCCCGTCGTCCACGAGGCATTCTTCCGCAAGTATGCGAGTAAGAAGTTCATGAAGGGTATGTCAAATGTAAGCTCTCTTAACTTGATGCTGACCTCATCACAGCTTCAATCCTCCTTCGCCAGTGGGCCAAGAAATGGGCACCAGTCTATCTCGACTGTGGTTCAGACACAGCTAGCAGCGGCAAGAACTCTTCCACCTGAAGCACAATGTTTTGGTCTGAAGCTAAACGTGAATAGTTGCTGGATCGACGTGGTTCCATCAAGCTGGTCACGCTCATAGATGTCGACGAATAATCCACTTCGGAGTCGGAGTCAGTTACTCTATCCGTGAGCTCTCTGTTAGCAGTGGTGCGTCACATGAGGTGGATACATGTACAGCGCCGTCGTCGCCGGGGGACCTGAGGACGTGAAGCGATGGTCGGGAAAGTCGAAGACGGTCGTGAGGCACACCACACGAGAAGACGATGAATCCTGATGCTGGTCTTGCTCCGGCCTCTGCCATGCGGCAAGGCAACCGAAACAACAGCAAGCAAGCATCTGCTTGCATTCATGACGGTACGGAGTTAGTCGGGGCCTAAGTTATGGTCTTGCTTTGAGGCGTTTTGGTTAAGAGTGATATGCGAGGGCAGCTATTCGGTCCAGTAGCATGTTACAAAGCATCAAATTTGTTCAACATCAGCCTGTCAGGCACCGCTCAGCTCTGGTCTGCGACACATGCCTGAGGTTTCTTGTCATTTCGCGTTCGACGATCATCATGTTGTCCATCTCATGTACGGCACGGTTGAGAATGCTTGATTGGAGGATGTGCGGTCGGCCGACGGTGATTACAATCCTTCCGATCCAGCTGAGCTTTTGATACGACGGATGCGAGATGGTGGTTGGCATTGCTTACTACTCTGCAACCGAGAAGGAACACTCTTGGGTAGATGATGCGTGCACGTTGTAGCCTGCGAGAACACCTTGGAATCCTTCTGCCTTGTGGCCCTCTGTGTCAGTGCACACTCCCTTTTGCCAACCCAGACAGTATCGCTGCCAATGTGTAGCTTTCTCAACGAACACTACCTACATTACTAACATTCCTGCCCTAAGCCTGCAGGCCACGAGCGTCACTCCAGACACCTCTTCTTCACCCAGCATTCTTGGGAGCGGCTGAAACGCATGGGAGCTGCATTAGTCGGACCCCTCGTAGTCGTCGCGCATCTACCTTACTCATTCTCAAACGCCACAGTATTCCTCTCCTCTACACGGTCCTTTATCTCTGGCATCAGACGGGCCTATTGACGACCCTCCAACGCTCTGCGGCTATCAGCCCGCCTCACGTCCGCCAGAATGCCTGCACGAGAGAACCCGGACGAAGATAGCTTCGACTTCAATGACCTGACGCGACAAGGCTCGAATGACAAGCAGGACGACCAGACAGAAGCACGACGCGGGTCACAGGAAGACACCAACGAGGTACCGAAGCCTAAGCGCATTGCTTGTGTGCTGTGTCGGAAGCGCAAGCTCAAATGTGACTCGAAACGGCCATCCTGCTCGACCTGCGTGCGCCTGCAGCATGACTGCTCCTACGACGAAGTGAGGAAGAAGAGTGGACCGAAGCGAGGCTATGTTAAGGCGCTCGAAGCACGACTTGCGCAGGTCGAGACATTGCTCAAGACACAAGATGATACACCAACAGACAGTAGGCCGTCGATTGGCAGGAAGGAGTCGGAGCGTAGCAATGGCGTTGACATGACTGGACCTGGTTTCCACCCAAATATTGCTATGCGCTCAGTGATGGGCGATGCCAACACTATGTTGGACGAGACTCTCAGCATGCCTGCTAATGAATCGTTTCCATGGGAGATGATCGGCTTAGGACTGGACGAACCATTACCCGCACAGGATGTCATTGACGACCTCAACCAGGCATACTTCGACAAGATCCATCCGTCTGTCCCAATGTTACATCGACCTCGTTACTACGCTGCGATGAACCTCGCGCCACATATGAGACCTCCAATAGCCCTACGATATGCCATGTGGGCACTTGCGGCAGCCGCGCTGGACAAGTACGAATCGCTACAAGAGCACTTTTACAATCGTGCACGAAAGTACCTTCAACAAGACGAGATGCGAGGGCACGGCGAGAATATGATCACGGTTGCTCATGCACAAGCCTGGATCCTGGTTGCGACTTTTGAGTTCAAGATGATGTTCTTTCCTCGAGCATGGATGTCTGCTGGACGAGCGAGCCGGCTTTGCCTTATGATGGGCCTGCACCGCATCGACGGCTTCGGTCTTGACGTCAAGCAGTGTCTACCACCACCCAAGGACAATACAGATAGGGAGGAGCGTCGACGCACATTCTGGATGGCCTTCTGTGTTGACCGCTATTCGAGCATTGGCACGGGCTGGCCTATGGTCATGGAGGAGAAGGACATATCGACCAACCTACCAAGCGATGAGGAGTCCTTCGAACTCAACAAGCAGTCAAAGAGCATGCGGCTCGACGAGGCGCTTGAGCCTGCTGGTGTGCCTCACCTTACTGCATTCTCTGGCGTTGTGCTCGTCGCGTGTCTCTTTGGCCGTAACCTCACACATCTGCATCGACCTGGCCCTGACGACAATGACGACGACCTCAATGGAGGCTTCTGGAGACGGCATAGGGCCATGGAGAATATCCTGCTCGGGACAGCACTAGGTCTACCGGACACATTGAGACTACCCAATGGTGTCAACAACCCTAATATCGTGTTCACGAACATGAGCATCCACACGTCCGCCATCTGCTTGCATCAAGCGGCTATCTTCAAGGCTGACAGGAACCGAATGCCTGCACGAATTTCGGCAGAGAGTAAGATGCGATGCATCTCAGCTGCAGCTGAGATTGCCACAATCATGCGCACGATTAGCCATATTGATCTCAGCACGGTATGATCCCACGAGGTCTGCACAATCACACATACTAACAACACCACAGCTCAATCCATTCATATCCTTCTGCCTCTACGTCGCCTCTAGGGTGTTCGTCCAATATCTCAAGTCAAGACCAAAAGACGCCCAGGTCAGAGCATCGCTGCAGTTCTTGCTTTCAGCCATGCACGCAATCAAGCGGAAGAATCCACTCACCGAGTCATTCCTCGTACAGCTAGACGTCGATCTAGAAGGCGCTGGTCTTGAGAACACAAGTGCCCTCCGAGCTTCGCTACCACCCTTTCAACCGAACCGCGAGATGCCTGGTTGTCCTTATTCACAGCTCGCCGACGGCACAAATGGCAGGCAGCACGCCTTCGCATATGGCGATCAGGGTGTTGCGGTCTACAACAATCCAAATAGCACAGGTGCAGGGGTTGTGCCATCACAACCTACGAACAACGATACTTTCGCCTATAATGCTGATGATATGGCTGATTTGTCGACATATGCTTCATCTGCACAAATCCATCTACCTAACCGGCAAAGAACGCCAGGCTCGTTACACTCGAGTACATACCACAGCTCTTCGAATGACAACTACAACGTCTACCAGAACTCATCAAGCGTGCAAGAGATGGACACAAGCCCGGATACCAGTGGACGCGGGCAGAACACGCCCAGCTCTTCCTCATTGCACAACATCTCATCTCACACTTCCAACACTGGCTACTCGCCTCCGACAGACCAAAATGTACATTCACAACACAACGTCAACATCGACGGTTCGCAAAATCCATTTGATATCAATAACACAACCTTCTCCAGCTTCGACATGAACTCCTTCCCTGCTACGGCATCGCATCAGCAAGAGCCTGGGTATATTCTGCCAGCAGAATGGGGCTCGACAGGCTTGACGCCTGGCGCGACTACCGGCATGACGCCAGGTTCCGAGCTTCTTAACATGGGCATCACGGAAGCAGAGTGGCAACAGATGATGGACGGCTTCACCAATTCTGCTGGCGCGGATAATTGGTCGGCCACTATGACTATGGAACACAGCGAGCAGATGGAGGCTCTACTCGCTTCACGACGATAAACGTGCTATTCATGATACCAAGTGTGTTTGGCGTTCGAGGATGGTCGAGCATGGCTCTAGGCTAGATCGTGGTAGTTTAGACTTGTTCGTGTGCTCAATACAGTAGCTCTCTACTCGATTGCTTTCCGAAGTGGTGCATGTGCACACTTTCGTGATTGTCCAATTACTGCAGCAATGCTTGCTTCCGCTATGCAGGCGACTTTGCTAGTAGCACATGCTCCTCATCCAGTACCCACAGCCAGTATCAGCAGCATCCCTCGCTCGTCTTTAAGTCAAGTCGAAGTAGAGCACTGAGTCCTGGAGGATGTCGTTCTCTCCGACGAAGCTCAGATGTCCTAGCTTCTCGCCAAGATAGCTGAGTGATGCAGTACGGACCTTGTCGTTGACGGAGATCTTCTTGCGACGCATGATACGTTCCAGAAGACTACTGACGCGCATGGCGCCGAAGGTCTGAATCTCCTCGGTGGAATTGTCTGCTGTCGTAGGGTTTAGCTTGTGATCATCAACGTGTTGGTGCTATACTTACGATACTGAACCTTGACAACAAATGGCACTTTGCTGAATGCATCTGTGCCAAAGTTCTTCCAGGCTTCCATCATGGTCTCTAGGTGGATCAGACGGTCGCAGTGCCCATCTTGAATCTCCTTGGACCTCATCAGAGATGCCTCCAGCGCAGCAATGATGCCCTGCTGTTTATCATTGATGGCAGTGAGCTCGGCGAGTTTCTCCTTCACTTGCTGATACAGCTTGATCTGGGCGTTGAGACTGGTCTGCTGCTGCTTGTCCGTCGCAGTCAGCGCATCAGACGTCTCCTGAAGCGAGCTGTCCTTGAGCTCAGCTGAGCTGGTGTGCATCATGGACTTCTGAGCACCCTCGTGGGCCGCCTCGTCAGCCTTGGAGGCGGATGCAGCTGCAGTTCCCTCACTACCTCGGACAGCTCGCTTGTCGTGGCGATCATTATCTGGGCCTGCCTTGCCGGTTTTGAATGCTTTGACATCCTCGTGTTGTGCTGGTGCGCAAGTGTCTTTGGCAAGCGACGATTTGTCGACTTTTGCCATTGGTACGATGCGGACAGACTCATCAGGGATTTTGATTATGCCCTTGTCGACTACATATGAGTTCTTTGCGGCTTGAGAGGTGGTAGCCTGCTTTGCCTCTGTCTTTGTCGACTTTTGATCACTCTCGGTGGTCTTGTGAGGTGCAGCTGTATCAATGTACTCATTACGAGCATTGGTGCGACGCAAGTGTGGTGGAGCCTGGCCTTCCTTCTCAGGAGCCTTACCAGCACGCTTTGTCGTGACCGGAGCAAAAGGCGTTGCAGTGGCTGGCTCACCAACAGGAGACTTGACCTTGTTCTCAGTTGTGAGAACCCAGACAGGAGTAGACTCTTGCTTCAACTGTGAACCGCGTCAGTACATACTTCCTCCATGCTGAACCACAAGACTTACAGGAAATTGCTCCTCGGTGGACCATCCTTTGACATTCGGCTGCTCAGTCGTGTAGTTGTCTGCGTTCCACGACTTGGCATCAGCCGAAAGCTGGCTCTTCTTGGGAATGGTAGTGACTGTGCGTGGCGCCGTAGTGTCCTTCGTGGCTGGCGCTGTCTTGGAGATCTCGGCTGCAGTTTTACGACCTCCTGCGGTACTACGAGAGTTCTGCATGGCTTCATTACCCATGCTGAGTAAAGCAAGGCCGGAAGTGATGTTCTTAACGTCTGAGGTGATGCTATCAAGTGTTACAGCAGGCTTAGAAGCTTCAGAAGGTGTAGAAGCAACAGCGGTGGTACTGGATCCGAAGCTTGCTTCGGAGAAAGAGTCTTCGTTGAGCGATTAGTCAAAGTGAGTTGTTGTCCTTGCTTGTGACGTGCCTTGTGGTTTCAGAACCAAGCCCTTTGCCCGGAGCTTCTCAAGGGCCTTCAACTTGTCCATCGCTTACGGATCACTGTGTGTCGGGTGTCAGTACTGAGCTAACATGTGAAAGGTGCCAGGCGGCGAAGACTGACATGTGTGAGTTGTGAGTGAGGAGTGCTGCTGAAAGCGAAAATGAAGTTTTCGATATAGGCTCTTGGCGGCTTCGGTTCTGCATGAGGAAGGAAGGAACGACACATGGATGTCCGTGCGGCAGGTTGGAAGGCCACTGCTAGCAATGAAACTGTATACAGGTCTATACTCATATGTATAAAATGCTCCATAGTGATCATGATTTGAGTACCCAAGCCTATGTTACAACGCAGAACGCCTACCATGCGTCGCTACCAGTCATCATGCGTCCAAACTAGCAGGCTCCTCGCTGAGTGTCGAGGACTGGCTCAACGAGCTGCTTCCATACGAGCTCTCGGTAGCCGGTGTCTGCGGCGTGCTAGGCTCGAGACTCAGCTGTGACCTGATTGCTGAGATCCATTCGTGCTGCAGAAGCTCAGCTGCAGAAGCACGTTTGACCGGGTCTTGCTCAAAGCATCGCTGCAGGAAGTCGAGCCCACACTCAGTCATCTGCTCTTTCGTGGGCATCTGTGGTGAGTGTCCTCGAGCGATATTGTACATGATGGCCCATTCGTTATCCAGGCTGGACCACGGTCTTGCACCAGTTGCCATCTCACTGATGACGCAGCCTAGAGACCAGATATCTTCTGCTCCAAGGCGAGCATGTTGAGGCTTGCCGCCACGTATGACTTCTGGCGACATGTACATTGGCGTGCCTTGAACACTGTTCTGCCGACCTTTGCCATTAGGTCCGTCAGCGACGATCGTCTTGCCTTGCTTGGCTATCACCTTGGCAGCACCGAAATCGACAAACTTTATTACGCCGTTGTGGTCGAGGAGAATGTTCTCAGGCTTGATGTCGCGATGGACCACGTTGGCTTCGTGGAGATAGGCCAGACCTTCCAGCATCTGGAAAGCATAAACCTGGATGAAAGTCTCGTCTTCGATCCTGCCATGCTCCAATAGAGTAGCTAAACTGCCGCCGGAACAGTACTCCATGAAAATATAGACCTTGTCTCGATGTGGCTCGATGCCGTAGTACTGCACGACGTTGGGATGATCGAGAATTTGAAGGACGACCATCTCGTCACGAATCTGTGAAACCACCGTAGGAATAAGCTTGGGATCCTGCAACCTGATCTCCTTGACAGCCATGATCTGTGTTGAGTCGAGGTTAATGGCGACGTAGACGCTGCCGAATGTGCCACCACCAACGTATTGCCCTTGTTGCCAACGCATATGAACATTGCCGGCAGATGCAGACAGTTGTGTCAGAGCACGATCAGCTTCGTTACTGGTCTCGAGCACACGACCAAGTGCTTGTCTTTCGACCTCTCGGTCCTTGCGCTGCTGATCCATTCTATCGATCTCGTCTACACGCTGTGCCCGGACGATACGGCTGCTCTCTTCGTCGTCCTTCAATCGTGATGTATCAAAGCGTTTGCCAAGAGCAGACTCAAGTCGTTGCTTCTCAGCGAGTGCTGCGACTGTGCTTCTGGCACCCATGATATCAAAATGACTGATCAGCAAGGCCATGCAGCCGGCAACTGCTTTACGGAGGACGGCATACTCGTCCTCACTGATAGACAATATGCTGTGGCCTCGTGTCATCATCATGGCGAACTCGAGTGCAACGACAGCCCATCGGAATGTCTTGCGATCACTAGCAACACAGTCGTTGCAAATGAAGCTCACCCAGTCGAGGGCGATATTGGTGAGTTTCATTTGATGCATCGCTCGACGCTGCTGATCCATGTAGATGGCAGATCGCTGACCAAATTCTGTGGCAAATGCAAAGCAGGTCTGAATGAGTTCTTGGCATTGCAGACCCGCAGTTTGCTTGCGTACAACCTCAACGCTGTCCATGATCGACTCGCTGAGCTTGTAAGCAGTCTTTCTGATTCTATGCAATTCTTGATACACTCTTGGCAGGTTAGCTCGCTGGTCGACAAGAAGAGCCAGGTCTATGCCGATTCTTGTAGCAAAGGCAGCATTGGCATCCACGAGTCGTTGCTGACTTCCATCAGCGACAAGGCGTAGCCGACCCATCTTTAGCTCGAGATGTGGGTGTCGAATCTCGTCGTCGATGCGTTGTCCGTCCCACATGATGGCATGCTCTGGCTTCATGATCAGGACGTAAGGATTGCTTGGATCCTCTGGCGCGTCCTCAGCATGGTAGCAAGTACCAAGCATGCTCTCAATGTCCCTGGGTCGGCCGGCTAGATTCGGGCATACAATGACACAGAGTGGTGATGTGTCTGCGGTCGACGCCTTCAGATTGACCAGAGAATGGCCTGTAAGAGCTAATGCATCGAGTAATTCCTGGAACATGCTACGCTCGATATTGATGTTGTACTCTGTAGCGTTCTCGAAACGCTGACCGAGTATCCTGGTGAATCGGAAGATCTTTCGTTGACGCACACGCACAGAGTCAAAGATTGCTTTATATCTCTTGTCCATCTCTGGGCCGGCAATTTCTTCCGGTCGTCGTTTGAGCTCTGACTCGAAATGCGATGTCAACCGCTGAAGTGACTTGGAAGTGAGAGAGGAGAACTGCTCCGCGACTTCGACATCACCACCTTCAACATAACGTCCAAGCTGGTTCGAGAACTCCCACTCTTGTTCTAGAATCTCAGCTTCTTTGAAAGCGTTCTTGTTGGCAATAAGCTTCCAGTGTAGCATCTTGAAATAGAACTTCAACGCCTCGATGACAACACTGTCGAAGTTCTCGTCGATGCAAGGTGGCAGCTCCCAGCCAGGCTCTGGTTGAGCGATCACAGTGTAGGCTTCCTTGATGCTGACAGCAAGCTTCAGAAGGATCTGAAATTGTAGTATCATCTGCTCGGCCATCATCGCACCCTGTTGAGCAACATCCTTCATCTTCTTCGCGTACGAGAGACGCATCCGAATGATCTCTTGTATCAGTCGCGATGGAAAGTTGATCAGTGTGAGTAGTTCTTCGATGTAAGGAGGCAGATGACGATCAACATAAGCGTCAGCATTTTCGATCAATGTGTTCTTGGCCTTCTGGATGATGATGTTGACTGCGTTGAGGAGACTGTTCTTGCCCTGCAAAGATTTGAGGCCATCCTCTTTCAGAATCCTGTCGATGAAGGAGCTCTCGTCGAAGAGCTGGCCTTCATTCTCATCGACCGGTCGAGCCCGTGGCTTGGTCAAGTCGAGCTCCAGGTTGCCGACCCATTTCTGTAATATGCTCAGCTGCACATTGATTACCTCCGTTGTGTTGAACCAAGAATATACCGCACTGCAAGTGTTCTGGTATGCAGGTGTGGCTGCACTGGGATGTGCTAGGACAAGAGCTTCCTGCGTCGGGTAGAGACTCTCGACCTTCTCGATCTTCTTGACGACATCTTGAACCTGCTCGAGGGCTGACTTACCAGCCTCAGCTTCGCCGATAATCTCAAAGCCAATGATCGATTCGATTTCCTGGCGTACCTTCGATCGACCGTCTTCGAGGATGCGGATTTGTGTTGCCAGGCTTCGTCCGCAAGTCTTCGCTCGTATGCCCGTCCATATCTCGTTCTTGAGTGTATGTTCACCTTGTGTCTCCGGCCCACCAATCAGACGTTTCTTCTCCTGCTTTACAACATCGCCAGTGAGGACGTTCGCCAACATGGCATGCCACTCGAGTCGTTCTTTGTTCGCAGGTATCTTCATTTCCTCCAGCGACGGCTCCATGTCCTCATTGCCGTAGAATATGAGCAGCTCTTGGTCATAGCCGTCATTGTCCACATAGTCGGTAGCACTTCTCGAGCCATCCGACTCCTCTGTGTCTGAGCTGTAGTCACCTAGGCTGGGCGTACTCGGGACGCCGAAGAACTCATTCTCCTGTGCATCCTGTCGTACTCGTTGTACGTAAGCCTTCTCTTGTGCTCTGTACTCTGCGTTCGGATTGTTTCGCCTCGCACGATGTGTAGATCCCTGCCGTTGTCGAGACGAGGGGTGTGTGATATACTGGTGAGGCCGTCGTTGGGGCGCGTACGCGTTGGAAGGCTGTCTGACCGCACCTGGCCTACTTGGTCGTTGCGAGCTGTGCAGTCCGTTCGTCACGAGCGCAGGTGTTTCGCGCGTGCTTGACCTCGATGAGAAGGACGACATCATCGATGTGCCCGGCGCCCAGCCATGTCCCGACACGTTCGTAAGAGGCGTCACCTCATCATCGTTCTGGCTGGCGGGACCCGAGTAGTCCATGTCCTCGCCGCCCGAAGTGCCAGATGAATCGAACTGCTGCATGTCTGGACGACTGGTGGCAGCCATGGGTGCACTCATGGCGATGAGTGGGAAGCTCTCACCGGCTGACAGCAGGCACTGCAACAAAGCAGGAGACAGATGGTGGTGGGAAGTTGGCAGCGATCGTGATGCTTGGTCAAATGCGGACAAAGGAAAGTAGATCGCGGGAATGATGCTGACCATCCACCAGATCGAACTTTGTCCTCACATCGCGCCTTTGCACCAACGACAACAACACAACGATCAATCCATCGCTATGGCGGGCAGCAGATCACGAGCCATGGCTAATGTGCTCAAGTATGCCGGCTCTGACATTATGAAGCCAGAAATGCGCGCGCCACTGGCATCTCTGCTGTCGCAGGCATACGGCAAGCCAGTCGAGATCAATTTTACGAATCTTTCGCAACCACACCTCGACGCAGGCATGCTGGCAACAGTCCTGAAGCAGCAACTGCAAGATCGAAAGAACACTCCTAACAAAGTCATCCGGTCCGGAGTGTTAAGAGTACAACTACCATCAGCAAACTCAGTACCATCATCGGCCGACCATGCAGCTTTAGCAATCCGAGCACTAAAGAGGAAGCCATCACTGAGAGGTGTAGGCATGCGCAGGACAACAGTATCGCAAGTGATCGAGGAGATGAAGCTCAAGAAAGTCAGCAGTTTGAGAGTTGAGACTGCTGGACGTCTCGGCAAGCGTATGACCGCCAACAGGTCTGCCTTCAAGAGCTCTCGTAAGGGTTTGTCGTCAAAGGGACCTGGTTGCATCGTCAGAGGCGTACATCCATTGCACGCTCAGCCCGCATTGAAGCATGGCAAGCGAAGAGTCGGTGCTTTTGGTGTGCGTGTGACGGTAGGACACTCCTGATCTGGAGTTTGTTTTGATATGTGCGTTCTAGCGAGCATTGTCATGGAAGGGAAGGAGTGAATAGTACATCAACAACAGAGTACGAGTAGCAATATAAGCTAGAAATGAGTGTACAGGTTAGATCTTCAAGAAGGTCATGCTTGGTGAACACCAGCAATCAACTCTTCTGCCATCGTGATTGCGTCAAACTTCAGGAGTAGTATCCTTCATAGTAACCCTTGGTACTGCTAAGGACTGGCACTGCAGTCGATGATGCTCCCCATGCCGCTGAGGACGTGACCAGCGGAGAGCTACCTGGCTTTGTCGACAAGGCAGACAGAGTCGATGGGGAGGCCAACGACGTATTTGGTCCGACTGACTGTATGCTGGTGACTGTTACAGGTCTAATTGGTGTGCTAGACATGTCTGATGATCCGCATGTGCTACCAACACTCGTGAACAGCGAGGTGTACTGCGAGACTCTTGTATATGGCGACGCGCTACCCGGGATATGCTGTGTAGTCGTGCACACCTCACTGTCTTGTGTCGTATAGATTGAAGCACTGACGCCCGTTGTGACCACAGGCTGTGTCTCTGTGACGGTCACTGTCTGGACATTGGTTTTCGTGATGGTCGTTGGGTAGTCTGCAACATAACAGCTGGTCGAAGCATACCAGCTCACTGAAGTTGAGTATGAAGTGCTCTGAGTCTCTGTAGTGTAGGTACTGTGAGAGGTGGATGTGTAAGGTACTTGTGAAGTGACGACAGACGGTGTTCCGCAGCTATAAGTCGAAGTGATATCGGTGGTAACAGTAGTGTAGCCAATGACTGTAGAAGACCCGGTCGAGGTGCCTACGCTTGTGGTTGGATAGCAAGAGGATCCTGCGTGGTCACCTGAGCTAGAGGAGAAAACACCACCTTGGCTGCTCATGGCAGACGATCCAATGCCTGCTGGACTGCTGCTCACAGCCAAGCTCGAAGTTGTGGCCGCATTCTTGGACGAGGTCACGACTGCAGTGCTCGACAGAGCTCCATTCTTTGATGATGACAATGCTGTTGAGCTAGAGTATCCCCATCCAGGAGAGACAGTACTAGACTGGCCATAACCACTGTTTTCTCCATAAGCAGGAGTACTCCATGATCCAGCGTCAGAGTCGTTTCCGTCCCAGTCGTTAGCATCATTCGAGCCGTCCCAGCTACCTCGATTACCTGGTAAGGCATCGACTAGCTTGACTATCCCCAGGTAGAGCAGGAGTATCGATGCAGACTTGGAGAGCATGATTGATAAAGGAGCTTTGATGTGGTAACGACTGAGTATGAAGGTTTCGCGATGAAGAGACAATGGAAGTGTGGTGTTCTTACCTTTATACATTCGCTCAGTCTTCTGGCCATCAACACATACGCTGTCAATGAGTATGAGACGTAAGTGGTCCGAGGGATGTGAAGCGAATAGTTATCGTCGCATGGTCCAATGGAGATGTGCCGTGAACTCCAGAATCGCAGCGCAGGCGACGATCAAGGATTGATCGAGTAGTATTTGGTGTCCTGTGTGAGGGCGAGCGAGGAGCTGAACTGTATGCTCTTGCCACGACTGCGTGGCTACATGGCACTGTGGCTGTACTGCTATGTCAGTACTAGGGTCATGATAGGGTCGTCCCTACAGTAATTGCTGTGCTGCACGATTGACAACCTAGCTCTATCGAGTCGGTAGCTCATTCCGGTGTCATTGGTACTTGAGGCGAGGTTGACTGGTATCCGATGAAACAACACGACATAAGCAGTCGCCGAATTTTCCTGGTCGTCGGAGCAGGGCTGTGCTGTTTTTCGTGATCACTATCCTGGGACAAGCCAATGTGGTGTGAAGGGTGTTGTTGATCAGAAATGCTTCGCTTCCTGAAATAGATGCGTGAACCTGCCGCTCGTACTATGCTGTGCATCACAATCAACCACTTTAATAACAAGATCAAACAGAGGATATCGATGCCGATCAGAACGCACCTCCGATGCACGAGAAGTAAGCCTTGTAAACATACACGAAAACGATATCTCATCACAACATCATTTATGATGGACCGCAGTATAGCTCAGCTGAAGGTTGGTACATTGGCTAATCGTCATCTCGTCGGGCTCGCTTCGCATCACCACCAGAGTCTTCAGCAGTCCTCTTCTTGGCACCCTGGGCAGCCTCCGCGATCATAGCATCAACGCCGAACGGATCATCGCCTCGATCTCGTTCGAACATGACTGGTCCACTACGGGCTTCAGTCGTGTCTGTACCCTTGAAACCCTGTTTAGGTGCCTTGCCCAGTGTTTCGAATCGCTTCTCGCCCTGGATGCGGTCCATAGTTTCTCCACCGTCCTCGCCGTCATCTTCATCGTTACCAGCACCGGGTCGATAGATCGAGTTGAGAGCATCTCGCTCAGCAAAAAGTGGTCGATCGTAAGGCTGATCCTCGTTGAAGCCTGCTGCAAATCCAGAGCTCTGATTGAACAACCTGCTGTCATACATAGTCTCTTTCGTCTGTGTCGGCTTCGCTAAGCCAAGAGCCACTTTCTCGCTGATGTCCCGATTCTGCTCACGAGCAAGCATTTGGATTCTCCGCTCATGGCCCATGTTCTTCTGCTGTAGTTCACGCTTGGCAGCTCGTCGTCTCTCATCTCGTGCGCGTTCTCGAGCCTGTCGATTTGCCTCGCTGGAGCCTCTGCGTTCTCGTGAGGGTGATCGCGAATACGAGGAGTAGCTTGATCGGGAGTCTGTCGATCTGCTGCGCGACCTACTGGGAGATGCGTTCCGGCGAGAAGTAGCTGCAGCTCGTTCTTCGCGAGCCTTCTGTGCCAGTCGTCGCAGATTATCCTCTTTCTCCTCCTTTTCGCGCTCGGCCAGGCGCTGCTGCATGCGTTGTCGCTGCTGCACCTCCTCACGAGCATGTCGGTCGGCAGTGTGGAGGGCTTCGGCGAATTGTGCAAATTTATCGTTGATCGTGACATCCTGTAGTCCTCGTCCGTCTGCTGCCAATCGCTTGTCTAGAGGAACAGTGTATCCCTTAGGATTCTTCCAATTCGACACAGGTGGTGGGATGCGCCATGCCTCTTGATCCTCGGCTGTGAGCTTTCTGGGCGGAGAATGCATGACTGGTGGAGGTGGACTGGGTGGTCCACGAGGTACCTTCTTGATCTTGTGCTTCGGCGGCTCCATTGGATCTATCTGTCTCTGTACGATCTTCATTATGCGTTCCTGCTTCTTCGAATTGTCTCCCATCTGATTTGCAGGTGTGTATCGAACATACGTGGGTGCTGGACGTGAGGTGCCCTTGATGTTCTTCGGCTTCTGTGCTGCAAGTGCGCCATCGATCAGGCCTTGCAGTGCCAGTTGTGTCCGCTGCTTCGTAGCCTCCTCTTCTTCCGCACTGGGCTTCTCAAGGCTGATCTCGCCGGCATCTGCTCGCTGTCGTAGTGGGATGAGGTCCTTGAAGCTAGAGTGAATGATCCGATTATCACTGTGTCCCCTCTTCGCGATGGCATCGTACTTGACGTTGCCCTTCTGGTCAACCTGCAGGGCGAGCGCGTTCGACGAGCTTGCTGTTGCTGTGCTTCGACCCATATCGAGAGGATACTGTGCGACTGGCACTTCAGGAAAGGCTCCGCCATCGCCAAAATCTTCAGGGTTTCGAGGCCGCCATGCTCTACGCTGACCATATGGTGGTGGTCCTGCGCGTTTGAGGACAAGTTGTGAGTCCAATTGTCGCGCATCCACAAGCCTTGGTCCTGACGTCGCGCTGTGTGCCGGCAGTTGCTCGTGCTCACCAGTATACTTTGGCTTCGGCAGCGCCGACATGAGCGACGTCCTGGCTGCCATCATGTGAGTGCGAGGAGGGATGGCTGACGAGCGTGTGATGTATCATTTGGTACCTCCAAAAAGTTGACGTCCTCAGATGGCGCTAGTGTTGATGTGGCTGTGACCGAGATATGTGGCTGGTGTGACTATGTTCAGCAAGCGAACATTTTCAAAGCACAGCGTCATCGGCAGGCTGATGCAAACATTGAACTGCAGCCTTGGTTGTGATTCCATTGCGATCATTCGAGTCAGAGATAATACTACAATGTCTGCAAATCCAACAATCGATCGCCTCCTCAACAATGTGCCAGATGCGCCGACTCTTGTACTTGAGCAATTACAACAACATCCACAACTCGCCTCACAGCAAGACAGCCATGGATACAGTCTCGTACACGCAGCGGCTTCATATGGTCATGTCGAGCTCCTTCGGACGCTCATAGAGCAATACAAAGTCGACGTCAACATCAAGGACGAAGATGGTGAGACGGCACTTTTCAGTGTTGAGGCTGTCGAGATGGCAAAGGAACTGCTTGACCTGGGCATCGATGCGAATGCTCAGAATGACGAGGGCCAGACAGCTGCAGAGAAGCTGAACGACGAAGACGAGCAGCCACTTGTTGCAGCTTTCCTGCGAGACACGGCGCAGCGAGGCGTGTCCTGGCAGGCTCCTCAAACCCAATAGCCGCCACCTCACTGGCAGCCGGAGAAACTGTGCAAAACATGCCACCAGTCCCAAATGGTATGGATATCAGCATTGGCACAATGCAAGCTGGTGAGGAAGGCGATGCTCCTGATCCCGAGCTGAGGAGGCGTATCGAAGAGCTAGCGGCGCGACCTGATTTCCACGAAGAGTCTGGTCAACGAGAGCTTCGAGATCTGGTTTCACAAGTGGTCTCTGGCATCTCAGCAGACGAACGAGGCTCTGCGTCAAGAAGACGTCTCGATTAGATTAGAGGACTGCTGTCATGGGTATGTGTCGATCACGCCGATTCTCCAATCTATGCGAACTCCACGTGGGCCTTCCACCACTCTGTCGGGCATAGCTGGGGTCTAGATCTTGCAATCGTACACCGACTCCATCGAACCACAGCAGCGAGAGTATTCGTTCAGCTTATCTCTTCCGAATGATAAGAAATCGCGCTAGCGTCAACAGCCAAGCCCTACTATACTTCATCAACATCTCTGCCAAGAAACGTGGCAGTGATGTTATCTCTACGGTCATACACAGCGACTGTATGCTGGTAGGCTCAAATCTCACGCCACAGCCTCGACATGGACGATATATTATCGTGACTGACCACGCCGAGACTTAAGGACTCAAGAGATTCTCTTAGCCTACCACTTGGCTGATGTTACCGCGGAAATGGTCTCCAACGACTCTCCTCGAGAGAGCTTGAAGTATCGCGATGAGACCATGGTCTTGCTCAGGTAGTATCCAGTTGTCCTTCTTACGTCCTCTTCCCAGCACATCTCGTAAGAGAGAATCATCGAACAATGTTTCTCTCATTCCTCTGGACAGCTCCTGAGCTGAACCCAGTTACACTCAAGGCACGATCTATCCCAATTCTCAATCCAGTCAACCAGCACGGACGAGTGTTCTTCTTCTCATGGCTTGGATTTCTCCTAGCGTTCTGGTCGTGGTAGGCCATTTTCGAGCGAAGCATTCTAATTCTTCTTTCTGACCTCATCTAGGTATGCTTTCCCACCACTGTTGACCAAGACGATCAAAGACGACCTCGGCCTCTACCAGTCTGAAATCGCCAACTCCAACATCATCGCCCTCACAGCCGGTCTCATCTTCCGATTCGTATCAGGACCTCTCTGCGACAGGTTTGGCCCTCGCATAGTGTTTGCATCCTTGCTCCTTGCTGGTGCTCTACCAACAGCATTGGCTGGCTGTGTCACGAATGCTGCTGGACTGATCGTGCTGCGATTCTTCGTCGGTATTCTTGGAGCTACCTTTGTACCCTGCCAGGTTTGGACTACAGCATTCTATGACAAAAACGTGGTGGGCAGCGCCAATGCTCTCGTCGGAGGATGGGGCAACTCAGGAGGTGGCATCACCTATTTCGTGATGCCTGCCATACTGGACAGTCTTGTCGGTAGACAGCACCTCTCACCATCGACTGGCTGGAGAGTCGCCTTCATTGTGCCGTTCATTCTCATCACTGCTACCGCCATTGGAATGCTCACACTTTGTCCTGACACACCAACTGGCAAGTGGTCGGAGCGCCACATCAACACTACCAAGGACAACACAACTGTACATGTCGTTACTCAGCTACCAGAGCAGACCTACGATCAGCACAAGACCGCCACTCCTGTCGCCGCAGAGAAGCAACGAGAGAAGGATGCTGAGTCAGGAGAGACCACGGCGCCTCACTTGGAGTCTGGCACAGTCACTGCCATCGACGAGTACCAGCATGAGGTCGTTGTTAAGCCGTCCGCTGGAGAGATTTGGAAGGTTATAAGCAACCCACAGAGTCTTGCCCTGGCTCTCACATACTTCAATTCGTTCGGCGCTGAATTGGCCATCAACTCTATTCTCGGTGCATACTACCTTGGCAACTTCCCCTGGCTCGGTCAGACCGGTGCAGGACAACGAGCAGCCATTTTCGGCCTCGTCAACTTTGTCTTCCGTCCAGCTGGTGGTTTTGTAGCCGACTTGCTCTACAAGTACACTGACGGCAGTCTCTGGGCGAAGAAGTTCTGGATCCACTTTGTTGGTATTGCTGGAGGAGCATTCTGTCTTGCTCTTGGTCTGCTCGATCCTCACAACTTGGCGACTATGATTGGACTGGTTCTTGGACTGGCTTTCTTCATTGCTGCTGGCAATGGTGCCAACTTTGCTCTCGTGCCACATGTTCACCCACATGCCAATGGTAAGTTGTAGTAGTATTTATACCAGACACAGCTAACACGTTATATAGGCGTTCTCTCAGGCTTTGTGGGCAGCACAGGCAACTTTGGAGGCATTATCTTCTCCATCATCTTCCGCTACACAGGCAACAACTACCACCAGGGCATCTGGATCATTGGTATCTTCTACATCGCCATGAACCTAGCAGTGTGCTGGATAAGGCCGATCCCAAAGGCGCAGATTGGCGGTCGGTGAGATATTGCAGCTTATAGCAGCTTAGAACAACAATGGAATCTTTTACTCTCTGAGGTACAGTCAAGCAGAAATTACTCTTTTACGTTCGTGATCGTCGTATGTACTTATATGGCTGCGTCGTTCTTGGCAAACTGTCTTGCAAGAGCCTCGATGCTCTGGACAACCTCCTTGAAAGTCTGCTTGGTCTCATCACCCAGCTCAGCGGTGGCGGTGTCGTCCTCGTCGTTGGACCACTGAATCTCGAATGTGTTCAGGTCGAGCTTGGTGTTCAGGCCGTAGATGTCCTTTGAGGAGCTGCTTGGGAAGCCACGGATCTGAGAGATCAGAGAGAAGAGCTCGTTGACGTCGTCCCTGGAAGCAGCTGGTTAGATCGTTGCAGACAACAAGTGATAGAATGACTCACTTCGAGACATCGCCAGTCTTCTCTTCGTTACCGTTCTTAGTGCGAACGTTGGCACTGCGGTTTGGCTCGCCGATTATCTCAATGGATTGTGAGACAGTTCCTACACCGTGTTAGCAGTTGGTCTGCCAGATGTGTTGTCACGCACCCTCGAAAGGCTTTGAAAGCTTGATCTGGAAGGTCTCGCCTGATGGTGGTGGTGCGATCTGTCGAGGCATGGTTGCTAGTATGGATGTACGGAATTATGTGTCGTTAAAGTACTGGGAGAAATGATGTTTATGACAGAAATTGTAATGCTACGCACACTGAGAGAACACATTTTACCTTCCCTGAGCTCCACTAGAGCTCGCACAGGTTACATCACTGCTGCTCGTCGCGTGCTTTCGCGCTACGTCCCTGCGTTGTGTTGCTGGGAGAGGTCTTGATGTCATCTTGACCAAAGTGACTCCACAAAGCTCATCGATCGGGATCTGATTGATCTACAAGCTAAGATCGTCGAGCACAGAGCCTCATACGTATGTCCAGTACAGAGGAGCAATCGCTGTCGATGAGACGAGAAAGTTAATCGTGGAATGCGTTGCAGGAGTGTAGCAGCAAGAACGTCTGCAGAGCACCAGGCACGAGCTTTGAAAGCAACCATTGTCCTTCAAAATCGTAGATCTCATTTGAAATCCTATGCAAGTACGCATTAGAGCTGTCCTGCATCAAGACCGCAGTCGATGCAATCCTACAACTCGTAGCCTCAAGAGCAGAAGGGTATCACCAAACAACAGACTCAAAACTCCTCTGAAAATGCAACGCTCAAAGATCTTCTTCAGCCAACTGCCTCTCTTGCTGTCAGCACGAGTCGGCATGGCTGGACGACCATCCCAAGTCTTCGCTCCCATGCTATCATAGCCCATGCTGTTCGTTGCCCGGCGAGCTCGACGATTGCCTGAGCTACCGCCGCTGCTGGGAACGCCCTCCTCTTCACCTCGAGCATAGCGAGGTCTACGTTGGTCCTCGTACTCATCCGTCTCTTTGTCTCTGCGACGTCGTGATCGCAGCTCGCGAGCTGTGAGATCGTCCATCGCTTCCGGCGCATTGTCGTCGGCATAGTGGACTGGCGCGTCCACGATGGTGCCCTCGACAGGTGGCGGTGGTGGTGGATCGCTTGAGAGCATATGGACCCATGAAGCGGTCTTATCACCTCCGGTCTTTATGTACGTTGGCCCGTTAGCGGCGCCGCTGCGACTCGGCCGAGGAGAGAGCTCACCATTGCGCCTGTCACCATACCCACTCGCCACGTTCTCGGACTGCCGACGAGAATGGCGAGGTCGCTCTGCCGGTGCTTCAGCCACAGATCTGCGTACGCGACGTTCCTCGCGACGGATGCGGCGAGCCTCGTCATCCTCTGGTGCATACGAACGGCGTCGGTCAGCAGACTGGCGAGCTGCTTCCTCTTCAGCACGCTGACGACGTCGCTCGCGGCGCTCGGCGTCCTTGGCTTCCTGTTCTTGAGCAAGGCGATCTTCTTCGGCTCGTCGAGCCTCACGCTCAGCTCGACGAGCACGCTTCTCTTCGCGGCGGCGATCCTCTTCTTCTCGGAGTTGGCGCTCTTGTTGTACGCGTTCTTCCTGTGCTTTGGCCTGGCGGGCCTCTTCACGTTCAGCACGTCGGACTTGACGCGCTTCTTCTTCAGCGGCTTCGCGTTCCTCCGAGCACGTCGTTCGGCGCGACGAGCCTCTCGTGCAGCAGCTTCCTCAGCATCAGTCTGAGGAGCGCCTTCGGCATCCTCTTGTTGCCTTCTGGAGCGCTGTACTTTGCGATCGTCACGACGAAGTCGTTTCGAGCCATCGTCATCGTACTGCGATCCACGCTTACGTCGATTCTCGTACTCGCTCTCGTATGCTTTGCTGTTGCGTCGATCCGGCGTAGGTCGAGAAGCAAAGGCGCCTAGGATGCCACTCATCAAACCCGCTTTCTTCGCCATCGAGTCTGTGCGCTTCAATGGTGAAGGTGGATTCATGTCGTCCGACATACCCTTTGCTTCATCTGAAGCACGAGGAGCGTCCGTCATGATGGTATCATCGCCTCCGCCAACGTAGGCAGAGTCTCGCTTGCTGCGCCGAGACTTCTTGCCGTTCTTCTCGCCCGGCACTGCATCGTTTGCGATAGGACCATCGACCATGACCATATCATCGCTGTCAATGGCGTAAGGGTCAGGCACTTTCCTTTCGGACTTGTCGCGCTTGGACTTCGACCTGCCAAGCACCTCAGCAGCCTTTGAGGAGACTTTCTTAGAACTCTCAGGCGGAGGCGACATGAGTCCACTGTCAACCACGGCTGTAGAGTGTCGTCGACTGCTCTTCGGTGCTTCGTCTCGGGATGACTTGCTTTTAGACGGAGTGGCCGTAGCGCCGAAGAAACTACCAAAACCGCGAGAAGTACTTGGTCTTGACTTCGAAGCGGGTTTGGCATCTTTGTCGGACCCAGACGACTTGGACTCCTTCTCAAGTGGATCCTTCTCGGACGCCTTTCGTGCAGACTTCGATCGAGAGACGCCAGATGGACGATCTTTGCTTGGCGAGTCCTCTTCTTCTCCCTTAGCAGGCTTTGTCTCCTTCTTTGCTGGCGTTGGAGTGCTGCCCCAGAAGCCCCATGAAGAGCCAGCCTGGTCGCGCACTACTTTAGGGCGCTCCTTCTTGGCCGAAGACTTGTCCTTGTCTTTGCTCTCGGGTGGTGGCGTCAAGATATCAACATCGCCAAGCAAATCGTCCAGTCCAGTGTCGGCTTTAGCTTTGGTCTTGCTGGAGCTACTGATCTTCTTGTCCTTGGAACTGGATGACTTCTTCGTCGTAGACGCCATCTTGTCGTCGTCGAGAAAATCGTCGATCGGGAAGTCACCTGGAATTGGAGTTGAGGCCTTCGAAGGAGGCGAGATGTCGATCTCTTTGTCTTTGCTCTTAGATGACTTCGATTTCGATTCTTTTGACGACTTCTTCGGCGCAACAACTTCGTCGACAATAGCCGTCGCAACAATTGGCTCAGCGATGGCAGCGAAGATGTCCTTGGTCTTCTTAGAATCCTTCGATTCCTTCTCCTTAGCTTTAGGACTCTCGACGACAGGATCGCCCTGCAGTGCTTTGATGCGATCTTGAATGCTGCTTGATGTTTTGGTTTTAGACTTCGATGCAGCTGCAGCCTTTGGCGGCGATGAGGCTGACTCCTTGAGGTCATCAAGAGTGCTTTCTGGCATCTTCGCTTCTTCTACAAGCGCGGACTTCTTACTGGCTGCGGCGTCAGCTCCAATTTCCTTGCCGGGCGTGGCTTTGCGACTAGTCGACTTTAGCGATGTACCCCAGAAGCCCCAGCCATCAGCCTTAGCCGTGTCTACCTTGTTGGAGTCGTTCAGAAGGTCATCGAGACCGTCTATCTCGTCGTCGGCGGGTGCGACAATGACAGGTTCCTCAGCTTTGGCTTTGCTGCTCTTCGAGTCGACTTTTGAGCTCTTGTCGCTGGATTTCGTCTTGCTATCCTTTTCCTTGATCTTGTCCTTGGACGAAGACTTCTTTGGTGGTAGGTCTTCAACGACGTCGAGGATGCCATCAGCATCGTCGTCGAAAGCAGCGGCGAAAGCAGCTTCGTCTGCTTTCTTCTTCGCGTCTGCCTCTGCGTCTGCCTTCTTTTTAGCTTCTTCGGCTTCCTTCTCTTTCTTTGCTGCTTTCTCCTTCTCTGAGGTGGATGTCTTACTTGTCTTTGAGCTGCTGCCCCAAAGACTGCTGCCCCAGCCTGAGGATGTCGACTTTGATGTAGATGACTTTTTGTCTTCTTTCTCCTTGCTTGGCTTGATCTCCGCTTCAGGCTCTGGTTCTTCAGGTGTAGATTCCTCAGCGATGTCAAGAATATCGTCTATCTTGTCCTTCTTACTGGATTTCCCATCCTTGGAAGAAGTCTTTGTCAGCTTCGACTCTTCGACCTTCGGCACGTCGTCGACAGTCGTGGATCGTGACAGACTGCCCTTCTTGGCAGCTGTCTTGTCGTCTTTCTTTTTCTTCGTGCCAAAACCCCAAGGGTCGTCAGCGGCAGTGTCGCCGAAGTCCAGCAATGCAGGCTTATCAGCTGCCGGTGGCGGTGGCGGTGGCTCCTCGACGACAGTAGTCTCAAGCGCACCCTTCTTTGACTTCTTCTTCTCCTTCTTGCCGGTGGTCCATGAGTCCCACGAGTCTTCAGTGGTTTTCTCCTGCACAGACTCAGGTAGGAGCACAGCGACATCGGGTGTAGTCTCGGACGACAGCTCCGTTATGCCTTTCGTTTTCTCCTTTGTCTTGCTCTTCGTCTTCTTACCCGTGCCCCAAGTGTCCCATAGATCGTCCTTAGGCTCTTCGACAGTCTCTGGCTCCAAGACTTTTTCGTCTTTCGGTTCTGGGTCCGGCTCGGTCTTGCCCTTAGACTTCTTGTCCTTCTTAGATGTAGATCCCCAACCGAAGTCCCAATCAGGGGTAGTCTTCTCGGCAGTAGACTCTGGGACGACAGGAGGAGGTGGTGGTGGTGGGATCTCTTCGACGGCGGCACCTTTCTTGCCCTTCTTCTTCTTGCCAGTGTCCCAACCAGAGTCCATCCAGTCATCCTTCGGCGGCGTGGTCTCTGCAGGCACTACAGGAGCAACATCAATCACAGGATCGGCTTCTGCGCCCCATTCGAATGTGCTCTTGGTTGTCTTCTTGTCCTTCTTCTTAGTCGCAGCGCCCCATCCAAGGAAGTCGTCAACCGGATCAGCAGCAGGTTCGAGTGTACCTGTCTCCTTTGTGTTCTTATCGTCCTTGGTCGTGGCTGTAACGACCTCGCCCTTCTTGCCTTTCTTCTTGTCCTTCGCACTCCACGAGGCTCCCCACAAATCGTCGTCTTTCGCCTCTACGGCAGGTTCTGGCTCAGATTTTGGCACAACGACCACTGGCTCAGGCTCAGCATTCTTCTTCTTCTTTTTGTCTTTCTTGGTCTCGAAGCCAGTCCAGGGATCATCGGCGGGTGTATCATCTGCGGTAGCGATGACAGGATCCGGCTCTGGGGCAGCAGCAGCAGCAGCAGCGACGGCGGCGGCTGCTCCTTTCTTCTTGTCCTTCTTCTTGTTTCCCGTGGTCATGAACGAGCCCCATGGGTCCTCTTCTTTCGACTTATCCTCCTCTTCCTTTGCTGGTGCTCCAAGATCGGCAGCATCCTTGTTGTTGCTCGAGGACTCAAAATCGAAGTCGAACCCGCTGCTTTTCTTCTTATCTTTGGTCTTTGACTTTGTGGTTGTACCGAATGCGCCCCAGTCAGTATCAGGCACGGGCGTCTTGTCATCTTTGGTCGTCTTGTCATCGACGGATTCGAAACCCCATGATGTTTTGGCAGCATTATCGGCCCAGCCGCCTCCCCATCCACCGCCACCGCTGAAGCTGAAGCCGCCGGCGGCCTTGGAGTCCTTGCTGTCGAAGCCGAGATCGAGGTCGAGCTTAGGAGCACTGTTCTTGTCGTCGCCTAGGTCGATACTATCAAATTTCATGTCGTTGTCAGCTGCAGGCGTGGTTTCAGGCTCGACCTAGGAGCAGTTAGCATTCGTTATGTGATGCTCAAAGGTGATGAGTAGTGGTCGCATGCGCATGAGGGTGTATGGCGTGGTATCAGCTGCCTAATAAGCTCCAAGCTTGCATAAGCGCCACCAAACCAGTTATGCTTCCCTTGCAAGCGAACCCCGGTCGGCCAACCATATACCTCATGCATATATTGCGAATCACGTTGCAGGTGGTATGATCACTTACCTTGCCTTTCTTTCCCTTCTTCTTCTTGGTTGTGGCCATTCCCCACTCATCATCTGCGACTGTCTCTGCTGGGACAACTGGTTCTGGCTCTGGCGGTGGTGGTGGAGGAAGCTCTTCAGGCTCTGGGTCAGCAAGCTTGCCTTTCTTGCCTTTCTTCTTCTTTCCACCAACGGGTGCAAAGGAGCCCCATTCATCGATAGGGTCGGCCTCGGCTGCTGGAGGCTCCTCGTCCTTGGGCGGTTCGTCCTCTTTCTTCTCTTCGTCCTCATCGAGGAATTCCCTGTGCAGCGTTAGCAGTCATAGACATGACAAGCATGATGTATCCACGTACCAAGCGTTCTTCTTCTTGTTCTTCTTGTTCTTCTTGCTAGAGCCGCCATCGTTCCACCAGTCATCTTCATCTTTGCCGCCCTTGTCGCCGCCTCCAGGAGGATCACTACCTCCTCCGTCGCCTCCTGCACCGGAGCCGCCATCACCGTTCCCGTCACCACCCTCTGCTGTGTCATCTTTCTTACCTTCGTCATCTGAGTCATTCCACTTCGACTGCTGTGCTGCTTTGGCAGCCTGCTTAGCTTTTTTCTTGTTAGCATGTTGTCGAATGTTGTCGGTCCCAGTGAAGTCAATCCTTGAATCGGTAGACGCCGTTCTCTTCGGAGCAGATAGAGGTGTTGGCTTCTCCTCAGCCAGGCTGTAGACATCGCCGCATGTTGCCAGATAATCTGTCGTTGTGTAGTCCGGTGGTAAATCGGTCAGACTCTCTTCGTAAGATGGCGGCGCGACGAGGCCGACACTGTGTGCGCAAGCGATCTTTTCGAGCGTAGAGCTTAGCTCCAGCACCGTTGTGAGCATCCACCATGATGCCGATTGTTGTATTAATTGTTCCATTGTTCGCATATCGAATTCCTGGTAACTGACATCATCCGTCCCAGTTTTCTGCCTCTGGGTCGCGTGTTCGCGCAATGCGCAGACAAGGTGGCCGGCGTATAAAGCGTTCAATGTTGCCATTGGATGCGCAGAAGACGCACTGTGAGTTGTTCTGCGATGATGGCGCTGCGCTCATGGAAGGCGATCTTGGACGAAAGAGCGCCGAATCGTGGACGAATGTGAGAGGACGTGAAGTAAGGAGTCGTTGGGAAGTTCTCCTCGCAGCTGTAGTCGGAGTAGTCGATCACGGGTCGCTCCTTTGCAGTGAAAGGAGACTTATGGTGTATTGCAGAAGCAGTGTTTGCCTCTGAGGACTTTTCGTTTTGGTGAACGGGCCCCTGTGAGTGGCAGGGCAAGATTTGATGCGTGTGTATCGCAGGGCGAGCACAGTCCAATCTTTGCCTATCGGTGCCGAGAACTCGCTTAGCCTGTCACACCACCACCTGAGCTCATCCTTCAGCAGATCGAGCCCTGATCTGCTGTCAGAACGATGCGAAAGACAGTAGATAACAGCCTCGTGCGATCCAGAAAGAGGAAAATGTAGTAGTGTTTACGTCTCCTACCGTCTCCACGATGATGGCGCCTAGCAGAAAAGATTTGCACGAGACCTCATGCACGTAGGATTGGGCGCCCAGTCCAATGCACAGCAACGCAATACCTGCAAGCCTAGCAACGTTCTCGGGAGAAGCAGGGTCTGCGGACAGTCGAAGGACGAGTGGGTTGAGTGAGCAGAAGACATGCTGTAGTTGAGCTTTGCTTTCACCGCCATATGATATCCACGGAGCGGGCCTGTAGTGCTACAGATTTCCTGCATTCAAGTGGGGAGCATCGAGTAATATGGTGTGCCATTGGCACACAGCTGTCTGCTAGCTCATGCTAGACTGCAGTAGTGATCTATGCTCATGGCGTGTCGTGTTGCCAATCATAACTGTCAAAGAGCTCGAGGTTGGGTAGCCAACTTCACTGGTGTGGCAAAAGAGAAAGGAGGCGTCGAGAATGGTAAGATGGCGATGTAAGAAGCATTCTGAACGTCAGTGCCACAGACGCAGGCTCGCATTGACGCTGGTGATCACAGTTGGCACTATGCTGATCATTGAATTATACGGCATACAGCAGCCGAGTGTTTCTATGTGACGGGACGACATGATGTTCTTGACAATGTGCCACATCCTTCGACCAGACAGGCACAACTCAATCTCGAACTCTAACAGATGGTTCCCAGAAAGCCAATAGCCAGATGCCTTGGTCAAACGTCATGCCCTGATGATACTTGAAGACCGTCCAGTACTCGTCTTGCATCATCCAGTCTCCGCCTCAACACCTTGCCTTCGTATTGGTCTTCTTCTTGTAGACGTACACAGACCCGTCGAAGACTCTCAATCAGCCCTGACACAACAGCCTTGTCCTTATCGCCCAGCGCTCTACCAGCTGGATCGAGCAATGCCTTGAACGCAAGAGCGGTGACATCAATCGCGGATGCTGGCGACGATGGAGCGCTGACTGCACTTGTAGCATTGATGATCTTCTGCGGCGTGGTCGGCACTGCGGCACGAGATATGCCTCCAACGCCAGAATCAGCACGATCTGAACCATCGTCCATCTCCGGGAGTCTAGGAGCCGTTGGCGTCACGACATCTGCTCGTGCAGTGCTAGGTCGAGGCACTTCCGGAACCGGGCTTGACCAGTCAAGCCGACTGCCACTTCGACTTGTCCCACCTTCGTCAGCAGTCGCAAACGTGGCCAGCGTGCTCATACTTTCGCTGGACATGCTTCTGCCATGCTGATTCTGCAGACGAGCTTCAATGAGGCGAAGAGCATCAGGCGTACCAGGCGTCTGTGGCATTTCCTCCTCGTCGAAGTGTTCTTCCATCTGTGTCTGTGGTGCCCTGGCGGTCGCTGTCGACGATACTGACGCAGTATCAGACACTTCCTCGTCGGACGAAATCTGGCCAGAGTTGTAGCTGCCCATTGCGCTATGCAGGAAGAAGTGCTCATAGTCGAAGGCGTCCTCTCTTTCTTCGTGTGGCACAAAGTTCGGATCCTCTTCCTCAACGTCGTTGTATATGCTCTCTTCCATGTCGTCCTCTTCGGCGTCCGAGGAAGCCATCTCTTCTACTGGTGAGTCATCTGGTGAGGCGTCCTCATAGAAAGTGTCACTCTGGTATTCGTCCATCTCAGGCTCAGAGTATTCGGGATCGTTGAAAGCACCAGGCATCTCAGCACTGCCTTTATACTGGTGGTGCGAGAATCGCTGATATGCAGGCTCGACAATGGCAGTACCACTAGGAGTGCGCTTGTGGAGATCAACGGTTTTCTTAGCAAGGCCACTGCTGTCGCTGCCGCTGCTCTTCTGTCGTGCCGCGAGCTCAGCGAACGCATTACGACTCCCTGTCGGCGCATCGTGAGGCCACTGCGGCAATGATGGGCTGTGCGAGTCTTGGCTGCTGGACTGATTGTACCACATCTCCGGAGCATCGTGTGAAGCGTTGTTGAACGGCGAGGAGTCACGGAGGTTGTTAGCGCTCGCTCTTCGCATCTTGTCTTCTCGAGCCCTCTCCTTGAGGTTCGATATTCTGCCTTTCAAGCTTGCCATCTGATCACGTAGGTCCTCGGATGCAGACGAGCCTGCTATGGAGGGAGTGAGATGCGAAACACCAAGTCCGATAACACCGACGACCTCTGGCGCGCGGAAGCTGTGTCGTCGTGATGTCTCGATATGGTTGATTCGATCGTCCTCGGACACTGGTTCAAGACTTGAGTCTGGCGAGTGCTTCATTCGTGCTTGTTTGTGGTCCGTGGGAATAACGAGCTTGTTCATACCGAACGAGTCATAACTGCGACTTGCTCTGAGGTTAGCAGTCCAGATGTCTGGAGAGTTAGCAGCTGAATTCGGCGTTCGTATTGGAAATCGACTTCTGCTCATAGATGTATGAGGTCGATCGTAGTCCAGATCGCTACCACCTCGACTGTGTCCGAGGTAGTCGTGGCGCATGACTGGTGAGCTGGCTTGCGAGTGCAGCATGCGCCGGGAAGGATTGTATGGATCTGTGTCGTATGCCATTGAATCAAGCCGCCGATGTGTATAACTATAGGAGCTCGAGCCGAGAGGAGACGAAAGTGATGTCGCTCGCTTGAGATTCGCTGCAGTCAAGGGCGCGACAAGGTCTCGCGCTCCACGTAAATTGCCTTCCATGAGCTGCAGCTGTCAGTATCTGTTGTTCTGAGGTCTTCGTCTCCTTACATTCAAGCGCTTCTTAGCATTGGCAAGAATCTCTTCCGCTCGTTTGCTTAGAAGCGCAGATACCTGCTCCTCTTCCTCTTTCGCCCTGCGCTGCTCGTCGTACGCTATGGCTTCCGAGCTGATGCCCTCAGTCTCGGTCATTTCATCATCCGTCATGTCCACGTTTCTGTACTTTTGTAAGAATTCGGGCATCTTGGCCATCTCCTCACTATCCAGCGAGCTGTTGCTGCTGCGCCTTTCTCGCCCCGGCGCGACACTGATACGATCGTTGAGCAAGGGCGAAGAAGCTAAAGCAACGTTGTCGTCTTCGGGCGGTACCAGTGTCTGTGCGAAGGACACATTGTTCGCGCTGCCCGTTTGACTGCGCACCAGTAGCATCTTGCGACTCATCAGCCCTCTCTTCTCCCTGTGGTCGTCGCGCGTGGGTGTGGTCTGCATAGTTCCTTGCTCATTCGATTTGTCGCGAAGATAGTTGTACTGCGGTGCTCTCCGGGGCGTTGTGGGAGACGACAGGAGTCGTGGAAAGCCGTCGTCTGGTAAGACCTGCGCGAATCTCAGCCCTGCTTTCATTGATGCGTCGAACTAGCTTACCATGTCAGGATTTGTGAGTGTTGGGCTGGGCAACGACGGCAATGGTTTGTTGTCCTCATCGCTGCCCAGGCGCGAGTACAGCGCCATTGCGAGAACCAGCTGTCGTGGTGTATGGGGTGGTAAAGTAGTCCTTGTGGGCCACACACTATGGCAGGAACTAATTAAGACATGTCGTGGGTAAGTTATATACAAGAAAACAAAATCAAAGATATCAATGCATTGAGAAAATGGGAATAGAGTTCATACAACAAAAAGCGACGAAGAGAAACGGCCGGTGATGTGTGAAGCTATTGGCGACCAGGAAGCAGGCCTGGGGTCTGTGTGAAATGTGATATGGCGTGTGCAGGTACAGGTCGTCAGTCCTACACTTATTTTCTGGAGAGGTCGCTCTTGTGGTCGGCCATCTAGCACCCGCCTCAATGGTTCCCGAGCGGTTCGGAGCTAAAGGACCGTACAGTAGCCCAGCTGGCCGGCTTGGGCATAGACGCTGCTCTCCAGGTCTTCTTCGTTTCTCGTCCCAGATGTGTGTGCTGCGTACCAGGATCTTCAGGCACCCGCTGTAGGCTTTACGCTAGTTCAGTGTCTCCTGAGGTTGTTGGCTGGACCTGGTGCATGAACAACTCGTCCCTCAGCCGTCTTGCACCCAGCCTCCGTACGAAAAGACGTTGAAAAGGGCTGTACAATGCTGATCCACTACTGTACGCACTGTTCGCAGAGAGCAGGCTTCATATGCTTTCAAGTGGACCTGATAAGGCGCGGATGGTCATGTGAAAAGGACCGAGGTCGACCAATAGTGCTGATGTGCTTGAAAATTGTGCCAATGTGGCCAATGAAGGAGCAGTATATCGGCATTGGAGGATATTTCAATTGGTGGATCGCGGCTGTCGTATAATGTGACTGAGGACAGGGACAACAGGTTGGCTCTGGCGTATGTCGTGCTTGTAGCTCTATGACGCATCTGCCTGAGTTTGCGGTGTGAATAGAGCGTTCAACGACATTTGGGAAGCGTCTGGTCATAGCACATGTCTCGCGGCGCGTGCTCTTGTAGGACTCGAATGCCGCAGCGTAGACGCGTCTCTCAGGGACTGGCGTAAGTGACATTTCGGCAGTCTTGTTGAGCTCATCTTGGATCATGCACCAGGCAGGGATGATATGATCGATTGCCGCCACTACTGCAATGTCCACCAGCTCTCACAGACAGTATCGACTCCACGATACTGCGTGCTTGTAGCAGCTGGTGAAGTCGTCGCTCGCTGCGGAGTATTGAGTAGGAGAGATGCAATCATGAGTGGTTGTCTTTGAGGTGGTATATGATCGCCAGTGAGCCTCAAGAGCTGTGATTTTCGTTTGCCTGCGGGCGTTGTCGTCTTTTTTCTCGATTTTGCTTTGCTCCATAGATGGTGATCGTATTGCTGAGAGGATCTTAGTAGAGATCTGAAGACGCCCAACGGCCGTGTAGGGTGCGTTCGACGAGCAATTATATAAGGAGTCAAATCGACGTCGATGATGCTGACAAGTGAAGTATCGTGCATTGTGCTGAAGAAGAATTGTTTGTCAACGGCGTGAAGACATCTTAATGATAAGTTAGGAAGGCACGCAACATAACACAACACACAGAACCGATGACTCAAACATTACTATTCTTCAAGCTGTATCTCATCTAGCATGCAGCATTATGTACATAAAGGCTGATTCGGAGACCACCCAAGAAACGTATCGATCAAACCAGCTCAACCTCAAGCAACACTGCCCGATAGCTCAGTGAAGGACTGCGTAGCTCATGCTCTTGGTCGTGGCATAGTCGATGACGAATATGCTGTGCGTGTATACGCCGTTCTAACCAATGCGGTTGTGGTATCATAGTCGCAAAGAAGGAAAGCAATGACTCCCAGGAGGTCCGTCATAACACCATATCATACTCCGTTTCATTTAGCCGCGCCTATGCCAAGGTTGACCCAGCTGACGTCGTTGTCGAGTTGCTGGTCAGCGTCAACAGCAGGCATTGGGTGACCAATCTCAGTCTCTCGGGCTGCAGCTGGATAGTGCTTCATAGACACTGCGCGTGGGAACAATGTCATGTTGGAGGCACGATCGCCGCCCGCATTTGCAGCTGAGGTCAGACCGGAGAGGCCAGATCCACCTTTCGTGGACTTTTGGCTTGGTCCTCGGGCAACAGCAGTGTAGGTGTCGCCGACTGGCTCAGGGAAGACAGTGATGTTGCTATCCCGTGCTGAATCTGCGAACAAAGATGGGTGCTTCAGCTCGTCCTTCACTTGAGCCCACTCTGCACTTGGAGAAGCAGTGTAGGCCATCTTCGATTTGCCACCACCGGGGAAGAAGGTCGCACCACCACTCTTGCGACGACTGTGAGGCTCGCCGTAAATTGAGTTTGTATACATACTGCTTGTGCGGCGAGAGTTGTTGCCATCAGTGTCGTTGACGTGATCCTTGAACGACGTTGTCATTGGCGTCCAGGTGCCATTGATGCCCGCACCAAGTTGATTGGAGAAATACTCGCTGGCAGCTATGCTACTTCTAGTGCGGCGACGATTGGTGTATGAGGATGCTGTTGCAGTAGAGACGGGACGGAACTTTTCGCTCTCTTCGATTCTGCCAGTCTGTGCTTCTGGCACACTCTTGACGAGATTCTCGGTAGAGTTCGAGACGGATGGGTTTGAAGATGCGACAGCAGACAATCTCTGTCCATCGATGGTCTTTGTGAAGTCGATGTTGAGTGGAGGCATCAGATTCGAGGCAGGGATGTGTGATGGCATGGCAGGTGCTGGTGCTGCTAGGTGCTGAGGGATGCTGTCCTGAGCCCTCGAGTACGCAGATCCATCTGACGGCATTGGCTTACGATAAGCCGAAGGAAGATGGGACATGCCTTGCTCACTGGTTGGTTCGCTTGTCGCGAAATATCTTGACCAGCCAGAGCTTCGCTTCCTCTGTTCCTTGTCTGCTTCGATCGGTGCCAATCCAAGGACATTTGCTATCTCAGCTCTGTCCGACTGATATGTTGGAGCAGGCTTGCGAATGATTGGAGGTGACTTTCTGTTCACAGGAAGCATCTCAATCTCCTTGCCGAGCCCGTACTCCTTGCTGGAACCGTACTCCTTATCGACAAGCTCTTTCATGCTGTCCCAACTACCCTTTGGCTGGTGATTTACCACGCTGGTGCTCTTTGAACCACGCGAGAAGCGTATCTTGCTGAAGCGTGACGATCGAACTGCGCCTGGTGCGACGGGAGGTATCCTTGACGAGTTGTTGTAGCGATCTGCTGTTGGGAAAAAGTTGTGTTGCGAGCCTTCAGCTTCCTTCATGAACGATGCTCCACGATCAGCGAAGCTCATTCTACCACCTTCGCCGTAGCCCTCACGAGCAGCATTCTTTCGCTTTCTGTATCGCATGAACAGGAGAATGAGCAGGAAGAGGACGAAAAGACCAGCGATGACACCAATGATGACACCCAGCTGAAGCACGAGCATCGAGTGTTGACGCGCAGCAGCATCCGAGACAACGGCATCCGGCACTGAGCCTGATGATGTTGCGGCTGCAGAAGATGAGGTATCTGTTGCTGAAGAGGTGGCAGTAGCAGTAGCGGACGAGGTTGCTGACGCAGAGGTCGATGTGACGAGAGGTGTCTGGTCGCCGTAGAAGTAGCGCGAGGTATCGACCCAGCCATTGTTGGTCTGATTGAAGAGAGTGACCGACTGGTCGGTATTGCCACCTGCGAAAGCCACCAAGCCTTGTCCATCTGATGCGAAAGAGTAGTCTGAGCGAGTGATGGTAGGTGCGATTGAGCTGTTGTAGGATGGCCAGTTCGACGCAGTCAAATCACGCTTCGATGCTCCGCCAAGGTATGTACCGACTGCTGCAGCGCCGCCATTAGCACCCTGCAGCAACAGCGAAGATACCTTGTTAGGCGACATGGTCAGATCGTAGGTCTGCAAGACCTTGCTGCCATCGGCGCCTGTGATGAGCTGACCCTTAACTCCAGTGCCAAGAGGTGCTGGCAGGCCCGTTTCGTACATACTCCATCCACCACTGGAGCTGAACAGCATGACAGAGGTGTCCAAGCTTGTGCCGCCGGTCATGACTGCATGGCTGCTGTTCCATTGTCCAAGAATTGGCAGGTTGGCTGTGTGACCAAGCGCAGTGTAACCATCAATGACATATGGTGCCTGAGCAACGATAGTGAACGTCTGCGACGATAGCCATTGAGCGTCGCTGGCTTTGTTGCCAGCATAGACCAGAATGTTGTTGGTGTCTGGAATGTAGATAGCACTGTGATTCAGACGGTTGCGCATCTGGTCGTTGGGTGGCGTGAGTGTCTCCCATGTCTTGTTGCCAAAGAAGTATCGCTGAAGTCCCATATAGCTGGAGTCGTCGCTGGTACCGCCAACGACATAGAGCGCCGATTGCGATGGGTCTGCATTGGTGACCTTTGCGCAAGCTGCTCCAGTCACAGCCTTGCCAGTCGGTTCCGAATTCCAGGTTGCGTTCTGCTGGAGAGCTAACGATTGGAAGGAATTTGATGATAGCACATACAGCGTACCATTGTTGATAGTGGAACAATGTCCATCCAGCGCCTGTGGAGGCGAGGGAACGGACATTGTGTCGATTGATCAAGTCGCGTTGTCGCAAGAATGAGTAGCTGGGCTGTCGCGCTCTTGAAGGTCAGGCACGAGTTCGAATAGATTGCGTCCACGCGGATGGTGCTAGTTTGGCGTCGAGCGGAGTCGCACTGCAGGGGCCGAACTATGGTAAAGATGTGCGTGTATAGGACATGCCCGAGCCTCTGGTCGCGGTGTATATTGCTGTGAAAGCAGAACTCCAGGCTGTGGCAGCTGTCAGACACACGCGACGGTGTGATGCAGGACGATACGAGCGCTGCTGCAATGAAACTGCCGTCCTAGAGGAGAAGACGAAATGACTTTCTTCAACGGTCAAAGCTCAAACCGGACTATCCTTGGTGTTCCTGCTGGCAATGAGAAAGTGGGGGAAGTCGATATATCCCGAGGCTCGCTAGTTTATTAGAGCAGTGTCGAACTCGACAGTGAGACCAGACGGAAAGCTGCGCCGCACGAAGACAGTGCTCGCTCTCTGAGACCACAAGACGTGTTCGATGGTCGATGTTGCCGTACACTAGGCTCGAGTCAGGCTGCAAAGACAGCTACGAGTGAGTGCGAGCGTCAGGAGATGCCGACCAAAGCAGGGGTGATTTGTGATGTGTATAGTATTGCGCCTCTTTCGCGTCTAGCTCGCAAGTCCAGCTGCTGCTTGACCACGACCTTCCCGAAGTCTCAGTGGCAGATATCGTGGGTCGAATTGCTGGCAAAGAATATGTGTGAACGAGCGATGCAGCCGGACATGCGGTCTTTTCACAGCTTGAGAGCTTCCTGTGCAGCACAGAACCAGATCGAAGTCTCAACAGCGACGCCTTGTCACGGAATGCACGTCGTCTGCATGACGAGACGCAGGAAAAGTGTGAAGTGGCTGCCGTAAGTCGCTAGCATTGGACCGTCTCTGCTGGAGACAGGCCTCTCTGTGGCTCGAACGACGACCAGGTACAAGTGCGGATAGGGGCATATTGACGAAAAGTTTCTTTCCCATCATCTGAGGTGCCGTCGAAAGCTAGACATCTCGGATCACGATGCTGTTTGACTCTCCCTCGAACAGCCTGGACATCACTGATTGGGTTTCAACTCGTTCCTGCTTCGCACTGTGCGCATATGATGCTGCAAAGCCGTCCTGACAATCGGTCGAGCAGCACAACGCTGCAGATGGCGTGAAGGCGTTTGCTTGTCAATCCAGACACAGGCATGCGTGTCGAGGACAGCAATCAGTCAACGGAATGGTAGCCCTGTAGACCAGGTTATTTGTGACCACTTGTAGAGACTTTTGCTCAAGAGATTGCTGTCGCAGGCCACGCGGATCTCGAGATTGGGACCTGCAGCGGAGGCTAAATATCTCTCCGTGTGTCAAAACCTTATCCCCTCTCGACCTTCCGAGGCCTGAAACACTAGAGTTTCGTGTATGCAGGCCGTGCATCGTTGATTGCAGATAGTAGGGATGTAGATGCTGGGCAGCGTGTTGCGTTTGACATGTCCGTGCCAGCCGATCTTGGCAATATTTCGCATTTGCTCGCCGGATTATGCATGGCCATGCCAAAGCGCAGTGGCTGTGGCGAGGACGGAAGCGGTGCGTGCTCGTGACATCAGTGTAAATGTTCCTGGATGCCCATGAACCTCAGGAATACACGTGACTCGTAGTGCCTATGCAGGACTGTCGCGACAGATGAGCCGGTGAGGTTCGGTCGTGCTGGAGAAGAGCAGTCTTGGCACAAGATGGACTCATGACTCTGTATCCTCGTGGTGTGGACACAGACGTGCTCTAGTTGAATGTTACCTGCACACATGATGGCCCTCAACTGCGGAACGAGAAAACCTCAACATTCCTGTTCACGCATGTCTAATACAGAGAAGCATGCTCCACTATGGTGAGCAGGGCATATGGTATATCACCGATGAACTTGTACTTGCAAACGTTACGCAGTATGGCTGAACAATCGTTTAGGATATCTCAATTCCATTATGTACTGTTACAGGTCGTTGACTTAGGGTCGTACAATTATAGGGCTTACAAGGCCCGATTTCCGCTGGCACCGGTTGTGCTCTGTCCGGATGCACCGTCAAGGTGCTGTGCGAGCTTTGGCTCACCAGCGAAGGTGGTGTGGTGTTCTTGGCTGCCGGTGAGAGATCCTCCCTTGCTCTTGAACTCGTCGATGCTGACAGCTGGAAGAGTTGAAGTCTCGTGGTGCTTAGAGGCGTTGTGGTGAACCTCATGCACTGGCACAGTAGTGTGTGTGATGTGTGGCTCGATGGTCTCACGCTGGATCACTGGCTGAACAGTCTCGTGGACGTGCTGGTATACGTTAGCATTGCGTAGACAAATAGGATCTCATCAACTTACGTGGTGGTGGTGCTCGCCTGCGACGGTTGGAGCAGCAGTGGTAGTGCTTCCTCCTTCAACAGTGCGGCTAGTGTCCTTGAATTGAGCTGCCTCAGCCGCAAGCTTGCTCTTAACGTGGTCGGCGTTGTCGTGCTCGAAGCTACGCTGCTCAACAGGAACGACATTGTGGTGGTGCTGCTCAGCTTTGACCTGTTGGTCCTTGACTGGCTGGATGGTGGTGTGGTGGTGGTCCTGGTGGACCTCCTTGTCGATGGCGGTAGTCACACGCTCATCATTTGTGCGGGTCACGGTCTCATTGGTGACGGCTGGAGCTGTCTGGGAGTGCACCTCGGTGCTGTGCTTGTTGTGGTGTCCAAGGAAGTCCTTGACGGCGTTCTTTGCTGACTCCATTGTGTATGTGATGGATGAATTTGTTTGAGGGTATAGAGGTAGTGTAGTTGTTCGTGAGTAAAGTTGGGTTATGATAGATCGGAGTGAGGAACGAGAAAGTACTTGCTGCATATATATCTGATGATGGAGTAATTACGCCATCCTACTACCTCAGGCGTTCACCAAACGTCATGGAAGGTACGGGTGACATATTTTGCAGGCGTGTCCAGCATAGCAAGCAGTGGGTCACAGCATCGACGCGGTTCAATGGTGACTTGGGGGGCACGACTTGGCCGCATGCATTGTGAGTAGCGAGCAACGTGTGTAGTGGAGCTGTTCTCACTCGCAAATCGGTCCTTTCGATCTGATGTACGTCAATAGAACCTCAATATCGCGCCCACGAGCGAGTGAAGAAGCAAGAGTGTCGCGTATGTAGTCATTGTGGATAAACCGCTGTTGATGATCTCTACCGAAAACGTCGCAGACAGCCAAACATTGCCGCTCTCCGGTGGCTCAAACGTCACCGTCTAACCAGTACTCGCACACCACATATACGCAATAGCTATGCGCTATCCTCCAGCGGCGCAGCCCACTATGCCTATCGCGAACGATTTTAACCTGCTCGCCATGCTCGTAAACAAGATTGAGCTCCTGCATGATCACTACTTCACATCGAATGGGGAATGCAGACCAAGCAGCTTGCTCCGACTATGCCAGTCGCAGCTCTTGATTGCCGGCACAGCATCCACAATCCACGGAAGCAACGTCATGGAGACGCCCAGGCGGAGGCGCGACCCTCAATCGTTCAGCACGGCAGGATGGGTCAAGGAAAGGAAGCGAGAATGACACCCTGGACTGACAAGCGTGGATCAGACGTCATCTACGTTCGGCTCTTCGCAATTGATCATGCTACCACGCCTTGAGGTCTAGACCATTGCCATTGGAATGTCGAAAGCATCCTGCAGCACTGATAGGCACTAATACATCCAATTGTCTAGCATTCTCCTACCTCGAGCCTTACCCACCATGTCGCAGGCCAACGCGGTCCCAGGAGATGCCTCAACTAGACAAACAACCCGCAGTGTGTCAGAGCAAGAGCTTGTCTCTGATTTCAAGCACCTGGGCATCGCAGTAAGAGCTGACGCCAATGATACCGCACAGAGAGAGATAGGCGGTGCAGCGATCGCGGCACGTGTTGCCTACGCGAGGCATTTGATAGATAAAGGCGAGCCCGATCGTCAGTCCTCCCTCGCACAACCAGCTATCGAAAGTGCAGCCATATCAGCACTGAGTGATGGCAGGCGAGCAGTCAACACAGATCCGTATCACGATAGCACACAACCGAGTGCCACGGGTCCAGAAGGAGGGAAGCGGCTTCAGCACAAGCCTGACCTCACCAATCTACGTGAGGCTAATGTCGCTACAAGCACCGAACAACACCACAATCAACAGAGTAACCTCGCGCAAGGTTACGGAAATCACCGAAGCAGCAGGGCCACGAACGACCTTCCGGTCGACGATCTGAACTACCGAGAGCCAGCATCAGAGCTACCAAGTAATCCAGACACGAAAGAGACAGTCATAGCCAAACCTGTGACGCACGAGACGGTCAAGGTCCAGCATCATGAGATTCGGCAAGAAGTCATCCATCGTGACATACACGAATACCACGAGGTAACAAAGATACTGCCAGTGGTCGAGACAGTTGTTCTGCCGGCGAGACACTTCATCGAGACTGCGGATGGTGGCAAGGTCGAGATTCCAGAACCGAAAGGCGCAATTGGAGTTGGACGAACTGAGTTCGTAAAGACAACCACCACATTGCCGAACAGCAGTGCTTCAGTGCTGCCATGATCATCATGAACATCACGATACTCATGTACTATACTGTATGATATAATGCCACACAGATCACCGTGTGGTCGTGGACAATTCATTCACATACTGTTTGTAGCATCTACAAATGCGTCCCATTGTTTCAGAGCAGCACCGCTCTTGATACACCACCTCGCTCGTCTCAGACCCTCCTTCCACCTGAGACCGCCTGGGCCTCGCTCAGTGTTGACCTTACCATCGTCGCCAGCTCCCATACTGCTCGTATCTGCCTCGCACACACCAGAAACTGTCAGCAATGCTGCGGTATTGAGCAAGACGAAGTGCAGGACAGGATCGTCATCTGGTAGCTCGTTCTTCAATATCTGCATGAGAATATCGGCGTTCTGCTGCGGACCTTTACCTCCGTGGACCTGATCGAGTGAATGCCGTGGTAGACCGAAGTCTTCTGGTGATAGCAGGAACTTGGAGATGTCTACATGTTCACTATGGCTTTCCACAGCTCCCTGCGTTTGTGCCTCGTGAATATACCAACAATGTGTTGGACCAGCACAGCTCAGCTCATCCAGATTCTCGTCACCGCAGACAACCATAGCCTTCTTAGCACCGCTAAGCTTTAGAGCCTCTGCGAAGTTAATGCCAACGTCCTTTCGAGCAACACCGAGGATTCGTGTTTCAATTAGTCCGCTATCGTGCACAGGGTTCGCAAGAGGACCGAGCAAGTTGAAGATTGTTCTAACAGGGACCTCCTTGCGTACAGCTGCAGAGTACTTCATACCAGGATGCCATTCTCGAGCATACAAGAATGCATAGTTGGTTCTCTCGTAGATGCCAGCCAAGTTCTGTGCTGTGGTGGCACTGATTATAGGCGGTTTCGGCGCATGCTGCAACAGATCTGCAGAGCCGGAAAGCGATGTTGATGAGTTGTTTCCATGCTTGGCCATCATGAGTAGTGAAGAAGCCACTATCGAAGATGTCGTCGATATGTTGAACGTGTTGTGACCATCACCTCCTGTGCCTACAATGTCACACAGCCCTCCATGGTAGTTACCTTGTGCCAATGCTTTAGACTGTATGACTTGTCGGAGACTTGCAACGTCAACTTGCGCTGCAGCTATACGCATGCTCTTAGCACAAGCTGCGAGGACCTCAGGCCGGATGTCCTGATATGTGCTGTGCAGCGCCCATAGTAGCAGGGCGAATTGGACGGGCGAGATCTTATTTTCGAAGACCAGCTCCACAGCTGCTGCTATCTCGACAGCAGGAACATGCGATCCTGATTCAATGGTTGCCAATTGCTTCAACAGAGGCGAAATCGAAATGTAGGTTGACTGTTGCGCCGCCATTGTGTAAGATGACTGAGTCGTGGTGTCTGTGCTGAACGAGTGCGTGTTGCGATTTGACACTGCTTTAAACGACTGTTGTCAGGATCCCTGAATTCTTGCGACTCTTCTGCTGATCATTACGGAAGAATCGCAATGTCACAGGTTCATAAGTCGCTGTCGAGAGTAAGCATGGTTGTCTGGCCTGCATTGTAAACAATTTGATCGACAAGCAGATCCGCAGTTGCGCACGAGTCATGCCGCCGGACCTGCTAATATTCCGCAGAAGGTTGACAGCAACAATGTTCCGTATCAACGCGACTGCTAGCACAAGTTTGAGCGAATCCGCATCGATCGCACTCCAGCGGCACGAGGTACACGAAAATGCCTCCTCGAATGCGCATAACGTCGTCGACGCCTCGACTCGCAACGGTACCATCAACACAATATGTCTGTCAGCAATGTCGACAAGCGTCAATGGCAGCAGCCACCACCCCTGCACCATCGAACAAGCAGATGCTGCAACCAAATCGACCGGTAGCACGGTTTCCTACTACACAACCACCTTCACACAAGCCTGCAGAGTTTCGAAAGACACAATTGCACAGACAATACCAGTCGATGCTCCGCTCGTCACCGTTGATCCTGATGTTCCAGCACAACAACCTGAAGGCAACAGAATGGGTGGGCATACAGCGAGAGATCAAAGCTGCACTTCTAAAGGTCGATGAAGAGCTGGAAAAGACAGGCAACAACGTACATACAGGCACTAATGCGAAGCTTCAGGTGGTGCAGACGGGCATATTCGCTTCGGCACTGCGAGTGGTTGAATTTTGGACGCCCAAGTTCGACGAGACCACCACAAAAGCATCGCCTGAGGACTACACACATGGTTTGTCAGTACAGGCGTATCGTGCAGGCAAAGACGCAACGGCCAAGCACGGCTTGGAAGCCCTCTTATCAGGCCCGATCGCTGTGTTGGCACTTCCGGAAGTGAGTACAAAGCACGTCAAGGCTGCACTGTCTATTCTCGCCCCATCAAAGGACATCCCGGCTCCGAAGCGACGAACGAACGCGACCTACTACGATCCTGCAGTGCAAAATGGTGTACAGAAGATGATGCTCCTTGGCGCAAGGATCGAGGGCAAAGCCTTCGACTTTGAAGGTGCAAGATGGGTGGCAGGTATCGAAGGCGGTCTGGAAGGCTTGCGAGGACAGCTTGTAGCCCTGCTGAGCAGTACTGCTGCAAGCTTGACAACAACTCTAGAGTCTGCCAGTCGCAACCTGTACCTGACGATGGAGAGTCGCAAGTCCATGCTTGAAGAGGGAGAGAAAGAGCAGTGATGCTTCTCGTGTACTATCAATGCTGTTGATACCATTCACTTCTACACATGTATATGAAACAGGTGCACTTTCACCACATGTAGCCATACACCCAGCCGTGACGATTTCACATCTGCGGCTCTCAGTAACGCATGTAGATTCACGTTTGGCAGCGAAGTACTTCACTAGTCTTCCGACAAGATAGCGTGGCATGCCCAAGGATGAGGTCGTATAGTTGACCGGGCCTGGACGAGAGGCTGCTACAGAGCTATGTGCGACATGTAGGAAACCCGACTTTGCTCCAGCTCACTACTGCAGTCGCATAGTCTACTCCATGCTGCTTATCCTCCCTGCTGCCAATGATGCACGACTAGTATTAGAAGAAAGACAACGTCCTGCGACGCGTCTGATTCGAGCAGCACCGACGCACTAGATCCGCTCATCTCGGTGGACTCACTGCTCTTAAGGTGGTCAACAGACCTGAACACTCGATCGGGCCATTGTCATCTGGCATTGGCCGAACAAATATGAACGTATGGACATGCTCTGCCTGGCTCCTATACAAGCAACCTAGCCTGACAGAGGCTACATGGCATGAATCGTGGATCTTTGTTGAAGGTCGAGGACGATAGATCTTGTGCTATCGCGATGCGTCGTGCTCGATCATAGACCTGGTTTCCGACCAATGACGTCGTTAGCAGATCCGAATATCAGGGCATCGTCACGACTGCGTCCTACATGCACCATACCAATCTCAGCATGCAAGTATCAACAAGCCATTCGACTCTGACAACATAGAGCCACGTGTTACTTGAGCCGTGGAAACTTCTAAGGCATGTCGACAGCGCAGAACAGTCCATGGAGTCCTTGAGTCGTCCGACATGCTTACACTTGTGCACAAACGCCTTCATGTGCCAACGTCGTCAGTTATGAGCACAGCAGTCCGAGATGACAAAGAGCAAGGCGTCGCCTTTGGATGCGAAGTCTCGACTAAGTCCGTCAGCTCCGAGTTCATGGCCGTATGATCTCGCTGATCTTCAGCACGACGGAGGACAGGCTCAGAATAAAGCTGACGACTACACGGCTGCTTCTGCAGCTATTGGCCACGATGCCACCATGGCCGGCGAGCAATCAGCAGATAGAGAAGTGGACACTTGAATTGGTGGGATCCGCGCGGATCTGGCTGCGGTGGCAGAGGTGCCTGTCGTCCTTGTCTCAAGCAGCTCTTCTGTCAGCCTCTTGTCGGCTCCAGCCACTTTCTCCCAGGCGTCATTCTGCTAAGGCCTCATGCATGACAGACGACTGCGATCGCATTGGCGCCTGGTCAAGTTGTACCATCAAACCATCTCAGTGATCTCGATGAGTTACTGGCTGTTGGTCTGCCACGTCGGATTCGATTGCCTAGACAAGCGTCGCTGAGGTATGAGAGTATATGCTCGTGTAAGCAGCGGCTGAGGACAACGGACGCACCACGGACTCAGCTCTGATCTGCTTACACGAGCGTATACTCTCATTTCAAACATCGCAAGCGCAAAGGAGATCGCAGATGTCGAGGACGTTGAGAATGTTAAGCTCCCGCACACATGCCGATGTTCGAAGACGTGTTCAAACTCATTGTCTGCTATATACAGGCGGAGCGTCCCGAGGCATGCCGAAGCAGCACAACGATCGACCTCACAAACGGCCACGGCCATCGTCTTTCAACCTTCCCACAAAGTACAGCGCAATGTTAGATCTGACGCACGCCTCTCTTTAATCGCTCACACAGGCTGAAGCCACAGCCGCAAACGAAAGGCGCCGTTTCGACACACCTTTCTCACAGCATTCCGGAGCTTCTACAGTCTCCATCGTCTCCTTGCTGAAGGAGGAGGATGATGACTTTGCCTTGCAATATGTCAAGATGCGAGCGCTTGACGCTGCGAGGCCTGCAAATATGTTTCTTTGGCAAACGCAGCACGAGATGGACCGACTCGCAGCCTTTGCTGCTTACACTCCTGATGACGACGACAAGCGGCGTTTCGATGCATCCAGCGACTTGCAAGCAAATGCTGAGAACAACATCCGCGCAAGATGGATAGCCCAAGGTATCTGGAACGAAGACTGGGGCCAAGCCTGGGCGCAGGGCAGTAAGCGTTTGAGTGCTGCCTGGTGTAGGGAAACAGGAAGACATCAAGGTCCTTGTCCTGTGGGAGACTGGAATCGGAAAGCGACCAAGAATGACCAAGCCGTCTGGCAGAGGCTTACTTCAATGGCCCAGAAGTCGAGTCCAGTCTTCCGCCGAGTGATCTTGGCAAACAAGCAAAAAGTCACCGACTCGTCTAGACCATACAAGCAGTTCTGTTGGCAGGTTGGCTTTCTCCATGCATTCGTAGAGAATGGCTTTAGAGACATTGAGGAGTCATGGCAGCGCACAGAAGCATTATGGCGGGAAGAAGGCATCTGGCAGGAAAAGTGGTTGTCAGTACCTGGCGATACATGGGCTTATGAACAGCTTGAACAGGAGCAAGATCGCAGCATAGCAAAGCCGAAGGTCAGGGCTGGTGGCCTCGTTACGCAGCCGTTGCCCCCAAAGTCTCTTCCGGTGATCGAAACGCCTCGTCGATCGCGGAGGCTATTGGCACAGCAGCAACCTGTGCTACGTCGTTCAAAGAGGATCGCGAAACGCCTCTCAGCACGAACCCAATCTTGACCAGAAGGGACGACGGTGACCAAACACTACCAATGAGATACACTCCTATACTGCCATGAGTTTTCTCCTCGAACACGATCGCTACATTGTCCAGACGCAGGAGATGAGGATGCTCCCACACCACAAGAGAGCCCATTCCTCAAACGAGCAGGCCACAAACGTCTTCAGCAGAGAGCTGCCGGCTGAATGAACGCAGCCTGCAAAGAGACAATGAGCTTACAAAGAACAATATCAGCTTTGCGGCCCAGACTGTTCAGTTGAATTCGAAGTCGGCAAGAACAATGAACTTCAGTATCACCCTTACGCTCGTTGTAGCGAGACCGAAGAACACTACGTTGTAGATCACAACTCCAACAAGGCACACTCAAGCGAATTCGACCAGCGCGGTTTGTTGACCTGAAAGCAGGTCTGTCATCTCTTTGTCCGTTTGGATGTCCGGCGAAGCTCGTCTATCACAAGTCAGCAGGGCATCTCTGAATTCGTCCAGACTTGCCCATCACCTTTAAAACGACGTACTGATGTACTAGAACTTCAAGCATACACAGGCCCTAGTACGCAAGATTTAAGACCATTAGCCTGTCTTCATGTTTCCTGAGACTGGAGCATTGTCGCTGGCATAAGCAGCTCTACTAGGATGGCTCATGGCACCGCAATGAGCGATGCCCTGGGGCAGTCTGGCATCTCAGATGTCCATCAGCTCCATCTTGGTCAAGTCCTGAGGGCCTTCATTCTTTTGGTATTTGAGCCGTCTTCTCGCATGGCTGATCACTTCGCAGATACTCTTGATCTGTTCCATTGGCGTTCCGACTGAGCTCCGCCCATCTACCGTGCTGGCATAGGGTTCTCCTTCAACTACACTACTGTCAGGTCCGTGTGCATGGCATAACAGGCGCTATATGAGTCTTGGCGCTGGTGTGCAGGAGGTAACTCACATCTTGGTGGACGCCGTCGGCCAGTGTCTCGACAGGCCATGTTCCAATCTCAATCGCCCTTCGGCTGTAAGTGCTCGATGGCCGAACTCCACAAACACATGACCGTGGCCAATATGGCCTTTGTAGGAGGCTAGATCATGGCATGGTAGCTGTCGTGGATCGTAGCTCACAACATCGCCGTGCTTGAACCTTGACCATATCGTCACACATACCAGAGCGACTTTAGTCTGCATGGCGATTGCAGTACCTCGTCTCACACATTTCCTTCGTCTCCATTGTGTCAAGCCTTATGCGAACGTGCGCGATTATCGATCCTATGTATGTCATCAGGCATGACAGCCTCTTGCCTGCTTGCGTAAATGTACGTCCGAAACAACATCCATCTTAATCCTTACTGTGACCACATCGACCTGACTTGTGTTGTATCATCGAGCAACCTCACGAGCCACCACCATAGCCGCACCATTTTTGACAACTGACGGTTTGTTGACCTTCTTCATATGGTACCAAGTCTACCACTGAGAGTGGGTGAGTATTGCGAGATGAAGTCGGCGAGGAAGTGGGCCTGCGGCTGCTCTACTTTCCAGACCGCACATTCCAACCTCGACTGTGTTACAGCCCATGCAAGATTATGGTATACGTACAGCGCGAAGAGTCCGTTCGGAGATGTTGACTGTGCCCAAGACAGATGGCCAGGACCCGGAGACTGAGCGTACACAAAAGCGAGAATGGAACCGTAGCCCGTTACGACAATACTTCCCTCGCATACCAGATGCTGCACTTGAGCGACTGCTGGACATCTGCATCGACAAAGGCGTCACATACAATCTTTCACAGTCAAAGATATGGAACATGCGTCGATTGACTAGCATTGTGGTGGCACATGTACGCCACAACTACTCAGACTACGATCAGCTACTGCGAGATAAGGTGGACCGGTTCGACGCTCGTTTCAGGAGTGCCGAGCAGGTGTGGACAACCCTTCGTCAGTGGTGCCCTTGGGATGACTCGAACGAGGTCCTCGAGCGCTGCGTTCGAGCGACTCTCGTCAGACCCGAAGATAGGGGAGCGGACTTCGATCCGATGGACATCGACGAAGACAGTGACGACGAGGGGGATCCCATGGACCTGTCTTGATGCATGTGAGCGAACTGTTAGTCTTCAATGGATATCGACTTTGATGACGGTCGTCGTGATGCCTCCAAGACCTCACTCCTTCGGTCCGTTCGAAAGGCAAGTCCCGCCAGAAGCAGCTGTCGGCTCATGCTGTTCAGGTCCATTTACTTTCTGGCCCTCCTTCGTCAGAGGAAGAGCGCCCTCCATGTGCACTCTGGCTTCCTCATCCGTACGGCACTTCGACTTCAAAAACCGCTCGATACTATCCGCACTAGGTTTTGCATGCAGCCAGACTTCATCACCAGTCTCTGGTTGTCGGCCATGTTGTTCGTCATTGTGTCGTTTCCACTTTCTGAAGAGCCTGGGACTCAGCCGGTACAGCCATTCATGCTTGATCTGAAGACGAGCAGCAATGTACTGTGTTTTCGGTCGATGCAATTGTCCCGTCGGTATCTTGTCTAGAGGACTGAGATCGCTCTCCAGAACATTCTCACTCTTGTATGCTCGATTGACCTGAGCGAGCTCTGGCGGCAGCACGTGGCTGAGGAATTCAAGACTGGCGTTGATGTTGAGGTCCAGAGCTCGCTGTGGATTTGCCACCATCTTGAGAAACAGCGAACAGACATGAGGATACAGTATCGAGAAGTCCGATTGCGAGACGTGCACTGTGCCTCGAACAGTTACCAGCCAGGACGGCGCAGGCGAGGGCTCGGACTGTGCCTCTTCTATCAGTGAGTCTACAAGCTCGAAGTTGCTGGGCCAGTATGTAAAGGCTTCCGAGTTCAGCGCGAGCAAGGGAGCCTCGATACGGTGTTCGGGGTTCTTCTCATCAGCAGGTCGTGTACCTCCGCCCCAGATGTCGTATAATATACCTTGCGTGAAGTCCGGCCATTGGTCTGGACGTCGCAGCAGGTTAGCCACGGTTGCTGCTCCAAAACTGTGACCGCAAGCTGTTACGTTCTTCATTTGTATTCGGTCTCTCCAAACCGACCAGTCAACGTTTTCCAGACCATGCGAGCTTGACGCTGCATAGCCCTTCCGACGCAGATTTCGCTCAGCAACAAGCTGACCGTTACCAGAATTCAAAACCTCCATGATCTTGAAGGCTTCTTCGATCTCTGCACAGCGAAGATCTATCTGAGCATTACGGAGCTCGTGATCAACACCTTTCTCGTTGTGCGGTGCAGTGTCTTTGGGGTTATCCTTCGAGAAGATATAGTCGATGATGCCGTAGCCTCGCCGCCGTTCCTCTGGCGAGTGGTCGATTGGCTCTTGTTTTACGTCACTTGCACCATTCCTCGCCTCTTCTTTTGGGTGATTGACGTACGTTCGCGGTCCAGAGCCGTCCCGATGCTCGACTGCGCACACGACGAAGCCATAGCTGGCAAACTCGCCACAGACGGACGAATACATTGTTCTCGTGCCTCCTAGACCATGGCTGAACATTATGAGAGGGAACACAGGCAGATCGGGCGCATCCTCAGGCTTCTCGCCTCGTTCGTCCTTGATACGAGCGTCTGAATCTTTCATGTCGACGGCAGGAGCCCAATGGCGCGCCAACGGTGCATTGCGGTAAGCCGGTAGCTTCGTGAACATAGCTGGCAAGAACAACGGCCAAGCCAGCCACTCAGGCAGTCCAGCAAACTTGCCATAGCCACCTGCGACACCCAACCGTGGTCGGCCGAGCCAGAGCTGTCGTGAGTACTTGCCGTTCTTGGAGGAGAGGTAGTGTGTCTCCAGCGCTGCAGGGTAGTAGATGGTCATCAGAACAGTTTCGAGTTGAAGGAGATGGTGGCCATGTCGCGAGATATGTGAGAACTGTCGAGGATTCCCCACAGGGACTTCAATCTCCATCGTGCCAACTGAGTACGGCCCTGTATACGTTGGCAGAGCCCGAGCTGGCAAGAAGACCTTGTCTCGAAGACTTCTCGGCGCTCGAGGCTTCGGCTTCTTCGAATGCGGAGCCTTCGCAGTGAGCTCGCTACCCAAGGCTGGGTGATCCTTCTCAGGCGCCATGGTCGCCCTTCACTCGTGTCTTAGGTCTGGAAGATTGCTGAGATGCTTTATGCAGTTCAATCGCTGATAATCCCTCTATTCACCGCCCAAACCCTGTCCAGACACGCATCCTGAAAACACAGGAGCAAGGAAAGAGCGAGGAAGAGCTCGTAACTTGTCTTGAATGTGCTATAGTATTAACGATCTCAGTTTGGTTCCGGCATTGTCGGGATATGTGGTCGTGCAACGAGCGAATGACACAACTGCTGTGAAGAATGAAAAGTGACGTCAAAGCTATCTTGGCTCCGAGGAGACATGAGCCTCACCACCAACCATCACACTGGCATCGGTCAATAACTCACCAGCGCCAAGCAAATACCGCTCTGCGATGCTCGACAACACAGCTGCTCAATAACATACGCATGATGCGCGAGTGTCACTGACGGAGTGATAGCCACGAGGGCTGTCAATGTGGCGGCCACGCCTCCACCGCTAAGATCTTTCACATGCTCCGTGTGGGCCCTACCTCCACCACTCTTTGCCCTCTGGCTTTGGGACAAGTCTGCCGGTATTTGAGAACCTTGCGGCTAATCGTTCAGCTTGGCTGCATCTCCTACCAAACGATCGGGCGGGAGACACCAGATGGGTGGGAAAGAGCATGATAAGAGCTGGTGTATTGCTTCGTTGACAGAGGACATCTGACTCTTGTACCTGCAGGCACAAGGATGTGTGTGGGCTCGAGCTCAAGGTAATTTGGCTGACATGGTTCGAAAGTCTATCCACCCTCCGCAGCGCGGCGTGGGTGGTATTGGCAGACAGAGACGCGCTCTTTCGGGGTCCTGTTCGTGAACGACATCTCCGTGCAATATCCAATTTTGCTTTGCTTTCCAAAGCTTCGGGGTTCTCTACGACCATCCCGGATAGCTTGTCGACAAGCGCGAGATGACACAAGCATATCGTTATCGGCGTTCGCCTCACACTACTGGACACTACGATGGGCCGAATTGCCTAATTAGCTGAGCGCCCGTTTCTTCTGCTGCTAAGATGAAGGCCCGTAACGGTAGTCTACGCCGCGACGTCGATCGGATGGCGACTCATCTGCTCGAGAGCGTACGATTATAGATTCACCTTGACAGCGAGTGGCTTGATCAGCCTTCAATCACGCGGTTAACCCTGGTCAGTTCCTGCCGCAGCACATACGTTAGAGTCGTGAGAAGCGTTCGATCCTCCAGTACGAGCTCACGGTAGCTATCTAAGCTTTCTTCATTGCAAAGAGACTTTAGTGGGCCCTTCTCGCCCATTGTCGAAAACCTGACTCGGATAGCCCTCTTTCCTTCGAGCATCTACCTTCCTGGCTGCATCTTCGCTGTCACGACGACGCACACGGTGCTGTGCATATTCTCCTCTCTTGACTGAGCTGGGTATGCCACCTTTGCGGAGCTCCTAGGACGCAGTGGCGCTTTCTGCTGCACGACATCACGACAACCACCGCACCCTGGTCACTTCCCACATGCTCGCATACATACCCTGACACTTCTACCTTATTCCTTCACGACACTCCCTAGACGTACAATTATAGACGCCGATCATGGCAACCACTGTGGACGGCGTCAACCTGGACAGCCTTCCATATGTGCCTCTTTACCCTTTCAATCAATCAAACATACCTACTGGCGGCAACTCGTTGACGCAGGATCTCAACATCTATTATGAATCTGGCGACATAGCATGGATGCTTACTGCGACGGCCCTGGTCCTACTCATGATCCCTGGCGTTGGGTAAGGCTCTTGTCTCCTCATGCGCACATTCACTGACATCTCAGCTTCTTCTATTCAGGTCTTGCTCGAAGGAAGTCGGCTTTGTCACTGGTATGGCTATCAGTAATGGCTGTAGCCGTGACATCCTTCCAATGGTTCTTCTGGGGCTATAGCCTCGCGTTCAGCCACTCGGCCGGTCCATTCATTGGCGACTTGTCGAACTTTGGCTTCATCAATGTGCTCGGATATCCCAGCGTTGGTAATCCTGCGATCCCAGATCTGCTTTACGCAATGTACCAAGGAATGTTCGCTTCGATCACTGTCGCCCTGGCCACTGGTGCAGTAGCAGAGCGTGGTCGTATGCTTCCTTGCGTCGTTTTTATGTTCATCTGGACGACAGCGGTGTACGACCCAATTGCATGCTGGCACTGGAACCCATCCGGATGGGCAAACAGACTTGGTGGTATCGACTTCGCAGGTGGCACTCCTGTGCATATCACTTCTGGATGCGCTGCGCTCGCATACTCGTGGGTGCTCGGAAAACGGGCTGGACACGGCACGCAAGCCCTGAACTATCGTCCACACAATGTGACACATATTGTTATTGGCACTGTATTCATGTGGGTTGGATGGTTCGGCTTCAATGCTGGTTCCGCACTTCAAGCAAACCTCCGCGCAGTCATGGCAGCCTTCAACACGAATCTTGCAGCTTGCGTCGGAGGCATTACCTGGTGCCTTGTCGATTACCGCCTGGAGGGTCGCTTCTCGACCGTAGGGTTCTGCTCTGGAGTCATTGCAGGTCTGGTCGCAATCACACCTGGTTCAGGATATGTGCCTCCATGGGCCGCAGTGGTCTTTGGAGTCTGCGCAGGCGTTGGATGCAACTTTGCAACGCAGATCAAGTACTGGATTCAGGCTGACGATGCGCTTGACATCTTCGCCGTGCACGGTATTGGCGGATTCATCGGCAACATCTGCACAGGGCTCTTTGCAGCCAACTATATCGCCCATCTCGACGGCACCACCGTCATTCCAGGAGGCTGGATCAACCATAACTGGAAGCAATTGGCCTACCAGCTTGCCGATTCTGGCGCTGGCGCTGGCTGGAGTTTTGTCGTCACGACACTCATCCTAGTAATCATCTCACTCCTCGGACGGTTTATACCAGCCCTACGATTGCGAGTGAGCCGGGAGGAAGAGGCGGCAGGCATTGACGATGTCGAGATCGGCGAGTTCGCATACGACTACGTTGAGCTCGTACGAGAGGTCAAGAGCAAACAAGTAGGGTTGGACTATGAGGACGCAGAGCGAGAACAGGTACACAGTCAAGCCTCAATGCTGCAGCAGCCCGAGAAAGGCATGCAGTCCTATCCTATGCGCAACCTCAACCAGCGGCCACCGACTTCGCCTTGGGAGGTGGGACAGGCACGATAATACTGTGTCTTGGTGTTCGGTGTCATAATGGGCAGGGATACCTTTTACGTGGTGACGACGGCGATCCGTTGCTTCTCGGTCGGCCATTTGTGAGATGCGCGTTCTAGCAAGCTCGAGCATATGCTCATGTATATAGTACTCTTGAAAAGATAAGAGATTTCTTGACTGGCATATGCCTCAGGTATTTACCTATGACGTCCCTTTATCGACGTAAGTGCGCGTGACACCAAGGAAGCCACTACATACAGGTTTCTGTTCAACGTCGACTCACCATCTTCCTGCATTACAACACACCTCTCGAGCCATTTGACCAATTCACGCAACCTTACACAAGTCGACAATATGCCCCTCGTAGTGCCAGGCCTCCAAAGCAAAGATGGAAACGATCAGACGTCCAAGTGGATGAATGAGCTGATGGGCAAGAAGATTGGCGATCAGTCCAACGAGACTGTAAGTGGCATGAAGCCATCATTAGGCAGTGTTGACGTGCTGCCGGACATTTGCGAGAAAGGATCTCCCAGAGAAGCACAGAGTGATCGAGCAGGGAGATATGACTACACAAGACCATGTACCTGAGAGGTAAGCTGACTACTGCGCTCCCTGGATTAGCTAACGTCAATCACCAGACTCAACATCCATGTGGGCTCAGATGGCACTGTGCAGAAGGTCAACCATGGCTGAGTCTGAGAGTGCTTGTAGAGAGTAGAGATGACTATCGGGGTCGGACACAATGGTCTTCTGTGACCAGACCATCTCAGTATATGAACATACGACTAGCACGAACCCACCACCGGGATGATGAAGCGATCGCACGTGTGTGTGACCTCGCTGTCGCTTCCACTTCATCATACGTAGCTCTGTCTCACGAAAGTCGATGTCCGTTCCTGATCTCGCAATGGCCTTTCCATGGCCGCACATCGCCTGACCACTCTGACCAGGCTTTATCGTCGATGCCAGTCATTGCAAGCCATTGAGGAGAGAGAGGTGACGCATCCGGACCAATCGATCATTCGTCTTGTACGTGAGGAGCACTGAAGAAACAGTCTGTGTTTAGTCTCTGTTCGCAGACAGATGTCTCATGCAAGCCGACAGGCGGTGAGTGTCGACTCATAGTGTTCATTCTCGAGCCTCTTCGTTGTCCAGCAGCATGGCATTGTCAAAGCTGAGCAAACTTGGAGAGCCTACAAGCAGCCTCCACCCTGACTTCTTGACATTGGTGAATATTGACTTTGCTCCATCGATTCTCGCCACAAATCGACAAGCTCCCAACAAGATGCAACTAGAAGAGCAGATCAGGACCCTGCCTTCATGAAAAGACCCGTAGTGGGATGGCAGAGCCCCGCTACTCTGAGACCATAATTTTTGCATCCACATTGTCCCGGCCAAGAAACCACCTTTCTCTTCCTTACACATTCTACATTCTCCTTTCCTCCCATACATTTCACACATACTCATATCAAGATGGCATCATCAGCTCCAGCAACGACCTACAAGGTCGCAGACATCAACCTTGCGGCGTTCGGTCGTCGTGAGATCGAGCTCGCCGAGCAGGAGATGCCTGGTCTCATCGCTACACGAGAGAAGTTTGGTGCAGACCAGCCTCTCAAGGGTGCCCGCATTGCAGGATGTCTTCACATGAGTGAGTTCTAGAGACCATTGGCTCGTCACAAGCTAATACTGCCCAGCCATCCAGACCGCTGTCCTCATCGAGACACTCAAGGCACTCGGTGCTGAGATCACATGGACATCTTGCAACATCTTCTCTACACAAGACCACGCGGCAGCTGCAATTGCCGCCGCTGGTGTTCCTGTCTTCGCCTGGAAGGGTGAGACTGAAGAGGAGTACAACTGGTGTTTGGAGCAGCAGCTCAAGGCTTTCCCATCAGGCGAGAAGCTTAACATCATCCTCGACGACGGTGGAGATCTTACTGCTCTCGTCCACAACAAGTACCCAGAGATGCTTGAGGGCTGCTACGGTGTGTCTGAGGAGACCACCACTGGTGTCCACCACCTTTACAAGATGTTGAAGAACAAGGGCAAGCAGCACGGTCTCCTCGTTCCAGCCATCAACGTCAACGACTCCGTCACAAAGAGCAAGTTTGACAACCTTTACGGCTGCCGAGAGTCTCTCCTTGACGGTATCAAGCGTGCCACCGATGTCATGATTGCAGGCAAGATCTCCGTCGTTGCTGGTTACGGTGACGTTGGAAAGGGTTGCGCCCAGGCTCTCCGTGCCTTCGGTGCTCGTGTGATCATCACTGAGATCGACCCAATCAACGCACTCCAGGCCGCCATGGAGGGCTACGAGGTCGTCCCAATGGAGGAGGCTGCATCTCGAGGACAGATCTTCGTCACCACAACTGGTTGCCGAGACATCCTTGTTGGCAAGCACTTCGAGGCCATGCGTGACGACGCTATTGTCTGCAACATTGGTCACTTCGACATTGAGATCGACGTCGCCTGGCTCAAGGCCAACGCAAAGGAGCGAGTTGAGATCAAGCCACAGGTCGATCGTTTCCTCATGCCAAGCGGCCGCCACATCATCCTCCTTGCCGAGGGTCGTCTTGTCAACTTGGGATGTGCCACTGGCCACAGCTCTTTCGTCATGTCCTGCTCTTTCACCAACCAGGTCCTTGCACAGATCATGTTGTTCAAGGCTGGCGACAAGGCTTTCTCCAAGAAGTACATCGAGTTCGCTCGTGCTACTGACGAGGCCGAGGCTGAGGGCCCAGTCAAGAAGAAGGATGAGGTTGACACCAAGACAACTGTCGAGCGTCTCCCAGTTGGTGTCTATGTCTTGCCAAAGATCCTTGACGAGCAGGTCGCACTTCTGCACCTCGACCACGTCAACGCCCGTCTCACCAAGTTGACCGATGCTCAGGCCGAGTACTTGAGCTTGCCAAAGGAGGGTCCATTCAAGAGCGACATGTACCGATACTAGATGTCTTGCAGCATGGTGGAGGAATCTTCTTCTCTAGGAGAAGTTGGAACAACCTTCCAGTCTTTTCGAGCTCATGGGAGTTTTCCAACTTGCAGCACTTTCTTTTGTTTAGCACGACTGGGACGATGGGTCGAGAAATTCAACACTGTTTAAGAGATACCACCATTGGGGAATTGTTTTGTCTTCAACGGCAGCTTGGGAGTGTTTCCACACACTTCACGAGGGAAAAAAAGCATCGCAGGGCGTCTGAGGAGTTCATATAACGACAGGCGAGAGCCGGAGATCGAGATGAGATGAGCTAGACTATGCTCCTCACAAGGATCTAAGGTCGGCTCGTTCAACAGAGCAATGACCTGTGACATATCGTAATAGAATCCGAGTAGCGAAGATCAAACATACGCGGCATCTTAAGCTGCAGTAGAGCTGCACTTGTGCCCAAGAGTGCTCGCACTGCTCGTGACAAGTCTTCACATTCCTCGGGAACTAGCATGCATGACTCTGCGAAACCGGCTTCATCTCGAAAGTTAAACGGAGGAGAGCAGATGTGCCGCGCGATCTCAATGCTGTTCAGCTTGCAAATGTCTTGTCATGATCTCCATTTCATCTATACAGGCACTGTATGATAGTCCTGGATGGCGACCTCGTTGCCAAGCAGGTCTCAGACACTATGGTTAGCTCAGGCAGTATTGCTCTCCGGCCAGCTGCACGACAAGTAACCGCCAGTATCGGTGAAACTCAACCAGTGTCGTACGACCGGAAGACAAACGGAACGAAAGTGGGTGCTCGTCTATGCACTGCCGCGCATCTGATTGTGAGGCCACTGCACATGGACATTGACGCCGATCGTCTGCGTTTGGGAGCCGATGTGACTTGCCATGATGAGCTGGACGTGCGTCAGGCCAATGATGCTCGCTGAAGTCAATGAGTGGTGCCTGCTCTTCGATATCGCGGGCAATATAGATCAAGCTAATGCCGTGTGATCCATTACTTTATTTCGACGTCCAGGACAGAGTACGAGATGGTTTGAGGGTTGTGTGCTCTGTATAGTTGCTCTGGACCGGTTCCAGCCCTTGTTTGAGATCAGATCTATCAGCATGCTTGCACCATCGACCGAGAGTCGGCCACGGTGGTGGTCCTGCCGGTGAAGCAGAAGTGGATGGAGAAGGACCAGTCCTCGGAAGTCCTCGACAAAACCCAAATGAAAGGTAAAGAATGTCGACATTCTGGTCTCAAGACAGAATAGGATAAAGTATGTTTGGATAGGACATGCTTGAGGAAGGAGATTGCAACTTGTTGAAAGTTGTTGAGTTACTCCTAGGCTGTAACCTCGCCTGGTGTATGGTGTGCTTAGACAGCTAAGGATGCTGGGCAGATGATATTGATGGCGCGGAGTGCTGACTAGTAATAGTTGCGTGGCTGCTCAGCTGAGTCAGGGTCGAAGCGACATTCGGATCCTGTAGGCAAGTTGCCAGGAGTACGTGGCACGCTCGAGTGGTTAGGTTGGCCCTCGTCCGATTGATGTCCTGAAGACGCAGTGACGTCTCGTGCTGGGACATCATTGTGGGTGGTCGAGGCGGAGTTCGAAGCATCGACTGGAGCAGCAGGCTCGACGGAATGGCGAGGCTCGTGGACAGGATGGCCTTGTGCGTGGTTCACAAACTGTGCACCGACTTGAGCAAGATGATCCTCGACATGCTGTGCACGAGTCGAACCTGTGGCCTGGTATGCACCATCTCCGGAAGACCTTGAGATCTCTCGTCTCGTCTGTTGTGTGTTGCCAAGCTCGCTGCCAATCGATGTAGCACTGCTGCTCGAAGGCTGGCCTACACCGTCCTTGGACAACCTTGAGCTGCCCTGGCTCGCACGTGGCGCGGATACAGCACAACTGCTTGCAGTGGCAGCAGCTCGTGATGCTGCAGCATGGACCTCCCCCTGAGGTTGTTCGCAATCCAACTCTTCCCTATCTGCTTTCGACTTGCGTTCCTTTCCTATTACTGTCAGTTAGAGGGTTGAGTATGGCTTGACACGACCCACCGTTGGGCATGCCTGCTGGAAGCTCTCGTCCAGAAGACGACACGAAGCCTCACTAGCTAGCAGGTCAGATCGACGGCTAGAGGAGATGGCTGTTTGCTTGCAAGTAGCGAGGCTGTTCTGTGTTGAGCAAGCAGAGCGTATCGAGGAGCAAGCCAACGACCTCTTATCCAGCACACGTCACGCCGTGTACATGGTCGGGACATGATGGCAGTGTCGCACAAGGAACTGCTACACATCGAGAATATCGTTTGTGCCCAACGTTGTGGCTGGTCAACCTGTGCGAGAGACGGGACAAGCGCTGTCTGGACGAATCAATCATTCAGCGGCCGCCTACCACAATCCACTGGCCAGCGACCGCAGTCGATTTGAAACCACGAAGCAGATATGTGCGTGCTGCGTCACGTGTGGATCCACCGGGAGACATGATCACGATCCGGATGAGGATCGTTCAGTATGGGTGCTGCTCCTGTGTCACTCGACAACCTGCATTGACAATGTTAGGGCGACGCGTGAAGGTCCATGACTGCAGGAAGGCATCGAGCGGTCGAGGAGCACGGACTTGGAGAGACATGTATAATGGTGATCGGCTCAGATATTTTTCTCTAAAGGAGTATTGTACGACATGCAGCATTCCCACAAACAAGCTGACTTCCAAACTCTATTCTGCCTGATCATCGACAACAAGGACCAGAAACACCTGACCAGGAGATCCTACGCCAATCTCGACCTCGAAGCGGTACGTACAGCACCGGGCAGGCAGTGTGGTGCTGCAACAGCTTGTTGATATGTCTCAAGCGGACGCCTCTCCACAGCCACGCATCTAAGACATGTGAGCATCAGCCCAGATGCACGAGCGAGCCTACCCGTTGCTTGCGATCTGTCTCCCAAGATGTATCCACTATTTGAGAGACCTGTCAATTAGTGGATACTCCTTCTGGCGGGCGGCAAATCGAGAACCTGTTGCACGATCTCGCGACCCTCGACCATGGCCGTACAATGGGTCCTCGTAACACACTGTACCGGGGCGTCCAGCACTGCCGAGTCGCCGTACTCGATCTTGCCGACGCTACGGCTCGCGAGTGTCACACAGTCCTGTCCGGGAGATGACAGAGGGCTCCCAAGGTTGCACGATCAATTGAGTTCTGACCTGCACTAGTCCTTCGAGGCGTTGTTGAGAGTTCGATCCTGCCGCGCGCGCATAGGGCCTGTAGCACTAAGGACAACGCCACGCTATGCAATGCGTGCTCGAACGTGGACAACAAAGATGCCTGCTGGGATTTGCCACTGCCCATTGGCTGATGATGCTGATCGACACGCTCATGGTTGTTCATGCAGCCTTTCCAGTGATACCCTGCGAGGCGGTCACTCTCATGCCGCAGATGCGTATCCCAGCCCTGTGTACAGACCACGCTGTGCAGATCACATTTAGGCAGCAACGGACGAGTCATTTCCGCCATGATCCAGAAGTCCTTCTATCATCGTTGCAACAGGTGCCGCTGCCGAGCTAGCGAACACCATAGGCTGTGTTCTCAGCACGAAGACAAGAGTAGTCACAGACGAGTGAAGCTTGAGGTCATGGGAGAAGTTGCGTCATTGTTGGTTCGATCATGGCGAGAATCTCAGCTGTCGCTGGAACATCTGCTGTTGCACTAGAGTGCTGACCAAGGCCACGAAGTAGATCTACATCAGCGAAATGCATGGAGTGGTGCCAGGCTGACCACACGCAAACACATAACGACCGCTCGTGAAGCCACATCACACTGCAGGAAAGCTGCGACATAGCGATGGAGGTCTGTCCTCGTGTCCTCGCCTTACCGATGGACCTCGACTTCCACTGGCAGCAGGAGGGTCGCCAAACTGCTTGCGCTACACGAAGATAGTCCCATCTGAGGCGCCAGACAGCGGCTTCGTCGACGCTTATCGCTAGATCACGGATCGACTATGCACTACAGCTCTGCAGAGCTCCTTTCAATCCAAGCAGCGACGGCATCTACTTGATGTGCATCGCGTGGCAACGTAGCACAGCAGGCGTTCGATATGGCGCTAGAAGACTCCTTCGACCAACTCTATGGCTGTGTCAAGATACGACCTATCTGGTAGGAATGATCGCACTTGTTAAGAGTGGTTGAGACTATCCCAGAGACGGAGAACGTCAGCTAACACGTGGTGCCCTAGAATACTTGCCGGAGACTTTTCAGAATAGAGAGCCGCTTGAGTACTGGCTAATCATAGCGGTAGTCTTCTGGATTATCATATAGCTATGATTGAGTGCCACATCGCTATCTGTTGGCCAGGAGTCAGCTATACAGGGACGCTCGAGCAAGCATGCGAATGCTCCGAAGCGTCGCTAGCGGAATACATTCGGTTCTTGATGACGATGTTAGCTGGTGAATTGCCCAGAGCTGACCTTACTCGAGCTTGTATCATCGACTGTACCAGCTGGGTCAGAGAAGCAGCTGAGAGGCTATCCTAAGACGATGCTGGGATAGGCACGAGCGATATGGATTGGAAGACAGCCTGGACGAAAGCGATGCGCTACGTGGCAGCGAAGAAGGGTCCAGCTTCGAGTTGCTTGAACATCCCGAAACAATCTCTTGAACTCAAGGAACAGTTGAGCTGGGATCGACACATTCATATGTCCCCAAAGTACACCCTGGGAAGCTCTTCCATGTGGAGCGCCTCAGGAAATGGAGTCAAGAACTTGTCGACCTCCTGTTTCCAGAACTCGTTATATGGATTGACGTACGATGCTGTTGTGTATTCCCAGTACTCCGGATACCATCCAGAGGTCTCCCAGTCGATGATGCCTGTCACAGTGTCACCATCGGCAATGATATTAAGGCTGCTTAGATCACTATGCGTGAGCACTGGTGATGACCAATGCCCGACTTGATGCAACTCGATCAATTCGTTGACGATCGCTGGTAGACGATCAGATTTGTTGTCCAAACCGCCGCGGAGATATCTGTGAAATGCTTCAATGCTGTCGAACGGGCCGAAAGGTGATTCTGGCAGTCGACCGTCTAATAGAGGTCCACCATGAACGTTGGCAACCATGTGGGAGGGCGGGACAAGGCTGCGCAGGCTGTCGACCATATTACGCAATTGCTGTAGTATCCTCAACTGGGACTCTGCAGACCTGACTTTCCATCCATTACAAATGCTCTTGCCTTTGAGACTCTCCATCACAATGTAAGCTCGATTCTTCCGTTGAAAAGCACAATAGACCTTTGGCACAGGTATTGTGGTGTGTTTGGCAATGTATTGCATTGTCGATGCTTCGTAAAGTTGCGCCGATTGACCATACTTGACACAGATTGAGGGAGTCAGGAAAATGACAGTCCCGTGTCTTCGACTTCGACGACCTATCGTATTGAGTGCCACCAGCAACAGGATGCGCTTCAACCACGTATCATTGATTGGACTTGGAGAATGAGTATGAGTTGCGCAGCGCTGCTCAGTGGAAGACATCGTGCGTCATGGCCGGACGATCAGGCTAGATATGTGCTCACTGTCATCAAGAGTCGTAGTCTCAGCCGAGGACGTGTGAGATGATGGAAGACTGGAAGTATTGCGATGTGCAACTTCTAAGGAGAGCTGACGTCCTAAGCGCGATCTTCCAATAATGGTTAGCGCCACTTCGCCTAGCGTACGAATCGCAAAAACCAGCCCTCCTCTTCCATTTCTCTTTGTCCTTGCAGATCACCACCTCCTGCAGGAGCTTGACAGGCAGCCGTAGGTGGTGATCGATATGCTATGAGATACTACATTGTTCTTGTAGGCTGTAGAGTAGGCGTCTCTGGAGACGAAGCAGCGCCATTGTGTCTCGCCAGACTCTACGGGTAATCATATCAACGACCAACGGAAACTCACATCATGAGCCCAGTATTGATCCGGAAGAGAAGACTGTTCAAGCCGCTGTCGAGGGTGAATCCAGAACATACAAGGATGGCGCCAGGAGTACGTCTATCTGGCTTGACAGCGCGACCTCAGTGCTGTAAGGTCTTGCGGTTGCAGACAGCGGTGACTGCGGTCCCGACCTGTCAACCAGGAACAGCAGATCCTCGATACAGTGACAGGGCTCTGCATTGAGATTGTCGTCCCAGCAAAGGGAGACTGCCTTTCGACGAAAGTGAAGCGCAGCTGTACGTTCGCGATGTAGCGATAGAAAGCTCCTTCGATAACACTTATCGTTGTGACGAATGGAACAACCGCAGTGATCATACATGCAAGTCTCAAACAGTAATGCAAGGCCGAACGCCATATGCAGATCAGTGCCAAGCACTCTTCATAGCGTGTTACTTGTGTCGCTATAGCATCGGGACGACAGCGTGATTTCATTCCGATTGCATTCTTGCCATCTACATGCTTCTACTCTATGGTCCACATCAAGGGCGGACATTACGAAGGAACACTAGGGTGAAGGAGCTCCTGCTCTTCGTTAACCCTCAAGGAGGCATGATGGCATTGACCGGTAGCTCGAGTCCAGAGGAAGTTGTCATCTGACGTGGCAGGATCCTGCTCTCATAGATTGGCATGCTCCGCTTGAGAGGAATTGAAATGTGTTGTGTGTGCTTGACACAAGATCGTCATTATTGTGGTCGCTGACATCCTGACAGCATTACCTGGGAATAATCGTACTCAAATCAATTGTCCTTTTTATCACCGTGTACCCTCTTCCTTTTACTCGGAGTCATCAACAATGATAGACTTCTTCAGGCCAGGAGCGCTAATCTTCGCAGGCGGCAGACCACGACCGTTTCGGTTGCGGAAGAAGTAGACGTTCTTGTTCTCGCCGACAGCTCCTTCGATCGGCTCAACCCACTGACATGTTCGTGCGCTGGTCCAGAGGGCTTTGAGGAAGCCGAGAGAGCCACCCTCAACATCGCTGCGGTAGTGTGTGCCCATAACCTTCTTGATAGCCTCGGTGGCCTCGTCGGCGTGATAGAATGGAATGGTGCTGATATAGTGGTGGAGGACGTGAGTCTCAATGATGCCATGGAGAAGCTCACGGCCGATGAAGCCGAACTCGCGGTCGATGGTTGCTGCGGCTCCCCTGGCGAAGGTCCATGCCTCGCCAGAGTAGTGTGGCAGAGATGGGTCGGAATGCTGCAAAAACGTGATCGCAACTGCAGCAGGTCAGTACTCGAAGGATATTCAGGATTCGTGAAGAACATACCGAGCCAGTGGTTGACCCAGAGGTATGGGAAGATATACCAAACTGTCAAATTCCACATGCCATAGTTGTAGCCAATGACAGACAGGACAGCAAGAGTGATGGCGATACCGAGGTCGCTGAGCAGGATCAGGTGCTCGTCCTTCTTCTCGTACAATGGGCTGCTTGGGAAGAAGTGGTTGACACTGCCATTACCGTTCTTCCTGCCAACGCCCTTACCCTCTGGCTGCTTTGCGTGGTTGTTGTGGCCAGTCATGTTTGCAACGAGGTAAGATGGCCAACCGCCGAGCTGCTGCACAAGGAGCATAGTCAGGGTAGCAATTGGCGTCTCCTCCATCAGCTCGTGCATTTCGTGAAGGATGGCTCCAGTTCGGGTAGCGTGCTCTTCACGTGTACGTGGTACGAAGACCATGTCGCGCTCCATGTTGCCGGTTGCCTTGTGGTGCTTTCCGTGACTGATCTTCCAGCTGAAGTATGGGACGAGGAGGGCAGAGTGGCAGATCCATCCAACAGTGTCGTTCAATGTCTTGCTTGGCGAGAAGGACTGGTGGCCGCACTCGTGACTGAGCACCCAAAGACCAGTGCCAAAGAGACCTTGCAGCACGGTGTACAAGAACCAGAGACCAGCACGAAGTGGGTAAGATGGCACATACTCAGGTGTGCAGTATGTGTTGAAGAGGTAGAATGTGGTAGCCAACAGAGCAATGTCACGAGCGACGTAGCTCAAGCCACGAATGGCTGATCGCTCGAAGCAGTGCTTTGGAATGGCATCTCGAATGTCCTTGATTGTATAGTCTGGAATCTTGAACTCATTGCCGTATGTATCGTAGAGCTTCTGCTGTGGGAGCTTCTGGAAGTCCTCCACAGAGCCGAGAGACGAGAGGGAGGTGGAGGAGGCGGATGCGGTTGGTGATTCACCTGGTGAGGGAAGTGCTGAGTTATTGACGGTGGAGGGCGTCGAATCTTGGGTGTAAGTGCGGCGCATTGGGACCTTCTGTGGGGGCAGAGCGGTGGTCGACATGTTTCCGTGCTCCTGTGTTTATGGTCTCGTGTATTTCGTGAAGTGCTCGAACGCTTTGATTGTGACAATGAGTGTAGTGGTGATGAGGTACTGCAGGCCAATAAAGAGAGACTGAGGCTTTGAGGCGAGGTACCGCAAGTAGAGAGAGAGAGACAATGGTTGAGAGAACAGAGAGGACACACAATCCGACGGAGCAACAAATATAAGAGCGGTTGAGAAACGAATCTGGCTCCCTGTATGGAGAGTGCAGATCAGTCGCCTCGGCCCACAGCGTCTAGATGGTGCTCGTTCATGGCGGTGACCCTCGCAGCGAGTCAATCAAGAGCCTGGTAAATCCAATGCTGTTGCGTCCGAGAGAAAAGGCTCGGTGGCCACTAAAATTTTGGCCCATCGCTACAGAGCAGCAAAGATGCTCTCTCCTGAACTCCCTCTCCGTCCCATGCCCCATGCTGCACAACTACATACTATCTTGACCTCCGCGGTGATGTAGTCAGCGATCTTATCACTGATCTCAAGCTACATATATCTGAGTAACGTGGTAGTAATCCTTCCCGAGCTCTATGAGGCAGAGCATCAGGTTTTCAAACTACCTCGACGAATAGTTGTCCCTGCAGACCAGATAAGTCCCTGGGCCGCTAGCACTGGACCCATGTCTCTGTACACTTCATGCCGAGACCTCGAATGGCGACTAGCATCGAGACTAACCCGCAACGCCCCGAGACTCTCGACATGAGCAGACAAAGAGATGATGGATATCGATGACTGGATGACTGAAGCCGTGAGGCATGTGAATGGCCACGGTTTGCCACTGCTGGGGTGACGAGCTATTGGAATGGCAGATCGGCATGAAGGACAGACACCTGCTCGTTGACCGCGAGATAATTGGCTCTTGAGCACCCGCATTTGCGTTGCTGCTTGGCTCGAGATAGAGGTCCCATAGCGCGGAACTCAACACCACACGATTGCGTGCCACAGCAGTTCAACGTCCGTAACAGATGTGAAAGACTCCCATGTGTGCTTTGTCGCCCACTTCATGCCTGATCGGCTATTGTCATGTATACGTTCGCCGCCCCTCGTGATTAGAGATGACCAGCTATCGTCTATTCGCACACGAGTCAAAGTCCATGCCTCGTATGCCTGCTATGGGCTCGGTATGATCAGAAATCAGCACTGCGCCTCCCGAGTGCTTGTCTATATGTCGTACTGCCAAGTGCTTGTCCATGTCCTCGTCCTCAATGCTTTGCTCGTTCATATCCAGTCTGAGAACCTGCCAAGCACCTCGCCCGCTCGCAGCTCGCTGGACAAGCCGCTGAGTGCGTCGAAATGGCTGGCCAGCTTCAGTCCTCGCAGACGCTCTTTCTCCATCTCATCCCACGACCACGAGTCGACCGGCTCTGAACTCGTCGTGCCATTGGACCCAAATTTCGAGGTCAACGTTGCAGCAACTTGCTCTGGTCCCGATATCTGCGTTCTCGACTCTTCTCCAACAGGTGTATCAGACGAAGGCGGCGAATCTGCTGTCGACTCACTCCTCGGTGGGAGCTCAACTCCAGCTGGCTTTGGCGGAAGCAGTCGTGATCTCTCCAAGACGATTTCGGGGTTGATGGTGATTCTGCCCTTCTTGACCACGTACCGCGAGATGCTCGATGCATAGATGAACTTCGAGAGGTCCTCCTCTTCCTGCTTCAGACCCGCGGCGCAGTTCTTCTCACCTTTACGCCACGGTTGCATGATATAGCCCTCCGGCTTGATCTTGCCTGCTCGCACCATATGCGACACGATATAGATCCACTTGCGGTCCCAGCTGAGCACGCGGGTGTACACTTCGAACTGTGCCATGGGCTCAACCTCTCGCTGGAACATGCACGCAACGCCTCCTAATGCGACATTATATGATCCGACACGTGTCTTGGTGTCCTGTGGAAGGCCCTCCTCGTCACCTCTGTTCAGTCTGCGAATGCCAACTCTTACTAACGCTGCTACCAGATGTGCTCTTGCGATATCCAGATCTGCGAAGTATGTGCTGTTGGACTTGTGGAAGTTATAGTCGCAGTCGAACAAGGAGTTCCATGAGGATGTGATCATAGGCGCGAAGAGATGTCGTGGCTGCCATGGATGCCGTTGTATGTATATCTGGTAAACGAATGCTCTAAAGATGCGGTACTGCATCGATTAGTTGCAGTACATAACTCCTGACCAAGCCCGACACTCACATGCCACACGAAAGGAAAGTTCTTGAAGCTCGCGAGCAATGCCAGCAGGCCCAGGCTTCGAAGGATAATCTTTGTCTTGTTCCTGCCTATGCAGGTATATGCAGAGTAGCGAAGGTCTTTCGACAGAGTCAGAGCGCCGGCAGCAATTCCCAGGGATAGCAATGCTCCCATGATAGGCACGTTCTTGCCGCGCGGTCCTGACATCTTTTCGCCGTTGTTTGCTCCAGAGACGAGCTTGTTATTAGAGGATATACATCTGAAAGAGTGGCTGCCTACAACATGGTCGTTGTTGAGCTGTGAGAGTGAGAACAGAGTTCGGGTGCACGTGAGATTGCCTGATTGAGCCGAGGCTCATCCACGGGATATATGGGAGTGTGCAGACACGATGTTAGGCGTGTGCTCGACTGCAGCTCATTGTATACTACATTCGAGATTGGAGCTCCTGCTGCCGACGGAGTGTCCTCGTCAACTTGTCCTGGGGCTCAGCATTGCATCCTGCGTTCTGCGATCAACACTACCATTTCCCTGGTATGCATATGGAAGTTCCAGTCGCTCAGTTGTTCTCCAGTCTTGAGACGACATCCTTCATCTCTTCGTCTGTATAGATCCTGAAGCCCTGTTCGTTGTTAGTCATCGTCTATAGATTCTCTCTCTTCCAACCTACACTCTTCGTCACGCTTGCGAGCTGTACGTTCTTTGCATCGAGCTTCTCCTCCATCACCTGCTTCAGCGTTCGCAGAGTCAACGTCTCGGCCTCGACTAAGGTCAAGGACCTGAATATGGTCAGTCTCCATATGTGCTTGTGCATGCTGCGCTCACCTGTGGTATTCATTCACGAGTTCAGCTTGCGCACCTTCCGAACCAGAGCCTATGGCCTTTGCATCGTACTTGTAGAATGTGCCTGATGGCTCGGCATGATAGCTGATCGTGGTCAGTCATTGTTGAGCCAGACGAACCTGTACACAACTCACAGTGCTGGTCCATTCTCGTCCCACCCGGCGATGAGTAGCGCAACGCCAAACGGTCGTGACATGATGCTCTCCTGCTTCCTGTCAATCACCAGCGCGCTCAAGAACGACGTTGACCGACCTCTCCCTCAGCACCTTCACCAAATCGCAATGCAAGGTCGCATATGCTCTGTGTACAGCTCTCGACCTTCAGCGGCTCTGCATAGTTGAACTCATGGCTCTGACTCGTAACTCTGCACTCCAATCAGCATGTCCTCGTCTTTCTCACCCTGCTTGCATACCTTGCATGTTCAATGAGTGTTCGACTGTCTGCTTGCAGACCACTGATCGCACATCCGATATGTCTGTCAATCTCCACGATCTTCTCCACTGACGACGTCTCCAAGAGTGTAGATGTGACACGCTTCTCCACACCGAGCACAACTCCTTCAGATGTTTGGATGCCGATAGCTGTCGAGCCGAGCTTGATTGCTTCGAGGGAGTATTCGACCTGGAAAAGACGTCCTTCTGGTGAGAATGTGCTGTTTGATGGTTAGGAAAGGTGAGACACCGATGTGGGCAAGACGAACTTGATACCACGATCTATCGATTGAAATCAGCATCTTCCAGAATAAGTAGTCCTGTTTACGAGCGTACCATATTCTGACCGTGCGATGAACATCTTTGCTGTGGCGTTGGTAGTAGATCGATCGAGTTGATTGCAGCCTGTACTGTGGTGATGTGCAGAGTCTGTACAGTGGCGAGATGAGTAGTAGTCAATATGGTTGGCGTAGCTCCAGTGAGCTTCAATAACGTAGGCAGATCTGAGCGTCGTCAAACTACACGTCAAGTGTCGTGCGGCTCTGCTCAAGCGAACGCGCTAGTTCGCGACTGGTGTCTCTCTATGCCCCACGAACATAAACAGAGCACATGGTCGTAGAACATGCATCAGGACCTGCAGTTGAGACAATTTACATACGACAGATGTCCGGACAGGAGCCATGGCATCTACAAGTCGTGCGCCAAGAGCCGCGTCTATCAACGATCGTCGTGCTAGTCTGGCAATGAAGCAACAGACACGCCCCACCAGCACGCCAGAGTCATCTTTGCTCACGAAGAAGACCACGACGACCACAGTTGACACCACACGTGCGAGGTCGACCGAGCACGCAGCAGTTCTACGACGGAATCGTGTGACCATGGGACCTGGTGCAAACGGCGATCGTGACTCTTTCCACGAGAGCGTGAACCAGATACCTGAACCCAAGACCAGTCCAAGTATGGAGCCAGCATGGCAACCGACAGCAACACTACTGTCAATCGCAGTGACACAAGCGCCACTCGCATGTCGTGTGTCAATTCCACCACAAGCCAAACATGCGCCAATTGCACTTCAAGGCCCCAACCTCGCATCGTTGGATCTGCACAAGCAAGAAAAGGCCATGATCGACGATCTGCTCTTCGTTCTCCTCGGTCTCGAAGGTCAGTATATCACGTTCGGCATCAATCGCGAGCCATACGATCCTTTCGACGAGCGCAGTCGTCTTGCAGGTCCAGTATTCACGATCGCTCGTGGTTTGGATCCTAGCCTGCGCGATCTGACACAGCAGGTCCTCAAGACGGCGACATGCACCTCGGCTTTGGATGCCTTCGTCGAGGTCATGAGTCGGTATGAGAAGGGCAGCGTCTCTCATGCCTTGTGCGCAGCGATACGCAAGATTCAGAAGGACTTTCAGATACTCGTGGCGCAGCTCGAGCATCAGTACTTGACGAATGAAAACTTCAGCTTGCACCAGCTCTCTCTTCATCTGAAGAAGAGCGTCCATGTTATGAATTTGCTGTTCAGCCTTACGCAGGAGATCTTGGTACAAAATGGACTCCTCGGCAACACAGAGGAGGATGAGTCCAGCAATGATGAGGACGATTTTGAAAATGTTCTCGCCGCCATCAACGGTGGTGCATCGGAACGAGGAAAGAAGTCCTGCATTGGTGGTGCTCTGCTCACACTTCTTATCAAGAGATTACAGAGCTTGGCTGGCGATCCACAGGCGAAAGAAGTGCTCACTTCTCTTCTCGCAGAGGCATCCAAACCATACATCCGCATGCTTAATGAGTGGCTACATCATGGCAATGTCAAGGATCCGCATTTCGAGTTCATGATCAAAGAAGCAAAATCGATCAAGCGCGAAGGACTAGAGCAAGACTACACTGATGACTATTGGGAGAAGAGGTACACAATCCGACAAGAACATGTCCCACAACAGCTTGCCGGTGTCGTTGAGCGCTGTTTGCTGGCTGGCAAGTATCTCAACGTCGTCCGAGAATGCTCTAGAGGAGAGTCGCTCATGGTCAACTTTGACAACAACCTATCTGCACTAAAAGGCATGCCGCAAGACATCTTCGATCCCAATCTGCTTCTCTCGGTCAATTCAGCATATCATCATGCTAATGCTGCACTCATGCGTCTCCTACTCACCACACATCAGTTGCCACAGCGTCTCAAGAGTCTCAAACACTACTTCTTCCTTGATCGATCAGACTGGTTCACATACTTCCTCGAGCTATCACATAGCGAGCTTCGGAAACATGCCAAACAAAGTAATGCTGGCAAGCTGCAATCTCTACTAGATCTCGTGCTGCACACGCCTGGCTCAGTTGCTGCTGAAGATCCTTTCAAGGAGGACATTCGCGTCATTCTGAACGACACAGCACTCACCGGCTACCTTATGCGGATTGTCAACACGCAAGGCATGGACGCAGAGGCTACAAGTCTGAACAACTCGTACAACCCGGCTGCCGATAGCGTCAGTGGCAAGGAAGACGACGATCTTCGAGTGCATCAGGTCTTGACGCTTGATACATCAGTGCCATTTCCACTCTCCCTAATCATCTCACGAGTCACTCTCACACGCTACCAATTCCTGTTCAGATACCTTCTTAGTCTTAAGTACCTCGAGCACCAGCTTATCGCTTCATGGGCCGAAGCAGGCGGTATAGGAAGTGTTGTCAAGAGCAGCTCAATCTCATACAAAGAAGCGAATGCCTGGAGACGAAGCAATGGCGGTGCGAGGATAGAATTGTGGAAGCGTAGAGCATGGTGTCTTCGATCAAGGATGCTCACATTTGTGCAACAACTCCTGTACTTCTGTACAGCTGAGGTCATCGATCCAGCTTGGAAATCGTTCATGGCTCGTGTTACAGGATCACTGCAGGACAAATCCGAGGACAAGACTGGAGACGAAGCACCCGGTACTACGAGTACTGATGCAGCCGCCGATCCAAAACGCACTGCCGATGAGCTTATGCAAGACCACGTCGACTTCTTGGCAACATGTCTCAAGGAATGCATGTTGACAAACAGCAAGCTGCTTCGAGTGGGTGGCTTATTGCAATATTGTGTCTCTGCTAACGCTTCTAGATCAACTCGAAGGTAACTTCGACATGTGCACACTTTGCTACATATACAGCGTCGTTCACAAGATCGCTCGATAGGATAGCACCCGTCGGAGCGACTCAGGTCAACGAAGATGAGCTGAACAAGCTGTTCAACATTCTGACGCAGTATGAACAGCATTTCTCCCGACACTTGAAGATCCTGCTTGATGCTCTCAACTATCTTGCAGCGACCGAGACGGTCGGATTCCTTGGGTTGTGTGCGAGGCTCAGTATGGCAGCTGAAGGTGGTGCAAACGAGAAGCTTGTTCCTGCGGCAGTCGACTGAGGTGAGGAGGTTGCAGGCAACATGTCAAGACATATTCTCGCTGACACATCCACAGGCCGATACGATTACCATGGCTTTACGAGTGCGCATCGCCAATGTGGAAGTAATTCGAAGTCACGACATAGTGGTACAACAAGAAGAGCACCTCATACCCTGGCCCGCTCGGCAGGGTCTAATGCTCTATAGTAATGCACGCATACCACCAGGCTTGTACAGATAACCTGGCCACCTGGTTCTCCATGATCAATATGGCCTGGCATTGCCCACGGTACTGATCAAAGCCCCACTGACTCCAAGCGATGGCGATAACAATGCTTATGAGATCTGCGATGACAGCCAGGACAGTCTGTCATTGACACGCCTTTCCGAATTATGATACAGAATCTCAATCTATCGAGCGAGGCGCTGCTGCTTGGACTTCATTCGGTGTTGTTTGCGCTGTGCTTCATGATATGTGACAAGCTGTACGATTCCTGGCGCTGTCGTTGACGACGAAGAACCACATCCCTTATCACTATAGCGTATATCTCGTACCTTTCACTAGATCCGACTCTGAGAATGCTTGGACATTGATCAGTAAGAATAACGCATCAGGGTCTATGTTGATGTGTTGCTGATCTTCAGGAGTGAGACACTCGATAGCATGGTGTGCATGATCCGTCTTTCGTGAACGCCAGTAGCAGCTCATAGATGTCGAACACTCTCAATATGATCGTGCATACGACGAGGCTGAGCATAACGGGACGCACATTTATTCTTGGCAAGAGGGTTCAGCTCATAACGTGACTAAGGAAAAGGTCCGTGCTGCAAAGCAACGCAAGTTCAACTTCAGCAAAGCTGGCATTCACCGATAGACACCATCGCCCGCCTCACCAAAAGACGCCGTTGTTGTCACATCACTCATCCATCGAGTACCACAAAACATCGAGCAGACTGCCAGTGTCATTTGAGGTGAGTCAAGCACGGCATTCATGACAATTCGGCTGCCTGGTCGATCTGCGCACTCGCAATCTCCCTGAATTCTTGTCCGTCACACGGATCATTGATCTCAGCGCCAACAATGGCAGGAGGACACCTATACCATGTGCTGTCTAGGCAGTCGACTTCGATTGTTGCAGTATTTAGTGTTTTAGAGGACACAACTGACGACGCGCTCAATAGGGACACTACAGTCAACAATAATCCATCTCAACTACCTTTCACGCGCCACATACCACAAACATGGGTCTTACATTCTCCAAGCTCTTCGATCGCCTATGGGGCAAGAAGGAGATGCGTATTCTGATGGTCGGTCTCGACGCAGCCGGAAAGACCACCATTCTGTACAAGCTGAAGCTTGGTGAGATTGTCACCACAATCCCAACCATTGGTGCGTAGACCCAAATCAGAAAGAGAAGAAGACCCGCTTATTGATGTGTCAGGTTTCAACGTTGAGACCGTCGAGTACAAGAACATTCAGTTCACCGTGTGGGATGTCGGAGGACAGGACAAGATCCGACCACTGTGGAGACATTACTTCCAGAACACTCAGGGTATCATCTTCGTTGTTGACAGCAACGATCGTGATCGTGTCTCTGAGGCTCGTGAGGAGCTGCAGCGCATGCTGAACGAGGATGAGCTCAGGGATGCTCTCCTCCTTGTCTTCGCCAACAAGCAGGATTTGCCAAACGCAATGAATGCAGCTGAGATCACCGACAAGCTTGGCCTGCACAGCTTGAGACAACGTGCTTGGGTATGTCCAACTCGCCTCCACGCTGGACCAATCACTAATTCGCCCACAGTACATCCAATCTACCTGCGCTACCTCCGGAGACGGTCTTTACGAGGGTCTCGAGTGGCTCAGCAACTCCCTCCGCAAGGCTGGTCACCAGTAGATGTTCTCATCGATCATGTATCTATCACAGCTTCCATTCTGTATTGCCAATCCGCACGATCTCTTGTACCCGCATTATCCCCAGGATGCTTACAAGATGCTCTTTGTGCCACCCAATAACAACCCGGACATGTTACAGTATCGTAGAAGAAAGGGAGCATGGAGAGATGGGAACTGTTTCAGCAGGCACGCGTGTGCTGGAAAAGTGTATCGTTTTGACTGATTGAGAGGTGGGAAGATACGTCAATTGTATTGGTTTGGGATCTTGCGCAAGGAGACCTATGTACCATCTCATGTTATGAAAGTTGTCCAAGCTAGATTGTTGTGTTTAAGTATGCTCCTACTGTCTGTTCTTACTTGTGAGGACTGCGTTTGAAACACTTCATTATCGTGTTGATCACTGCTGTTGTCTCAGCACTGCCACTGATTAAGCCGAAGATGAACAGTGCTGCGAAGCTCAACAGCAGGATAGCACCGAAAGTGGCCCAGTACTCCAGCACTGTGTACTCTTGCGCGCTCAAAGGTACGCTAAAGTAGGACGTCATGAAGCTGACAGGCAGGAACAGGAAGGTCGCCTTGGTGAGCAAGAGTGTGATTCGTGTCAGTCTTTCCACGTCGAGTGATTCCTTCAAGGTGAGAAGGTTGAAGTTCTATTCAGTCAGTGTGTGGTCATATGACATCCGCTTGGTATCTTACCAACGATACCAGACTCTCCTTCTGTGTCAAGTACTCGTCTACCTCGCTCAAGGCGTAAAGGTCAATGAGGTCCTTGAGTCGTCGAAATCGCATGCGTGTTGCTGTGCTGATCGACACACCCAGTGAGCTCTCTTTCGCCATGAGAAGAGGCCGTACTGTATCGATAGAGTGGGCATCGTCCTCCTGGTCCGCAACCCGCGAGTTCTGTAGCGATGCTAATGTCGGTGGTCGAGGCTCAAGCAGACGATCGATGATGCGGGTATAGCTATCGTAGTGTCGTTTGAGAACGCCAAGCTCTTGACCTATAGTGTGAAGACGCTCGATATGTTCGAGTCTTGGTTTGACAAACATCTCGTGGCGAAGTCGCTCGAGTTCAAGGCCGTATCGAGATTCTTTCCTAGTGATGAGAGTGTAGCTGTTCTGCCAGTTCTCAAACAGGTAGTAGAAGAGCAGCCCGGGAGCGTCACTTTCATGGTGCACATTCTCAGCCTCAGTCGTGCCCAGTCTCGCTCTGATCGGCAGCAGTCTCATCGGGTTGCGGGCTTCTAGCGGGTCGCTGTCAACAAGTGAGAGCGATCGGAAGACGTTGACGAGGTTATGGCGTGTCTCGCACAGGACCTGCAACTGCTTCGCAGAGTATGCGAGATGTGCTTGCGGGAAGATGTCTTCGTTGATCGTGATAATGGTGTTGTCATCGCAGATGATTAGCCAGGTCCAGGCTCTTGTACAAGACTACGCCATGTTAGGAATATCTACCAGTTCTGACTTCCACTTACTGGCAGGTGTCGTTCAACGCCACGACTCTGCTCGAGAAGCGGTGTTACGCCATACAGCGAGTTATATCCAACACATATGTAGTTCCTGCCAAAGTCCATAGACGAGTAGTGCCATATCTCATCCGCAAGTCGATAGATGTTGTTCTGAGTGTTCTGAACCTGACTAGAGACGCTCGACATATCCAGGCTCTCGTGTGTAATACTCTCTTCATCAACGCTGACCTTCGTTTTGTGATTGACGAACCAGCTGCTGTGCGTCGATGGGACTGCTTGGCTTCGGAGGCTCGATGTTGTAGTATGGGGTATTGATGACGAGCACATGAGAGCCAGCAGCCGTGGTGAGAAGTCATAGCGCTTGCCGATCGTCTCAAGAAGCTCGAGATGCTGGGAGGGGAACCAGATGTTGACCCAGCATGTCGACGCTGCGGGTCTGCTCGCTAAAGACAGTATGTGCTGGTAGGTCTCGATGGAGAGGTCGAAGCCAGCATACACAACACTGTCGTCGAACAAGACGGCAAAGTCTCGTGCTCTCGGGTCACTGATCTGATGCATTTGTCCTGGAAGTGCTGCTACATCGTCGAGGTTGACGAAAATGTCCCTGGAGTCGTTTGAGACATGTTCACAATAGTCTTTGAGTGTCTGTGCCTCCTCTTGAGTGTCGAATGCTGGCTGAGAAGAGCCCATCTGGGCTGCCATCTGTACTGTTGCGAAGAAGCATGTTGAATCCTTCAGCAGCAGGGAGTGGGCTTTTAGACCGTCTTGGGTGCTTGATGAGGCCTTCTGATGCCATCACGAATGACTGAAATGCACAAAGCAGAGGCCTCACGAGATATACTTACTGTTCGTCGGAGCTGGTCAGATGCTTGACCAGCCAAATCTCATGTGAGACATCTGATCACATTAGTAGCTGAGTATTCGCCACACCCAGGCAGCGCAGCACTCCCATACTCTAGGCACGAAAATGATGATGCTGCGTGTGCTTTATCGCCACAGTCGAAAACCATCTGAAGATAGGTCAATCGCTAGACAGTGGCCGTGTCGTTGCTGTGGAGACAGTCAGGTTCCACGTGACCCAAGACCTCACCTCCAAACACAAGTTGATTATCAATCTTCACGAACACGCATATGGCATCATCGCATGTAATGGGACACCGTCGTCGGGCGCTCCCTACAGCTACAAGCAAGCTCAAGCTGATACTGCACAGATGCTGCCATTTTGGGCTTTGCATGCGGTGTCCTGCATAGAACGTCAGCTTCGGCAAAGTCTCAAAGATAAGTGATGCTCTTAATTCCCAGAGCTTTTGCTATGGTTGATCCCGGGCACTCATCATGGAGAACAAGGAGATTGTTAGGAAGGGCTACAATGTCATAGCAGAGAAGTATCTGGCGTGGTTTCAAGGGCGTCCCATGCTACACGAAGAGAAGCTGAACCAAGTCCTCGAACACCTTAACTCGCAATCCAGGGTGCTTGAACTTGGCTGCGGCGCTGGTACGCCGATCACGAAGAGACTCACAGAACGAGTGGCCGAGGTCGTGGCCAATGACTACTCCGAGAAGCAGATCGAGCTGGCGAAGCAGAATGCTCCCAAAGCAAAGCTCATTCATGGCGACATGGCGCAACTTGAATTCGAGCCGGAGTCATTCGATGCCATTGTGGCTTTCTACTCTTTCTTCCATCTTCCCAAGGAAGCACACCAGCCACTTCTCAAGAAGATACACAGCTGGTTGAAGAAGGACGGTCTGCTGATGTACACTCATTCAGTCGAAGATAAGGAGTACAACAGTTCGTTCCTCGGGGTTGACACTTTCTTCGGCAGCTTTGGTGTGGATGGCAACGTGAAGCTGGCCGAGGACAGTGGTTTTGAGATCATCCAGGCAGAGGTCAGGGCACAGGGAGACGTTGCAGATCCAGATGATCCCGACAACGGTGTTTCATTCTTGTGGATCTTCGCCAAAAAGAAGTCTGCATAGCTCTAGACGAAGCTTTGGATGGTCGCTATGGTACAATGGATCTTCTCACGTCAAGCTAAGACGGTGCCTTCATACCCATGTTGTAGTACACCGTCTTGACTTCAGTATAGTTGTGCAGTGCTTCTTCGCCGCACTCTCGTCCAATTCCAGATTCTTTGTAGCCGCCAAATGGCATGCCTATCGACTGTTAGTCTGTGTCACTGTTCTCAACCATGATACATACCGCAGTTGACGAAGTTGAAGCAATTCACCCAGCATGTACCTGCGCGAAGTGCGGTAGTGCAACGAATAGCTCGCTCGTAGTCCTTAGTGAAGATACCAGCAGCAAGACCATATGTTGTGTTGTTCGCAGCCGCCATGACCTCCTCCTCGCTCTTGAATCTCGCTATGGCAACCACCGGTCCGAAGATCTCCTCTCTCATGATCTGAAACCGAGCATGTCAGCAAAGCAATGTCAATCCCGAGAGACACCTACCTTCATGTCTGGCTTGACGTTGGTGAATATCGTAGGCTCGATGAAGTAGCCATCACCGTTCTTGATTGCATTACCTCCAAGATGTGCTGTGGCACCCTCGTCAATACCAGACTTGATGTAGCCAAGGATCTTGTCGTGCTGAAGCTTGCTGTTCTGCGGTCCTTGGTCCACATCGTTGACCAGTGGGTTGCCTACGGAGACCTTTCGCATACGTGCAGTGAAAAGCTCCAGAAATCTGTCGTAAATGTCCTCGTGGACGTAGATCCTAGTACCGGCATGGCATGTCTGGCCAAAGTTCATGTTGATACCCCAGGCGGACCAATCAACAGCTTGTTCCAGATCGGCGTCAGGAAAGATGATATTAGGACTCTTGCCTCCGAGCTCGAGTGTGACCTTCTTTAGGTTGGAGTCTGCTGCGGCTCGAAGTACAGCTCTACCAGTGACGGTCGAGCCAGTAAACGCAACCTTGTCGATGTCCATATGGTGTGCGATGGCAGCTCCGACGGTTTTGCCGAACCCAGATACCAAGTTGACCACACCAGGAGGGAAGCCAGCTTTCTGAATGAGACCGCAGATGTATAGAGCTGACAGTGGAGTGGTCTCAGCCGACTTGATCACAACAGCATTACCGGTGGCAAGAGCGGGTGCAATCTTCCAGATGAACATCAGGAGTGGAACTGTCCAAGTCAGTCAAGCTTTCGCGACGTTAAGGTAGCGTACAGTTCCAAGGGATGATCTGTCCACAAACACCGATAGCCTGTCTCTGAGTGTAGGAGAAGGTGCCTGGGATCAGGAAGTTCGACTTTCCGAGCACCTTGTCACACCAGCCAGCATAGTAGCGAAGAGTTCCGACCGAACCAGGCAGATCAAGAGTGCCACAGTGCTTGTACGTCTTGCCAGTATCTGCACACTCGACAGCAATGATGTCGTCTTTGTGCTCCTCCATCAGGTCCGCTAGACGGTTCAGAAGCTGTGCTCGGACTTGAGGTGCTCCTGCTGACCATTCGAGATTGTTGAAGGCTTTCCTGGCACATTCGACGGCGTAGTCGACGTCCTCGGGCATGCCCTCGCATACTGTAGCTAGGGTCTTGCCTGTAGCTGGGTCCTCGCTGTCGAAAGTCTTGCCTGCTCGGCCTGCAACGAATTCACCATTGATGAAGAGTCCGCTTGGAATGCTGACCTTGCGCTCGCGAAGCGTTAATGTGATTGGTGATGGAGACATGGTGTTAGATATTGAGGGCAGAGGTCGTGGACAGGCGATGTTAAAGTTATATCGAACTAACAGGCCCCTCATCATACTGCAGCTCATCCACTGTTTGTACCGTCATCTGGAGCCGGAAATAGCGGGGACATCGTCGAAGCCAAGCAAGGATGAAGTCCAGACCAGTGTTGGCAGAAATCATGCTTGCGAACTTCCCTCTCTCCGTATGAGAGCATCTGTGAACCACTCCTGTGACTTGAATGACCATTGCCGGCCTCGTGAGTGTGTCAGTTGTCAGCACGTGGGTGCTAAAATGGAGGTCAAAATCGAGCTGCTATGAACTGGTGAACCTCTTCTGGGAGTACGCAGCGTGGAAGGCAGTATGAGATGTGGCACAACACAAACCTGAGCAGAGTCGTGCTGACTGATGGCAGAAGGTAAAGCTCGTGATGGCTTGAGGTAGTTCAGCTTATGGCGTTCAATGCACCTTTACCGATAGCCAGATGGCTTCGGTGTCTCTCTCTTGTCTCTGTCTGATCCATTCGAGGACAATATGCTTTGCCTGAGATGCCGTGAGCTAAGACCGTCGAGAAGTGAGGATATGCCGAATCGTCTCAGCCGCCCTAGGTGGTCCTCCACATGAGCGCAATACCACGATGCAGTTCGAGCGAACTCGTGAGACCATACTGATGAGTCTACTGTTAGGCCGACAGAACCTACACGCAGTAAACGATGAAAAAGGTGGGTTTTGCTGAATGATTGATTGTGAGCTATCTGATAGGTCTTGTTGCTGAACAAGATGACTGCTTTGTGGGGCCCGTGCATAGGGCAAGCATAACTTCACTCGACTATACACCATGTATGACGAGCATTTGTCGCGTCTGCAAGCAGCTCGGTGGGACATTCTGTACGCCTACCTCGAGCGCGCATACCGTCTTCGCGGTTAAGCCTGGCGGGCGTGTCCATCATGGCCATTCGCTCGACTCAATGCACGACACACCTTGCTGCTCGTCGGGATCGTCCTCAACGAACAACGCCTTCAGTGTGGCCAGTTTCTGGAGTGACAGCTCCTCATGTAGTTCTTCGAGGAATTGATCGAGTGTGATCGATCCTTCCGCCAACCGAGCGCCGCGCGGTGTACTCATCAGCTGCTTGTAGTGCACTTTGAACGCCATAGCATTGACACGAGCTTGGCACATGCGATTCCAAGTGTGCTCCGAGACCCGATTATTGGTGATCATGTGTTCGCCCTGGAATCGTATACCTCGGAACCGCTCGAGATCTATCCCCATCGTTGTGAGTATCGACTTCTGTTGGTCCATCATGACGCCGAGGGTAGCCTCTGGAGCGAAGGGTACTTTGAAGCGATCTGCACATGTTATCAATGTATCCTCCAATTCCGATGATGGATTGTTGCTCCAATGATCGAGACGAGGCCCACAGTGAATGATTCCGCCCAAGATGAGTGGCCTAAAGGGCAGCATACGTCGCCACGACGCGTCCTTATTCTGGCAATGTCGAATCTTGATACCGTGCCAGTCGCAAGTCATGCGGACGCGGTAACTTAGATTATCCTCATCCTCTCTATCCCAAGAATGACAAGGCGTAGCGAAAGGGTTGACCTCTACGAGACAGGCGTCATTCGCGTAGGGAGTGATCTGACGTGCGACTCGTGTAAAGTAACTCAGTTCGTCTTCGTCCAGCAGGTTCTCGTCGAGGTAGTGTTCGTGGAAATACGCATAAGCCGATACCGATGGATCCATGTTTTTGCCAATAGGAAGATTGTCGATTGATGGCAGATAACGCTTCTGTATGGAGCCTATCCTCATCTTCGGCTCGTATACCGGTACGAAGAAAAGCTTCTGTTGAAGTTTCGTGGAGCTTTGTATCGTGAGATGCCATTTGCGACACACCAGTGGTGCGTGGACCAAGAGACTCTTCATAGGCAGCTCCATCAGTATCCGCTCGATGAGTTCGCCTACCATGCCGAGCTTCTGCCCAGCAGAGGGCGTACCAGGCTCTGGCGCCATGTTCAAGTTGTGGTCGAGACTCGAGAGGTGGTTGTTTGTAGGTGAGGTAGACTTGGAGAGGAGAGCAGCCCTTTGTAGGCTGTAATATGAACAAGGCGTGACTTACGTGAAGCTTCGAAGTCAATCATGACTAGCGAGAGACTCTCACTACCAGTATGAGAATGGTGCTCATTGTCAGTGAACACAAAATACCTGGTTGCGTGCATTGACTCGACCGTCAATGCTCACGGACTGCGACAGCAGTCAAGCACACCCCACCAATTCAGCAAGCGAATATAGCATACTATGTATGCTGCAGCTCAGGCAGTAGGGTCTACAGCATCCCAGTCCTTGACATATGGTATATCCTGTACTTCGAGTCCACGAGGACCAGCAACGACAAGCTGATTCTTCCCTATTAGCTCCCAGTCTGCTTCAACATAGGTGCTTGGCTCGGAAGCGATGATCATATGCTTGCCATGTTCCTCAACTGATCGTCTGGCGGTCTTACCCGACGTATCTTCACCATCAGGCTGTCCTGGGTACTTTCTGTTCAGTGTGGTTCCAGCCTTAGTGGAGTAGTACAAGGAGGGAGGTTGCTGCGTGGCGTGGTTACGGAAGCGGTATGCAACGACCTTGATGCCATCGGTGACACAGAGATTGAGGCTGTTCGGTCGAGCCTGAGAACCAAGCTCCTGCTTCTGTAGTTCGATCACATCCTTGACAGCGGCGTGCATTGCGTTGATCATTTCTTGTCTCGTGTACTCCTTCTCGAACGAACTCTTGTCGCCGCCATTGGTCAAGTGAGTCATATACAATGCTGCAACGTACTCGCTGTCAGTCGAGCCATGAACGTTGAAGAACGTGGCGTTGCTGAGCTTGCGAGAAAGCTGTCGTTGGATGCTCTGAAAATCGCTGACAACGCCATTGTGCATGAATGTGTGTCGGCCAAAGACGAATGGATGATTGTTGACGTTAGTGATAGCTGTGCTTGAGGCAGCACGAATATGCGCAAAACAGACTCTTGTCTCGGTGTTGGCACATATCGAGCGGAAGTTGATGTCATTCAGTGGTGGCTGTACCGTCTTGTACATTGCCGGCCGGAGATCTTCAATCTGACCACCCTCACTGCTCGCAAAGGTGGGACTTTCGAAGCTGGCGTGAGCGTTTGTGTACCATGCTATGCCAATGCCGTCGATATTGTAGAGAGTGTTTCTCGCAGTAATCATGTGGTCCTTCGAGATATCCTTAGGATCATGCGAGATCAGCTTCGGCAGGTAATGTTCGGCTACTTGCTTGACAAGAGCATGTTTAGGAGTGATCAGAACATCCTCGAGGAGGCATGGCTCGGTAGGTGAGATGTATGCAAACCAGCTACCATTGTCAATGTCTGGTACTCGTGCTAGACCTGTTGAACTCACCGACACATTGTGCTGGCGATAAGATGTTTCTACAGTTCGTAAAGGTCCAAACTGGCGCTGCTGAATGCGTAGGAATGGTATGTCTTAGCGAGATGTAGGCTTGAAGTCGAGATATGGTGGTCGTTTTGTAGGCAGTGGGAGAGGAGATATTAGCATGGCTTGTTGCATGACGTTGCAAGATCAGGGCGTTGCGAGGGATGGCGCTTCATCGCTGCCTCAACAGGCGTTGCCATAGATGCGTTCTCGAGCGCTGTCCCCTGCAGTGAAAGCATCATGGCTATGCGACGAGGCATATGCCGCGGGATGAACGATGTCGCAAGGAGTGTGTAGGTCGAATCCTCAGAGAATGAAGACGACTCGCAGGAGTCTCGCTACAAACTCGGCATCAACACCTCCGCGGTCATGATCCTGAATAAGCTCTCTAGCATTTCGATCAATGCTCTGCTCGCACGACCATATACACAACTACCGACTTCACATCGACAATGGCGCTTCAAAGGTTCTGTCCATCATGCCTGTCGGCGACATCACCACGATCAGCTCTTCACAGGAATCTTTTCGCACAAAAAATCGTTCCATCCTTGTCCAGGGTCACAACGCATAACCAGATACGCACAGCAGCGAACAAATCGAAGAACAAGAGCCCAGGAGCCCCACAGAAGAAGAAGAAGGCGCGCAACACGTTTTTGGAACCCAGTCTGCGAGACATGCCGCAATTCTCCTTGGTGGATGCGATGAGGTAGGCGAGCGCAGGAGATAGACCTTGATGGACGACTAAATCTTGCACAGATACATTCGAGCTGCTGAGGTGGGACAAAAGCCAACATCCGCGAAGTACGACCTCGCAATTCGACTCAGATCAGTCAAGTCCGGTGCCGTTGCTCGTGGACGACTCCGACTGCCGCACCCAATACGAACGGACGCTAGAATATGCGTGATCGCTGCGCCAAATTCATCAGCTGGAAAAGCAGCAACAGCGGCCGGCGCATCGCTCGTGGGCGAAGAGACAGTGTTTGAGGCAGTCAAAGAAGGCCGAATCGAGTTCGAACGATGTATCTGCCACGCAGACAGTCTTCCCAAGCTCAGCAAGGCTAACCTTGGACGCATCCTAGGACCACGAGGTCTCATGCCCTCCGCAAAGCTCGGAACAGTGGTCAAGGATGTGGCAGGCGCAGTAAGAGACATGACAGGAGGTTCCGAGTACAGAGAACGAACCGGTACGATACGCATGGCAATTGGACAGCTCGGATTCACTCCAGAGGAAATGCATGCCAACATTAGGGCTTTTATGGATGTGCTGAAGAAAGACTTCAACCAGCTCAGCGATCGGATCAACAAGGAAGTGCATGAAGTTGTCCTTAGCAGCACGAACGGGCCAGGAATCAGCTTGAACGGTAGTCTCAGATCGGCGGACAGTATTGACAATCGCGATCTGAGCACGCTAAGCTAGAGGATGTGTATTCTATACATGGATTACAACTTTCCCTCGATACCGACGAAGCCGTTGACAACACTGCTCATCAGCTGGTTGGCAATGGCAGTTGAAGGTGGCAGACGAAGTCCGCCCTCCTTATACTCTGGCCCAGCAGGATCACCAAGTCCACTCGTTCCGACCTTCAGCGCCTGTCGCACCTCCTCGAAGTCGAACCATCGTGCATCGTCCAGCTCGGGATCATTGCCAAGATCGATCTTTTCGCCTTCAGGTGTCGCCTGTCCTATCGCGCCAATCATTAAGTTTGCTGGGTATGGCCATGGTTGCGTAGAGTGGATCACGACTCGACCGACATACACACCGGCTTCCTCGTACACCTCTCTTCGAACAGCTTCCTCAATGCTCTCGGCAGGCTCAGCGAAACCTGCTAGCGTCGAATACCAATACGGTGGCCACCTCTTCTGTCTTCCCAGCAATATCTTGTTGCCTGCATGATTCACCACTGCCATTATCACAGTTGGGTCAGTTCGAGGGAAGCAAATGTTTGAAATGCCTTGCCGGGTCGCACAAGGAGGTCGCACTGTCGGATCTGCGGTCTCTGAATTTGTTGGCAGTCCTCCAGCCACATTCTTGTGCGAGATGTCCTTTGGAGGACATACACGCTTGAAGCCTGCGTTCGTCGACATGGTGGGATTACCGCATTGCGCACAGAAAGGGTTGCGAGCGTTCCAGTCGAGCATCTGTCGGGCTTCAGCATATACTGCCGCTATGGTATTGTCAGCGTCTTCTCCGGAGCACTTCAGCTTACATACCATCTGGCGCGGCCAGGTCCATTACTCTACCTTTGGCAAAGCTCAGTCCCTTGGACTCCATCTTTCCAATGAGCGACTTTGAAGCGTCTGCCGTTGCTCCTCGAGGTGTCACGTCTAGCGCAAAGTATGGAGCTCCTCTGTATGTGTTCTTGCCTGTATACTCAAATCCATCACTCTTCTTCTCGTCCAATCCCAGGAAAATCATTTGCGGAACGGCTTTGGCGCTGTCGTATGCTGATATCATCTCTTGCTCAGTCTTCGCGAATGGATCCTGCCCGATGATTGGCTTGACATCTTCAAAGCTCGCGTACGCCAGGTGTCGAGTGTCCTTGATCAATGGCTGCAGTTCATTGCACAACATGAACGATGTGGAAGGGTGGTTGATCGCCTTGGACAGGAAGGCATTGTCACCACGTAGGAACCCAACACGGTTGAGTGGCGAGCCAGAAAAGTAGTTGGCAACCTCCTTGCCGAACTTGCGAGAGAGCATTGAGTCGAGGTCCGGATGCGCTGGTTGTGGAAGAGCTGGCTGTTCGGACATCGCAAATGAAAAGCTGCTTGTATGATGCTTCTAAGGTGCAGACCAGCGGCAAAGAACGATGCGGCTGCAGCTATGTATGTACAGTATAAGAGTATAAAGACGTGATCGAGAAGATGTGTTTTCCTAAAAGTATGACGTGTGGTCTGCTTTGTGACGATGGCACACAGCGGAAATGGCACCGCTTATCGGCAATGGTCATGAACTGTACGGTTCAAGACAAGATCCTCTCTATCTCCCAACACCATCATTGCAGTCCTGTCATCAGAGCTTTGTCTTCCACTGAAAGAGTGTTCCAAGCTCTATAGCACGATAACAGGCCCCAAGGAGTCTGGTCGTCATACAGACAGACGTCTTGCTAGGCTTTTGCAATACCCTCAGCTTCATTGCTGCTCAGTGCCTCTCTTGCTACCACCGAACGATGTCCCTGCTTACAAAGTCACCTGCCGAAGTGGACCGAACGTGCGCAATGCTTGCTGAGACGTATACTTCTGCACCAAGTCGAGGGCCTGCCGAGTTCATGACGACCTTCGGCCCGACATTCTGATTCCGGCAAAGCATTCTCCTGTGTTGCTCATCACGGACATCGAGCCAGGCTGTGATCGCTCGAGACTTCTGTCGCCAACGTGTTTAGTTGCCTCTCATACCGGATGCCCTCGTTCAACCCTCCACAGCTCGAAGGCCAGAGGAGCTGTACGCTTGATGACCGCCATTATAGCTTCATTTGCTGTGAGATGCGGTTGGAACCTCATGGCTTGGATCACAATATCGCGAAGGCCTCTGTCGCTGTCTGCTGTCGAATTATACACCTCGTCAATGGCCTCTGCCAGCTCGGCACATGCGTGACAGTTTGTCATCGCTGTGGCAAATTTCATCTTGACCAATGTCTTCAGGCCGAAGACATCAAACTTGTCGGCTAGAGCATAGACCCGAGCATGTAGGACCAGGTTAGTGGGCGGTATAGTCACATCTTCCTCGCGAATAGCTTTATGTTCTGGTATGTTCTTGGCTGGCAAGGAGACCAGCTGATGCTCAACGATCGACAGCGACCGCGACCGCTTGTGCTGACGTCTTCCCGAGTTGATGGTCTCAATGGCTCGTTCTCTTTGCGATATCTGAATAGCTACGGCTTGGCATAGCAAGGGGTCTTGAATCTTGGACAGATCACAGAATGGGTGTTTAGCATTTGTGCCAATCCTTCGCGGACGAGGGAAGAACGGGGCGGGCTTTACGTGCGATGTATTGAGATAGTCGAGATGATAGAAGTCTATAGCAATCAATTTGAAGAATCGATCGTGCTGACGACCTACAGTGAATCATGTGGTCGAGTGCATCCTCGTCATCGTCCCGGAGGACGATTCGGTTAGTGCTGGCTTCTTTGAAGGATCCTTCACAAGCAGCGTCGAAGAAACCGCTTCGTGGACAGACGATGGCCTTGTGTACTGCCCATTGTCTGCTGGCACCAACTATCGTCAAGTCAGAGTAGCGTCCTCCCAACTACAGCCTGTAACACTTCTCAGCAAGATTCATCGGTGCTCAGCATCTTACGTACCTTGCCAATGCTGATATGAGCTCGTCTCTAGGGTCAATAACTTGAGGCATGCTTGCGTGGCTTGCGTACGATGAGACTGATCCAGAATTGCATAGTGAAAGGCCTTCTACCTTCACAGACAAGTACAATATATCATGACTTTCCGTGCGCGCCGAGTCAATGCGCCAGGGAACCGAGACGTTGTAGCTCAACAACAGGACGTCATCGCCCTGTACATCAAGGGATATCCTGCGGCTGAGGCAGACAAGGCATATGTCTCATGTGCACAGAAACGGCCAGCTTGCAGATCGGGACCTTGCCGGAACCCCGAAGCACCGGTCGTGTAGATATTGCCCATTTAGCTTAGTCCTCGAAGTACCCAGGTCAGGCCGATCATGGTTCTCGCAGTCCTGTATTGACCCGGACGCTAGGATTCGTCATGCAGATCTTGAGGCAGTTGGGACCTCATGAACCATCAAGTCGTCATGGACGACACTGCGAATGTGTGTGCTAATTGGTTGTCGGAAACCTTCTCCGTGATTCAGTGTGAGCGCGATATGTGGGATGCATGGCGAAACGTTCAGAGATCCATCCCACCATCACATGCAAAGCTCGATAAAGCTTTCAGTCGGCAAATGCATAATGAAGCTGCGGAAAGCAGACCACGGTTCGACGTCGTGCTGCTGTAACTTTGACGAAGATCAGAGACTTATGTTAGTGTACAGTACCAATATGCTGTATGTATGTCGGCATTTGCTTTCCCGACTCTTCGAGGACGTCGACAATGATCCGTCTGATGGTTCTTCCGGCGTCTCAAGGTGCCAAGGAAGATGAGCCTGCGACGAGAGTCGCGCAGATGCCTCTGGAACAGCTTGGCATTCGTGAAGAGCGACATCATGATTCAGAATGGATCAGGTGCGTCAGCAGTGGCTTCATTGTATACCTCACCAGCGCAATTCCTGTTGCAGTAATTCTTCCATGGACGAATTCCTGAGATTGCTGGACAGACCTCATTTGTCCTATCAAGCTGATGCAACTAAGATCAGCGAGGCCGTGGCTAGTTGAGTCACCAGCGTGTGATGTGAAGCAACAGGTCTCAAAAGAAAGACAAGGGTTGTTATGCCAAGCATGAGGTCAAGAACCGGCACCATGCCAAATTCGTCATAGACTGCTATCCTGCGATGTAGCAACACCAAATTGTCCATGTCGATGACCGTGCAGCCCCAAGCATGAGCAAGTTCAGTCTTGTATCAGGCTCAACGACTGAGACTGGGACACCTGCGTACGATGTGTCGCCTACCTACTTGACCGACGAGGAAGAGGAGGACAATCTTCCTTATCCAAAAGAGCTTCAGCGATCAGACTTCTTGAAGCCAGACTTCGATCCGCAAGAATACCTGTCCTCACTACGTAACCGTCACCAAGCTCTTGAAGATCTTCGATCCGATCTCCGCTCTCGAAGCCAGTCGCTGAACCAGGAGCTGCTAGATTTGGTCAATGGCAACTATGAGGAGTTCCTAAGCCTGGGCGCTGATCTCAATGGTGGCGAAGATAAAGTGGAAGGAGTAAGAGTTGGCTTGCTCGGCTTCACAAGAGATATTGAAGCACTGCGACTAGTGATCACGAGCAGGGAGACGGAGTTTGAGAAGCTGCTGTCAGAGGCAAAACAGATCAGACATGAGGTGGTACTAGGGCGAAAGTTACTCGATATCGAGGCTAGTATTGCAGCACTTGAAGCTGCTTTGAGCATCACAGGCACAGAGGCCACAGAAGACGACGATATCTTAGACGGAGAGCTGGACGACGAGGACACGGAAGTAGGCGATGCCTCTCTGCGGAAGCTGATGCGTCGGACGGAGAATTTCGCTGTGCTAGGAGCTCAGATGAAAGCTGTTGGCTCTCAGCACCCTTTCCTTACAACCCTGGAGCCCAGAGTACATGAGATACGTAAAGTACTCATCTTGGATATGTCTGCCGCACTGAGACAGGCGAGATCTTCACAGGATGCTCAGGACATTCTCTGCATCAATCGACTCTTCAGCGATATAGGCGCTGAGCGTGAAGCCGTGCAGCTGCTCAAAGCCAAGTGAAAAGACGAAGACAAGCACATTCGCCTATATGGACGCTTGACGACGAGTCTTGCTCTGGTCCAGGACCCAGCCAAAGCCATTGACCAGCATGTCTCTGAACGCAGCACCTCCTTTCTCGATTGGAAAACACCAGAAGTAATGCGGGTAATCAGCCTGCACATCTCGCTTCACTGCTATGCCGGCATCGTTCAGCTCAGCCTCCAAGACCCGGCCATCGTCGCGCATTGCCTCCTTGTCGGTGTTGTGAATGTACGTTGGAGGGAAGCCTCTCAATGCATCTGCTCCACCAGTTTCCGGGAACCAGCTGTGGTCTGCATATGGTGGTCCTGCACCAGCAGCAGCCCACGCTTCATGGCAGTCTGCCACCTTGACTACCGGAATTTCTCCAGCGTTGTCAATGTATGAGGTATGAAGCGATTTGTACTTCTCAGGCACAGCATCAGGGTGCAGCGCAAACGCAGCCATGACCACGAGTCCTGCTACAGGTTGCTTGCTAGCCACAATCCTGTAAGTGAGAGCAATGGCCAGACCTCCTCCAGCAGATCCTCCCCAAACGATGCAGCGATTCACATCTGCTCCGAGCTTGACGGCACCCTGCTGAGCCCATCGATACGCGGTGTAGCAGTCGTCGATTGGTATGGGAAACTTGTGCTCCGGCGCAAGTCGATATTGGATAGAGACAATCACAGCTCTCACTCGAGCACATACAACTCGACAAAGATGATCCTCTGTGTCCAGATTGCCCGCCTGCCATCCTCCACCGTGGCAAAACAGTACCAATGGTAGGTTCTTCTGAGCATTAGGTGGTGCATAGACCCTGACTTTGACATGCTGTGATATCTGCTCGTCGACTATGATATGTTAGAATCCACCGATCATGACTACGAAGCACTTGCATGTTGTGATGCCAGGCTCTGTCGCTGGTAGAAGTTTTGACATTGCTGTCAGTGCTCTGTCGTGCGCTATTCGTCGTTTTGCAGGGTCAGACGACATGTTCGTTCTGCCACCGGCAGCTTTTTCGAACTGTCACATCCGTGAGTTCGTAACATACTAGCGAAAGTCCATACGCACAGCCTCCCATTCTGGATCATGTCGAAGTGGCATCTTGGCAATTCACGCTTGAATTGAGAAACGACTATGATGTTGTAGGAGTCCGAATGACTGTCAAGGACTATCTTCGGGAATTGAGTACTTGGACATCCGAGGCTAAATTGCTATCATAGAGCAGAGCTCTAGCTTAGTCAATCACGAGCACTGTCGACCACAGGTGGGAAGAGTGTCGTGAGAGCAACACGAGACCTCATGGAGGAACGACAAGGAGCTCCGTCCCGAGGAATGGCAAGCAGAATATCGTTGGATATAGAGAAGACTGGAGGGTAGTATTTGTCCACATCATTATTATTGATATTCGACTTTCAATGAAGTCATTTTTGACACCAGAAGGACGTATCACCTGAGTGAATCCTGCTCGATCTTGACAAAGGATTGTGCTGTTCTGATGACCTCCTCGCGAGCGGATCCAGTCTCAGCCACGGCGATTGATGCTCGTCTGAAGATGTCAGGCTCAGCAGCCGAACCATCGAAGACTGTCGCAATCTCCTCCAGAGTGCCTGCATGTCATGTAAGCAGCGATGTAAGCTCAAGATAACATACTTACGCCCTTTGGTCTCAGGAAAGAAGAAGTCTGTTGAAAGTCAGTCATGCATGAAGAATCTCCTTTGGTGTGTACGATCTCACAGATTATAGGAATCATTGCTGACAAGGTGCCGATGTACAAGAAGTACAGCCTCCAGTGTATGCTCGCCAGTGCGATAGGATTCACATACTGCTAGGATCAGAGGTGTCCTCTAGCCAAGGGACATACTCACTTGGTTGAAGAAATTAGCCCCAAAGACAGCCTGCTAGCTTGTCAGCTCTAGATATGGATGACATCGCAGTACTTACGGTTAGATTTGCAGAGAGACCTTTCGCGCGAAGATGGAAGGGTAGGATCTCGACAATGTAAGAAATCGAAAGCGGCGTGAAAGCTATATCATAGAAGCCGAAGAAGATATAGAGCATTGGTACGACAGCTGTACCAGCAGCTGTGTTGCCCTGCTGTGCAAATGTGGCACTGAGTGCTGTGACAATGCCCAACGAGAAGAGCATACCACTTGCCGAGAGGAGCCATAGTGGACGTCGACCATATCTCTCGGCTGCCAATGCACCCATAGCAGCTAGGATTGCTGATCTGTGTCAGCCTGTATAGACAATTCGTTGCGTCAACTTACCGTTCCAGCACTGCAGACCAAGATTGATGCAATTTTGAGATACCGGATCCGTGATGCCGACAGTGTCAAGGATAGGCGATAGGTAGTAGCTGACGATGCCATTTCCCGCCCAGTTAATCATAAACCCAGTCTGTTCAGGTCAGCAAGCACGAAGTATTATTCCATCGAACTCACGATAATACAAATGAAAAACCTGTGTCTGTTGCCGCTCGTCCGAAGGAAAGCTGACCAGCCAGATGCTCTCTTTCCGCCCAGTCTTTCCATCTCGAGCGTCTCACAGATCTCTTGATACTCAAACTGGACCAACTCGTCATCCACTTGCCCGTTGGCATGGTACGTAGCCAAGATTTGCAAGGCCTCAGCATGCCGGTCCTTTGAGATCAACCAACGTGGAGACTCCGGCACGAATAGTAGTCCGACGAGCTGCAATGCTGGGAAGAAGAGCTGCAGCAAACAAGGAATCCGCCAGCTCCAAGTGCTGTTCACGTACAGCGTACCAAGAGTGATGCAAGCACATAGGATAGCACCCCAATACCAGATAGCCTGGAACATGTTGGTGATGTTGCCTCTGTGCTTGGGATGTGCTAGCTCTGTGGTCAGTGGTGGTGCCGAGATCTGGGAAAATGCAAGACCTATGCCCATCATTATCCTCGTCCCAAGGAAAGCATATGGTCCAGATGTCGCAGCCTGTATCACTGAAGCCATGAGCATCAAACTCGCGCCTATGGCTACGGTCTTTCGTCGACCAAGGTAGTCACCAAGATATGAAGCTGGAATGAAGATCGGTGTGCCACCAAGACTGAGGCCTGCTGTGATGATGCCCAGCAGCTCTGAGCTGATGTCGCCCAGGTTCGCCTTGAACTGGCTGTTGGAAAGGAGACCGTTGATCAGAGTGCCATCGTATCCGTTCGCTGCAGCAGATGCGAACATCATGGCGATGCTGAGGTTGAGTGCTCGTAAGCCTGGGTCTTTGATCCATCTCGGGTTGACGTTGTTCGAGAGAGTCTTGTAGATCTCATTGCCACTGTGTGTAACAGCCTTCTTGGGAACTGCTGTTGTGTCAGTCCGAGACTTCGATGACCTGCATCGCTGCATACCTCCCATGTCGTAGAGTTAAGGTTGTGGCCTGCGAGGTTGTCACTTCGCTCTTCAAGTACGCGACACAGGTCGCAGTCATTCCTGCGATGACCACCTCCACCACTCTCATGGATACCACATCTTTGTGCGCTGACACGATGATGGCGAGGGGAGGGGAAACAAATGCAGGGTCTTTGTAGGACTGATTGATCGAAGGGAGAGTTTGTGGCGCCGATCGTGGCGTTGTTTCGTGAAGGATGCTATGTACGCTGAACCATACTTCAAGCTGGCAATTGTCGTATACTACAACCAGTGTCTTCAGTAGGCATGCATTCAGCACGATATTTTTCAGAGAGCAGCAGTCCGATGCAAAATGCGCATACATGACATGAGTCCAGATCGTGATCAAGACTGGGATGGGTGCTCGTTGACAACACTTCAGGAACCACTCGCACCTTATGCATAGGTCCGGCAAGACCACGACCGTTGCTATATACACACGGACACAATCTATCAAAAGCTTGCCTGAACGCTCACAAAAGCAAAGCATCAGCCTTCATCTGAACTCCATCGCTGCCATGCAACCATGATCCTCAACATGTTGCAGCTCCAACTGCTGGTATTTCTCGCTCTTCGCGTGGAAGTATATGCCACTGACCTGCCCGTCACACTGGTTGAAGCAGATGTAGTAGAAGCCCTCAAAACTTGCGCCTGTAATAGTCTTTACCCGGTGGTCGGGCACCAGAAAGTACTCCTTCCATCTCATAAACAGATGCTCGCGTTGCTGGAAGTTCTTCAAGGTGAAGTTGGGTGACTTGGCACTCTTGGCCAGTGGCCGCCATGCAGGAAATCGAGCCCAGTGTTGTAGGTCGACCTTCTCCGTAGAGCCCCATGATGTGTTCGTTGTCTTGAAGAGGTGCTTCGGACCGATGATCTCACCTTCGAAGAAAGTCGTAAGCGTTGGGTGGTCATCGGTCAGGCCTTGTATTCTCAAATATCCACATAAGAATGATTCATCCATATTCACATCCTTGATCTCTACCTGCACATCATACACCTGTCGATCTGATCTTTGAGTCCCATGAAATCGACTTCCTGGACGAAGAAACGACGAGGCTGCCGTCGGTCGATTCCTTCTACGTTCTAACGATGGCTCGTACTCGACTTGAAGTGATCGGTGTGTTGACGCTACGCCGGGTTTCGTTTCCGGTAGAGCTGGCGAGATCGGTCCCTCAGGTAATGTGCTTATATCCTCGATATGTTCGGTTTGCAACGGGGACTCAACGTCTGCCTCCAGGGCTCTTGATTCCTGGCATTCTTCAGGCTCTGGCGTTGGTTGCTGTGGTATCGCGTGCTCATCTTCGTCGTCTGCGCCATTTATCGACTCCTCTTCTGACTCCGATGTTTCTCGCTCTTCAGGTGGACAGGTCGCGAAGAATGTACTGCGCGAAGAGGTGTCGCTTCGAGGAGAAGGAGGGAGTGTTGTGTCGTTCGGTGTAGGCATATCTGTAGTCGGGTTGGGTTGTGGTGGTGAAGGAGGTCGCAAGGATCATGTGCGCATCGTGCCAGCGATGTCGAAATGTACGGTGAAGCGATTCAAGCAATCTGGGTGTCAAGATGCAAGCACGTGTAATGATTAAGGTGTTGTTTGAAGGATCACATCAATGATCTGATGACGTGCGAGTGTTATTGCTTCAAGTTCGCTCAGCCGACCCTTGATCCTCACTCGTCCGCGGCTGCGAGCCTCGTCTCCACCATCCTCTCAATATAGCCTCATCACGTGGAGGGCACACATGCTATCCAAGCAGCTTCCAACATCTCACAACGTTCACTTCCATTGTTCTCAATGTTAAGGCCCACAGCCGTGGTGATGCCGCGCGTGCTTGGGACCGCTCGCGGTTGTGTGTCAGGTCGATGCTCGGCCTCGTTGGAGTCAAAATCGTCCGCTACAGTCATCAACACCTTGCAAGACAAGTCGAATGGCAAGATATGTCACTGTTGCGCGCAGTCGGTAATCTATGGTGAGACAGCGATGCCACCACTCATCGATCAACAGTCTATCGCTGGTGTATGAGAGCTACCGAGGACATCAGTAGACAACTACTGCATCTACACTGAACCTGACTTCTGGTTCTGCGCATACACTTATTAACCAAAGAGGCTGCTCACTGACAGGCTCAGACGATCCTCGAAGGTAGACTTACAAGCAACATGAGTGAGCAGCAACTGCTCTCCTATATCGGCCTATAGTGGACCATCTGGCGCAGATCATCGGCACAAACGTCGAACTTCAGAAAACTGCCCATGGACACATCTCTACCCTGCCGTCTACGACAATGTTGATGGCGAAACCATGTCTGCTGTCGTTGCGACGTCCGATGTTGGTGCGACTGAGGCAAAGACCGATCCAGCACCACCAACGGAAGAAGCGCCATATAGCATCTTCGACAAGAGGCAGAAGTCCTTGATCATTGTTCTGATAACAGTGGCTGCTACCTGTCAGTAGCCTTGTACAGTGCAGATATCGACTGACCGATACAGTTACCGGCCTTGCATCAAATATTTACTTTCCAGCTATTCCCACCGTCGCAAAGGATCTCAATGTCACGCCAGAGCTCATCAATCTCTCGGTCACATCGTATCTCGTTCTACAAGGACTCGCACCAAGTCTGTGGGGACCGCTATCTGATGCTAGAGGACGTCGTGTTGCATATTGCTGCATATTTGTCGTCTTCCTCGGTGCCTGCATCGGCTTGGCCTGTTTGCAAAACTATGCCACTCTCGTTGTCCTGCGGTGTTTGCAAAGTGCAGGCAGTGCCAGTGGGATCGCTATCGGCTCTGGAGTTCTGGCAGACATCACCACTAGATCAGAGCGCGGTGGCTACATGGGAATCTTCCAAGCAGGATTGCTCACACCTGTAGCCATTGGTCCTGTGATAGGAGGTGCCCTTGCCGGATCCCTAGGATGGCGTTCTATCTTCTGGTTCCTGACCATATATGCAGGCGTCTACCTCATCTTCCTGATTCTGTTGTTGCCTGAGACACTCAGGTCTGTCGTTGGTAACGGCAGCCATAAGCCATCATCATGGGCGACTCGATATCCGCTGGAGCTGTATCAGCGCACTTCGGCCCTGAATACGGAGCACATGCCGTCCACATTGGCTGCCAAGAGATCGCTGGATGTGGTCGAGCCTCTACGCATACTTATTAGCAAGCAAGCCGCACCGATTGTGGTGTTTATGGCCATCTACTATGCTGTCTGGCAGATGAGCATCACGGCTATGTCAACACTCTTCGCAACCCGCTATGGGTTGAATGAGAGTCAGATCGGACTCACCTTCATAGCCAACGGCATAGGTTCAATGATTGGCACGTTGGCAAGCGGCAAGATCCTCGACTACGACTACCGCAGGGTCAAGACCAAGCATCACAGCAAATGTGGCAACGGAGACGCTCTTGTTCTGAGTCGAATACAGACTGAAGTCGACTTCCCACTGGAGCAGGCTCGACTGCGGCTGATGCCCATCTTCGCTGGTGTCCAGTGTCTTGCAATCCTCCTCTTCGGCTGGTCGATACAGTATTCCGAGAAGGTCAGCATTGCAGCTCCCATTGTGTCCACCTTCTTGAGTGGACTGACTGCAGTCTCAGCTCAGTCTGTGACAATGACCTACCTCATTGATAGCTTCCCGGATCGAAGCGCAGCAGCAAGCGCAACAGTCAATCTTGCACGATGCTTGTGTGCAGCAGGAGGAACCAGCTTCATCGTCCCTATGATCAATGCCGTCGGCGTCGGACTTGCTTTCACCATTTGCACGATCGTACAATGCCTGGCCTTCATTCTTGTCATCGTGCAATGGCGTTATGCTGGTGGATGGCGACAGGCTGCAGATGAGAAGCGGCTGACATCTGCTGAACGGAAGCTTCCAAGCTAAGGATTGTATGCTGCTGTACACATCTATCCATCATTGCGCAAGGTCAGTTAGCTTATGCTCAAAGCTCTAGACAGTCTGCATGGCTGCTATCATGACACACCGCTAGCGATTCTCCTCGACACGAAATGCAGGACCGCTATCTAGAACTTACGGATCCTAGTGCTCAACAGACGAGCCTGCCAAGACACTTTTCAATGTTGTTATCTCGCTCCTCGGAGCAGTTACAGCTGTCAACAAACAAGCGGTGACTTTCGCGTCGACCCACTTTCTACATCACCGGATATTCTACGACATCCGCAACACATTCATCGACCCGTGCATATCTGTCATGCTATCTATCATTACAATCCTTTTGTGATTGCTCACGCCTCGCAAATCTCGCATGCGCAGCCACGCCGTGGCGACGATAACCGCAATATCGATGGTATCGGCTCCTGGTAACGACGCTCCATCGAAAGAATGTTAGCTCTATACCATGAACACATTATACCGTCCAACGACTTCTCGGCAGTCTCGATCGTCCTGTATCTGGAATGCCGACCGTGTTCGACCTCAGCTGAGCCGTCCAGCGACAGGGTACACACGGCGAATTCTTCCTTGCGTTGTGTTACCATGCAGTGCATTCGCGAGTCATTACACTGAGACAAGAAAGCTGCCTCGCATTCCCTCGTGATAACGCATCCTGTCCGCATGGAAGCCACCGAGAAGCCTCGCTAGTGGAAGAAGAAGGATAACCTTGTCGTTCGACAAGGCCAGACTAAGAAAGGCTGTCCGACAGTCTGCATACAGCTCTCCTTGTCACCTTACCTGTTCCTTCCGGCAGATGTGGAGAAAAGGTTGAGATAGGCTCCAGCACATGGCGATACAATATCAAAGAGCCATAAGGTGAGACCTGGTCAATCAAGAGCCGACACAAGAGCTGTGATCTCGTGCCAAAGCTGTGCCGTGTATCCAGGCCCATTGCCTGCATGATGCATCCAAAGTATAACAACAAGTACTCTCACCGGCTGAATGTTACAGCTTCATGGCGATATCTACCTTTATCGCTACCGAGGCTGAGGTACAGCAGATGGCGCGATTCTGAAACGCAAGACATCGATGAATCTGGACATGACTGTCCTGAAGAGTGCATGATTTCGCGGAAGGTGAAGCCACATTTCCTACACCACTGCAGAGTCCGTCCAAAGTGAGAATGAAACGAATGATGCAAAAGAGTTTATGGTCAAAGCGAAGCCGACAAGAAGCGCCGGAATATGTTCGTTGCGTCCACAAATCAGAGCTGACAAGGAATGCCCATGGAAGCCTTTGAAGGACAGTGCTGCGATAGGCTTAATGACTCGCCAAGCGTCTTGGTCTTTCGAACGATCATCCGAACGAAATCATCATGATGCTATTTCAAACGGCCCGACGCAGTGGAGCGCAACACTAGGAACCTCAACATGTCCAACACATGTCCCCCTCCAATGGCACATGACAAGACATACGGCAGTCAGACCCTAGGTCTCAGCGAGCAGATATGAGACGATCGGTCTTGCGCACAGATATCGTCATGTCTGTACTTTGGTACAAAGCTCGGCATCTAGATCAGCGCTTGAGAAAGTGAAACTTTTCTCCAGTTGTTCATGTGCCGCACGGTCTGCTCACGAGATGGAGTACGCAAGAATTATGGAGACTCCAAAGCTTGTACGAGCCTGACAGTTTGACTAGCTTTTGTCGATCGAAGAGGCTGGCATGGCGCAGCCCTTTCGGTGTGGTGGCACAAGACACACGAGCTATCTCTCCTTTGAGCTATGCATAAAACAGGGGCGTCGTCCAAAGCAGCCTCGTTGTCCAATAAGCCACCCAGAGGAGTGATGGGTCCGGGCTCTAAACTAATGAGGAGTACAAGAGTGCTGTGGCTTTACTTTCGTCCTCTCGTCTGTCTTCTCCCTTAGGCAAGATTGGGCTAGATTGTTGGTTTGGCGCTCAGCAGACGACGCTTGTCACGAGAAGCAGCTGCAAGCCATTGTCGCTACACCAGGAGGAGATACACGAGAGGCGTCAGTGGCCATTCTTCTGAGTCGGTGCCATTACGTGCGTCAATCGATGATCTACACGCTTGTACTCAGATCTTCGCAGCGTGCCCTCGCGGAACCACAGATGAGTCGGGTGTGATCGATTAGGTAAGACAGAGCGTATCGACGATCTTCTACCACCTGAGCAGAGGGTTAGCGAGGGCAAGAGTTTCGACGGACCACATGGCAGCGCATATGCACGGAAATAAGCTCGAAAGTCAACAGCAGCAAAGTGCAAGTCTGGACGAAGAAGTTCAGATGGAATGCATCAATATCACACACCGATTGAGCAATGGGCTAATCAAACTGCTCGCGAGAAGTCAAAATCAATGCGCAGCGGCGCGCGCGCGTGTAGGCGCAATTGGTCTTGTATGTGTGACGAGATGAGGCCATGATGCAGCAATAATCAGCTTGGATCGGTATTTTTGGGGCCGCGGACCTGGTCAGAGTGTGCGTCTGGTAATATTATTATTACCACTGAGCATTTGTGTGGTATGTACGCGACAATATGACGAAGTACCCGGATGATGGTGGATGGGAGTGACAAGGCCCTGGGTGTTAGGAGGGAGGAGAGAGAGAGTGGCAGCGCCTTATTTTTAGGTCATGGGTGAGCGACACAACTCATGCGAGCTGCCAGCCTGCTTTTGACCAATTGATTCTTGGTATCTCCCGAGTCTACAAGATCATCCCCAGCATGATGGGTGTGAGTGGAGCACAAGGCTTTCGTGCGCGGATATCGGGCCATGGCACATTTCGCAGAGCAAGAAAGAGGTGAGAGTGTGGAAAAGCGCCCCATACTCTATCGAGACTTGCTCGGCGCTCTCATGCTGGCTACGTACCTGGCGCTGCTTGCACTCTGTTGCGCCGCCACACTCTTTCTGTCGTTCTGCCCTTTCCACTGTGCTACTTGTTCATTCTTATCACTCGTTGGCTCGCCTGCACTCCTGCTGCTGCTGCTGCTGCTGCTGCTTGGCCCTGCTTGCATTGCCAACAGGGCTTTGTGGAAAGAGGACCTCGACCGGCGCCTCCTTCAACTCTAGTGTTATCATCCTCTCCGTCCATCCTACTCCTCGCTCGCTTTAAACCAACCTACTGTCGTTTGTCAGGTCTCACCTTCGTTTCCTCGTGCCTTTCCAGATGCCGCGCATACTCAACAACAACTAATCGCATTTGCTTGCTACCTACCAAGTCACTCGCTGTCCTCAACAACAACAACTACTACTCTCGGTCTCATCGCACAACCCGGACTATCTCCAGGAACGATTTCCAAGGAATCGGTCAGGCTGCCAGGCGCTTGAGTGCAGTGTCACCCTCACCCTCGCTTTTGTACGCAGTCCATTTGGTCCCGGGCTGAAGAGAGCCTTATGAGACTCCTTGCCAGCATATCCATAACGAACACATCACATCACCATGGAGTATGCTCATGATTTCGCATTCCAGCAGCATCATCAGCAGCAGCTCGACTTTGGCGTTGCTCCACCGCAAGCCGACCTCCACCAACATCAGCCACGTTATCATCCAGGCTTCGACCTACCCTCGTCGGCTATGCAGGAGCCAACGCAGGGTGGTTATGCATTACCCACAACAACACAGCAGAAGCTCTCATGCGACGTCAAGCCTAGACTCACCAAAGAGCAGCATGATGTGCTGGAAGCACATTATCAGAAGCAGCAGAAACCCAATACGAGCACGAAACGGGGATTCGCTGAAGCGCTCAACGTGTCCCTGGAGAAAGTTAATGTATGTTCCCTCTTGCCCTAAGAAAATCCCTCATTGCGGCGCAGTGACCATAAGCACAATGGCTTGCTAACATTTCTTGTGTGTCAGAATTGGTTCCAAAACCGAAGAGCAAAATCAAAGCAGGATGCGAAGAAGCAGCAGGGCCCTGTGGGTATCTTCAGCGTACCACAGTCCAGCCAGATCAGCTTGGGAGCTTCAGAGTCGGACACCTCACCTGCTTACCCTGCGGCGGATTATATGCAAATGATGCCTGACGAGGATGACATGCTCACATACGAACAGCCTCAGCCACACGCGATGGCCAACACTCAGCTGATGGCTGCCACTGCTGAGATGAACTACCTACTCCCTGACATGCTGCCACAAGAGCTCAACCGAAGGACTCTCACGCAGGAGCAGTTCGATGCATTCGCGCAGCAAGACATGATGCTCAAATCTGGCGATCTTGCAATGCTCGCTGCAAACGCAGAGTCATTCAACAACTACTTCGATGCCGCGCCAATGCCACAGGAATCAGAGCTTCCTTTCGATTTCAGTGGTGTCCAGCAGCACGCGATTTCAGCACCGAGCTCCGAGTGGACAGACTCTCGAAGCTCTTCGGTCTCTCTGCCACAGTCCTTCGACCAGCAGAACATCTCTACGCCGCTAACGCAGCTCTCTCTCTCCCAATGGCAACCTGGCCAGTCCGTCCCTGTCGACTTTGAGCAGCTCAATCAAGAGTTCCAAAAAGCCGCACAGGCTCGTCAGACGCCAGTGGACCACTCTCCCATCTGGCCAGAGGCTGAGCTGGTGAGGCGAGACTCCACAACATCTCTGCTTGCGCAATCAATGGGTAAAGTAGGCCTACACACACCACAACCACAGCAGCAGCCATTCAAGTCACCAACTCCGATGTCCAGTCTGGCTGCTCGCAGACAACGTCAACGCCCTGCACCACTTGGCCTCACCTCTCTTCGCAGTCAGTCCTATACTGGTACGGCGCAGACAGCTGCATCGCCTGGTCAGATGCAACCACCCAGCAACACACCACCTCAACTTCGTCGCATCAAGTCTTCGAACGTGATCAGCGGTATTGCACAGGGTCGAGTGCAGAAGAGCGTCGCTCCTCCGCAACGATCGCCTCTCGCCTGGTCGTTCACCGATGCCATGACCTCGCCTCGTGCAGTGCGCCATCAGTCTTCGCAGTCGGCTTCAGGTCTGGCGCCGCCAACGCCAATGTCACCACCAGACAACACTGCTGAGCTTATGAAGGCACAGCAGCAGTGGCAGAATGCACAGCACATCAACAGCATATCTGAGACGGACGTCGAGCATGCTTTCCCACCACAGACCTTCGCATCCCCACCACACACGCCAATGTTCTATCCTCACCAGCAGTTCCTCCCGCCGCAAATCATCCCAGGCGGCGTCGTCATGGAGAACACTCCACCACAGTCGGCGCCTGCTTCGCAGCAGTGCTTCCCACAGAACGTCTATGGTCAATCTCCTCAGCATGTACATCAGTACCAGCGTCCTACCATGTACCAGCCGCAGCCAATGCAGCAGGTCTACATGCCTCAACAAGCACATCAAGTCATGATGGCCGAGCAAGAGCAGTTACATATGGGTCCTCCTTTCACGGTCACCACGTCTGGACAAGCGGTTGAGATTCCCTTGCAATTTGCACAGAATGGATTGCCGATTGTGGATGCTCAAGGACAGATAGCGTTGGCAATGCCATCGCAGCTGCAATTCATACAGCATAAGGTGCCACGCTCCGACTCGAAGCAGGGCTTCCCGGCTGGGTCTCAAACGACATTCTCGGTCAGCCCTGAGACGATGTCGATTCAAGTGACTGCACAGGTGCCCAAGAACACTGCACAGAGTTCTTCGGACTTCTTCGTGCATGAGTACAGCCCTCCACAAGACATCAAACGAGACATGGCGGCACGCAAGGGCGTGGACAGTGGCCCTAAGAACTACACATTCGCGAACCAGACTCCGGAGCACTTTGAGAAGGGCAAGAAGAGTGAGAAATCCTCGACGAGCAGCAGTCCCGACAGTGCTGGTAGTGCATCCACCTGATGCCGATACTGAGGACTGAGGTTGACGACCTCTAGCACGGATTGTGCTTCGAATCATTTGGAATATTGGCGAGCATCTGGCCAGCGCTTTCCTTTCTTTGTTCAACATTTTGCGATATTTGCTACGAAACTTTGGGGACAGGAAGGCATGAAGATCACTGCCACAGGCATTTCAAGAGATGGGCTAATAATGGCATTGAGAGCATGGGTATAACGGATATTGATATGATGGACACAGTAATGATTATGATCGAGACATGTAAGATAGCGTATGCTATAGGCGAACAACGCCTGGTACACATCACTGCTGTTGTGTCTTTGTGATTATGAGAGGTACCACGCTCGTCAAGCATCATCATCACGTAGGCGTTCATAGACGGCGACGTACTTGTTGCCGTTGTTGCGAGTCACCTTCTGGCTTTCCTCGGTTGCGTGCTCCATCAGCTGCGCAGCCTTGTCCTCTGCCAGCTCCTCCTCTGTCACACGCTTGAAGCTGGGATGAGCCTCAAAGTGCTTCACCATCCAAAGGTGCAGATCCTGCACATCTGTTATGGTATAGGCTCTCCCTCCAGGTGCTAGAAGGTACGCATACTCACTGTTGAGAGCGGTCGAAACAATTCGAGCCTTGTGCTTTCTATGCTTGAATTGCGGATCTGGAAAGCAGAAGAAGAGATGTGTTAGACTGGCCTTTGGGAAGAAGTTGGGCAAGAACTTCATGGCGTTCGCTCGTACGCAGGAGATGTTCTGGTACAGTCCAGGCTCACCATCAGCACTCTCACTCTGAGCACGAGATGCTGCGACTTTGTCGATGACATATTGGGAAACACTCGTACGAATCTCCATGCCGACCATGAGCTTGTCTGGGTACTCTGGCGCGAGTGCAAAGAGCAGGCCTCCGAAGCCGCAGCCAATGTCTGCAACGCTCACTTGCTTCTGCATTGGAGGTGCGAGTGCTTTGGGGTCAGCACTTGGCATGGCATAAGCTGGGAAGTGCGTCGACCAGTCCATATGTTTGGGTGAGATTGGGCTATCCATACTCATTAGTCATCGATCTCTAAAGGCTCAGTGGCCTTTGCAGTGCGTACTATGTCAAGTCATGATCGGAGAATACGTTCGCATGTGCTCTCTGACGGTAGTGCTTCTTCTGGGGCAACTTCTCTGTGTTGGCGTTCTCACGCTTCTGTCGTTTACTCGTCGGTGGCTCCGACATGGTCACAACTCGCTCAGTCTGGTATTGAGGTGTTATTGTGGATACCTGTGAGGTAGAGGTTGACATGGCTCTGGTCTGTTGCGAAGAAATCGCACGGACCCTGGATGTGAAGACTCCACCTCAATTCTCATTGAAAGACGTCCATCATCTTCCGACATGTGGAAGCAAGACCCCTCATGTTAGTACCGCATCTCGCAATAATATGCGCATGCGCATGCGCATGCGCACTGCATGAGGTCAATAATCCCAGTCGAAGGCATACGTACCGCTCCTAAGCAGGCCCATGCCGTTCAATCGCCATACGGCTCTCTTACTAAGTCAATCAACATCGCACAACGAACCACCACGACTAGCATCGTCTCACAGAATGTCACCAACTAGTCTTCACTCATGGGCTCACCACCTGAGAGTCTGCCACGCGACCTCGATCGCGAGCCACTTCCAACCAGCTTCGTCATGGCATGGCAGCACAGGTTTAAGCATGTGCCACCCCTCTTCCAAACAATGGACATGACAAGGGCTGTATGAGGCGGGTTGTGGACGGTGATCTGGCACAAGAGCGTGGTTCTGTATAACCGTGGGAGCTGTCAGCCGTCTGTCATCGATGAGACATATCGCACTGCATTATCTGAGTGTGGGATGGTCCGAGTCGTTGCTAGGCCACATGATGGCCTGCAATCACCACGATAACATCCTGGTGAATGACATATGGACCTCTTTCACGTAGGTTGCGGCTATACGGCAAGACGTGAGTATTTCTTTCTCATCCTTCCCTTCTTTCAGGCGTTGCGATCTGCCAGACAGACCCATTCTCCTTCAATATGTTACTCTTGGTGGTATCAACAATCCTCGGCATTTCACTAGCAACTCCGGCCGAGATCTACAAGAGTGGTTATGCTTCACAGGCCCACTCCGGGGTCACTAAGCAGAAAATCGAGACGATACGCTCATCACCTCAATTCGCAAGGGACGAACCAGTCGTGTCCTGCCCTGCTGCTGAGCAAGACGTAACTTCGTCACGCGGACGTGGCTATGCTATCTGTCAAGACACTGACTTCGCTGGAGATGCTACACAAGTGCAAGACTTTACACAATCGGCATTTGACTGCATGCTGCAATGTGACTCATTCGCAGGTTGCACACGCGCGAGCTACAATGCCACCAGACAGACTTGCTATCTAAAAGGAACGAACGGGCCGTGGGTGTTCGCAGGCGGAATGCAAAGCATACGTCTGATCAGTATGTCAATATCTCGAATTGTGTCTCCAATCTGATCATTACTAGACGAGACTTCCGTCTTCACCGGTAATACAAAGATCGGTCAATGGTCACCAGCTGTCAGCTTGCCTGTGATCCCTGCTGGTGCATTCATAGTGCCAGAGCAACCGAAGTCATACAGGATCATGGCCTTCTCGTCTTGGACTGCGACTGAATTCGCCGGTCCTTCTGGTATGACACAATTTGCAGACTACAATTGGGCGAGCGGTGCGGTATCGCCACGTAATGTCACCAATACTCATCACGACATGTTCTGTCCTGGTATGAGCTTCCTCGCCAATGGCACTATGCTTGTCAGTGGAGGCTCGGATGCTGAAGCTGTAAGTTTTTATGATTACAGCACTAATGGCTGGACACGAGGTCCGAATATGAGCATCGCAAGAGGTTATCAATCATCTGCAACACTTTCAGACGGCAGCGTCTTCACTATCGGAGGCTCTTGGAGCGGGGGCACTGGAGGTCAGAACGGTGTACCTCTGAAAAACGGTGAAGTGTACGATCCGAAAGCCAACACATGGACTATATTACCCGGCTGCGAGGTTGTGCCTATGCTGACCACATACGATGCGGAAGGCCCTTGGCGTGAAGACAATCATGGCTGGCTCTACGGGTGGCGAAACAACAGTGTCTTTCAAGCCGGGCCAAGCAAGACAATGCATTGGTACGGCACAACGGGCTCAGGCTCGGTCCAAGAAGCTGGCACTCGAGATGCACAGGATGACACCATGTGCGGTGTTCACGTTATGTACGACATTGGCAAGATCTTCTCAGCAGGTGGCAGCCAAAGCTACACGAATAGTCCAGCGTTCAAGAGAGCTCATCTAATCACGATAGACCAGCCATACCAGCCAGCCACTGTGGAAGTTCTCCCAGATATGGCATTTGAGAGGGGCTTTGCCAACGTCGTCGTCCTTCCAAATGGACAGGTCCTCATTACTGGTGGGCAGTCCACAAGCATAACCTTCTCAGACGCGCAAAGTGTGTTTGCGCCAGAGTTATGGGATCCTGTCACCAAGAACTTCACCATCATGGCACCAGCGACAATCCCGAGGAACTACCATTCCGTCAGTCTCCTACTGGCAGATGGAAGGGTTTGGTCAGCAGGTGGTGGCTTGTGTTCTGTCAACATGGCTTCTTGCGCTGCTGAAGATCATCTCGACGGCGAGATATATGCTCCTCCCTACCTCTTTCATGACGATGGCAGTGCTGCGCAGAGGCCCCGGATCGTAGCTCTCGAGAGTGACACAGATGCCACTGGATGGCGGGTAGTGGTGGGAGGCACTTTGTCCATCGATATGGACACCGCGGACAACCATACCTTTGCTCTGATTCGGACTGGCAGTTCGACGCACAGCACGAATACCGATCAACGACGGGTGCCTATAACTGCTACCCAGCAGAACAATATTTTCACAGCCCAGCTCCCGAACGATCCTGGCATACTAATTCCTGGCTTCTGGTATCTCTTCGCGATGAACGCAGCAGGAGTTCCATGCGAAGCGCTCACAGTGCAGATCACTACGTGAGAAGTGTGGGATTATGCAGTCTTGTATCATTGACCACAGGTCTATCTCATTCAAGCCGTCTCTCCAATTTTGCTCAGACCCTTCAGCGAGCCCAAGCTGAGTGCAAGACCTTGCGATCGACTTCGTATGCGCATGAAGCCCGTGACTGGGCCGTTGTCACCTTCCTTCTCGATGCTCAAGTTGGCAAGAGCATCCTCACCTGCAGGTTGTTAGTATAGATCTTCGAGACGAATGTTAGCACTTACCAAAGACAGACCGCGCGTACAAGTTCGCGGAAAGGAACTGGCAATCGCCGCTAAGACTGGCTGCTGGTGTTAAGCAGTCCATGTTGGTGACTTTCATTAACCGTGCCAGGAAGTCTCGCAGACCCTTGCCTGCTGGCATCTTGCTGTTGATGTTGACCTTGTTCTCCCACTCGAACTCGGTCCACATCGTTCTGAACTGTGTCTCTGTGCAGTGTGCTGGCTGGATGTAGTCCATAATGTCCACATGCACGTCGTTAAGAATAACGACCTTGGTATCCTCGCCGTGTGCACCGTCGTAGATGACATTACCGAAGATGACACCAGTATCTGTCGAGCTGACCTTGATCGTGGCTTGCACATTGAGGAAGTCCAATGGTGCTAGATTCTGCGTTGTAGGTCGCTCAACAACCTTAAGATCTCCAAGCGTTGCGAACTCGACCGACAGGTTCTGTAGCGTTTCTCGTGTCTGGTTGACAAGAAGCACATCCAAGATGATATCAAATTGGTGGACCTGGACATATGCTTCGGCGTAGACTGAGTCGGAGAAACCAGTCAGCTGGACGACACGGCTGAGCTTTGAAGAGACATCTTCCATCGTCGCATCACCGCCAGTGGCTTTTTCGAGGTCTGCATCGATTTCGTCGGCTCCATCGAGCAGAGTTTTCTTGCTGAATTGTCTGATAGAGACCACATCGTCGACCTGTATGGCTGTCTTCGACTTCAGTAGTGCGTCCTTCTCAGCACGCTTCTTCTCCTCCACTTGCACCATATCCCTGAAGGCCTTTCTGGTGTCTTCCAAGAAAGCGGCCTCAAGATCTCTCTTCTGTGCGAATTCTGCCAGCGATCGTACACAAGACATGATTCGATCGACGGAGTCCTCGTCAATAGGTGCCTTGACAAATTGTGATTGGCCAGCTCGCACAATCGAAATCATGATTAGCATAGCCTCAGCACGCAACGCATTTGTCCTTCGTGGGTCCTTCGATATCTCTGAGTGACGCATGACGAGTTTGGTGAGGGTTGAAGATAGGACTGTAGCAAGATAGTAGTCACCGTCAAGGATGAGCTGTCTGAGCGGTGGTTTAGAGGCAGCTTTCACGGCATCAAGCTTAGCCTTGGCAGATGCTTGACTCGTCAGTGCACTCTCAGTTGCGTATGTGCCGTCAGCCAGGACCTTTCTTGAGCCAGTTGGTGCAGATGGTTTTGTGTGGCCGTTCGGTTGCTCTGGGACCGCCTCTCCGTCATCAGGTTGTTCCTCTAGCAATCGAGCTTCTGACGCAACGATTGGGATTTCTCCCAGGGACGCCCTGATGCGCTTCCAGGCCTCTCGGATGTCGTTCTCCTCCAATGAGTACTCTCCAACAATCCACAAGCTTCCACGGTATACCTTGCCAGCTCTTACTTCGCTCAACGTCGAGACCAATCTTTCCACGATCGATCCACGCATCTTTGGGAAGCGCTCGACCACTTCCTTGACAAACGAGATGACGTCGATAGCGGATGCGCTGTTGAAGTCTGCGATGAAGTCCATGAGCAGTCCAACGACACTCTGTGCGATCTCCGAGAATTTGATTGCACATTGATGTATCGAGTGGATCAAGAGTGATCGGTATTCGTTGTTCTTCTCGTACTGTTCGTCAACAGTCTTAGACAGTTCCTTCTTCAGCAGCATGACCACCTCTTCCACGTTCTTGCTTGAGACCATGTCCAGAGCCAGCTCGAGAGACTTCTTTCGCACGTCAAGATCCGGGCTTGATAGCACACGAAGCACTTCCATGGTGAGGTCGTCGAGAATGCCCCCGTTGAGCCTGCGCAGTTGATTGACCTTCTCAAGGACAATGAGCTTCACATTATTATCCGACTCCTTGATTGCAAGCTCAATGAATTTTCCTGCAGCTGCCTTCACCGCCACTGGATTGCTTGTCAATGCCGTCAAGGACGATGCTGCTTCATACACGACTGTTGACTCCTTAGCCTCCAGCAAATCGAAGATCAATCGCAGGTATCGGGCCTTGTTTTGTTGATTCTGCACAGCATCTTTACGAATAAACTCCAGCTCGACCAACTGGAGGAGCTCGTTCGCATTGGGAATACCCTCGAAGACAGAGCTGAGGTACTCGAGTGCCTTGTCGTGACTGATGCTCAGCAGTGCAGCGAAGGCATTTCGCTTGCAGGTATTGTCACTCTCTGATTCGAGGAAGGCTTGGATGAGTTCTGGAGCATCTGGCATGAGCGCCTCAGAATGTTGGAAGATGGCGGCTATGGCGAAAACAGCGTTCTTGCGGACGTATGAGTGTCGGTGTTCCAGACACGCTCGTGCTGGGGCGAGAAGGGGCTCTATGAGTTCTGGTTCACGGAGCTTGCACAGGAAACGTAGTGTGTTTCCTCTGATATACTCGTTGGCGTGCTGCAGGTCCATTCGAATGCCGTTGCTTTGTCTGGTCAGCCCTGGGGTCTCATCGTATTCCTTCGCACTTACCAGACAAGAATCATTTCCTGCTTGAGCTTGCCGTTGGCGTCTAGCTTGGGGCAGATCTCGTAGTACAAGTATAACAGCTTCTTCAACGACTTGCTCTTCGATGGCATCACGAATCGGATGATGTGCATGAGCAGCTGTGGCATAGGATCTCCATTGAGCATGATGCTCAGAATACGCTTCATTGTTTCAACTTTTGACTCATCTGTGCCCTTCTCTAATTGCGTCTTGAGGTCCTGCTGTGAGGGTTGATCGGCGGTGTTGTCCTGGTGCACCAGGCTGTAGGAGCTGTCAAGGTAGGTCGCCATGGTGCTCGGCTACGGCAAGGAGCGTATTGTATGGCAAAAGTTGTGTTGTCGTGATGTCGTGGTCTTGCCAGCCAGCTCTCAATGCCACATCAGCAAAGATTCAAGGTTGAGCTTTTGGTCGCGTAGGGGTGTTCCAGCACGCGATTGAGGCGAAAGCTGGCTGTGAAGGATCGTGATCGAGTCAATGCGTGTCGTGGGCATCAAATGAAGGTGGTGATAGGACTGTTTCTGTGCTGTCGAATGCTCAGCTCCACCACCGACACTTGTAAGTTGTCCCCTCGACCTTTCCCGTCCTGAAATTCTACCCGCGCCCGGTCTTGGCAGATCGACGCCTTCGCGAGAGCCGCAACCACCTGCATTCAAAACACTACAGCTCAACACGATGGCAAACACTGGAGAGCCATTCTACCTGCGCTACTAGTGAGTCGACCATCGCACGCCCCATGCTCACTCGCTGACGATGACCGCAGCTCAGGCCATTCAGGCCGGTTTGGTCATGAGTTCTTAGGTATGTTCTGGACGAGCACTATCCAGTGCTGTTCTGACGGCTGTGTAGAGTTTGACTTTCGCGCGGTCGGCGATGGAAGCTCTGCTGTTGCTCGTTATGCGAACAACTCCAACTACAGAAATGACTCGCTCATTCGCAAAGAGAGTAAGATGGCGCAATGGAATGCGGAAGAGTTACTGATGATCTTACAGTGTGTGTGAGCTCGCTCATGATCCAGGAAATCAAGCGTATCATTAAGGACAGCGAGGTCATGAAGTGAGTTCTCCTACAGAGTCCGAGCGAGCAAATCTGACCATGTACAGGGAGGACGACACCAAATGGCCACAGAAGAATAAGGACGGACGACAGGAGCTCGAAATCCGGCTTGGCAATGAGCACATCTCCTTCGAAGTGTGTCTATGCCTGTCAATGATGCGCAGGTACAGGCTGACATTTTTTCAGACAGCCAAGATCGGATCATTGAACGACGTGAACGAATCTGAGGATCCCGAAGGTCTTAGAGTGTTCTACTACCTAGTGCAAGATCTCAAAGCACTGGTCTTCTCTCTGATATCCTTGCACTTCAAGGTGAGAAGCATGTATGCGGCGATAATGAGCAAGGCTGACGCAATCACAGATCAAACCAATCTGAAGCTTGCACAGGGCGATGGTCAACATGATGTATGAACTTCGCAGTAATCGACCACTGTTGCAGTGTTTAGAGGGCTCCAGTAAGACACCCAGGCTTCCAAAATGCCTGAAGCTACGCAGCAAGGGCTCTGTGTCCTTCGGCCAGACGAGTACTAGGTCGACGCGTACGCCACGGATGACCTTGAAAGCATGTACAGACCGTGGTCTGCAGATCTTACTGCAATATCACGTCTCAGCAATCTATGGTGATAGAACAGGCTCATTGTCGCCAAGTCCTCTACTGTGATGCTGTCATTTGTGTGCAGCCCTGCTTCGTTCGACACTTTCAACCAGGTTCGAAGCTCTCTGTGCTTTTCTCAAGGTTAGCTACTCGAGTAATCGCTCTTTCGCGCGAAGAGAATGGCGTGGTAAACATAGAATAGACCCTCTATATTCAGGATCTATCCGCATTGGGTTTAGCCTCATGGTGCTGGAGGCGTCAGAAAGTTTTGGTCTCACATGCATACCAACCACTGATCAATGCTTTGCATGACGCACAGTTGAGAGAGTCCGAGATGGCTTCCTCACAGGGAGTCGACGTCTTCCAGACATTCCCTGGATCGGCAGCATATTCAGACTTCCGCCTGAAACGACTCGCCAGCTCGATCAATGCCGTTGAGCTGCAAGCTATCTGGGTGCACTATGCAGCATGCCACCGAGCTCTTACAAAGGAGGAAACCTCAGTACTCGACCAGCTGCTCGAGTATGGGTCTTTTCCGGAAACCACAAGCGTGCTCTATGCTACCTTGTTGAAATCAGTCTTGACTGGTGCCGCGCCTGAGGATGGACCAGTACGGTTGTTCTACATTGCTCCTCGACCTGGCACTATCTCACCATGGAGCTCCAAGGCTACCAGCATCGCACATGTATGTGGCTTGTCTGGGATCGTGAGGCGCCTGGAAAGAGGCATAATCTTCGCAGCTCGATTCGAGGATGGCAGTGCCAAGATCACGAATGCTGACACACTGTACGACCGTATGACTGAGACCTTTGGTACTGCGACTCCCGATTTGACCGCCATGTTTGCACAATCACCACCTCTTCCACTCGAACGAATACAGCTTCTGCAAGGATCTACAGAGCCCCGTGCTGCATTGGAGAGTGCGAACAAGAGATTAGGCCTGGCGCTCGATGTCTCAGAGATCGACTACTTGATCGATGCATACCAGAACCAGCTGCAACGCAATCCAACAGACGTTGAGCTATTCATGTTCGCTCAGGTCAATAGCGAGCACTGCCGTCACAAGCAATTTAATGCGGATTGGACGATCGATGGTGTCAAGAAGCCTCGGAGTCTGTTCTCGATGATCAGAAACACTCACAGCACACATCCACAACATGTAGTCAGCGCATATAGTGACAACGCTGCTGTCATGAAGGGCGAGGCAGGCACATTCTGGGCACCTGATCATGCAACTGGAGAGTGGAAGCAATCGAGGGAGACTGTACACTATCTTGGCAAGGTCGAGACTCACAATCATCCCACAGCCGTCTCTCCATACCCTGGAGCAGCTACAGGATCTGGAGGTGAAATCCGTGATGAAGGTGCCGTCGGTCGAGGCTCGAAACCAAAGTCTGGTCTTGTTGGATTCAGTGTATCTGATCTTCTGATCCCAGACAACGTTCAGCCTTGGGAGTTGGACGTCGGCAAGCCAGCACATATCGCCAGCAGTTTGGATATCATGATGGAGGCACCGATAGGAGCAGCAGCCTTCAATAACGAGTTTGGACGACCGGCGACGACAGGATACTTCAGAACGCTCACCACTCGTGTGCCATCCGCGGACGGCAAGATTGAGATTCGTGGCTACCATAAGCCTATCATGCTTGCTGGAGGTGTAGGGACCGTTAGACCACAACACGCTTTGAAGGAGAAAGGCAGTGTAAGCCCAGGTGCACATCTGGTTGTCATCGGCGGACCAGCAATGCTCATTGGCTTAGGTGGTGGTGCCGCCTCCAGTATACAATCCGGCGAGGGCAGTGTCGAGCTCGACTTTGCAAGTGTACAGCGAGGAAACGCAGAAGTGCAACGAAGAGCACAAGAAGTCATCAACACATGTGTCTCCTTTGGCGAACAGAACCCGATACAGCTCATTCACGATGTTGGCGCAGGTGGACTTTCGAACGCCTTCCCAGAGCTCGCCGAGGACGCTGGCTATGGTGCCAAGTTTGAGCTGCGTGAGATAGATAACGCAGACCCGAGCCTGAGCCCACTACAGATATGGTGCTGTGAGGCACAGGAGCGATACGTCATGGCTATTGCTCCTGATCAACTGGATACATTCATCAAGATTGCAAAGCGAGAGCGGTGTGGCTATTCTGTCGTTGGTAAAGCCTCGACCGAGAAGCGACTCATTCTTATGGACCGAGACTCGCAGCAAGAGCCAACTCCTATTGATCTTCCTATGACCATTCTGTTCGGCAAGCCACCAAAGATGCACCGAATAGTGGACTCGCGAAAGCTCAAGCTACCAACATTTGATAGCAGCTTGTCCACATACTTACCGAATGTTGCAGCGAAGGACGTGCTCGGCAATGCTTTGGATCGTGTGCTGAAGCTTCCATCGGTCAGCTCCAAGTCGTTCCTTATCACGATTGGCGATCGCACAGTCGGCGGCCTGACAATACGAGACCAGATGGTTGGGCCGTGGCAAACACCCGTAGCAGATGCGTCAGTGACGGCTACCTCACTGACAACGGGAATCAATACTGGTGAAGCGATGGCTATGGGAGAAAAGCCCACCCTTGCGCTCATCTCACCAGCAGCGTCAGCACGGATGGCAGTTGCAGAGTCATTGCTCAACATTGCTGCTGCAAGTTTGACCAACAGATTGAGCCGTGTGCGACTCTCTGCGAACTGGATGGCAGCGAGCTCTCATCCTGGTGAGGGAGCAGCATTGTACGAAGCTGTTGAAGCCATAGGCATGCAGCTATGCCCGGAGCTTGGCATCAGCATTCCTGTCGGCAAAGACTCCATGTCGATGAAGACTAGATGGGCAGACACTGAAGTTACAGCGCCTTTGTCGCTCGTGATTACAGCCTTCGCACCTGTTAACGACCTCATCAGCACATGGACGCCTGCTTTGCAGAGGCCAGAGGATGTCGGCGAAACGATACTTGTCTTCGTTGACCTTGCAAACGGTGCAAAGGCTCTTGGAGGATCTGCTCTGGCACAAGTGTTCGGCGAGGTTGGCAGCACTTGCCCTGATGTGCACGACGTCGACCATATCAAAGACTTCTTCCATGCCATTGAACAACTCCATGAATCAGGCATGGTCTTGGCTTACCACGACCGCTCAGATGGAGGTCTGATCACAACGCTAGTAGAGATGATGTTTGCCGGTCGTTGTGGTATTAATGTCGCACTAGACAAGATCACAAAGTCAGGCCGGCCACAAGATATCGTCGAGACACTATTCAACGAGGAGTTGGGCGCAGTCTTCCAGATTCGCAAGAAGGATGAGAATGAATTCCGAGGCTGCTTCGCACCAATGAAGCCTGTCACAATCGGCACTGTCTCACCTGCAGCACAACAAGACCTGTCCATCTTTTACGGTGCCGACACACTCTACAAGGCACGTCGTCATGAAGTGCAACAAAAGTGGTCACACACGTCTTGGGCTATGCAACGGCTGCGTGATAACCCAGAATGCGCGGACGCTGAGAAGGACAACATCAATGATGATGCTGATCCTGGTCTACGTTACAAGCTGACGTTCAAGCCGAGTGAGAACATACTTCCATCTACTACTTGGCTTACCTCTCAGGTCCGCGCAAAGCCGCGGGTCGCCATCCTACGAGAACAAGGTGTCAATGGACAAGCCGAGATGGCGTTTGCATTTTCCGCCGCTGGCTTCTCACCAATCGACGTCCACATGACCGATATCCTCTCTGGTCGTGTCAGCTTGGCTGGCTTCGTTGGCTTGGCAGCTTGTGGTGGCTTCAGCTATGGTGATGTGCTTGGCGCTGGTCAAGGATGGTCGAAGAGTGTCTTGCTGCACGAAGGCACAAGGCAAGAGTTCAAGAACTTCTTTGAGCGCAAGGATACTTTCACCCTTGGAGTCTGCAATGGCTGTCAATTCCTTTCTCGATTGACAGAGCTCATACCAGGAGCAGAGAATTGGCCAACGTTCGAGCGCAACATCAGCGAGCAGTACGAAGCGCGAGTGTGTATGGTGGAGGTCACAGAGTCGAAGGGTAATGCTCCGTCCGTGTTCCTGCATGGCATGAATGGATCATATCTGCCTATTGCCACTGCACATGGTGAAGGTCAGGCTCGTTTCTCATCTGGGGCATCATCACCACAAGCTTTGCTTGACCAGGGTCTTGTGTCGTTGCGATACGTCGACAATCGTCTCAAGCATACTGAAAGGTATCCTTACAATCCCAATGGCAGTCCACTCGGCATAACAGGTGTGCGGACACCAGATGGTCGAGTGCTAGCGATGATGCCACATCCAGAGAGAACAATCTTGAAGCAAGTCACGAGTTATGCGCCGACAGAGCTGCTGAAGGAATGGGAGAACTACGGACCATGGATACGGCTATTCAAGAGCGCTAGACGATGGGTAGGATAGTAGATTTCGTTCATCCTCGTACACCTCATTGTCTCCAACTGAAGTAGATCAACGCCACATGTGGCTTGGGCTCGCTCTTAGACTTCACGGCGCAAGTCGTGGTTTGCCTACTACGCGATTCAGAGTACTGTCTACTTTCACTACTGCACTCATCCTTGATGAACAGGATCGCGCTATCGCGAGCGCACGTTCATGCCGTTACATTCCGCGCAGCATGGCGCGCAAGCACATTGACAGCATTCACTTTGAAGTGGCCGCAAGATTCGCTTCGCCTTTGCAAGCGTAACTCACCAGCCAGATGTTTTCACCGAACCACGAGACAGCATAATGTCGTGCAGCCGACCATCTTCGCGTTATCAACGCCACCTGGACGATCAGCAATAGCCGTAATCAGGCTGTCCGGCGCTGCATGTCTCCCGGTCTACAGAGCCTTATGCCCAGGCAAGGCAGATCCTACACCACGCTATGCCACAGTCAGGACTCTATATGCTCCTGATCCAGCCGACCATTCATCAGTGCTGGACCCCAATGCTCTGATACTGTACTTTCCAGCTCCGCAGACTGTCACTGGAGAGGATGTCCTCGAGCTACATGTGCATGGCGGCCCTGCCATCATCCAGGCAGTACTCAGGGCAATTCCGAAGTGTAGGCTAGACGGGCCTACAGCTGTCCGATTTGCTGAGCCAGGAGAGTTCACAAAACGAGCCTTCCTGAACGACAAGCTCGATTTGACGCAAGCCGAGGCGCTAGGCGATACTCTGTCTGCAACGACTGAGCAGCAACGCCAACTAGCAGTGAGAGGTACATCCGGTGCGTTATCGAGACAGTATGACAAATGGCGCACGCAGCTCCTGTATGCTCGCGGAGAACTGGAGGCCTTGATCGACTTCAGCGAGGATCAGCATTTTGACGAGAGCACGAGCGAATTGCTTACATCAGTCGCTTCACAGATCAGATCCTTATTGATCCTGCTGAGGACACACGCGCACAACGCGATGCGCGGTGAGCTTTGCGTCAGGGTATTGGCATCTCGCTACTTGGTGCACCCAACACTGGTAAGAGCTCTCTGCTCAATCGTATCGTAGGTCGCGAAGCTGCTATCGTTAGTCATGAAGCTGGTACTACGAGAGATATCGTCGAGGTTGGTGTTGACCTCGGAGGCTACTTCTGTCGCTTCGGCGACACCGCCGGTCTCCGAGATAGTGAGGCTGGCATCGTCGAAAAAGAAGGCATGCGACGTGCAAAGGCTAGAGCCCTCGACAGCGATGTTGTGATCATCGTCCTTAGCTTTCACGACACAGGAAACGGTGTGGAGCTGCAGCTTGATCCCGAGGTTATCGAAACCGCCAATCTCGTCATGCAGGATGAGCACAAGGTGGTCGTTGCTTTGAACAAGATTGACCTGCTCCGGGATCCCAGCATGCTGACTACGGCAATCCACTCTGTACAGCGAGTCATACCGGGTGTCGATGCGAGCCGCATCTTTCCAATCTCCTGCATGCCTGCTGCTGACTCATTAGATCCGGCAGTTACTATACAGCAGTTTTTGGTAGGGCTTAGTGCTCACTTCCACACATTGACCTCAGCGTTGATGCCAGACGACGACGAAGGTGATCCATCGATATGGGAGCAGTCACTTGGCGCTACGGAGCGTCATCGATTGCTGCTCGAGCAGTGTATTACGTCGTTGGAAGACTTCACATTAACTGCAGATACAACAGATGATGACGAAGCAGATGTTGTCGTTGCTGCTGAACATCTTCGCTCTGCTGCAGAGTGTCTTGCTAAAATCACTGGCAGAGGTGAAGCTGGAGATGTGGACGAGGTGCTGGGAGTAGTGTTTGAGAAGTTTTGTGTAGGCAAGTGAGAAGACAGTCGAATACAGAGGTGCCACCCATATCATTCATGGTCTATCATACAAGAAGAAAGACCACCCTGCTCTTGCGAGCTTGTATGTATCCTGAACGCCGTATAATGCCGCAGACTGATCACATGAAACCCATGACTCATATCCATCGAGTCGCCACTCTTCCCAAGACACCACGCTATGAACGCTCTATGCCGAAAGATACCCAATTCCAAACGCCTCCCAGATGCATGGTCGCTTGCCCATGATGCATAACCCAATTGCCGTTGATCATTAATATGAGATGTCGAAAGACGCTGATGATGTCGAATAGCGAGTGGCTGAAGACGAGACCAGCACCTCTTCATTGCTGATGTTGAGCATCGCCAGATGCTATATCGGAGAGTTGTATCCTCCACGACCCTCTTCAGTGGTACGCCATGTCATAGTGACAGGATATGATGGTACAGGTGCCATCGTGTTGATCGTTGTGTGGTGATATGTTGAAGATATGCTTGCTACCATGAATGGTTTGTTGTTCTTTGTGTTGTAGTGATGAGTTGATGTTACTCTTTGTATCATGAATGGATTGAAGGAAGAATGAGTCGAGAGTGTTGCCTGAGCTGCTTATATAGACAGGTAGAGGCCTGCTGCTTAGTTGTATCCGCCCTGAGCAAGGTGTTAGTCTCAGGCAAACGTCGACTCATAGCTGCGGACTTACACGACCCATCTTGGCTGACGTGATCCTGGTAATGAGAGGTAGTTGAGTGCTAAGGAGATAGATATAGGAAATAAGGAAATGGCCTGGTGTGGAAATGCGCAGAAGCTTCAGGCAACAAGAGATGGACTCAAGGAAATGGTACTGAAGGAAAAGCAGGCCTACTTGTATGCTTATTGGGTGTTTCGAGGATGCGACCTGGCTGACTTCGTAATCGTGACTGTTCTTGAAGTGTTTTAAAGCGAGAGGGCTGAAAACGAATGCGATTTGAAGATAGAAGCAATGAGAATGTAGGTGATGCTGCTGGACTGATGGAAGAAGGATCCGGTCAATGACTAGGCAGAGCTGCGCTATATAGCACGTCGAATTGGACCCCAGGCGCATCCATAGAGGAGAGTCTGTCTGCGCATTGTTTGCATGCTGCGCCAGCCATGAAAGACAGCCGTACGGTAGTAGGCATGAACGAGTATAGATCGTGAGTGCTATGCAGTCATACCTTTGCTAAGTCTGGAAAAGCACAGCAACAACCTCAAAGCCGCGCTCGAGTAGTACCTGCGTTCGCCCTATGGCCGTAGGTGACCAAGCACACTCTGACCGCATAGCGCAGCTGGAAGTAGCTGAAAAGAAACGGCGATTGGTTGCGCAAGAAGAGTTTGTGAGTAAGAGACGGTCTGCCTTCTGCGCGGATGGGTTGAAGTTCAGGAGCTGAAAATAGCCAGTTGCTTTATCCGGCAAGGCGCCAAAGGGCCGCTGCCTGGCTCAGGCTGCTGCGCCTCGACACACCCACGCTACTTCTCACGAGTAGCACTGCTCTCTGTCCACTGAGAGTACGCACAGGGCCATGCAGACATCAGCGGCATTCTATCCGGACGAACCTATTCTTCCCGTTTCCTACACTGCTCGCTAAGCGCTTCTAGCGGCCATGCCACGCTGCAAATAATCCTCGACGGCCAATGACAAATGCACTCTGCATGGGCTGCAGGATAGAGGCCACGAATATCCCATGGATGATGGACATGGTCTCGCTTGGCTTACGAGTCCTGCAGATGCAAGAGCAGCGGTGCTACAATAGGACAACGGAGATGGGATCGTGTGACGCATGATCAATCGTGCAGCACTACTATAAGGATACCGGAGCCGCAGCCAACACGATTAGGATCGCTGCACAATCGCAACGGTCAACGGCAACTATACAGCCTCCGTGGGCTGAGATAGTCCTGCGGGATCAGATCATTCGTCATGCCAGGAAGTGCCGGTCGCTAGTAGCCTCCCGTGACAGACGGCACGAGGGCATAGTGATCCTGTTGTCTTGACTCATCATGCAAGCCGTACCGGTTGGCGTTCACTATTATCGATGGCGGCACCACGCATTCATGGTAGCAGGATTCGGGATCTTGGTCATGCGTCCTGAGACAACGACTCATCATAAGGGCATTGCAGCCGGTAAGGAAGAGTATGCAGGTACAAGTATTACACAACATGCGAAGTGACATCAAGTGCGGTCACGCACACAAGATGACCAGCTAAGGCACCCAACTGAGGCGCCAACGTGTTCGCAGCATATCAATTTGTGATCAGTTTGTTGCACAATTCAAATCACTCGCGCAAGGCTTTGTAATGAGACGTCAACGTTGCAATCGGCAAAGAACAACATCTTGTGACTCGTTTGTTACACAGATCATACCACAACTAGGCTGACTCCGATATTTCCGATACACTGCTTCATGCGCGAAGTCGCTGACCGTAGGCCTTTGTGGCATAGTCTCCATCCTTGCAGATGAGGTCCTCAGGGCGGTAGTCGTGGCGGCCGCTGAAGTATGAGTCCAAGATGTTCTTGGTACCTGCTGCGTAACGTTTCTGTGCATCGATGGAGGTACCGGACATGTGTGGGACCATGGCGTTTCCACCTCCCCAGGTGGTGTATGAGGCGGTTCGGAGTGGGTGATCCTTTGGTGCTGGCTGTGGGAACCAAACATCACCACCGTATCCTCGAAGCTGGCCACTCTTCAGTGCCTCAGCAACGTCCTCCTTGACAACAATAGCACCACGGGCTGTGTTGACAAGCCACGAGCCTGAAAATAGGTCAGCTTGCGGTTTGGCAGAATGGACTAGATGTACTCACCCTTCTTCATCTTGCTAATAAGCTCCTTGTTGAAGAGACCACGAGTCTTCTCGTGCAGTGGGCAGTTGATGGTGACGACGTCACATTGTGCGAGCATGTCCTCGAGGCTGTCAACACGACGGCAGCCAATCTCCTTCTCCTTCTCTGGAGAGAGTGGCTGGTAGTCGTAGTACAAGAGCTCCTTGCAGTCGAAGGCCTTCAGTCGGCGAAGGACACGTTCTCCGATACGTCCGACAGCGACAGTGCCGACGGTCTTACCCTCAAGATCGTACTCGTTCTTGGCGACTTCGGCAACGTTCCAGTCTCCTCGTGCGACCTGCTCGTGAGCTGGGACGAAGTTGCGGACAAGGACGAGCATGGTCATGATGACGTGCTCGGCGACAGACACGACGTTGGATCCGGTGACCTCGGCGACTGTGATGCCGCCGTTGGTCTTATTTGCTGCATTGAGATCGACGTGGTCTGATCCAATACCGGCAGTGATGGCAATCTTGAGCTTCTTGCACTTCTCAAGTCGCTCTGCAGTGAGGTATCCTGGGTGGAAGCTGCAGCTGATCAGCATTGGTGTGCCACGACAAGTATTCCTTCACTCACGGCGTGGTAATGATGACTTCAGCATCAACCATCTCCTTCTCAAACTTGCTGCTTGGGCCCTCCTTGTCTGAGGTTGTCACGAGAGTGTGACCTTGCTCCTCAATCCATTTGCGAATGCCCAGCTCGTTCTCAGTGGTTCCCAAGAGCTGTGGCTCTTGTTGGGCGTGCTCGCCACCCTGTACGTATGTCAATGGCTGTTCTGCACTCCTCTCGCAAGGCGACCTACATCGTAGAGACACAGAAGAACCTTGCCCTGTCGAGACGAAGTTGCAGTTAGTGTTCTGACCCCTCCCAAAGTTGAAGTTTTGACGAACGCCCCGCGTGACGCAACAGGTACGCATCTCTGAGCTAGCAAAGAGCTTGCTGGGCGAGCGAGGCGTTGTACAGTGGAGCGTGTAAATACCATTTTGTGGAAGATGTGTAGGTGTTGAACTGAGGAAAGGAAGAGAGCTCAGTCTGTCGATCTTAAAGGTAGATGATGTACCTTATTCACTGCTTCTTCCGTCACTGTTAGCGATGATCTTGCATCTAGGTCATCATATGCGGGGATCTACTGCCCGGGTGAACGTACCGGAAGTGATGTCAAGTGCTCGTCAGAGGTGGATTGGAAGGTTATTCGAGAGGAAGAAAGTCAAGACCTTTTTGATGAACACTTCTGGCGGACCACGCAAGCTATATAGACATGGAGCTTGGTCGACCAGGCTACGAAGTCGGCCAGCTCAACCCATCATCGGGTCACTCTGCTGTCGTCGTGTATCCATTGCGCCCCACCTCAGTGCCAGTGACACCTGTGTTTCGACAGTCGATGCTGGGCTGGATCCAGCAAATCTGTCATATATTGCCATCGAGAGCGGGGCTCTCTGCATTGGTTTTGCTGTTGCACGTACTCACAGAACTTCGTCTGACCAATTCGACAGCCTCTAGCCGGCGGCATCATCGAGGAGATGTCTATGCTTCATAGCATTGTCGTGGAAGTATTGCGGATGTTTGCAGAGCCGCATCGCATATTCTGGGGTTGGCCTCGATGAGGCAAAGTGTTCCTGAGTAGCTCTGCGTTCGCAGGTTGGATAGTTAGAGCTAATGGCAATAGGCGTGTCGCGCCAACTGCCTAACTCGATGAGCATTCCTTTGCCGGTCCGGTGCAAAGGAAGCTGGTGCTGTGATGCTACGTCAGATGTCCTGCGAGAGATGTTGATCGTCCTGATAAGAGCTTCATCTGTTGGAGGCGAGGCCCTTTAGGGAATGAAATCGTGTGGCATGGCTTGTAGCCGATCAAGCGTTACCAACGCACGTCGTTTGCTTGAGGAAGCACAAGGAGCTCCAGTCATGACCATGACCATGACAACAAGGTAGGCTGTTCATCCTGACCAGCATACAATTGATAGGAGCCACTGCTCCATTGCACAAGAACTCCTTGACCGAGCTGGAAGAAAGACGTTCACGATGATCGTCTCGTAAATTCACGCCAAGCTCGGCAATAACTTTGGCTGCAATTAAAGATCAGCATCACCACATCGATGGCATCGACATAGCAGCAACCGAGTATAGATCATCAGAATCTCTCCCTCCACATATACACGTCAATGTCTATTGACCTACGGCCGCTGTTTGCAAGCGCGAATCAGACAGCAGCACAGCAAGTCCTCGAAGAACAAGCACTGCGCGCCGAGATACTCTGGACCTTCATTATCCTGCTACACTTTGCAGCGCTAATACCGCTGAACCCGTTGGTAGTCCATCTCTTTGTTGTGCTGCTGAACTGGGCGATCGAGAAAGCAAAACCGATGCTTGAGGCGGGTAAGTCTTACCAACCTTCGCTCTTCGCCGTGTGGCTTGGATGCAGCTTAGCTGGTGCTGACTGTAACGGCGAATGTAGAGTTCTACGACTCTCTAGCAAGTAGACTGCATGTCGATTCAGCCACTGGTGTGAGGAGGTTCTGAAGCACCTGCAGCGAAGAGCTGAGTGAGCGCCAGCCCAGGGGACCCCACATCTTCTCGATCTTCCAAACGACGTCAGAAGCAGAGCACTCACATTGATTATGAGCACACTGCGCGACCATGGCGAGCTACACCTCGTATCTCTCGAATATCCTCACACATACAACCTCGCGATACAACTCCCTACGTAAGATCCTCCTCAATAACGAAGACGACGGCGACACCGAAGACGATTCCCACATCTCACGAGTCCTTCGGGCCTACTACACAGAGAAAGGCCGATCATTTCCACCATGGCTACCTCCAGATCCCAATGACCGCCGAGCAAAGACACCTCAGCAGCCTGTACAGCAGGGTACTGGCTATTTTGGGACTGCGCTGGGCGCTCGCAACCCATATGGTAATGCACAGCAAGCACCAAATCGAGGCAACGGTAGTCTGAACGACCTGTGGGACGCGCCAGCAGCCGCTGCTCCAGCACCAGTACAACCCCAAAGCCTACGTGCTGGACGCAGAATGCCTGGTGGAGGAAGACCTGAGCCGGCTGCAAACAGTTTATCCGTACCACAAGCACGACCGCTGCCTAGTCAAAGAGCTGGAAGCTATCAGACATTACAGCCACCTCAGCAGAGCGGTTTCTCTATGGACCCAAATCCGTCACCTGGAGGCACTGCACAAGACAGGTTGAAAGCACGTCTTTGGGGACGAGGAGGCAGTTCGACAAGCGTCTCATCGAATGCTCAAGAGTATGATCCGTACGCAAATCCTCCACCTAGCGATCCATATGGCAATGCATCAGGAGGTGGGAACGCACGTCGACAAGGTCGATTTGGTTGATATGGACACAAAGCATGAACTGAATATGTTGCTGTTGTCAGCAGCCTTATAAGCTCGAAGTTCAATCGACAGGCACATCACGGAACACGTCCTTTACTATTCACACACTCAGAGAAAGTCAATTTACCCAACCTCAGATCAAGGGCATCAAGTAGTGGGTTATATACACCGGAGCTATCGAAAGACTCCCGAAAGTTCTGCCACCAAGAAATAGGCTAATAATACATCGCCAACGAGACAGTCTCTCAAGTCATGATACAAGATGATCCATACTCAGAGTCTCGTCGACAGCACCGTCACCAGGCATAACCGTCATCACCAGCCTCTTCAGCATCTTCGTTCCAGTCTTCATCGCCACTGGCCTCAGTGTCGAGAAAGTCCTGCTCAGTGAACTGGTTCTCTCGCGGTCGCTGATTGTCTATGCGAATGTCAACCACATCACAGCGACCTTGAACGAAGCTCTGATCTTCAGAAGGACCAGCGTCACCATCCGAGGAATCGACCTCGATTGGTATATTGACGGAGGTGCTGGCAACACGCTGACTGCGACGTCTTGACGAGGCAGATGAATTAGCCACAGGTTCAACCTGTGGTGGCGCAGCCATGGATGCGACGCTTTCGATAAAGGCTTTGGTCTTCTGCTGTGCTTCCTTCCACAACCTGTACTGACGCTTGGAGCCATTGTGTGGGCTGGGAGGTATGTCTCGGCGTTTGAAGACTCTTTCGAGTCTGCCAATCCACTGTTCTCGGAAGCTGGTTCGATCGCGCCAAGAAGTGTTGATATGACTATGTAATACGATGTATCGCAAGTCTGGCAACTCTGCTGCGCTGTCAACCAGTGACTGGAACAAATTCACAGCACCGGCTGCTTTCCACTTCTGCATATGCTGCAAATCGATTGCACGCATCGAGGATGGCCACTGTGGTATCTCGTCGGCTTGTAGCAGTTCATCGTACAGAGGCTCGGCATCGTTGGTTGCTTGAAGCTCACTGAAGAAGTTAAATGTCATCTGTAGCTCCTCCAAACGAGGACATTGAGCTTTCAAGCCAGGAAGGAACGCCAGGTCTAATGCTGGGTTGTGGTGTAGAACCAGCTCCTTCAAGTGCAGTCCACCAGATATGAGATAGTGAGCTAGCACATCGCTATTAACTTCATGGCAATTGCTGAGTTCCAGTCGCTCTAGGGTGGTTGGCAGCTTCGTCAGAGCCTTCTCTCGAGCAGCACTGCATGATATGAAGGAAATGTCCTTGATTTGGGCGAGCTTGGAGATCGAAGTCCACAGATCGTGTACGGTTGGATCCTCGCCCTCGGCAGCCTCCAACAGCTCAGTCTCTTCGCCAAAACCACACACGACGAGTTCACGCACAGTTGCGAAAGCTGGAGACTGGTGTACGTGCTCCATGAAAGTGTAGACACCGCCGTTTCTATACTTCAACATATCTCGAGTCCACCGCCAAGCGGTAAGACGGATGTGACTGCTTTCCAGAGAGCTGAAAATTGGAGCCTGATACTGCCATGCTTGGATCCTCAGCTCTCGATATGGTGGCTCATCTATTGGATGCACGATCTCTAGATGTTGAAGACTGGGCAATTTCGCGAGCAGATCTCCGAGATTGAATAGCGGTCTGTTATGTGCAGCATATGCGAGGCGTCGAATATCCACATCTAACCTCTTCACTTTTCTGTTGTAATTCATCAACCGTCCTTCGCGCTTCTGCAGCAGTTCGAGCAGACGATGAAGATGTAAAGGCGACCATATCGAAGGCCAGTAGTATAGTGCTTCCAGTGCTGGTTCCGCGAATGCTCGACATGTCCTTGCAGCACCCAACAACCAAGTAACGTTGTCTCGAGTCAACGGCTGTGAGCCAAAGAAGAAGATGTCTCTCAAGACATCAGCTGGTAGTGTGGTCCATGCAGGAATGACCCCATCACTTGGCCCAGCGAAGCTGCGGTGCTCAGCAGCATCTTTGGCTCGAGCTCTCTTCGGCCTGCCCACTACGACAATCTTGACCTTCTCTCGACGTCTCTGTGGTCTTGCAGCTTTCGCCTTGCCTTTCGCCGTGCTCTTGCTTTGTGTGTTCCGTTGAGGACGAGGTGTCACCGTACGTTGGCGTTTGCTTGGTCGTGGAGAGTCGTCAAGCTCTCGAGGAAGCTCTACATCGCTGTCGTACTCACTTGGCGTCATCAGTTCGTCCTCGGTCTCCGGATCAATATATTGTGATCGTTTGCGACTGGCCATCTGCCTGGTCGAGCGTCGCTTGCTCGCTGAAGCCATCGTGATGCATATGGCGCTTGCGTTGCGACCAGGGTGGTCGTCGTGGTGTCGTGAGCGGTAGTTCGCACAAAACTTGCCTGAAGCTTGCCTTCCTCGACTTTTCTCTGCTAGGAACACGGATAGCTGGAACTTCACATGCAGGAGGTGTGTGTCGATTGGATCGTTACCCGGACAGCAAGCAGATATCTCCAGCTTCAAATGTAGGCCAATTCGTACAGGTAAGCACAACTGGGCATAACAGTACCTGCGCCACGCGACTGCCTGGACCCCGACATGAACACGGCCACCTCTTTCCTACATGTTCAGCTAGCAACTGACAACAAACCGCAAGCGCCGTGTGGCGATGCTCAGACGAGCGATCACATCGAAGATACATTGCCTAGAGCACTATAGCGGTCACTGTCGCCGTTGATAACGTCGATCATGCGAGAGAGGTTGAATGATAGCGATATGCAGCCACAACCACAACCACAATTATTGCTCTTCGCTCTTCGCAAGCCATGACAGATCCTACACTGCCTACTGTTGCTTAGATCCTGGCATGTGAGGATAGACTGAGTTGGCCAGATGCCACGAATACAGTCGTCAAGCTACGAGATGGCATTGTCGTCAAGTATGGCCGTCAAGTGTCCGCTCTTGAAGCGCAGAACCTCTCTTACCTTCGATCTACTCGCATGCCCGTACCAAGAGTATTTGGTACTTTGACCGAGCCCGAGACTCGTCGGCATTTCGTCGTGATCGAATCATCGAGGGACAAACTCTGGAGGGCTTGATGGACGAGCTGAATGAGCAGGAGAAGCTACAGATCTGTCAAAGGATCCAAGAGGCCTTGCACGACATCCGAGCACTAGCATCTTCTGGTTATATTGGCTCCTTGGCTCATCAGCCATGCTGTGATGGCATGTTCTACCCTGGTAAGAAGCACGACAGCTCAATATTAGGTCCTTTCTCGTGCGAGCGAGATATGAAGCTTGATTGCTCAAAACGCCGCGAGACTGGTGCCTGCGACGTATGCTGGCCTCTTGAGCGATGTGCTTGATCCTGATGCACAGAGCGCCCGGATTGTCTTTACTCATTGTGACCTGCAGCCAAAGAACATCATGATCAGAGAGCTGGATACTGATATGGATCCGAACCCATTTCACATCTCTATCATTGACTGGGAGTTCTCTGGCTGGTATCCAGACTACTGGGAGTTTTGTAATGCCACCATCGCCGCACGCTTTCGCATTCAATGGCTGGCAATGGTACGAGACATACTTCCCACGCCCATCAAGGAATGGCCGATACTTGACTTGATTCGAAACATTCTGTTATGTTGATGCTGCACGATTGCTATAACAAAAGTCCAAATGCCTCACCATCCCTGGCACCACACTCTCAGCGTCCATCACGTCCTCTCTGGTCATCCGATGATCGATGGTTGACCCTTCCAGTACACTATCTCTTGCCGGCGAAGCTCTTCCACGACCTCGTCCACCCACTGTCCGCAACGTCATAAAGGCTTGGATGGGTCAATACGGCTACCATTGAGACGCATCTGTTTCGCTGATGGAGGGATGGATTCGCAGACTGCTTCTAACCGTGCAATGTCTTCTGTATTGATCTGGCCAATGCGCACCTTCGAACCTGGCACATACGTTGCAGAATTGTCAGGCTTCTGGTCATGTCTGCTCTGGTAGTTCATACCGTTGAGAATAGTGCCAGTGACGTGATAAGTAGTGCCATCTCCGTTGTCTTCAGTCTCCAGGAAGGAAGTGACATGATCTCGGCTGCCATGGTGCCTCGTTGTCCATAGAGTGACTGACATAGTCTATTATATGTGATTCTACGATCGACCTTTGCTTGTATGTGCTCCCAGGATCGACTATGCCCAGTAGCTGCTGCTTTGATTCTAAGCAGGGCGCCCACAGCAGGCTATTGACTCTACCGTAGGTGAGTGTGATACACTCGGCGAGGCGTCAGCTGAATGAGTAGAAGAGCATGCCGTCAAGGTACGAGCAAGTCCCTTCAGATCGCGAGGAGCATACACTCGTACTGAAGGCTCTAAGGAAAGAAGAGAGACAGGAAGTGGACGTGAGGCTTGAGGTGGCTCATTAACACGCTAGAGCGTTTCTGGCAACATCACAGCACGCGTGCGCTAGACTTCAGCCTTATGGCTGTGCTAACAGTGCTCTGCTTTCGTTCTACTGTCGTGTCCTGCTAGCATCATCTGCCATGGTGCATTTCGAGCGATGATGCTATCGCCAGTCGGATACGATGCGATTCAGAGCCAGCATCCAGAACATCCACACGTTCACGCAGTTCACATCATCTCTGGCCACTCTAGGACACATTGTCTGGCTTCGTCTCGATGACAATGATGTACGGTTCACTGTCATCCCCGAGCACGGCTCCCAGCTATGGAGCGTTCTAGCGATCGACACGCTCTTCGAAACCTACACGATTCAGTCACAGGCCGAGAACAATGCAATCAATCTGGAAGTGCCGCTCGCACCACTGCAAAGAGCACTCAAGAGTGCACAAAACGCCATAGCAGCCAATATTCGCCTTACCAAAAAGGACAACATACCATTATTGAGTCTTACGATCACGACTACCACCGCCAACAGCACTGCACCAGTACTGACCGCAACACTGGAGCCGCAAGAAGACAACCGCGAGCACGAGAATGGGTATGACGAGCTGTCACAGCTCTTCCGCGAAGAGAGCTTCGACTTCCCGGGACGACAAGATCGTGAGACTGTGGTAACGCAAGATGTTCCTATCCGTGTCCTGGCGCCAACATCTGTCGAAAGCCTTCACGAACCACGCTGCAGAGATCCCGATGTTCACATTGTGCTGCCCAATCTGCTGCAGCTGAAGAATATCTCTGATCGATTCACCAAACTTGCACTATCGACGAAGATGTCATCTCGAAGTGGCTTTGCAGGCGCCGCATCAGGTCCCAAGCTGGAGCTCAGTGCGAATATGCATGGCTGCTTGCGTCTAGCACTGAACACAGATGCAATGCAGATCAATAGTCTCTGGACAGGGCTTGAGAATCCTGAGCTCGATCCTAACTACGTTGCCAATGGCGAAGATGGCCTCGCGAACCATCCAAGCACGAGGATGAAGGCCATTGGCGACTCACAAGGCGCCAGTGACGAAGGCTGGGCTACAGTGAGGGTCGATGGCAGAGATTGGGGTCGTGTGCTGAGTGTAGGCCGATTAGGAGGAAGAGTCATTGCTTGCTTCTGCCATGAGCATGCAATGATATTATATGTCTTTACGAATCACGATGATCCGGCGCTGAAGGACAATGTCCTTACGGTGAGCATGACCTACAGTCGAGGGAAGCTATACTGACAATCACAGTACTACATAAGTTCCTACAGTGCATGATATGCAGTCTAAGCAGCGTCGAGAAACTACCGAGCCTGCTCGCTTCAATTGCCAATCCTTACATGAATACAGAGCAATCTCATAGCGGTCACAAATGCATTCTCAGCAGCGATCTGTGCGAGCTCATGCTGCGATAAGATCGTCCTGTCATTATCAGCCATATTCAAAAGAGGCTCTATAAATCTATCAGACGCCGGCGAATGCATAATCCCGAATACAGGGCATTGAATCCCATGTGTATCTGTATACACCCATGAGTAGGACATACTAGTCATCACGCTGACCAACACGTTGATACTTGCCACTGCCCTCAGAATCTTCGCCCTTGCCACGTTTCACCAGCCTACTGATCCATCCTCCGACGCCTTCACCTTGGGTCTCAGTGTATACTGGCTTGCCATCTTGTACGTCAACAGCAGGCGGATCTATATCGAGATCTGGCACGTTGTCATCCTGTGGCGCCGCCTCATCACCTAGACGGAAGGAAGGCACCGGTGATCTGTTACCACTGAACAGCGATTCGGCTTCAGCAAGCGTCTGTGGCGTAGGTGCGATGGTGGTGGCGTCTCCAAAGATCGAATTCATGTCTTCAAGACGGACATTGGCTGTCTCGGGATAGATGAACCATACTGTGAAGTGTTAGCTTGACCAAGCCATACCAAACCTTGAGACTTACCAACGACGAAGCTGACTGCACAGAAGAATGCATGGAGTAGATACAGTCGCCACTTGATACGCTCCTGGAGGATAGGTGTCATCTCTCCAACGAGCCAATTGAATGCCCAGTTGGTGGCAGTGGACAGACTTGCTCCCTTGGCTCGAATACTCAAGGGCAGGATCTCCGGTGGATATAGCCAAGGAATCGGTCCCCAGCTGTACCCGAAGGCTGCATTGTAGATCATGACGAAGATGACCACCAGCGTCGGTGTAAGGGTGATATTCAGGTAGATAAAATACGAGATGGCTGACAGCGATATGACCATCGCCACTGCACCAGATAGCAGGATAAACCTTCGTCCAAGTCGGTCAACCACATACCATGGCGGTATTGTTGACGCTAGATAGGTAAGTCCGTTGATACCAGTCATTAGGATTGCATCTCGGCCAGTCCAGCCAGCCTGCTCGAAAACCAGTGGTGCATAATATGAAATGACGTTGATGCCGTTGAGTTGTGCCAGGGCTTGCGCAGACATTGCGATGAACACTCTCTTGTAGTATCGCTTGAACATGTCTCGGTATGAGCGCTCTCCCTCCCGTCTCTGTAGGAGCACATTCATCTTGATCTCGCGGTACTCGTCCCGGGCCTTGGAGTTGTGAATGTCACCCTTGCCATAGAGGTTAGCAATGACAACGATGCCTTCTTCGTCATGGTCGTTATCGAGAAGCCATCGAGGTGATTCGACAATCAAGAAGCTGCCAGCCGCAAGGAGACCTCCCATGACGACCTGCATGAGCAGAGGCAATCGCCATGACCAGTCATCATTGATGAAGCTGCAGAAGTAGTCCACCCACACACTGACCATGTAGCCAAGAATGTTTCCGGAAAACTCGATACAAGCAAGCTTTCCACGATTGTGAGGTGGCGAGATTTCGGACTGGTAGACAGGCACAATCGTCGATAGTGCTCCGACACCCAGACCAGCGACAATTCTGCCCAGCAGCATCATTGGCATGCCTGTTGCGAACGACTGAAGCGCTCCTCCGATGACGAATATAACGGCACCGTACAAGATGGTCTTCCGTCTTCCAAGGATATCACCAATCTGTCCCACGACCAACGATGAGATGAAAGCTCCAACTTCTAGAATGGCAACCATTGTGCCAATCTCCGCCCTTGTCGGTTGATGGAAGTAGTCCTTGAAGAAGCGTCCGGTAATGATACCAGACATGACACCCTGATCATAACCAAACAGGAACACACCCAGCGATACGAATATTGACAGGAAGTATATCAGCTTCTTGCCATGCAAGCCATGCATGCGAGCATGACTATCTCCTGGAGCCATGATTGTGACGAGGAGTCTTTCCGACCAATGGATCTGTCGACGACTAGGACTTGGGATCCTGATATCTTCTGTCCGTCGAGGAAATGGTCGCCTATGTACACCACGCTCTTTCTCACCGCCAGGACTGCCAGAAGCGTATCTAACTCTTTTCTGACCTCCTCTTCCACGACCAGGGGACCTTTCAGCCTCTACACGATCAGCAAGTGGATCGTGCTCCGCAGCAAGCTGGTCACCTAGGTCACCGGTATCACTGAAGAGTGAAAAGTCGTCCTCGGAGTCGTAATCAAACGAGCCAGACCGCCGATGCCGGTCGTGGCTCGCTTTCTCGTCGTAACTGCGCTGATGGTGCTTCGAGGCCGAAGAGAGATTGTGCAATGGTATGTTTGCTGGTTTACGTGCGTTGCTCGAATCACTGTTGCCAATGTTGAACGGAATCTTGACGGTGACAGTGGACTGGTGACGCTGGCCAGTCCAGGATTGTGCGTGTCAGTATAAGTAATACAGCTCGCCCCCGTCGTCCTGGTTGGTGGGTAAGCCTGCGTGTGCTCGCAGTGTGCCTGCAGCAACGCTGGAATGCTAGGTGGTGAGAGAGCTCTGGCTCAGGAGGAGTCGAACGTTTCTGACGTCGTGCAACGAGTGGGAAGGCGATAACACCCTAGTGCTCCACTATGCGAGATCGAGAAGAGCTACAGCAGCTAGATAGGCACAAGTGGAGTCCGCGAGAATCGTGTATGGTTGCAAGTGAAAGATTGACGACCGTCTATCCAAGACTTGGAAGTTAGGTTTGGCAGTATTGCTCTGCGATACCTGCCAGGGTTATACCAGCTGCCAAGCTGCCATACTTCCACCTCAAGCTTCTGCAACAGCCCTAAGCAAGACCTGCCAGCTGCCAAGCCTGGATGCTGTGCCGCATGTGTACACGCCTCCAGGACGCAGCACATGGTAAGCGTATCTCTGTTCTCATGCGAAACACCGTCATCAAGATGGCAGTCGCAGGTACTTGCAAGATCCAGATCATGAGCGATCTGCATCTCGAGACCCATCCGTCATACGACTACGACTTCCCGCAGACTGCACCACACTTGGCACTACTTGGAGACATAGGTCACGTAGTCAATGAGCAGCTGATCCAGTTCTTAGTTTGTCAATTACTTCGCTATCGAACCGTCTTCTTCCTCCTGGGCAATCACGAGCCGTATCATACTAGCTGGGGCTATGCTAAGCAAAGGATGAACAAGTTTGTTCGCAACGCCAAGTCGACTACAAGAGAATGACTCTTCCATCGGCGAATTCGTCTTTCTTGATCAGACTCGCTTCGATCTGACAGAAGAGATCACTGTCCTGGGCTGTACGCTGTTCTCGCATGTCGCAACAGAGCAGGCGATGGCGGTGCAGTCAAGGTTGGTGGACTTTCGAGACATTTTGAGTTGGGACGTTGGCGATCATGTCGATGCACACCTGGAGGACCTGCAATGGCTGAATTTACTGGTCTCTGAGCTCGCTCAGCAAGGGCGAAAGATCATAATCTTTACACATCACAGCCCTACCACAGATCAAAGAGCCAGGAACCCTAGATTTGCCATAAGTGATGTCAGCACCGGCTTCGCCACTGACCTCAGCAAGGAGGAGTGTTGGACTAACCCAGCGGTGTCAATCTGGGCATTCGGTCACACTCATTACAGCTGTGATTTCACCACTGATCACGGCAAGCGGGTCGTGGCAAACCAAAAAGGATACTACCTCATCCCACAGAAAGCATTTCAGTCAGGGAAGGTGATCGAGGTTGCAGGAGCGATGTCAAGCCATACAATCGCTTCGCAGGACAACTGACAATGACCGAGCCATCGCAGATCCAGCACAGGACATGTCGCAGAATATAAAAGAGTGGCACCTCACGTTAGACATACAAGGGTACTTGAGGGAGCTACAGCTTGCATATGGACTCAGGATACCGCAGCAAATGGAAACATCTGGTGCCAATACTGCAGCAGATTTGGACACTACCGGAGTCTGCCCTCCTGCGCAGCTGCCATGACAGCTGAATGGACCGTATTGTCTGAAGCTGCTATGTGATCAATAGCTCCATGGCAGCCGTGCTTTGTGCAGTGCAAGGGCAGCAGCAACGACTAGAGTTGTCGACATCAGGGGTGGCATACGAGGGCAAATCGCAGAGCCATGTCTCGCCTCTCTGACCTGCCTCCTGTATGCAGCCTCTCCGATGATTGTTTCAAGAATGACAACGGTGCAATGCCCTGGTCAGATAAGCACAGCTGAGGCAACAAGCAGACAGAGCCAGTGCCTTCGCGTGCAGCGTCAGTGCGAACTGCAGCGCTGTCACCAATTGCTAAGCCGACTCGGACTGTGGTGTGTCGAGTCTGGAACCTTCGAATAATCGTGCGAGGATCTGCTCTTGCGCCGATCCAGTACTCGTAGTACACTTGCGTAGTACCTTCGAGAAGATACCTTCCTGCAACAGCAACATCAGCATGCGAGAACTATGATACAGCATTGAAATTTGACACGGGAGCATGTGTCAGGAGCTCTGATTCGGAAGTGGTCTCAAGGATGATATGGCAAGGTATTGCCGGACGAGACGACGATCAGCTGTTCCAACTCCTTTATAGTTGTGGAGCAGGTCAGCTCAATTGACTGGCTGATTGACCTTGAGCTCAAGTTACACAAATTTCTGCAGCAGTTCGTGTCTAATGCAGTGCTAGGCATCATCAGACTAGATATGTTGTCATACGGTAAGCAGTCTTGGCTGCCTCCAAAGACTTTTTGAGCTGCCCTGAACCGTCGACACAAACATTGGTCTGCGCGTATCAATTTGTGACATCCGCGCCGCATTCGATTGCTAGAGTATCACGTTGTTCGCGTTACATCTTCGCTTGGCGGATCACTGCTAGAATATCAGTCGTTTATCATCATCCGGAACACCCAGAATGCCAACGAGACTCGCGACCTTCTGGGATCTTGTGCCATCTGCACGCATACTCGCAGCAGCTTTCCGTGATGAGCCTTTGATGGGCCCAATCATACATCCGCGTAGAGAGCAATATCCGAATGACATGCATCTCTTCTTCTTGCGAATGCTACGAATGGCATTCTATTCTGGACCAGATCACGTTCATCTGGTAGCATATGACGACGAAGTCGGACATCAGAGCATCACTGGCTACGCTCATTGGGTCAGGAAGCGGTCGGCACCAAGAAAACAGACTTTCTATCAACGCTTGATGAGCAAGACCATGTCGATTTACAACTATCTCGAATCGTGGGTCATGCCAAACCGTGCTGCGGATCCAGCGAAGGCCGAAATACTCACACATCTGGACCCCCTGCTGCAACAGCATCTAGTCGGCCGCAGGGAAGAGTGCTGGTACCTCTCATTGCTGGGTGTTGATCCCAACGTGCACAAGTCCGGCCAAGGTCGACAGCTGGTATCTTACGGCCTCGAACAAGCGAGGATAGAAGGTATCCCGGCTGGTCTGGTAGCATCAAAGCCTGCTGAAGGTTTCTATCGTCGTCTAGGATTTGACGTAGAACTCGGAGGCATTGGAGAGGTGACCGGGATGCATAATCCTTTCGTCGATGTAGAAGGCGGATTGGTAATGTTTACCAAATGACCACCTAGATTGCTTCAGCAGTGAAGGGCTCATCTAACACACTGTGACATGCTTCATGCTCGCATGTTGGTCTCAACCATGAGTGGAAACTGGCAGTATATCGGCCCTGATGATGTCTGAGTCCGGGACATATGAGGTCGAGGGATGAAGACAGATGCTTGACAGGTATGATCTGCAGTTGTCAGGGTTTCCTGAAAGACTGCAGACCCATCGCTAACAAGATGCCTATCAAGATGACTACCTCGCTCGAGTCTCGTTCCACTCATTAAACTCCCTGTGCACCTCGTTGACCTCCTTCGTCAGCTGCTGTATCTGCACATCATAGTCGCGCAGGATCCGCCTGGCTGAAGCAACAACATCAGCAGGTAATTGTGCAGTGCCTTCAACCTTGTGTCCATTCACAGAGCTACCAAGACGTTTGCCCTCCTCTTCCAGCCATCGTGCTCGCTCTCTCAGCTGTACCATCCTAGCCCAGATCTCCTCCTCTCGACTGGCGAAGACTGGATCCAGAACCTTCTTCTCGAGTTCTAGCAAGGTCGTACGGAGACTCTCTTCTTGAGAGTCCAAGGCGTAACCTCTATTCCGAAGGACCTGGCACTTCACTGCCAGTCGAAGCGTCCTTGCGCTGATTGCTGCGTGTTGCCTTCGAGACGCATCGATTCGCACGCTAAGATCCTGGGTGTGCTTCTCTATGATCGCGCTCAGGGCATTATTCATCTCGTGCAGCCGAATCTGCATGTTTTGCACGAATTTGGCCTGGTACTCAACACGTTCTCCTAATGCTTTGAGACCACGGATCAAGACAGGCACCCAAGTATTGCCATCGGTGGCTTCAGGCTTCTTCGCCAATGCTGTTTCGTACTCTTTCTCGCTTTCACCGATCGCCGGATGGTAGAATGGTGCAAATGCTGGGTTGGCTGCATTGTACAGATACGTTTGCAGCAAAGTGTCGGGACTGGCAGGGTCCCATTTCCCTACCAGCGTCTCCAGCTGTTGTGTCACTGTCTTTTCGCGCACCGAGTTGCTCAGCCCAGCGCCTTGTAGCCTGCTTTGTGCGAGCTCACGCTGAGCCTGAGCATCAAGTGCGCTGAAGTTGACGCTGGCGTTCAGGCCTTGCCCGAGTGCGCCTGCGAGGTTATTCTGCTGCTGTTGCGGTTGTTGTTGTTGCGATTGTCCAAACAATCCTTGATTTGGTGCTGGCTGCTGCGTGCTGCTGCCAAACAATCCACCTGAAGGCTGAGCCGATGCACCAAAAGCGAGTTGCTAGCTGGCTGGGGCAGTGTCGTCGAAGACCCGAATAGCCCTGTACCTGCTGGAGCCTGCGACGCGCCGAAAAGACCTCCAGCAGGTTGTGCAGCGTTTGTTGATGCTCCGAACAACGATGGTTGTGCTGCTGAGCTCTGTGCACCACCAAAGAAATTGGATGTCGTTGGCTTTGTCTGTGCGAAGATCGATGACATCGTGAGTGATCTTCTGAGCGACGGCTGCTGCGTGGCGAGGAGCGTAGCAGGAGCAATGAGTGACAAGCTTAGTATTGTGGTGAAGTCGCGCGACGTGTAAAAGTATTGGCGAGCTGAGACATGACGCCCGCCGTAATTTTGCCGGATGAGAGCTTCAACAACAGCTGCTTGCTTACGACTGCGAACTTCAATTGCGTCGCAAACATGTCTTCTCGAACGCCCAGGTACTATGCATTGGGTCAACCGTGAGCCTGTGTACTGACTGCCGGGCAGATTGAATAAGGAAATCCTCATCGATACCACACCACTTCCCGAAGAGTACAGAGTGCCTGAGATCGGCTCATCTTCAGCTCCTCTACTGAGCGCCAGCTACTTCATTGGCGCACGATGCCAGCCCTACAATGACGACTACATGAAGTGTAAAGACGAGTCAAACGGACGAGGAGAGCTGGACTGTCTAAGAGAAGGACGAAAGGTCACACGATGCGCGACCAGCGTGTATGTCGATGGTTAGCAGTAAGCATAGACGGTACTAATCAGACCAGGTTGGAGGACATCAACAAACACTGTCTCGACGCATTCCGAGGACATTGGCAGTGCCTTGAGAACAACAACCAGCAATTATGGCAGTGCAGACGACGAGAGACTGCGTTGAACAAGTGCGTCTTCGAGAACCTGGTACGTACACTAAGACATGTGCTATACGCAGAGGCTGACAGGACAGAAACTTGAGAAGAAGATTCCAGGTACACCACAGGGCGAGACACCGATTCATCTCAAGAAGCATCAGATCTTTGCACACTCTGGTTTCTCTTGAGTGTGTAACAACAAGTGCGATACGAAGACAGCAGCATGGCAATGCGGATGACAGGAACACACCTGGACCACAATCCTTTGTGTTTGTACATATAGTTGTATGGACAGCCGATGGCCAATCTATAATCTATCATTCCAGCGTCTCCAAGCGAGCACACCTACCAATGTGGCCACTCCAAGTCTACCAACAAGAGCCGTAGCTACTGCTTGTCTCACGATATCATAGTATCTAGCCCGGTTAGTGATCTCGGGCAGAAAAAGGGCAGCCAGTTGTTCTACGCACCCATCGAGCATGGTGGAAACCGCAGCCTTCTTGCTTTTGTTCTCGCCAGCACCCAGACCAGTTCCCAGTCCATGAAAGCCTGTCTCATCTGGCCTCTCCACGATCACCATTGACTCAGATACACCACCGAATGCCCGTCGCATCTTGTCATCAGGATCAAGAGGATCGCCCGGCAGTGTTGTGCCAGCTTGTAACTCTGCTCGCTTACGATTCTTAAAGCGATATGTCATGACAGCTATGGTCAGCCTGACGTCTAGTGGTGTGAAAGTCGGATAGCTCCAGAGCGTCAGAGCGTTATGCGGTGGTAGTAGATCAAGAAAGTCTGCAATAACACCCAGTGTCAACCCCCAGAGCAAAAGTGGCACCTCTGGAGGATGGGCCGGGTGCTGTCCGAAGATATCTGAAGTGTATGCGCGTTTCGCTAGGGCTTGTAAGGAAAAATAAGCTGTGTTTCGAGCGTAGCGATTGTCTTGAGTCTGCAATTGTGGTGCTGGCGACTCTCGCGAATGCAGAGACTCTGTGGGTGCAAGATTGATGGCAGCAAACATCATCTTGCCAAGAATCATGCTCAGCATCCATTTCCTGACTCCAGTCTCCTGGTTCGCTATCCGGCTCGACACATCTTCAAACACGACCGTCCGACGTTCCTCTGACAGCAGACTGCGCACAGGAACCCAGTGTGTAGACGCTACCTCTGTCGGTTGAAGCTTGAGAGGTGGCACATTGTGCGTCGTGAGGATGTACACATAGGGACAGAGCACCAGCAGTGGCTTCTTGCCCCAGTGTGTCGTGACTATTCGTTGTGGGAGGTTGCCACATCTGAGAGAGTACTTCTCAAGGTCCAGTCCAACCTCTTCACTAGTTTCGCGGACTGCAGCTGCTTCGTCGTCAGCATCTTCAGGATCTCTACGACCTCCTGGCAGCGCGATATGTGATGTCCAACGGTCTCCTTTTCTTGCAGCACGTTTGATGAAAAGCACTTCAGGATCACCGTGTTGTACCCAGTCTCTTTCTAAGAACTCCTCAAGCGAAGTGGGTTTGTTCTGCTCTTCCTCAGACCAATGTGCGTAGGAAGGGTTTATGCGCACGACGAGCGCCACAGATGCACGCTTCGCGGTGTTCTTAGCTGTGACGACTGGGTATGGCTGATCTGTTATGTCTCGTAAGGCCTTGAACAGGGCAGACACTAGATCGATGGAGGTCATCCTGGCACGAGTCCTGCTATAGCCCAGCAGGGGCACTGCCAGCCGCGTCTACTGCCGTGGTCTGGGTGATGATTCGATGGCAATGTAGCATACTGTAGCTATAGCTATAGCTTCAGGCACATGATAGTCGCGTGTGCAGCTCGGAGCATGATGATGACATGGGCACAGACATCCCACGTGAAGAGCTCGAAGCCAGCGGCCGTGGTTGCACATGCAGCTGCAGCAGCTTGTGATTGGTTCACTCAGCCATTGACTTCTACGAACTGCCGGACCAGCAAAAAGGCTTCATCTGATGTCGCGGCGGGGCATCTTGAAAGAGAAGCGCAAAGCACGGTCGTCACTGCTATGAAGCTAGAGACTTGTTTTTTGGTGAGCAGAACGAGAAAGCTCCCTCTCGGATGACGAACCATCTGCTTGGGTCCTGATCTCATATCTTTGCGAAGCTTCGAGCAAGCTATCTTTATTATCCGGAGTCTGCTCGAGAGGCAGCTAACACAGCAAGCATGCGTTTTGGACAAACGCTCGAGTCGTCGATATACCCGGCCTGGAGAGACCAGTACATTGACTATGCAAAGCTCAAGAAGCTTCTTCGCGAGGACGAATCTCAGCCTAACTCACCTACTGGCAGCCAGCCGAGCTCCCAGTGGACCGAAGATGACGAGGGCAAGTTTGTGGACGAGCTCGTGAACGTTCAGCTCGAGAAGGTACATGCCTTTCACAAAGAAACCCTCGAAAAGCTTCGAGACCGAACTGGAAAATGCGAGGCGAAGCTCGACACCGTCGCTGTCGCCGACGTACAAAAAAAAGATGCTGAGGACGGTGGGAATGGCAAGAAGAACGTGCCTAGCGAGTCCGAGAAGAGCAAGATACTGGACGAGGCGAAGAGCGAACTCGATAGCATTTCCAAGGAGACCAATGAGTTGGAGAAGTACAGCCGCATCAACTATGCCGGCTTCTTGAAGGCTGTCAAGAAGCACGACCGCAAGCGAGGTAACAACTACCGTGTTCGACCACTGTTGCAAGTTCGCCTTGCTGCACTGCCCTTCAACAAGGAAGACTACAGCCCGCTGCTCTATCGGCTCAGCACCATGTACAGCTTCATACGCGACCACATGCAGGACAAGGCAAAGCGCGATTCTATTGTGGCTGAGCCGGAGAACAAGTCGTCATACACATCATACAAGTTCTGGGTGCATCCGGACAATCTTTTGGAGGTGAAGACTATGATACTTCGAAATCTGCCAGTCCTGGTCTACAATCCTCAGACTTCGAAGATCGCCGAAGGAAATCAGCCAGATCCGTCCATCACCAGCATTTACTTCGACAGCCCATCGTTCAGCCTCTATAACCACAAGGTCGACCACGGTGAGGCATCTAGTCTGCGAGTGAGGTGGTATGGCCAGCTCAACTCGAAGCCTGAACTCTGGCTTGAAAAGAAGACAGTGCACGAGGACAATACAAGCCAGGATGCACGATTCAAGACTAAGGAGAAGTACGTTCATGATTTCCTCGAGGGCAAGTACAAGATGGAGAAGCAAGTGCAGAAGCTTGCAGACCGTGCCGGTGCCGACAGCGCAGAGGTGAAGGACCTGAAATCATCTGTCGAGGAAGTGCAGACGTTCGTACAGGAGAACAACCTACAGCCTGTTCTTCGTGCAAACTACACCCGCACAGCCTTCCAGATTCCAGGTGACAGCAGAGTCAGAGTCTCGCTTGACACCGACCTTGTTTTCATTCGTGAAGATGCTCTTGATCACGATCGCCCATGCCGCGACTCCTCCACATGGCATCGAACAGATATCGACAATCAGGAGATGGAATATCCTTTCACTAACACCCGTAAGGGCGAGATCAACAGATTCCCATTTAGTGTTCTTGAAATCACGCTGCGTGGCTCCAAACGATACGAGTGGATCGAGGACATCATGCACTCACATCTCGTCAAGGAGGCCCCACGATTCAGCAAGTTCGTTCACGGTGTTGCTGAGCTGTTCGAGGATTACGTTAATACCTTTCCCTTCTGGCTGTCAGAGACTGAAACTGATATTCGTCGTGATCCACAGCAGGCGTTCGAAGAAGAGCAGGCCAAGAAGCAGAAAGAGCGCGAGGATGAGTCAGCAGTCGGCTCTTTGATCAGATCGACACCAGGTCTGAGCCCAAGGCACCGTGGTCATCAAGGAGCCATTGTGTCGCCAATCAAGTCGCCAACCCTTACCACTTCGTTCAAGGACCCCAAGACCGTCACAAAAAGGAGAAGCCATCTTGGCACTGTCACCAATGCCGACGATACTCAGACCAACGAGACGGCCGAGGAGCCAGATGAGGATGAGACTGGAGTACACGCTAGCTTGCCTGTCAATGGCAATGTCACCTCAAGGCTCGCCGATCTGTTCCCCTCATTCAGCACAAGCAAATATGCTTCCGCCAAGCGCGCTCATGGCAAGCTTCCTCCCGGTGTGTCTGAGCCAACGTCCTGGATCAAGGACCAAGGACCAGTCAAGGTCGAAGCCAAGGTATGGCTTGCCAACCAGCGCACATTTATCAAGTGGCAGCATGTCAGTATCCTGCTCTTCACACTCGGTGTTGGCCTTTTCAATGCTGCTGGCAAGCACAACACTATTGCACGAGGTCTAGCCATCGTGTACACTTGTGTTGCATTATTCACTGCTGCCTGGGGCTATGGCATCTACATGTGGCGTTCAGATCTGATCAGGAAACGATCTGGGAAGGAGTTCGACGCTATGGCTGGTCCGATCGTCGTATGCATAGGTCTTACAGTTGCTTTGGTGCTCAACTTTGCGTTCAAGGTATGTCAGCTGGCTCTGAAGTATGTTGCACTACTGACCTATACACAGTATCGGGCCGCTATGGAGGAACGAGGGCGAGGTCACTCGGATGCACCAAACAGCAATCACACGGAACTGTTCTTCAAGACAGACTTGTAATACGCTCGCAAAAGAGCGCTACCATGGCATATAGATGTATAGTCGCACTAATATCGACATTCACTCGGTAATATGCATCACGAGACTTTGTGTGGTTGTGCTGTTGATAGGTGATCCGGACGACAGTGCGGGTCTGACTGCTGCATCAAGAGCGATAGCACCAATCGATAATGGGCATATCGCGAAGTCAACACTGACAGTACCATCAGGAGGCCACACAGGGATTAAGCGACTTAACGAGCCTGCAACAAGCGCATGACGGTCGATCGAAGCAGAAGGGTGTGGCCTCTGGCACTGGAGCTGTAAGACCACAGGATCTAGAGTATGCATCGTGTTCTTCAAAGTTGCGCGAATAGTCGTGAACTCTCCGGCAGAAGCCTCGTTATGCTGTGCAGTCTCCGAGTGCAGGTGAGTAAGCGTGATGGCTATGGCTGGTCCTGCAAGCACACGCAGTACATCCTCTGACAGGTGAATACCGTCCAGTGAGACATTCCCAGAACGTCCCATCGAGTGCCATCCAACGTGTAAGTGCTTGCTAAGCTCTTCCTTTGCCACAGCCAGGTCGACCGACATCTTGCTTCGATCGAGCCATCTTAGAGTCTTGAGCTGGATCTTGGTGCTCTGGCCCGGATTTAGTAAGCCCTCAGTGTTGGAGTCCTGCTTTGATTCGGTCCAGCAAGTGTAGTCGCAAGGCATTGACCATGCATTATGCAAATCCAGGATGAATGTCAAGCTATCGTGCTCCCTTGGCACAATATCAACCTGACTCACTGAGATAGCCGGCTTGATTGTGAGCTCAAGAGCGACTTCGACCATTCTCGTGAACTTGCTGTTCGCTGAAGAAGCGTATGCAATGGATGCTCGTGCCACTGACGCTGCCAGCTGGCCTATGAGGTCGAACTCCTGCTTATATGACTGTTGTGGTTCAATGGTGAGCGAGCCAGCTTTGTGCTGCTCATTCGCCAGCTTGATACCATCAGTATGACATTGTACTGACTTGATGACGGCTGGGACATCGGAGACGTTTTCGAGCACGATCGAATACCGCTGTTTTTCACCCTCAAGCAGCATCACAATCTGCGACGACGTTTCTCTGAGCAAGAGCTGTGGCTGCCTGTCGATCACTGTGACAGCAACTCGATCGTGATCTGGTGCTGAAGATTCGGTAAGTATCTCTTCTTGCAGTCCGTCTTGTCCGATGGACTTCAGCAAAGAGGTGTCTATGCTTGTCCAAGGCGCTCTAGTCAGCAGAAACATTTGTTCCAAACAACCTGCTACTTTGATACGGCAACCCGTGACGGCTGTGTCACCCACAGTCTGTGGTTTGACCTCGATCACAATGTGCTCCAGACGAGCGGGACCGAGACGCACATTCTCGCATGAGCCTGCCAGTGCAGTGCCCTCAATTACCAGGTCGAGACTCTCAATATCGATAGCGACGTCAAACGGGTTTTGTAGTGTCAACGAAAACTTTGATGCTTCGCCAAGAGGCAAGACTATCCTGTCTTCCTTCGTGGCAGTCTTGCGTGCATTGGGATCATAAAGCAGAGGGTTCTTCGCAGAGTTGCTTGGACTAACTGATAGACCGGCCGTAGCTTCGTAAATGGCTCGCTCTTGCGGCAGCGGGTGCAGCTCAATTCCTCGCAGGAGGAATGGATCCCAGTAGTTGTACTCTGCTAATTCAATGCCGGCCTGTTTCGAGATCCCGTTCGCTCTACTCTGCATGCTTATTAGTTTGGACTGCTCTTCTGCTGATATCAAGATGGCTCGATGCTTTGCGCTTAGGTCGAAGGACCCATGATGTCCGGCAGAACTCATCATAGCCACAACCATCAGCGAGATGCCTTTGAGGTCGGGTGAGGCCTCGCACAGTTTGAGTAGATCTCGTAGGATTTCCAGCTGCAATGTTGCACTGCCGAACTGTCGATGGTTCGTGTGGAGAGTCGTATCATCGTATTCTAGGTGCATGCCATATACACTTACGAGGTCCCGAGCAAGCGGTATTAGACCTGAACTGCTCTGACTCATATCAGCAAGGGCCCCAGCATCACTGTCAAGCGATAGACTCGCAGCGGGATGTATGCCCATCTCTGCAGCGCCTAGCTTCCGTGCTTGGTAGAGTGCTGAGGTCAGACGAGCTATCAGAGTCTTCATGGTGATAGCTCTCTTGCGATCCATCTGTAGAATACTGTAGACCGAAGCCACGCCCGTCAATATGCTGATGTGATCTGACAGTGGTATGTTCTCGTCCGTGCTGGGCAGTGCATGTGTGACCAGGTCAGAGATGCCGGTCTTCGATAGTGGCTTCTGGACTTGGAATGTCGACGAACTCCATTTCGGCCTCGATAGTGGACTCTCGTGCTTGACGATGTGCGGTATAGAATCCTGGTCGAGCATGCCATTAGTAGCTTGCAGACAAGCAAGTGTCCGACTCGCTCGCACTGTTGCCTCTGCCACGGTTATGTAGGGAAGTTCCATGGTTCCTTCGATTGAATGATATAGCAGAAGAATATGCTTCATAAGATCTGGTAGCGAGGAAGAGAGCTTCTCAGCAGCTGTCTGCGGACCAGAGATCTTCTGTGCCAGCTCGGCTGCGAATGCCTTCGAGAAGCGATCGCGGACTCTGTCTGAAAGCTGGTAGCATATCGCTGGCACCTGGACATCAATACCGGCCCAGAGATGCAGCAATAAACAGACAACGATCATTTCGAGACCCTTGCCATTCCAGATGTGGTCATTGAGTGCTCGTGACCTGGTGGTGTTGTCGACAAGGATTTTCAACGCCTCGGCCCATTGACCAGACATTAGATAGATAGAGCCTATGACAATGCCGACTCTGGCTTTGCCTCGATCTTTAGTCTTCTCTTTGGATAACACAGGAACACGGTCGAAACTAGTCGTTCTTGGTCGTGACTTGCTCCGCCGGCTTGTGTTGCTGTCTGATCGCCCAAGTGCATTGGCAGCTGGCATCTGATCGAAGGAGGTAGCCGGCGGTAATATATCCTGCGACAACGACGGTGGTCGAGAACTGTTGTCCTCACTGGTCGGGCTCTTCGGGTCTCCTAGCGCACTGTGACGGCTTGGCGGACGACCCTCATCTTCACGTAGCATCATTGAGCGAAGCATACCTTGCGAGATCTGACCCGGTGTCTGTATGCTGGGAGATGCTTGCATAGCTTTGGCATAGGTCGAGAGCTCGTGCAGGAACCGCGCTGCAACTTGTTGCATTGCCAGGCTGAGGCCATGTTGATTAGTGGCTTGCAGCACCGTGACGTGCTGCACTTGTGTAGGAGATGGAGCATCATCAAGAAGAAGCAGATGTCGGTGCACGACTCTACCATGTCTTTCGCGCAACTCCTCCGCAGCCCGTTTGAGTTGCGTCTCGTATTGATCAGGATCCTTGCTTAAGCCAGCTGTGATGCCTAGGACCAGCAAGGTTTCGCGGAATAGCTCAAAAGGAGCCAGTTGCCGTTGTGGCTCCGGTACTTCTGCTACAGCATAGTTGAACAAGATTGAGCCTCCTGAGAAGTGCTGCGGTGAAAGCAACAAGTCGTCCTCAAGACTTTGTGTCTCAAGTGCTTTTAGAGGAATGACAACGGCGTGCAGTTGTAGTTGTCTGACGACATCCAGATACGTATGCCTCTCAATTTGACCAACTGGCAATAGAAGCACACGCACACATGCTGGTGCTACTGCTGAGAACCTGTCCATCGACACCTGGCAACCGGGAGATCGAAAGGATCATCTTGATGTATCACTGATATTCGTTGCGTCGTCCCTGCATCGGCTTGCCAAGATCTGCCAGGAGCTAATGTAGTTGGAACATGACAGCGAGTCAACACTCTTGCCAGCAGCCTCATGCAGGCCATAATGGGGGAGGTTTCCGCGGCTGCAGCCGCAATGCACGCGAGTCATGTAAGAGTGGGATGATATCTTTGCAGAGCGAGGCCTCGTCCACTCGCGTCCAGGCAGTGCAGAAAAAAGCCTTTTCAATGTACGAGACCTACCATGCAATCTGCGGGTACATGGCATATCGTCAATCCAACAATCTATCTCTTGCATGTTGATAAGTGGAATGCCCTTCGTTCTCAAATCTCCTCCACCTGCTGCAAAACACACGCCACATTAGAACTGCAACTCTGATTCTGCGCGCTTGGCTTCGTCCTCCACTTATCTTCGAGGGGAGTTATGAAGTTTTTACCGCAAGGGCACACTCGGTCTTGGTCTTGTCCTTCGTGACTTACATGGAAGAGAAAGATGTGGCTCTCTCGCCAGACTGGGATTCTTCGAGATCTGGCATCTACAAGGGCTTGCAGTCGTCAGGAACGTCCAGGTAAGCATGAGTTACTGCACAACAGGTTTCTAGCATCATATGTTGTACGAATGCGAACGGAAGACTCAACGAGCTGACACACCAGCAGTAGCAACCTTTCCGGCCTGCACACGATATCCGACTCATTGAAGACTGGCTATACACTCGATAGGCCTGATGTTATTGACATACATCCATACGAGACGACTACATGCGCACAGCTTGTTGCATCGATACATGATGCCGACCGTTTACAATCGGTCTTGCAAACTGCCGTTGACACACTTCAGCGCCATGCGAAGTGGTTCTCACAAGACGGACTTGAAGCTCTGTTACAGCATGCCTTATCGAAGACAAGCGAGTCTAACTCCACAGCCGAAGTCGAAGTCGCCCTTGATCTCATCAGTACAGTAATCACGTTTGCAGTACTGCCATTAGCATGCCTCTACTCAGCCGTCAGATTCATCTCTTTCGCCTACCATACTGGCGCTCGTATGCACAAGCACAAGAGTCTCGCCGCCAAAGCCTGGGATCTTTATCAACAGATACTGCAATCACATCTTGGTGGATTGAGCGTCGCTGCGCTTCTAGACCTGCTCCAGAAGGAAGAGACACAATGGTCACGATCGAGCTTTGCTGCGGTCTCTGGCGCACTTCATCTTCTTGACGACAAGTTTGAGCTGCACAATTCTGTAACCAGCAGTGCTGCTATTACAATAACAGAGTTGCTGCCGAGCCTCAAGAACATCGTGGACCACGGCGACTCAATTCTGAAGGAGTTGGTCATTGCACTGTTGTACAAGTGCATAACAGATCATGCTACTCTCGTCGATCTCGACAACACGGCCTCCTGGCCAATACTCTTCGATTTGGTCGAGCGTTGTAGTGACGCTTCAAGCGACATCGTGAACAAAGGTTTTCGTACTCGTCTTACAGAGCTCTCACCACGGCTCGAGCCTGCTCAACTGGAGAGCTTGTCCAAGATACTCATAAGTGCGAATCACGACCTACCTCGAGAAGCTGTCAACTATCTGATCAGACCTACCAAGGTTGTGGTTCGATTGACCGACCCAGAAGATTCCGTCTCACAACACGATCGTCTACTCAAACTCCTGCAACCAAATCCACGCTATAACTTCGTGTTGGCTAAGATTGCTCAGAACGATGCGGATCTACTCCGGTTGTGTGAGGATCCCAAGGACTGGACTCGCCTCTTACAGACATATATGGACTTGATATCTTCCAAGGATCTTCAACGCGAGGGAGCCATGATTTGCGCCGAGTTCTTGTGCACTGTCTATCACCACGCCTTCAGCACTTCGAACCTGACTACAAAGCTGTGGAAGGTCGATATGGTCTTTAATGCCATCACGAAACTTGCGTTTTCGGCACCACGACGTGAGGCCAGGCGGTATGCATTCCGTGCATTGGCTCGCCTCCGTGTGACCATCAACGGCTACGTCTACTTGGAAGAGGACGAGTCATGGATAGGGACCAATGGTAAGGGTACTGAGCCAGGCGTTGTCCTTCTTTCGGATCTCCCACGAGAGCGTTGGCTGGATGAGGTGCTTGCGCTTATGCGAGACTCTGACGTCGAACAGAACAAACTCACAGCTTCCTTCGTACTGGAGGCACTACCCGCACAACTTGGCAATCTGCATTTCTTCGTGGACCAGAGAGATCACGTCCGCGCTATCTACGACATTGCCATCCACAAACTAGCATCCCCGAAGGATACCCATGCGGTCAGCTATATTCGCATCCTGACATCCCTGGTCAACTACAAAGGCTTATTCTCGCATGCGGAAGAGCGTCAAATGGTCGAGCTTTTCATCATCAAAGCAGGTTCTTCCGAGGCTGTCAGCAAAGAATGCATCCATGCGCTCACATTGTGCTGCTACGAGCTTGCCGACACAGTGGCACGAAATCTTGACCATGTCGTCCAGAAGATGGCGCAGATGATCACACAGAAGCATTTGTCAATACATGTGCTGGAGTTCATGACTGGTCTTTCTCGTCTGCCAAGTCTCTTTCGTAACTTTCGATCAGACGACTTTCGCAAGATCTTTGGTGTGTGCATCAGCTATCTGCAATCGATACGGAGTGGACATATCAGTCAACAAGCAGCGATTGGCAGCGATGCAGGCAGTGGTAGCCAACCTCTTGTGCATGAGGTGCTCCCACAATACGTCTATGCGCTGGCACATCATGTCATGATCTTCTGGTATCTTGTGCTGCGAGCCGACGATCGTCAGCTGATCAAGACTTACGTCACGAACAGTCTATGTTATCGCAGAGAAGGCGACAAGGACGTCCCAGATGACCAGGGCTTAGTTGTGATCGACTTCATGGAGCGAGTGGACACTGAGTCGACTGCACAGAGAGGACCTCGAGCACTAGCAGAAGGCGACATGGACGAGATCTTCGATGATGTTGATGGTAAGATCATGGTACAGCATCGCATCTGCGGCCTGGTGCTCATCAGCACGCATACCTCTATGCGAACAGCAAAGACATTGGTCACGACGAGACGACCTTCTGGTACTGCCAGATATCTTGTCTTTGGTCGTAATCCAGTCACAAGAGAGTCCTGGACGTCAACATACATAACTGCTGCTCCTGCGTCTGTATGGTCTGGTAGTGCCGGCGACGACGATACCATGACCGTGTACTCTGATGATGCAGACGGTTCGTCGTATGGCGCCATCTCAATTCCTAGCTCCTCTTCTCCTCTAGGCGCCGCGGGAATCGTTATCTTACCGGATGAGCCTGCGCTCGAACGAGCAATACAAGCTTTCGACCGCATTCCTGGTCTTGATTCCCATAAGGCTGGAGTGATCTATATCGGCGAGGGTCAGATGCACGAAGACGATATACTAGCAAACTCAAGCGGCTCTCCCGATTACAGGGACATCGTTGCGCATCTTGGTAATTTGCAGAAGCTACAAGATGCCAAGTTCAACACACAAGGTCTGGATACTCATCACGGCGCGGACGGCTCGCATGTCATTGTATGGAATAATGACCTCACGGAGCTGGTGTTTCATATCACTACCATGATGCCCACCGACATCAAGGAGAAGAAGATGTCAGCCATCCGCAAGAAGGCACACATTGGCAACGACCATGTCAACATCATCTTCAACAACTCAGGCATGCCATTCAGGCGCGACACTTTCCCATCACAGTTCAGTTCAGTGTACATTGTCATCACACCATCTGTGCGAACAACGTTCCTGCAGACACGGACGCACACTGTCAATACGGCTGAAAGCAATCGCTTCTACAAAGTGGAAGTGCTGACGAAGGAGGACTTCCCGGCTATCTCGTCTGCTGCAGAACCAAAGATGATCAGTGGCGCCTCTTTGGCAGGTTATGTCCGCAACCTTGCTCTGAATGCGTGTATCTTTGCGGAGGTCTGGATCAATCGAGACAGCGAGGACTACAAATCGTCTTGGCGTCATCGTTTGAGTCAAATCAGACGATTGCGAGAGCGTTATGCACCGGAGAACACCTCGGATAGGCCTTCTAGTGTTGTGTCCAAGGGCAAAGGGAAATCGCATTTCTGGAAGTGATGCGAGATATGCATCACGAACATCGGGTGGCGTTGATATGCTGGCGGTTTGCCATAAAAGTTTTGCTTGTTGTAACGATGGATTGTACTATAGGATGATCACGGCTCATGCCGTTAAGAGTGTGCTATAGCGACAAAGTACCTGTAGCTACTGCTGAGTGCATTGTCTGCCGAGGGTCTCGCACAATTCGATAAGCGGAATGAGAGGTAGTAGACATTGGTAGTCCTAGAGCCGAGTGATATGCTGGCCTCTTCAACAGACACAATGGGGACCGATGAAGTGCTGCAGTCTAGGCCACGTCACGCGTCAAGTTCGTGTAGACCGTGTAACTCCACGCGTCCCGCCGCGTCCTTCATACGACAGCACACGCTTCTTCCTTATCGTTGATGTACATCTACGCTCAGCATGGATGAATCAGTGGATGATCGCATCGAAACGCAAGATATCGCTACCGAAACGCCAGCGCAAGATGTCTTCATCGCATCATCGATCACGCGGGCGAGCGTGCTCGCTGGAGAGAGCTACACATATCATTCGCCGATCCCGAAGACTGTCGCCGATGACATGAGCGTTGAGTGTGTATTAGGAGTCGACGAAGCTGGCAGAGGACCTGTGCTAGGACCGATGGTGTATGCGCTCTACTACCTGCCGATATCGATGCACAGGAGCTTACTTGCCGACACACACCACTTCGATGATTCCAAGGTCCTGACACCAACCGTACGATCTCAGCTCATGGAGAAAGTATGCACACCCGGCACAGATCTCTACGAACATGGCGGCTTTGCCACACGACTCATGTCTGCTCGCGACATTTCATCTGCACAGCTCAAGCCAAACGGCACCTACAACCTCAATGCTCAAGCTATGGACGCCACGATCAACCTCATCCAGGAAGTGCTGGATTCTGGCGTCAGTATTCGAGAAATCTACATTGATACCATTGGCCCACCAGCAACATATCAGAAGAAGCTCGAGCGCATCTTTCCTTCCCAGCGCATTACAGTAGCCAAGAAAGCCGACAGCCTCTACCCTTGTGTCTCGGCTGCATCAGTCTGTGCAAAAGTCACTCGAGATGCTGCATTGGATGTGCTCTACACAATGTACGCAGAGCCAGACTTCAAGGGTGAGGTCGCCTGGGGATCTGGCTATCCCTCTGATGCTCGATGCTCGACTTGGCTCAAAGCAAACATGGATCCTGTCTTTGGTTGGGGTAGTGAAGCGCGATTCTCCTGGGGAACATGCAAAGAGCTGCTTGAGACAAAAGGCGCACCGTGTGAAGCGGACTGGCCAGAAGCAGGGGACAACGATGGCTCGTTGAAGCTGACTTCGTTCTTCCTGGGCGCGGAAGACCAGCCGCAGGATGAGCTGTCGTCTTGGTATGGTTCAAGGATGGTCGAGCATGTCTTTTGAAGGCGATGAGCAGGACAAATGACAGAGGTGCCTTGTTCAGACGTTATACAGGCAGACTGCTTCTTGTTTACGAGACTACGGGACAACGAACTGCAAAGGCAGTACTATGGTTTCGACAATGTGACCTCTGCTGCAACACACTAGCTGAGCGCTGCCACTCTCGACACAAGCTATAGAGAGGCTCCTGCGACAGGACACTTCTGGGCTGACGCATCGTTTGGCACATTGGGGTGCTCATGGACCTTGTTCTTGTGGTGAGAAAGAGTCGCGTTGGTAACGGGACAGACAGAACCAGCGTCCTTCTCGTTCAAAGCTGGATGTGTTGGCGGAAGATAAGCAGAGACTGGGCCAACGACTGGGCAAGTTGCATCAGTGATGCTCTCTTTGTTGTTGGCATTCTTCAGCGCAGGACAAGCAGTCGCGTCCATTGCGCTCGATTCCACGGTTTGAGGACCGCCTGGGTGATTGTGAATGATGTTATGATGCTCGACCTTAGCATTGGTCACTGGGCAACGAGCCTCCAGGTCTGAGGTGTCGTAGGAAGGATGATTTGGTGGCAGAACTGTGGTGGTAGTTCCCACAACTGGGCAGACTTGAGCAGACATGATTGTGTTTGAGTGAAAGCTGGGAGGATGTTGAAGGGAGGGAGAATGGACGGGTCACAACAATGTGGTATCTAGTAGTATACCTACAACAACGAGTCCCCCACTACAACCTTCCTGGCGCAAGCAGTGACCAATGAGCGCGTTGGCGAAGTAATCAATCTGACGTATCACATCAACCTCGATGAGGCCTCTAAACACAACAACAATGCTACGTGTTCCTGGGCCGATTGCGAAGCCTCATCAGCTGATGACGGTCATGGTGTTCCTATGCATCAGTCGCACCAGCGATTCCGTACGATGCAGAGCTGAGCGCCTCGCGAAGACAGGTCGTCCTGGTTGCTGATCGCGATAGCGTCAAATCTGTTCGTTCTAGTCACACTATTCTTTTTCTCCTTCACGGCGGCTAGTCATATCGGACTCAGCGCCTGATGCCTGCGGAAGGTGAGCCACATGAGCACCATCATGTCTGTACTCTACATCCAGGCGAGAAGTGTCCGAGCAGCTAAGAGCTCCAGGCACCTGAAACGAGGTCTCGTCCTGGACACTGCATGCGGATGGACAGAGGTCGTTCCCTGCCAAACACAAGCTCATCAAGGCCGATACAGCTCTGCTGCGATTGAACCGCATCATGGTCCGTTCCAGCACGTTGTATCGATCGAGTCCTATGCTCGGAATTGCTCTTACTCGCTGGTCAGCAACAAGCTCTAAGCCCGCACGCCTGACCACATCGACACCAGCTGGGATAGTGTACAGCATGTGCATCTGCAACTGCAGAGGCTACTGAGCCAGTCTGTCAGCCATCCTGCCACGTCAGGGACTGCAATCCTTGCATCCATGGTATGTAAGCTATTCGGAGCGGTACGTACTTCGCCAGGTCGCCAGCCTATGCATGCGGCTGTGCTTGTCCTCGACGACGCGATCGTCCAAGACCGGGATGTGTCTCCATTCTGCAGGTGGTGAGTCGATGGACTTGTATGAGTGAAACCTCGATCTGGGTCCGGAATATCAGGGTGATGAGTAGTACTGGACGGCTGTCTCTGATCCAACACGGAGCGTGGCCAAGCCTTTGTGCCGTTATGACTACCTACCTTCTGTGATGAAGCTCCTACTTACAACTCCCTCGGACCACGAACCAGCGCTCTCAGGTTACGATCAGGGAAGCATTACATGGTATGTTCGAGCATGAGTGATGCTCGCCCACTGTCCAGGGCCAAGACGAGTCAACTCATCACTAGAACAAGTAGCATTCCTTCTTCCGCTTCGCGACCGCACGAGTTGTAGCGGAGAAGGCGAAGTGTAGGCAGTAAGGGCCTGCTGGTTGTGCTCAGACAAGACGATTGCAGGCGAAGAAGGGCTTCTATGCATAGCGAGCAAGTATTGATATTGCTGAACCAGCAGCTTGAAAGCATAGCAAGATACGAGAGATCGAAGCAGTGTAGAAGCGATGCCTCCACTTGGCAGTGTACCTGCAGTGATCTTGCTCTTGCTGTGATAGTCCATATACTTCCGTCTCCTGCATGCCGATCGTTTCGACGAATCTCATGGCTATCCACCCTTCTGTCCTCTCGCTTTCGACTGTGCTTACACACTGGACTCATTCCTTCTGCATTGTTCATAGTCACGCACCGTCGTAACTGTACGCAAGCAGCTCGAGCAACAACAGCATCGCCTTTGTGTCAGTGTTCTGCAACACGACAAAGAAGACTCCCGTGAAGTCTGATTGGCTGGTTGCGACACCAGGCTCAGTTTGGTAGTAGGCTTCATTCATAACTCTTTGTCCTTGCAAGCAATCGCATTCACTACAGACATTGCATGCTCATTTTTTCGATCCGGCGCTGGCTGTGGATTTAGATATGAGCATGATGGACGCGATGGGAGTCGGTGTTACGCCTACGACTGATAGCATCCCTTTATCTGTCTTACCAGACTACTCACAGATTGCTTCACTCCCAGTGATCAGCAACACTGGCAACAAACGGAGACTGTCTGAAGACCATCTCTCATACCCTAGACCTACGAAGTTCGTCAGAATGTCCGAACAAGCAGGACCAGAGCATTCCACCGGCATCGTTTACGATCCCAGAATGCGTCTGCACTACCAGAACAAGTATATGAAAGACTTCACACTCGAGAGTCCTCCAGACACAGACCTTGGTGTGCATCCCGAAGATCCCAGACGCATAGCTAAGATCATGCGCGCCTTGGAAGCCGAAGATCTAGTGCATCGGGACGGCTCATCAAAACCTGCAACACAATATCCACGACGCATCAATGCACGCGATGCTTCAGACGAAGAGCTAGCTAGGGTACACTCACAAGACCACCTCGCAGAGGTCGCAAACCTGAAGACATTGACCAACACCGAGCTAGAACAATACGAGAATGGCGATCTCCATTGCTCACTCTATGCTTGTAACACTACCGAACAAGCTGCAAAGCTTGCTGCTGGAGGAACGATCGATCTGTGCAAGGCGATCATGAGGGGAGAGCTCAAGAACGGCTTTGCTGTTGTGCGACCTCCTGGACATCATGCTGAGCCTCAAGGGCCTCGAGGCTTTTGCTGGTACAACAACGTTAGCATTGCAGCGAAGGCATTGCTTGCTGATCCCGAGCTGGAGTGCACGAAGATCCTAGTGATCGACTGGGACATCCACCACGGTAACGGCATTCAGGCTGCGCACTACGATAGCGACGACGTCCTATACATCTCGCTACACAGGAATGATTTCAACTTCTATCCCAAAGGCACGAGCTGGCCCAAAAACGAGACGAGGATTGACGTCGAGCGCGATAACGAGAGTTACGGTAACAGATCGAAGCTGGGCGTAGATAAAGGCCTTGGCTACAACATCAACATACCTTGGAGCCAAGGAGGCATGGGAGACGGTGACTACATCTACGCTTTCGACCAAGTTGTATTGCCCATCGCTAGAGAATACCAGCCAGATATCATCATCGTGGCTTCGGGTTTCGATGCTGCAGCTGGCGATACTCTAGGAAGATGTCACGTCAGCGACGGATGCTACGCATACCTCACGCATGCACTTATGGGCGTGTGTAGCAAAGTCGCAGTAGTGCTCGAAGGAGGCTACAACATGCTGTCGATATCATTGTCGGCTGTAGGAGTAGTCAAAGCACTACTAGGCAGAGAGCTTCCTCGGATGGCAAACAGCCTTCCCTCTGTCTATGGCGTGTACGACGTCGACAACGTGGTTAGCATTCTCCAGAGCAGGACGCACTGGCAGACAGTCAAAGTGCGTGTTCAGAATCAAACCTCACCGATGATCCCAGTCGGTGTACGAGAGGTTATCCGGCAGTGGGAGATCGCACAACTGTGGGATAGGTACAATTTGTTCCCACTGTTCGTCGAGGCAGAGAACATCAACAAGCTCTACCACAATTGTGTACTGGCAAATCCTGGCTTCGGCAATCGAGCAAATCCATTGCTGCTCATCATACATGAGACTAATGAGCCGTGGGTGGGTGCCCGTCAGATCACAGGAGAAGGTCACCCAGTCCGTGAGCGAGATGACTTCTGGTTAGACGGTAAGATATCAGAGGCTTTGGCAGATGCGAATCGAAGGTATATTGAGTCGTCCGGATCATACATTGGAGACGCTCTGAAGCTGGGCTTCGATGTGATTGACATTCATCTGCCAATCGTGAACATGGCACATGTAAGCTGAAGTATGGACATGTCCAACTTATACTGATCGGTCACAGGACCCACCGACCGGCGAGACCCCAATAGCAGCAGCGACGAAGCTTCTCACTTATGTGATGGAGCATTATGTGAAGCCAAGCGATGTCTCGGACATCTATCTCATGGCTACAGGAATCGGCCACGACGCAGTAACAGACTGGATCATGGCCAATGAGATCTACGCCATGGAGAACATCACTAGGACCATCTCCTTCCTTACCGAGGGCGACCCTAAGCGTGTCAGATCTTCCACAACCGATGGCCTGTCACGATGGTACTACAAGACATCCCAGGTCTTTGTGAAGAGTGAAGCGCTCGCTCAGGCCTACATGGGGACGACTGATGGTGGCAAGCCCAAGCAGAGAATCGGTTTCGGTTCCATCATAGGCTCTCTCAACATGGAGGACGCAAGTATGTGGGATCTGCTCAGACATCATCGACCTGATGTTATGAGAGTCCTTGACGACTGCCCAAGATTGCCGCCAAAGACTCCGGTTCTGCATGATGAGGACGACATGGAAATTTGACGACACACTACTGGCGCAAGATGGATGCCATGGATCCTAAGCAGCTCCAAGCTGCGGCCATAGGAAATCGGACGCCACATCTCATACTCGTCTCGACACTTGTAGCTCAGACTCAGTCGGGACAAGCAGTCTGACAAGTAGCATGAACTTGGCACCAACTTCTTCCAACATCGGTCATTACTTGCTAGCTGCTGGCCTAACCATGAACAGTCGGCTCTGTTAGCACTCGTGGACTTCTTTTGCGAGATATGCCCAGGACGGACCGTCCGGTTCTCGATCATGTTGAGCTAGTTCTGAGCAGCTCATCTTCAGGGAGCTTGGTGTTATGCAGCGCAGCACTTGGTACTGCTGTAATCGATAGCTTCAATACTGTAATCAACCAGATCTGACCGTTGCGGTCACGATGTCATCTTCATGGCATTGAAGCCAGTTGAGAAGGTCGGAAAAGCTCTGCGATATCGTGAATCAGCCAGGCCTGTCCGGCACGCAGTCGCTCGTCTGACCACTATCAGGTCAAGGTCCCTGTGCATCTCTGGACGATCATCTTTGCAAAAGTCTCGTCCTGGTCAGCAAATCCACTCATAGTAGCGTCAGTGGCTGTATGCATCTTGTTTGACAGAGGCTCATTCCATCTGCTGAGTTAATTCCGACCTCCCGTCGTCTGCTGTCACTGTTTCCAGTGTTGATTGTTGTTTGCTGACCAGTAGCTAGGACTCGAACAGACGTACTTACCAGCGGGCTTGCCAACCTCAGCACGAGCGATCAGACAATCGTCGAACTCGCCGCAGTCTGTGTAGTATGCATACAAACGCACCAACTTGGGAACATCCTTACTGGAGGGCACCTTTCGTGACGGATGGTGTTGAGGAGGGTAGCTCAGCGCTGCTGCCGAGGACCCGTGTTATGTCAGTCTCACCAGCTTGATGTGCACTCGTGGCCCACAAGCTGGTAGCAGACACCGATATTCCATAGCCTGGCGCCAGGAGATCCTCGTATGCAGGTAGGACACATCATGTGCATCGACACCAGGCGGACCAAGGAGAGATTGCAGCACAGTGCCATAGGCGCCATGATGTACGGGCCTGTGCTAATGTGCATACTGCAAGCATTGGATAAAGGGTGAAGCTTCGATATGCATCAAGGATTGTGCTGCCTAAGGCAAGCACAGCACGAGTCATGCATCATTCATATAACTGCGTAGAGCTCCAGTCTGAGCCAACATCCTCTGCCTTCTTCGTCTAACAACTGGAATCGCGTGCTGTCAACTTAGCTTTCAGGCTATTCACCAAGCTTTGACACGGTGTAGCTACCGCTTCAATACGTGAGCGCAAATGCCATCGCCTTGACTGCTCCTCGGTAGGACAAGCCCTAGCACAGTTCTTGGCATCTCGTCTTACCTTCGATGAAATCGTGCGGCATGGCGCAGCACCCTGCGAGCTCATTCTGCTGACCCACGTCGAGTAGGTCTTCGCGGTTAGAATCGAAGGTAAGCTCGCATCAACGGACCTGCGTTTGGTCGTCGAGTAGGAATATCCAGGTAGGGCAAGTAGGTCTCCAAGCCCAAGTGGTTCGGTGCAGCATCGATCCTCATCGACGACCGTAACATGTATGGAACGACAGACTGGCATATTTTGAAGTACAGTGCAGGCTATGTGGTTCATTACAGCGTGAAGGAAGCCTTGGCTATCCTATAACGACCAAGGACAGAGTCGCCATCAAGTCCCAGCTGACACGCATTACTACCTTCTAATCGCGAGTACACAGCAGCGCCGGCTGAAGTAGAGGCAGGAGCAGGGACATTTACTCAAGACGCTGCGAAAGAAGCCTCTAAAACATAGTCAAAATGTGCTCGATGAAGTCACTGCCAGCCCAGTGCCAGATACTAGGAAGCTTGGCAAGTTGCTCTTAGAACATGTAGCGTGCTCCGTGACACGTCTGAGTTACGCCGATCCTAAGTACATCCCTTCAAGTGGGCTCGCGTGAACTTTGTTGTAGGGCGAATGCAGACGATCGCAGCTCACTGACATCTGACGCCATCGTCCAATGGCTCGACCGCCATCTCACATCTGAAAGCAAAGTCATCGCAGGGCACCATCAGACGCCATCGCTACAGCGCTTCTTTGTCGGGCTTTAGCTTCTTACTGTGCCATTGTGCACGCGCAACTCAACAGCATCGACACATGCGACCAGGACATCAGCACGCCGAAGCTGAACAAGCTCCTTGAACGGTGCCGATCGCAAAGTGACAATTGGGCAGCCAGTGAGTCGCGCGCAAAACTCACCTATACATAAGCATGCTGACATTGAAGTCACCTGAGATTCGTCCCATTGTCACATTCTCGACATCACATACACCGCGCTCGCCTTTCCATGAAAGAATCCTCTTCGCGCCTGTACTTTTACGATGCACACCTTCCACAACCACCGGTAGCGATTACTGAAGATCGCACAACATGGCCGCAGCACAATCCGCGAGCAAGCCCAACGAAGCCAAAAACAGCGGAATCAACGACTTGCAGAACAAACACCTGACAGATCAGGATCGCGCCGACCTCCAGACCATCAACACAGCACTGGACGCTCTTTTCGAGAAGCGCATCTTCAACTCGCGCGAGCCATACATCCTTACCATTCCACAAGACGCACAAGCGATATACAAACATAGGAGCCCGTTCCAAGCTGCGCAGTTTGCGTATCACACACCTTTCGCAAGAGATGAATGGGAGAACCTACAGTATCAGACATATCACTACCATGATCCGGGACATTCACTGTACAAGCAGCAAGTCCACGATTACTCCGACAAGGTTGAGCCCACAGTCCAAGCACCGAGTGCTGGTCCCAAGAAGAGAATGTCCCTCAACGCGTACAAGAAAGCAAAGATAGGCAACTCGTCCCCGATCTACACTCCACCGGACGGTGGGCATAAGATCACCAAACACATGGACCCAATTGAGGCCGCTCAGAGATTGGCTCCTGGTCAGTTGGAGCGTATACGTGAAGCCGATAAGTTGACCGCCCTGGACCGTGAGACCAAACGAAAGAGAACTGAGGAGGTCGAGGTAGCGAAGGCCGACAAGCACAAGATAGAGTCAGAGGCTCCAGATGGAGAACCGCCAGCGAAGAAGGGTCGTCGGGACGACAGCAGTAAGGTCAATGGCGATCATAAGTCTGAGTCACATCACCTACCACCAAAGTTGTCACCGCTCCGAGAGAATATGTCGCCTCTACTACCTCCCAGATTGTCGCCAACTATACCCTACAATATCGATGCCGCACTCCGAGATCGAAGAGAGGCCGCAGAGAAGAAAAGCAACAAGCTCGCTTCGTCGCAGAGCAGCAAGCACATCTCGCCGGCACCGAAGAATGGGTTTCGCGCCGGCTCGCGCTCGCCAGGAGAAGTACGAGCGAAAGGCAATGAACCATCTCTGTTGGTGAAGCTCAAGGTTGAGCCTGGCAAAAGCAAGCAAAATAAACTCGACAAGCTTGACAAACACGACAAGCTCGACAAGCACGATACTCAGCCAAAGAGTAAGCAGGACACACAGTCGAAGAGCAAACATGATTCCCAGACAAAAGTTGACAGCCATTCACCCAAGTCTGGCACTTTTAAAGCACCTATGGAAAGCAAGAAGCGCGCTCGTGAAGAAGAGCCTGTCGGAAGCGCAAAGAAGCTGAAATCCTCCGAAGGCCGTCCTATCACTCCAGTTCAGCCTGAGATATTATCCCCCGAGAGCATCAAGGCGACTCCAAGCCTACTCAAAGAAGCCCACAACACAGCTATGCAGCGTGTACAATCCAGCGATGGCATGCCCAAGACGCCTAACGACGTCAACACACCGCAAGTCAACGGTCATGAGTCCAAGACTCCCAGCAAGAGTACAGCGCCTAAGACGCCTGCGCAACGAACTTGGGAGGCTGAACGAAACAAGTACGACGCTCTTGGTCGAAGCCTTAAGCATGCTTCCCGAGATCATAGCACGGCAAAGCCTCCAGCAGATGAGCTGGCAGCTGTCAAGGCGGTGGAGTCGATGATCTGCTATATGATTGCCTTCACATGCTCAGACGAGGCTTTAGCCAGTGCTGAACCTAAGCTGCCTCCTTCTCTATCGGTATGGAAGGGCCTGACTAGCTGGTACCATGGCATTCGACATTGCTGCTCACAATTGCCACAACTACAAGGCATAGCTTCGGTTCTCGGCTTGGCATTGTCTTCTCGTGTGCTGAAGCTGCTTGCAACAACCAAGTCGCAAGACCAAGCTGTCTACAACGAGTATATCAACCTCATGGACTCCACATCAACAGAGATGAATCGCAGATTGCATACAGGAATCATCCAAGAGTCCTTTCCCGCATCAAGGGAGAAGAGCCAGAATGCCCCTCCAACATCCAAGCTTGATGCACAGAAGCTTCTGACGACACAATATCAGCTGCCTGTCGGCATGCATACATCACCACTTCAAGCTGCTCTCGCCGCTCGTGCCATGCTCACAGAGTGGCTGGCCAAATCGAAGCACGACTACAAGCTGCAAGTGTAAACAGCTATAATGAATTAATGAGCCAAATGATACCCACTCTCTGTCGAATGAGATAAACGACATTCATAATCGTCCATAGACTAGATATAATAACCATCTGAGCTTTCGTCTCATGGCTTCTTTGCGTCTTTCTCTGCAGCTTTCGCTTCGTCTAACTTTCGTATTCGATCTTCGGCTGCCTGCGCCATGATCTCTCGTCGACTAAGTGATTGCCGTGTAGACGACGCAGATGATCCGCCAAGGATGTACTCTCCACCGGTCCAGCCGCCGTGGTCTGCAAGATCCTCGTCGTCTATGCCTTCGTCATCTGCATTGTAGAACTCTTGTCCACTGATGCTGTGTCCTCCGTGGCGCCAGTCGTTTCTGTCGACCTCAGCTTCGATCTCTTTGCATAGCTTCCAGAAATGCTGGTCATGTTCGCCCCAAACGTTGTGCGCCAGCTCGTGGCAAAGCGTCTTGCGAATTGTCCGATAGTCTCTGTAGCCGTCGTATGAGTCTGTCCGGAGCCGCAGCTCGATTACCTCGCCTTTGTTACGGTTGAGGCCAAGTGTCTTGCTCTCATGTGTAGTGTGTTCAGCCGGATTCATCTCTGTCAACAAACCGACACTGAAACCGTGCTTCCTCATACTCGCTTTGATGCCTGCGTCATCTCGTAGGCGCTCGAGATATCTCAACGACTTCTCGGGATTCGGCAGGTAGTCGAGTGGTCGCAGTGTGTGGAATGTATACCGCGCTTCATCTTGTATCTTCTTCCAATCTCGACTCTTCTCGGCGTGTACTTTCCGTCCAGCCCGCAGTGCATCGCGTCTCCTGGTCATGCGCTCTTTTCGTGCAGCAGTCTCAGATTCCAGTTCCTGAACTTCTTCGGTCGTCGCGCCCATCAATACTATCTTCTTGTCTTGTAGTGCCCGCAGTCGTAGGAGAGGATCCTTGAACGGTGGCCTGAGTAGTCCTGTCTTCGGTGTGATCAAGAACTTCTGATTCGTCGCTGGGATGTGTAAATCCTCTGCGATCGCGTCTGACAGATCTTGTATACTCGCATCTTCGTCATGGAAAGGCAGCTTAAGTCGCTTGCCATGAAGCTGTATCGCGAGCTCGAAGAGCGGCTCATGTTGCGTTTCGTCGTCGGCTATGAGCTCTTGTTGGGCGGTCAAGTTGTGTTCAGGATCAGACATGGCGTTGTGCAAGACTGTGGACGAGAAGAGAGTTCTTGAAGAATCGAGTAAGATACTTACCTCGAAAGCTACGTTGGCCACAAAGCATTTGTTGATGCACTGTTCTATGTACTTCCGTGAAGGTCGCTGACTGAGATAGCGTCATCATGTTCTCGCTCGTTGATGCCTCAGGCCACAAAAAATAGAACGAATGGTTGACGATCTTGTCCTCTCTTGGAGACAGCACATTATAGCAGAAACGAACATGCCATCGTCATAACATGCATGATTTGATACACTGCAATCATAGTATTATTATTAACCCGAGCCTTGCAAGAATGGTATCATAACAGGTAAGTGAGTCATGGTATCGTTTCCTTCCACCGTGCACCGTATTCTCCAGCGCTCACTGAGTTGCTTGCTGTACTGACCGTGATGCTTTCTCGATCCTCAGTATGTACACTTGGTATCCTGGCTCAAACGCCTTCTTGAGTCATTGCCGGCTGGGATACGATGTGCTTGTTCGATCGGACAGTGCCACGCGAGCTGAAGATCTGGAGGGCAGCAAGGCCAGTGGTGATGGCGAACAGGAGCCTGTGGTACCATCAGTATGAGCAGTCGGATTGTGTATCTGTACTAACCACTCGAAAGCAGCGACGATGATGCAAGCCTTAGCAACCTTGCAGATGTCACCGAAGCAAATTCTTCCTGTCATGAAGACTGCAGCAGCAATGAAGCCAGCGAACCAGAAGAGCATCGTGACGCTTTCGACTGCCAGAACGGCGAAACGGTGGTGTAGGACCGACTCGCTGAAGCGTAGCGGGACCACAATGAGGTACACCAGGACTAGAAGAGTCCACACGGCGCTGAAGATGAGGAAGCTGAACTCAGATGGCGACCAAGCGTGCCACGCTCCTCCCCACCATACGGCGACATCAGCAGCGGTGCCTAGAACGATGATGGCGAGGAGAGCTTGGATGGCGCGGATGGCGAGAAGAATGGTTGACGAGATTGCGAAGGCCATCTTGTGTTCGCGTGGTTTGTGGTATTGACTACAGTTGAAGTCTTTCGGTGCGAGTGAGGTGAAGACTCTGTGAGAAAGATGACAGTGATGTAGTGTTGTCGCGTCGCGTGTTGCTGATTTGTGGATCTTGATGGGCAGGTGCAGGAATGTGGGAGCAATGACAATCAAGCAGCAGGTGAGAGCGTTTGTGCTTAAAGGTGTGCAAAGCAGAAGGGAAGGCTCGGACAAACAATATTACCTGTATATCGCCATTTCAGAGCTGTCTTGTAATGCAGCCTATCGAATGTAGTGGCACCATGGCCTCATACAGGTTTTTTGGCGCGTGATACAATGCGTTCATCGAGCGAGTCTCACATCTGCAACTTCGTATGACCAGCCTGGCTCTTGGTCCGTGGTTTAGTAGCGACGGCCTCTCACTGACAGCTTCGAGACATGATGCAATGGTTCTCAAACGTTTCGTTGTCCGCGAAGCGCTCTTGTCATGGTTTTAGGAAGCTGACTGTCTGAAGCGCTGTCGATGCCAGCCTATCAGAGCGCGGCGCCTCTGACCTCACACAAGGCACTACGACGGTGAAACATGCATCGGGCGACACGCCTATATCGCGACCACTCTATCGCCTTAGGATCGCCCATGTCGCCAAGGCGGTGAGCGTTGAAGAGCTAGACGCGTGTCTGGTCTAGATTTGACAATTGGTATATTGTGCCTATATGGCTCATATGCTAAGGCAGAACATTTTGCATCCAACTCCTTTCGATGTACATTTGTGTTAGTGACAGGCTACAACATTGGCTTGCTGCTGGAGTTGGCCTCGACCTCGGCGTACATCTCATCGATCATGCTGCGGTACATCTTGGCAGTTTGTGGACGCTTGAGCTTGAGTCTGTTGTTTTGTCAGTTGGTGCTCGCACATTCACTTGAAGAACTTACGTCGGAGTCAGCAGCTCGTTCTCGATGCTGAATGGGTCAACCAGCACTCGCACGGCACGGACGTGCTCCCAGTTGTTGAACTTGGCCTTCTTGCCGACCTTCAAGAGCTCAGCGACCATGATCTGGCGCATCTTTGGCTCAGCAGCGGCTGCTGCCATGCCCTTGACATCAGTTGGATCGAACGAGCGGCCTAGCTGCTTGCTGGCAAATGTGGCGAATAGATCTGGCTGGAGACCGAAGACGGCGACCAGGTTGGCCTGAGTTGAATCTCCATGGACGTACGCCTGTGCCAACCATGGGCAGTTGCCGAGGTAGACGTTCTCGATACGCTCTGGAGAGATGTACTCTCCTTGGGCCAGCTTGAGCACGTTCTTTCTTCGGTCAATGATCTTGAAGCGGCCGAGCTCGTCGATGCTGCAGATATCGCCAGTCTTGAACCAGCCGTCCTCAGTGAAGGACTTCTTGGTCTCTTCCTCGTTCTTGAAGTACTCCTTGAACACCGTTGGGCCACGGATGAGCAGCTCTCCTCGTGGGTGTGGCTTGTCGGTTGAGAGATACTCCATGTCTGGCACGTCGAGGAGACAAAGCTCAGTCGTTGGTGCGACAGCACCACAGTTGCCGACACTTAAGTCACCCTCAAGCTGTGCAAGGCCAATGGCGTAGGTCTCAGTCAAACCGTAACCCTGGAGCAGCTCATTGGAGAAGACGATTCGCAAGAACTGCTGAAGAGATGGATCGAGAGGAGCAGATCCTGAGATCATGGTCTGCGCGCGGTCAAGACCCAGTGCAGCGCTGACCTTCTTCGACCAGATGCGGTCGTAGAGGAAGTGGCGGTTCGTGGCCTTCTCTGGAGTCGCCTCGAGCATGTTTGCGGTCTTGACGCCAACGACGTGGCGAGACAGCGTACCCTTGAAGCCTGTTGCCTCGATGGTCTGAGCTTTGATGGCACCACCGAAGCGGTTGTAGAGACGTGGCACACTGAGCAGCACCGATGGCTTCAGAAGCTTGAAGTCATCAACGAGCTCGAGGATATTTCCGTGGAAGTAGCCGATTGCTGCACCAGCCCAGAGCGCAGAGTGCTCAGCGACGCGCTCGAAGATGTGCGCCAGAGGCAAGTAAGAGCAGATGAGATCCTCTGGAGATTGGCGACAAATGCAGAGAGAGGATGAGGCGGCTGCTACAGCATTGCTGTGTCTGAGGACGACGCCCTTGGGGTTGCCGGTCGTTCCGGATGTGTAATTGATGGTGACAATGTCGTTGGTGGTAGGAGGGTTGATTGGACGTCCGCTCGCTGCTCCCGCAGCCTCGACCTCATGCATGGAGTGAATCTGGATGCCGGTCTCTGCTGAAAGGGCGCTGAGAAGCTCCTTCTTGGAAGTTCCAGCCAGCTCAGTACCGTTGCTCAGAGGGTCGAGCGAAATGATAAGCTTGAGAGTTGGACATCTCGGGGCCAGCTTCAGCAGTGTTGGAATGTGAGCAAGCGAGCTGACGACTGTCGAAAGCTGTGCATGGTTGATGATGTACTCGGTGGTGTCCGGTCCCAGAGTGTCGTAGATCGACACGGTGTACAGAGACTGCGACATACAAGCCAGATCAGTGATCTGCCACTCTGGCCTGTTCTGGCACCACAGTCCGATGGCATGCTGACGTCCGGTGACGCCAACTCCCTCGAGAAGCTGCACGAGACCTTTGCCAAAGTTTGTCCTTCTCTTCTGCACCTCGCCGTATGTTTCCCATACGTATGGCCCGAAGACCTTGGTTTGTGGATCGTATGGTCGGCGTCCGAGACACTTGTTGTTGGGTCGAGCTGCCACTCCCGCCTCGAACATTTCATGTGCAGTGGTCACCTTTGGGTCGAGGGAGTAGAGCACGCCATCGGTCTGCCTCCAGTGTCTGTACACAGCGCTACGACCAGATGACTCGCTGCCAGGCACTACAATACTGTAAGGGCTGCCAACAGGTGGTGGCGGAGTGAGCTTGGCAGCCTCTGACACGGCGAGACTCATATTGGGCGGTTGTGAAGGTGTTGTTGATAGTGAGGGAGGAATCGGCGGGTGGAACAACTGTCACATGTTAGCACATGCTATCGTTGATGCAGCTTCGCGTCACCACAACATACCACAGCGACGCGCAGCCAGATGCAATCGGCGAGACGAACGTACAACAACGATGTGAGAGTGTCGACAGCTCGCAGATGCACAGCTACTGTTGTAGAAGATGTATACCAGCAGAAGTCTAGCTTACGACAATCGGTGCTTGCTCTAAAAAGGCACCACAACGCAGCGGACAGCGCAACTTTGGCCAGCAGTTCCGAGGCCTTGATTAGTTGTCGAATGAAAGCAGAGGAACGGAGATTTCCTGATTACTAGACACTGTTGATGACCGGAACGAGAACTGAAATGAACAGAGGCACCCCCGGAGAGGCTTCTTTCCCGCGTTGCTGGAGACAGCAATTCAGCCTCAATTGCTTAGGACAGAGATAGCCGAGGCTCATTGTGCGACAACCGTCGATGTCATCAATGCGTTCCAGCCACCAAACTTCTCATGTATGCTTGACATGCAGTGTAAGGAGTGCAGCAGCGGCATTTGGGACGCCTGGCCTGAGCGCCTGAGCAAGGGGGCTTTCACATGCTGTACCAGACTGCACGAGATGGTGGTGTTGATCTCCTATGATCATGTGCATGGCCGTGGCCCTGGATTCGCCGGATGTCTTATGGTGCCGATTGCTTAAACAAGGTTCCCTGCATCGGTCCGCTTGCAAGTCCTGGTGCTCTTCAGGGTTGTCTTTGTGCTCATCTGAAAGACCACGGCTGGATCCGATGTACGACCAACGCCTCTCGATAGCGAAGTGTTGACATAATCAATGGTGTATGTCGATGACAATTTATCTTCGTACCCATGGACAGCATCCAAGACTGACGCTAGTCAGTCGAGCGTCGAAGGAGGCCCTAGTTGATCACGCTGTCTCTCTGAAGAGCCTCACAGCCAGATGAAGAATGCTGCTGCAACGGCACAGAGAAGAATGCTGCTCAAGGATGCGACAAGTCCAGCAGCACCACCAGTAGGACCAGGCGTAGTGTTACCATTGCCACTGCCACTGCTATTACCACTAGTAGTGTCGACAAAACCATTCGACGTGTTACTGAACCTATAGCAGGACGTGGGCAGTGCTGAAGACAGGCTAGCAAGAGGTTGAGTACCTGTCCAGGTGAGATTGCCAATCTCGAGGTCGTAGGTAGCATCAACAGAGACAACTACGGTGGGTATGAAGTTGATGTAGTCGCCCTTGTCGGCGTTGGCCGCTGAAGGCTGGCACTGAGTGTTGACGTCCTTGAGGGCCTTGACCTGTCCATTCAGTTGCGGGAGATTGATAGGTGCTCCTATCCCACCGCGAACCTTGATATCAGTGGCCACTCCAGGTTTTGCTGATAGCTTGACAATGGGCTGGAAAGCCGCGGTGAAGTTGACAGCGATGCCTGGTGCGTTCATGTTCGTAGGCAGGAGTGCAAGCTTTGTCTTATCACTGCGACATGTTAGCTCTTGTGTCCCATGTGTCAGGGTAGACATACAAGCCTGAAAATGATGAGCTCTCAATGTTACTGAGGTTGAGTAGCAGGTTCGAATTCTGTGGCACCTGGTCGAAATCAGTACGAGACTGTCGACATCTCCATGAACATACATCGAGAGTGAACCCGGCCTGCAAGTTGACTGTCGAGCCAAGCTCTATTGAGAACGGGAATGTGGGTGAGATGAACAAGCCAAACTCGACAACATCGTTGATCTGTTACTGTTAGTGACTGTCGTGGCTCTCAATAGTCGACTCACGGTAATACCAGCCAATGGTATATCTGGCAATACAGCCGCGACTTCGGCCAGAGTGAAGCCAGGCAGAAAGTCCCATTCCAATGCTATTGTCGCACTCATGCTGTTGACAGTGAATTGTATGAAGCCTTGATTGTTCAGCGTCCTGAGTGTGTCTAGAGTGCCAGCGCCAGTCTTGAAGCCAGCAGCAAGCAGCGTCACCTGACCCTCTACAGTACAATTCCTGCACTTCATAGCAAAGTTGTCAGGAATATGCGGGATTTGAGGAAGTAGCGGTGCAAGTTTCGAGTCTGGCGGGAGGATGGCTACGTCGACTTGTGAGACCTTGAACGAGTCCGACGCTGTGTCGGAGCTGGGTCGCTGAGTCGCAGATGGCAGCTTGAGACTCAGCGCCGACGAAATCAATGCTGACTTCGTTGTGCTCGTCAACGGAGGGATCGAGGTGGACTTTCGAATGCTGCTCAATGTGGTGATGGCAGAAGACTTAGTGACAGGCGTGACACCAATGGTTGAGCCGTCAGAAGCTAGAAGAATCGGACTTCCAGAGACAATCATGCAAGACTGGCTGTTCGGATAGCTGTGCGCAGGGTTGCATGCAAATGGTGTGCCTGTCACAGTGGCAGCAGCAGTCGTTGTAGCAGCTCTACCGACTAATCGTGGTCGAAGAGCTGGGACGACATGAGTGCCATAGTCGACATGCATATCCTCGTTGACATCTCGTAGTGACCTAGCCTCAGCTCTTAGGGACAGAGATAGACTCTGCTGATCGGTTGACAGGTAAGAGGTGCTGGTGAAGGTCAGCTAGCATTCTCCTAGCAGTCCATATACCCACTCATAGGCTTGGTGAAATCCTTTTGGTGCACAATTCCCATGTGATGTGATAATGGTGAACATATCCAGGCCTGACCATGCATTCTTAGCCTTGTCGAAGCCGTCAGCACTGTGAAAGGTGACTGTCATCACACCTTCTCGGCAACTCAGGTCGGTCAGATGACTGTAATGGTCTTCGAGCACGATTGTCGGCAGATGTGGCTCTAAGGTGACACGAGCAGCAGCAGCATTTGGATTCGAGCTGTCATACGAGTCGTCTGCAGGCTGTAAGTGATGTCTCATCCTCTAGCGTATCACCTACCATCTGCGAAAAGCAGAACGTGACCGTCTCGAGTCGGCACAAAGTCTGGAGCCCGTCGCTCAAGCATTGTCCGTTTCTGAGCCGCGCCCAGTGAGAGTGCATGCACAGCAAGTGCATGACATAGCAGGACTCGCAGTGATCGATGCATCTTTGCCGTGAGTTCCAGTGTAACACAGGTTGAGCAGGGTAGCCTAGTCACGCCTGAGGACGGCGTAGGGCTTCATATACTATGCTCTGGTCTTGTGTCTGTGTAGACCATGCAGACTTCTTGCCCTGAGGCGTCCCATTGCACATAGGCGAAAGTGCATCCTACTGGCACAGCAGCACATCTTTGCCAGCTTCAGCGAGCTGAGACACCACAGCCTCGAGGTCATTGAGCGAATCTGTCAAACACGGATGCATCTGATCCTTAGACCGCCGCACTCATGCCGAACCCACAGAGATCTGCAGAGCAAGCGCGAACTCATACCAGCAGGGCCATGAGGCTATTCGAGGCAATCTCCATCTGCAAAGGCTAGCGATGAGGCTCTGGAAATCGCCTCCGAAAATGTGGTGCGACGGAAGGCTGAGGATGAAGCGTATGCGCCGGTGTGCAAGCCACATCACACTTCAAAGGATCAGCTCACAAAACTGCATGTTCAAACAGCGCAACACCGCGAGCAGACGCAGTTGGAATCGAGAACGATCATGGCTGTGGTGCAGCAGTATGTGGACGGCTCAAATCGTAGGTTCGTGGGCAGGGGAAGTCGATGAAGTGATGGAGGACAAGAAAGAAGCAGTTCGGATACATAGCGCACGGACCGCTCCGGGCTATATTAAGAAACGACCGCAGTCATGCCAGATTGTTCCCACGATCCCATCCCAGTCGCTTAACACATGGCTCTTATGCAGGCATCGCTTCAAGGTATCACGGCGCGAAGTCCTGACTCTTCTCGTTGCTGTTGAATCCCTTAGACGACTGTCTTCGCAGGTGTATCGACATCGCCGTTCTTGTCAGCGTTGCTTGCGTCGCCTTCTGCCTCTGGCTTTGTTGCAGACGCCTTGAAGGATTGCTCAAAGTCGGCTATGATGTCGTCAATGTGTTCGGTACCCACGGAGATACGGATGAGATCCTGATGAATGATTAGTATTCGTTGCACCAGCATAGACAACGAGACTCACCTCAGTCACACCACTGCCAATCTTCTCTTCGTCTGTCAGCTGCTCATGCGTCGTCGTCCATGGATGGATGGCTAGAGTCTTCGAATCTCCAACGTTCGCCAAATTGGAGATCAGCTTGAAGTTATCCACGACCTGGCTACCAGCAGCGCCACCACCTTTGACACCGAACGACAGCACACCACCGAAACCACGAGGCAGGTACTTCTTGGCAAGCTCATGGCTCTTGTGGCTCTCCAAACCTGGATAGCTCACCCAAGCGACATTCGGGTTCTTCTCAAGCCACTGAGCCAGCTTCAGAGCATTGCTGGCGTGTCGCTCACATCGCAGGCTTAGCGTTTCGATACCGAGGAGAAGTTGCTGTGCTGCAAATGGGTTCAGTGCGGCTCCCAGATCACGCAGGATCTCGACTCGCAAGCGGATGATGAATGTGATGTTCCCAAAGTATCCCAGAACTTCAGGCCGTGGTAGCCGTCGCTTGGCTCGCTCATCTGAGGGAACCTCTTTCGTGCTTCTGGCGTGCCCCAGTCGAATTTACCAGAGTCTACTACGACACCTCCGATGGTTGTACCGTGGCCTGCGAGGTCAGCGAAATCTTACAATAGCCACTGCTCTTACCTCCAATCCACTTGGTGGCACTGTGGACAACGATGTCTGCTCCGTGCTTGATCGGCTGAGCAAAGAACCCTCCCGCACCAAATGTGTTATCAACGACGACAGGCACACCAGCCTCGTGAGCGACCTTCACAATTGCCTCAAAGTCTGGAACGTTGTATCTTGGGTTGCCAATCGTTTCGAGGTACACAGCCTTGGTCTTCTCATCAATGAGCTTCTTGAACTCTTCAGGATCGTCTCCCTTGACGAACTTGGTCGTAACGCCAAGTCGTGGTAGAAACACCTTCAGCTGGTTGTATGTGCCTCCGTACAAGTTGCTAGTCGCGACGATGTTGTCACCAGCATGTGCCAGAGCTGCAATGGTCATGAATTGAGCTGCTTGTCCAGACGAGGCTGCTAATGCTGCCACACCTCCTTCTAACGCCGCGACTCGCTTCTCGAATACATCCACGGTTGGGTTCATTATGCGGGAGTAGATGTTGCCGAACTCTTTGAGTCCGAAGAGACGTGCGCCATGGGCAGAGTCATTGAAGGTAAAGGATGTCGTTGCATAGATTGGCACAGCTCGAGACTTGGTAGCTGGGTCTGGCTCCTGGCCTGTCCTGTGTCAGGTGTGATTGATGGAAGGCATGTCTTACTTACCGGCGTGCAGCTGGAGTGTCTCGAATCGTTGTGCAGCTTCGTCTGCCATGTTAGAAGATCGTTCCGTGTGTGAAGTGATGGGTAAGAGGTGCGAACAAGAGGAAGAACCAACCTGCCGGGAGCAAAGTTTTGTACCTGTCGCTGTGGACGACCGGCTACAAAGATCGACGACTTGCGATTCGTAGTCGAGAATGGCGCCTTCATGATAGCCCCGCTGCTATCCTCAGACGAGGCAGTATTGTCATTGTAACTCGTACCCCGCCAGATGAGCACAGTCTCAGCCAAGAGCAATTTACTGCGAATGTGTATGGGATGTGAGCACGTCATCCTGGTAGTTTTGAGATACTTGCCTAATTAGTCGTAGCGTAGGGGTCCTTGGTACTCCATGTGCTTTGAGATTGCCTGTCACACATTGAAGCTTGTCTTCTGTCGCTTTACAACTATGCAATTTTATCTCAGGCATATGATCTATCAAATACGAAACAGTCTCCGTCGTCTCAGGCGATGCCAACTTTGTAGTTTGGCAGCCAGTTGAGATGACCAGTATGCAAGACTCGAGTCGACGCAGAAGTGTCAGCATCGGCATGGAAAACCATGTTGGCACCGAGCAGAGTAATGTCTGCACCTCCCGGTGCGTAGAGCTTGGTACCATCGGCTGCAACAGCTCCTGTTGCCAGGAGATCTGCTCTCGGGTTGTTCCATGGTCCTTTGATGCCGTTGGTACTGTAAGTGTAGCTGACCTTGTAGGTTGAGTCGACTGTGAATTGTTAGCAAAGTTGACGAATCACATCTTGGTACGTACAAGTGCTTCCACGAGAGTAGAACATGAAGTGTGTCTTGCCATCGTTCGACATCACAAGGGCAGGGGCTTCAATGTTATATCCATCATCGGCGCCGGCGTTGTCGAAGAGGAACAGAGGCCACTCGCTACCCTTGTCAAGAGTGTAGCCATCGACCTTGCCTTGCGAGTTCTTGCCGAGTTTAGCGAGGTAGAGAGGCGTCTTATGGCAGTTTGCCGAGTTTTGCTTGTCGCCGCATGTCCTTGGGCCATCGAGCTTGTAGGCGACATACCAGGAGCCATCGGAGTCTCTGAAGATGGTAGGATCGATCTGACCACCGGCATCTTCCCGGCATCCTCCTGGCATACCCTCTACGATGAACCATGGTGCGGAAGAGCCATCAGTGTAAGGTCCCGCGACGTTGTCTCGACTTCTGGCGAGACCTAGACAGTGTACGTCTTTGCTGTTGATGGTAGCTCTGCCAGCGTAGTACATAGCAAAGCTGTCATCGTAGTCTGTAAGGCGAGCGACATCTGGTGCCCAGACCTCGTTGGTGACCCATGGTGGCAGGCTAGGAAATGCATCTGACTGAACGTACTTCCACTCTGACGGCTTGGAGAAGTCTGGGTTATCGGCTAGTTGCACATGCTTCCCATTACCATTTGTAGCAAATGCCCAGCTCTCTCCATTGACCTGAATGATAGAAGGATCCGCGAAGTTCATGCCACTATACTGTGGTTAGTACCATATGCTCTCCAATGGGAAGGTGACGCACTTCAAGAGAGCACCCGAGACAGCTCTTCTCTGGTTGCCATGCTCAGATGCATTCACTTGAGGATCTGGTATCAAGAAAGCGATCTTCTCAGCCTGAGCGGTTGTTGACAGCAGCAACGATGTGCCAAGCAGGAGTAACGCTGATCTTGTGCTAGAAGCCATTGTGTGATTTCTTGTAGGTGAGAAGTAGTGAGCGAAGTCATCGAGGAAGATCACTTCTTATGTGTGACCGCTGGTCCGCACCGGATGTTGGTTTCATGTTGTTCTATTCCTGACGACGGGGTAGCGATCCTTCAATGCACGACCCTGACGATGGAATCCTCAAATGACACGCCACGCATTGGTCTGCAGGATCCTGCTGGGCTGATCCTTCGGACTCTGCCGTTACGGTAATCCGAATTGTTGTTGCTCGCTCAAGTTGACCATGCTTGAGCATTTTTGGTAGATGTAGCTAATTCTGCGCAAGGCCAGCTGACGATCAAACAGCATCGCCTCTCGTCTGGTGTATTGAGTTTGTCAATGCGCAGTACCAGTAAGTATAGGCTTCCTTATATGAACCCGATGTCACAACAGCGACTGCACAGATGTCACGAAGGCAATCGCGCGTCAGACGGCATCATCAGAGCTAGCGTACATGTGCGCTGAGTTCCTCAGCAAGTAAGCGATCTACCGTGATGATAATTATGTCAAATCAATGGAAGACGAGAGGGTTCCTGAAAGTGTCACCAAGGGCTCAACTGCCTGAGGCTCTTCACGAGTGCGGAATCTGCGCGCACTGGTTATAATATGAGCCTACACTTTGTGGTTGCAAGACTGGCTTCAGTCTCTCGATAATGCCATCATTATGCTACCTCCGATAATCGAAGACTACGTCGTCGCCAAGAACGCCCTTGCAGCGTCTCTATCGAGAGATGGGCGGAAAAACGATCATGCTGAACTATCATACCGCGATGTGGACGACATTTTCTATACACTCCTCAGCGTGCTGAATACGTGTACAGAGTCGCTCGTAAAGGTACGGCAGTATACGAAAGACGCAATGGGGCTTTCTGACACCAGGTAGCGAAGCAGTGACCTCGTCGTTAGGTTCATTCTACCACATCCTTCACGAGCTCTGGCGTTCGCCCAGTATTTGTGCACAGCTGCAAGGTGTTGTTCGCCCGGCGGCGGAATCGATGATCCCAGTCTACATGTGCCTAAGCCACCTCTTCCGATGGACAGGCGGCATCATGCCTTCCTGCTCACCTGCAACGTGTTAGGCATCGCCATGTTACGAATCAGAAACGATCCTCGCCACAGTTCGGTCTACCATGTCGATGATCTCTCGTTAGACTATCTGAAAGGCGCCCTGCAAAGACTGGCGCGTCTAGCAGTATGCAGTGATGGTATGCCATCGCAGCCCGCAGCAAGAATCTACGAGTCAGTCGTCCACCGCGTAGATTGCTTCGAGAGGAAGAAGATTCTGTCTGGCACAGATGCAACAGAGCTAAGAGCCAAGCTCGAAACTGCACGCCGACAACCTTTCGCCGACATGCTATCTGATCTGGCAAAAGATGAATCTCGGATGGCTTCGCATTCACAGGTGCGCCATATGGAATCGTCGCAGTGGACAGTGCCGGAGAGGCACACTCTACCAGGTGATCCCAACCCACCTTGGCATGAACTCCCAGCTGGGAATGGCCTTCACTTGCGAAGGATCGCGCGTCAACGAGGCGCCTTCAAATCTGGTGCTTTGCCCTCGGGCGGCTTCATGCTGTTGAATCGTGGACGGAAAGCAAGCGAAGCTGTGCAAAAAGACGTCAAAGACATGCTCGAGGAAGCCAAACGCTGCTTTGACACGTACACCAATGTCAACGAGGTCGAGGATATCGACGCTCTCGGCAATCTAGTGTGGAAGAAGGAGACTGGACGAAGAAGGCGTACTCATTATGGTCACTCGTATGAGAACATCGAGGCCAAGCGTGATCAGCAGGGACAACGCAACGAGCGCGCATACTAGCTTGAATGCTCCTGTCTCAGCAGGTATGATTTGCTGGAGATCCTCTGGTCACCGTCGACGCACCTTGCGAGAGAGTCTTGCGTGTTTAGACCTCAATAATCATGCGTCTCGGGTGGTTGGTAGGCCATCTCGGACGACGACACGCTTTTGTTCAATGTTTTCCGCCTTATACCCAAACGCCTCGCTAATAGAGCTTAGCTGCCCTTCGCAGAGCAATGCAACGCAATGTAAATCAGTCCCACTTTTGCTCCTATCCTCACTATACGGTGCCGTTCATGTTCATTTTGACATCTTCTTCGCCAGCAAGCACTTGAGTTTCTACTCTCTCGTCCACAGCGCCTCCAGGAGTCCAAGCCACCAGTCTACCATCTTCGTCTTCGAACTCCCATCTAAACCTGCTCATATAGTGTGGTATAGCGCTCAGCTGTGGTCCATAGCGGTTGGGGTTGTCGTACAGCTCGAACAGCGGAACAGCCAGAAGTTTCATATTTTTGGGCACACTGAGTACTCGCGAACGTGGTAGCTGTATGAGATACAATTTCTTGCACTCCTTCGGACGTGTGCAGTGCGGTGGTAGATATGGGTACATGAAGGTCTCGAAGTTTGGTCGGTACCACTGCGCGAGCGTGGAATGAATGTTCCAGTCTTGAGGATCCGTGTTGGCAGACAAAGAGCCCACCGGTGCCAGGCGTTCGTTCAGCCTTGTCTTGAAGCCTTCAATCTCTTCGACGTCATGGGCGAGGTAGTCTCCAGGGAGCTTGAAGAACGCATTGGCGATCTGCAGCATTAGGACATGTGGATGGTTGTGTTCGTGGCAGATTAGGATGCCCTCGCATGTCCTCCTCATGCCATGCTGCTCGTAGTATTCTTCCAATCTCTTGAGTCTTGCATTGACAGACGGGTCCTCCTCCGGCTGCACTTCCTTGACTCCGAATGTGTAGTTGCTCAGAGGGTAGAGTCTAACGGTGTCCTGCTGTCGCTCGTCGAAGGGTAGTATGGAAGGCGGAGGGATCGATGAAATTGCAGCAGAGAGCGGGACAGCAGACATGATGCCTCAAAAGAGTGTGACGTAGATGTCGAGATCACAAGTCGTTCAGTCCAGTGCAGGAATGGTAATCGTGTCGAGTGTGGTACTGCTTGGCTTGGTGGTATGTCTATAATCCTGCTCGTTGTATACGCTGCTGTGGTAAGAGCGTGCAAATTGTCAAGCCTGGCTGTATGATTGTCGCGTGAAGTAGAGAAAGGAATGTCGAGGCTTAGTGGAGCGTCAGATGTTGAAGTATTCGCATGAGAATGCCTGTCTGGCGTGTTGAAGCTTGGAGGTCGAAGTCACCTTGCGGCTTCGAAAAGCGATGCTCCCTCTTCATGATGCGCATGACTTACTCTCTCATTTGGTACTGCGCAGATCATCTGCCATCGCAAGAGCAGACGTGTTGTTTTCGGTGCTTAACCTCAAGCGTACCACAAGTCTGCAAAGCACTTGTACGCAGACAATATGGGCGGGAGGGCAGATGGGCACACATGCATGGCGAAGTGGACATCCTCGACAATCAGCTAGAGCTCCATGATGCCGTCATTGAGCTCACGACTCCATTGTGAAGACCACTCAGACTAATCCATTGTGATCGTCCGACTCTATTCCACACGTACGTTTGTGAAACTCATATCGTTCAGAAGCATCACATCATGTCGTCGAATCACAATGACAGCAAGTGGTGGAAAGAGGCTGTCGTCTACCAGGTAGATGTGCTTGACATGATATGCACACATCGATACTGATTGCATCCGAGATCTATCCTGCATCGTTCCTTTCGACAGGGAGTGGCAGTGAACCAGGCTGGGGAGATATCAAAGGCATCACGTCGAAGCTTGACTATCTGAAGCACTTGGGAGGTCAGTGTTCAACCACATGCTCCGCCTTGACAATTCACACTCGACAGTCGACATCGTCTGGCTTTCCCCGATCTATCGGTCTCCTCAATATGACATGGGATACGATATTGTGAGTATGCTGCGTCACAAGCTCAACTCTCTGATCATCTAGTCCGACTACGAAGATATCGATCCCAGATATGGAACACTAGAAGATGTGGACGAGCTCATAGCTGAACTGAAACGGCGAGATATGAAGCTAATGGTAGGCCTACCGAGCGCCTGCTGCGGCGTTGCCTAACAACGACAGATGGATCTTGTTGTCAACCATACCTCGCATGAGCATGCTTGGTTCAAGGACTCCAGTTCTAGCAAATCGTCCAAGAAGAGAGATTGGTATCACTGGCAGCCTGCCAAGTACGACAACGATGGCAATCGTCAGCCTCCAAACAACTGGGCGAGAATCCTCGGCGAGAAGGATAGCGCATGGACATGGGACGAACAGACGGGCGAATACTTCCTAAGCCTCTTCACGGCCGAACAACCAGATCTGAACTGGGAGAACCCTGATGTGCGAGCTGCCGTGCACGGCGTGCTTAGATTTTGGCTCGAGAGAGGCGCAAGTGGCTTTCGGATGGATGTTATCAATCACATCTCCAAGGTCCCAGGTTATCCAGACGCGCCTGTTAATGATCCCTCCAGCAAATACCAGTCAGGCTGGATGCACTATTGCAACGGCCCAAAACTTCATGAATACCTGCAGGCCATCAATACTGAAGTTCTCAGCAAGTACGACACCATCACAGTTGGAGAAATGCCGTTTGTTCGAGACGGTAAGGAGATCATACAGGCAGTGGGGGCCAACAATAAAGAGCTCAACATGATCTTCATCTTCGAGATTGTTGACATAGACAATGAGGTTGGCAGCTTCAGACTGACCTTGCGACACTGGGAGCCCAGCGAGATCAGGACGATCATGAGCAAATGGCAGAAGTTCATGATCGAGAATGATGGGTGGAACAGTCTATTCATTGAGAATCATGGTAAGTGCTCCTACCAATGCTGGCTGTACTGACTACCGCTAGACAACCCTCGATCTGTCTCTCGTTATTGCGACGATTCAGACACATATCGTGAGCTCGGATCGAAGCTGCTATGTCTCATGATGACGACTCTTTCTGGCACGCTCTATATCTACCAAGGACAGGAGCTAGGCATGCGCAATGCTCCGCTTGATTGGCAGCCATCAGAGTACAAGGACTGCGAGAGCATCAATTATTTCGACAAAGTATGTGCTTTTTGTTGGCCCTGGCTGACTACTAACTCCTGCAGATGAAAGCTCTAAACGGTGAGAAGATTAGCGATCTCGATCTTGCTCGCAATGTGCTCCAACGCAAAGCACGCGACCATTCTCGAACACCCGTTCAATGGAATGCCGGTCCCAATGCTGGATTCTGCGCTGCAGACGTGAAGCCATGGATGCGAATCATGGATGATTACAAGGAAGTCAACGCCGAGACACAAGCTAAGACGAAACGACCGAACGACTTGACGGTACTGCAATTCTGGAAGCGTGGCATCGAGAACAGAAAGAAACACAAGGACACTCTTGTGTATGGATCGTTCGAATTGCTTGACGAGGAGCATAGCACTGTATTTGCCTACCGTAGAGCCAGTGCCGAGGAGGTCTTCGTGGTCATCCTCAACTTCTACGGCAGACATACTGTTTGGGAGATACCGGAGCATTGTACAGTTGATAGCTGGGTGGCTGGTAATTATACTGCTGGCAAGCCTGAGAAGCCAGTGTCTGGCAAGATTGCACTTCGTCCGTGGGAAGGCTTGATCGGTGAGTGGAGATGCACACTGCGTTAGCTGTTTACTGATCATGATCGTTCAGGCATTGCCAGCCCATAATCTGTGGTGCGAGACTGATGAGGAAGGTGGTGCACACTCGAGTGTCGTGTGTATGTGGCATAACCGAGAATTTCAGCATCCTCAGGTCTTACAGCGCTACCTTCAAGGGCAGGCATTGTAGCCTCATGGCCGTCGTGGCTATAGTCTTATCCTGGGCCGGCGGACCTGCATCTCCTGTGGTTACCGTGTGGTAATGACCGTGCAGGGTGATAGCAGATGGCGTCTAGGGTCAGATACCGATACAACATATGCGCCGCATCGTTGAGACAGCCGCCAGGCACATTGTGTTTGACGAGTAGTTGAGCTAGACCTGAGAGAGGATGTTTCAATGGGTGGTGTGCCTTGCATGACGACGTCGCACAGGCCACACGAGCTTGGAAAGCTTGGGCCCACAAGTAAACAAACGTGTGATCCTCAAGACCACAAAGATCACACTCGACCTTCAAGACCAGTATCGAGTTGTACGACAGTCTCATAAGCGTACAAAGGTCGTCATATATCTTCACAAACGCTCATCAATTGATCAATCATCGTTCCGGCATTGCTTGCGCTCGAGATACGCTCGTTTACAACACCAATTCCGCATAGCAACCACTTCGGCACATACATTCTAACGCTTATCCAAGCTCAAACGCATGCAATACAACAACATATGGGCAGCTGCTGAGACCACTTGTCGTACTACAATCTTCGGAGATGGGCGCGCCCACGGATTTGCCCACAAGATTTCCTTGCTGGTGCAGAGCGACCTACAGCTGGGGCGGCGAAAACAAGAAAGATCTTGGCTTTATCGAGGGCGACTTGATCGAGGCGCTGAACGCAGGCGACGGGTTATGGTGGGTTGGCAGGTTGCGACGAGACCCTCGAGCAATAGGATCTTTCCCATCGAACTTCGTCAAAGTGCTGGACGAGTCCTTCCAGCCCGCGCCTAACAGTCGCAATGCTTCCCTCGCAACACTCCACCCAGGCAGATCAGTCCTACGAAGCAGAAGAGCGTGTTCCGGAAACCATTCCAGGCTTATGAGGTTACTGGACAGAGAGGTTCGTTGGATGGCGACCGCGAAGGTACACCGGACAGCGACAAGGAGAAGGCGAAAAAGGAAGAGCAAGTTCAGACCGTACTCGAGCATGAAGACTGCGCAGGCGCCGACTGGCAGTGCGAAGAAGGCCAACAATAGTCCACTGAAGCCAGTCGATAATGGATTTAGGGTACCATCGCCACCACCGAGAGGAGGACACAGATCTATGGCTGAAGCCGCGAGCCCTCAGCCTGGCGCAAAAGCCCGAGTATCTCGACAAGCATCGATTGATGATAGAGCAGCGATAGCTCAACAAGACTCGTTCGATATTAGAGCACCAACATCTGGACATGGCTCTTTCGATACCAGAGCACCTTCGTCTCGACAAGTGTCGTATGATGACAGGGCACAGATATCTCGACAAGCATCGATCGATGATAGACATTGGCAGCAAGATGGCTACCGGCATCAGAGCCAGCAAGTTTACGAACAGCCACCACACCAGCGCTACCATCATCGCGCTCCTCCCTCGACCCCATGCTCAGCACTATCACCAACGTGCTCCTTCTGCTCAACCACACAGTCGTGTGCCCTCCCCAGCGCCGGAACGCTCCCCTTCGCCTTTGCCTAGCAGCTTCCATGATGGATCTGCATATCCACAACTGATGAGCAGGACGCCCTCGCCAAATCCGATTCAACAGCATCGCACAGCTTCACCAATGCTCTACGATGATGGTGTTGACCCGGAGTCACCGCCACCACCACCGCCGCCAGCACATCGAGTGATCTACCAACAGAGCCGTGCTCCGTCGCCGCAGCCATACCAACAAGGCTCAAGGACGCCCATTCCTCCATCTCCGGGCGGGAGCCACATGACTCCGTCCCCTCTCAGAGATGCAATGAACGATGTCATGACGTCGCTACACGATATGAGCACATACACATCACCGTTGCCGGCTCCTACAGCTAGCAACGTGTGGTCACCAGATGAGTTTGAGCTTGTACGGACACAGTCTCGCAATGAGCACTACGAGCGGCATACACATCATACGGATGAGCAACGAGCAGTGTCAGCATCACGAGACAACTTGCCGAAGCTCGACGATTATGTCCAACGTATGGACAATCAGCTGCAGCGACGTCAATCTCAGCGGACAGGTGACCGGCTCCAGCGTCGCAAGTCTCAGCATATGGATGAGCAAGCTCCAATTGTGCCACTCAAGGGTAGTCAGTACGCTCACTCGCGTTCAGGGCCACGGCCGCCGACCTCTGACAGCCATTCGAGCCAAGAGTCATACACAACAGACACACGTACACAGGAGATTCTTCGTCACCGCAAGTCAGCATTTGAGTTGCGAAGCAACGATAGACTCAGCCGTACATATACTACCAAGACGAACGCCACCAACTCGACAGAATCATCTTCCACAACACAGAGCAGCAATAGTACGCAACTGACAAGCAGGAGTGTCATGTCTGGCCATTCAGCTGGAGGGTTTAGTGCTACCAGCGCAGGCAGTCTAGCTAGAAGAAAGTTTGGCCTAGGCAGTCAGAAAGGACACAGACCGATCAGTCTGTTCGATACCAAATCTACCGGTGATCTAAGAGGCAATGCTCAGAATACAGCACCGAGCGACAGTGGTTCTGGCCCGAGCTATCACGAGTCACACAGCAGCAATGTCCAATCTCAGGAACGCTCTGCTTGGAACGGGCATTCGACAGAGAGTGCTGGTATATTTGGTGGTCTCGGCACTCCTAAGCACAAGAGAAGTGGTTTCTTCCGCAAGATGATCGAAAGTGCGAAGACAACAGCCAAGACTGGTGCAGCTAATGCACGCGCAACTGTGTCGAGTGCAAGTCGGCCAAGCAGTCGTGCTGGTAGTGTCAGTCCTACAAAGAGTCTTTTGGCGGCAGCCGAGAACCCACAGGCTTCGGCAATGCCGTCGCATCGAGACCAGCTTCCAGTGCAGGTGGTGCTGCTCGAGACATGGGCCTTAGCAACGGCAATGAATGGATGCAAGTGCGTAGAGACGTCAACCGCTCCAACACACTCAGTCGTAAAGAACGAGAGGAACGAGTCGAGCGTGCTGAAATGCTTGATCTAACGCCGTTCCGCCCGATCGAGCTGCTCCATGAACAAGCAGAAGGTGATGAGAGTCTTGATGGCTTCGCTGTCACTGATCCGACAGACTTCAACACACCTAATCTTGCTCTTGTGGACAAAAGCACACGATTCATTAGTTCGATTCCGCCAGCAGTGAACGCGGCTGCCCTTGCTCAGAACTATCTCTGCAGACCACACCGTACAGACGTGCAGAAGCTCCGAGCGATCTTCACCTGGGTTGCGGAGCGCATCACGTGGGAAGAAGACTACGATGATCAGCCTGATCCTAGAAGGGTCATACAGTCCAAGCGTGGCTGCAGCAAAGAGATTGCTGCTCTTGTAAGAGATATGTGTTCTGCTGTTGGACTGCATGCTGAGCTTGTACGCGGCTTCCTCAAGGCGCCCGGCGAAACACCAGATCCAGATGGCATTGCTCGAGGCAACCACTGGTGGAATGCTTTGATTGTCGACGGCGAGTGGCGAATCATGGATGCGGCTTTGGCTTCACCTTCACACCCAAGACGAGGCGACTTCAGTGGAGCCAGTGTACAAGTGGCTGAGAGCTGGTATTTCTTAGCCAGGCCGATGGAGGTCTGCTACACGCATATACCACTTCTGCCAGAGCAGCAGCATATCGTGCCGGCGGTCCAGCATGAAGTTCTTACTGGACTGCCATGTGCTTGCCCAACATACTTTCGCCATTCCCTTGAGCTGGCAGACTTCGATACCAGCATACTGCATCTTGACGGTCTAGAGATGGCTCACTTGCATGTCTTCGTGCCAGAGGATGTTGAGTGCATTGCAGAGACAGAGGCACGGACGTTCGCTCGAGACAATGACGGCGATCTGTTTGAATCTGGCGATATCATCACTACGCGAGCACTATCGCAGCCAGAATGGATCGCAGGTCGTAAGCGCTTCACTATCAAGGCTCTACTACCACCCGAGGCGAGCGACAGCACTTTGAAAGTCTACGCTGGCAAACGTGGACTCATGCACTCCGTCAAGGACAACCCGCACAGCCTGGCCTTTGCCCTGCCGTTGACGCACAGTGGTCAGAACCCACCATACGAGTTCTTCACTCGTCATCCTACACCACATGCGCAACGACACGATTTGTACATCATGCAGCCACAATGTGCGAAGCTGGTCATGAACAATACATTTGTATTTGCAGTGCGTCAGCACCCATCGGCCCTGTCTCGCTTTACGCCAGACACATGGGGCTCATCTGCCTCTGGCAACGGGCGACCCGGAACTCCATCAGATCCGTACGCAAGACCTGGTAGCGCTATGAGCATGAGGTCAACCACATCGATGATGCAATCTGTATCTGGAAGCCAGGTCTCGGATTCGTCATCGAGTTCCGGCATGACCAACGCACAGTTGAAGCCTGCCAAGCTCGCGATCCAGACACCTAGTCAGAAGATCATTCGTTTGACACGAAAGATGGACGGCCGAGGAGGTGACACTGGTGATGGCGCAAACGGTCTCACTACCGTATGGGAGACTGTAGTCAAGATTAGCGAGCGCGGTACCTGGCGAGGTCTTGTGCTTGCTGACAGGAGTGCTCGTTGGTGCGTGTTCGCTGAGTGGGAGTGTGTATGAGACGGCTAGAAGTCCCTCTTTGCATCAGAGAGCGTCCATCGCTGCTCTTGTACTCAAGGTCTCGTTCTTGTTGCCCAAACGGCTCACTTGCAAGAACGTGTCTGTACCATAACCCTCTAATGAATGTACTTCTAAGCTTCCCGCCCAGTATTCGGCACAGATCCTGCTGATAGGCAATCCCATGCCGAACTTTGCGTCCGGTGATCGAGACGAGAGTAGTTCGAGATCACTTCCAGATTTACGAGTGGAGCTTGTAGCATGTGGTTGTGCTTCTCCGTGTGTCGCAGCGGCCACTTCAGGAGTCTGCGCAAGGTTACGCAGCCGTCGAGTTGGTTTCGTACACTTTGCAAATGACCAAAGGTTAGGCAGTGCTTCTACTGGTACGCCGCCACCTCGGTCTGAGACTCGGATGATGACATGCTGAGCAGCCTCGCAGATCAGAACCTCAATCGGTGGGGGCTGACTGCTAGAACCATGCTCGAGAGCTACCGCTTCGATACTGTTTCGCAACAACTCGCTGATGATGTACTCGAGGTGTGCTGGGATGTACGGAAATGTGGTCTCCAAATGGCCCGATAGTTTGACCTCCGGTATGGATTTGTCTGGCCGATAGTAGGTTGCGAAGCGCCGTCGTGCTGCCGCCGCACACTCATTGATGATCTCAGCAGCATTGCATTTGAGAAAAATCTCGCCGATGAAGTCGTCTGCAGGATCAATATGTTGTGTCTTTACGGCATTTGGGAAGTGCCACGGCTCATGAAATGTCTCGGTCAGAGCTAGGTGCTGTTCCGCGATCACATTGCGAGAGATACGGCTTCTCAGCATGGTCGTCATTAGCTGGTCGCACACTGCGATTGGCACGCTGTCCTGGATCTCAATGATCGCCTTCGCCAGGTTGTAGATGACGGATAGATGCTCACTGAGCGAAGTCTTGACCAGTTTGCAGAACGCATCGTTTTCCTGCAGTGTCCGAATCTCTGAGACTTTACGCAGTCTGTCAAAGGCGGCATAGTAGACCTCATAGACGTGTTTGATGTGCTGGTTCGTCAAGGCAGAGTAGGGCAGCGTCTGCATGTTCCGGAGACGATGTGCGATTCGTGTTGGCAACTCAAGGCGGACGTAGTTGGCGCTGCTCAGCAATCGAGCCTCACTCAAGGTCCTACCAAAGACTGTCAGTTGTCGAAGTGATACAGGTCGTGCTTCTCGGTCGACCCATTCGTCGAGAGCAGATGATGGTCGCCACGGAGGAGGAGCAGCTGAGGCATGGCTGCCACGAAGCTGGACGAATGGCCGACAAGAATTGCGAGCTCGTGGTCGTGCTCCACGAGCGATCCACATGGCCAGAGAATGTAGAGCTGCTTCAGACTCAGCAGCACGTGATATGTGTTCAGTCTACCATGTTGACGAGCTCGCTAACAATGGTTGTTTGCGAATGTGGGCAGTGAAATAGTGCTCAGAATATTATCAGACATCGGCATACCGATGTGGTCAGTGCCTGAAGGAGATTTGTCTGCGCCTCGTGTGGGGCAAAAGCAGGCGCGTGTCAAGGCTGTAATGGCTTTCTTCACTTTGGAGGCCGTCTTCAGACACTGCAGGATAAGGCACACCACTGTCAGCAATTACCAACCGCCTGGAAGCGTCCATCCAGTATTGAAGCCGGGACACACTCAGCAAGAATGAAGCATCGCCCGGTCACTGCCACCGATTGATTGCTCTGTTTGCACGAGATCGATCATTTCATGACGTTTTCGCGAACTGTGGCTCATCCACCATTCATCTGCCACTTTCCGAGTCTGTGGAAGCAAGCAAAGAATATCTCCAAACACTCCGCAACTACTTTGCTGCTGCTTCAAAACATAGCCTCTCACACATCATTTTGATGCGCAGGCGGAGCCACGACCCTGCACACACCCACAAGCAGTCTCTTCACACCTGTTTGTAAGAGCTGCAGCCTACAACACACGACGACGTCCCCGGCCGCGAGCTGACCGTTGTCTAGCAAAGATGGATCAGGTAAGCACATTTCTTGAATGCAAAGTCAGGCAAGGCTGATCAATATGGATGTAGCTTGGAAGCGACATGCTTCTCGATTCAGACTACGATGAGAAGCGCCTGACACCGCAAGATCCGGACGACAATGTTGCCATCATATCGCCCGATGATGGTGATAGCATGGCGGAAGACACAGAGCCTCTCACAGACCCGCCACTACCTTCCGCCGAAGATCACGAAGCTATGAAAGCTCGATTCATGCCAGAACTTCCGGACCAAGAGATAGAAGCTGAAGCCGTTTTACATGGGACATCACAAATTGGCGGACACAGCCTAAAAGACACACGGTCCGGTGTTCCAGTGTGCAGGACACCCTGGCGTGTACTGTTCTTCCCTGCTGGCAATGCTGCAGCAGAGAGTGTTTCTTTCTACCTGGAACAGGGCTTTGGTGACGAGAAACCAGCAGACGACTGGTATGCTTGCGCGCAGTTCATGCTCGTGCTTCACAACTCCTCTGATCCGTCTATCTACATACACCATGAAGCGAATCACAGGTTCACGGCTGATGAGGGCGACTGGGGTTTCACCAGATTCGCCGACAAGAATCGCATATTTGCAACCAAGTTCGACGGTCACGACCGACCACTGATTGAGAATGACACTGCCAAGATGACAGCATACGTGCGGGTACTCAAGGACCCAACTGGTGTACTTTGGCACAACTTTGTCAACTATGACAGCAAGAAGGAGACTGGCATGGTTGGTCTGCGCAACCAGGGTGCAACATGTTACCTCAATTCTCTACTGCAATCCCTATATCTGACAGGTGCCTTCCGCAAGGCTGTTTACCAGATACCCACCGAGAGCGAACAGGATCGCGCAAACTCGAATTCAGCATATGCATTGCAAAGACTGTTCTATCGTTTGCAGGCAGATCAGGCTGCCGTTTCTACCCAGGAGCTGACACACTCATTTGGGTGGGAGAGTCGACAGATTTTCGAACAGCAGGATGTGCAAGAGTTGTCCCGAATACTGATGGAGAAGCTGGAGACGCGCATGAAGGGTACGGATGCCGAAAATGCCCTACCGAACATGTTTGTGGGCAAGATGAAGACCTACCTTCGATGCATTAACGTTGAGTACGAGTCTAGCAGGACGGAGGACTTCTGGGACCTGCAGCTGAACGTGTCTGGCTGCAAGAGTCTAGACGACAGCTTTCGCGACTACATCCAGGTCGAGACTCTCGAGGGTGACAACAAGTATGCTGCAGAGGGCTTTGGTTTGCAAGACGCAAAGAAGGGCGTCATCTTCGAAGCCTTTCCAAACGTGCTACACCTACAACTGAAACGATTTGAATACGACTTCCAACGAGATGCTATGATGAAGGTCAACGATCGATACGAATTTCCTGAAGTCTGGGATGCCGCACCATATCTGGACGAGACGGCTGACAAGTCGGAGTCTTACGTCTACCATCTGCATGGTGTTCTGGTTCACTCTGGCGATCTGAATGCTGGCCACTACTATGCTTTCTTGAAACCTAACAAGACAGGCGACTTCTTCCGCTTTGATGATGACCGCGTTACTCGTGCTACCAAGCGAGAGGCTATCGACGACAACTTCGGTGGTGACTACACTGCTGCTGGCATCACGGCAGGTCGTGGCCAGAACCCGTATACGAGACAGTGGTCGACGAAGCGAAGCAACAATGCGTACATGTTGGTGTACATCCGTGAGAGCAAGCTCGATCAGATTCTGCCTGCAGATGATCAGATGCAGCCTCCAGCACATCTACCGACCAAGATACAGGAAGAGCGACTGCTTGCAGAGAAGCGACGAAAGGAGCGCGAAGAGGCTCATCTATACATGAACGTCTATGTTGCATCAGAGACAAATTTTCAAGCGTACACGAGTACAGATCTCATACCATGGCAGAACGATCCCGAGACCGATCCAGCCGCCCCAAAGATATATCGATTACTGAGGAGTATGGTCGTTGCGGACTTCACTGCATATATTGCAGAGGCATGGGGTAAGGAGAAAGATCTCATCAGGCCATGGATCATGGTCAACCGACAGAACACGACAGTACGACCTGACCACCCCCTTACATGGCCGGACATGACATTGCAAGAAGCGGCCGACAAATTCTCCACTCGCAATAGTGGTTTCAGGATCTTCATGGAAGAGACGAAGCGAGACGACGATGGCAAGCCTATCTGGCCATACGATGACGCCAATTCTGTTCCATCGAGCCCAGCTGTCAATGGCAACGTCAACGGCCTGACACAGCAACCAAAGCCGATCATGATCTTCTTGAAGTACTTCGACGTTGAGCGCCAACTGCTGAAGGGAGTTGGTCATGTGTACATGCTGCCCTCTGACAAAGTGCAGGACCTGGCGCCACAGATTCTCAACATCATGGGCTGGGAAGCTGGAGTGCCGCTGGAGTTGTACGAAGAGATCAAGCAGACCTACGTGGAGCAGATGAAGCCTAAGAGCACTCTGACTGTCTCCGAGATTCAAGACGGTGACATCGTCTGCTTTCAGCGACATCTTACAGAGAACGAGAGCACAGCCATCAAGCAGACAACGCCAGCCGCTCAGCTCAACGCCAAAGATTACTACGACTTCCTTGTCAACAGAATCTTCGTGCTTTTCACACCCAAGGTGTCGCCACCAGCCAATCTGACAGTCCGCCAGGAAGGAGACGAGAAGTTCACAGTCGCCTTGAGCAAGAAAGACTCTTATGAAGTGCTTGCAACTAAGGTCGCCGAGCACTTGTCGACTGTTTCGGACGCATCGATTGATGCAAGCCATCTTCGCTTCACGACTGTCAATATCCAGTCTGGTAAGCCGAGAGCGGTTGTGCGACCACAAGCTGCAACGACCGTCGCTACGATACTGCTTGGCAATGGTGGCTACGGATATGGTTATGCTCCAGCCCAGGCACCAGATTCGTTGTATTTTGAAGTCTTGGAGATGAGTCTGAAGGATCTGGAGCAACGTAAGACAGTCCGCATCACGTGGCTCACAGAAGGTGTCACGAAGGAAGAGCAAGTCGACATCCTTGTGCCGAAGCAGGGCACCTTCAAGGACGTCTTGCAAGGCCTTGGCAAGAAGCTGTCGCTTCCTGACGAAGCACTGGAGCAGGTGCGCTTCTATGAGGTCCACAGCGGCAAGATCTATAAGATACTGCAGCTTGGGCAGTCAGTGCTGGCGCTGAACGAGTTCATGACCATCTATGCCGAGCGAGTGCCGGAAGAGGAGAGAGCTGTCAGCAAGGACATCATTGAGATCGACTCTGCGGACGAGCCAACTAAGGAACGGCTGTCGTGCGCTTTCCACTTTGAGAAGGAGCCTAGCAAGCACCACAGCGTGCCGTTCTTGTTTCTTGTCAAGGAGGGCGAAGTCTTCAGAGACACCAAGGAGCGGCTGTCGAAGCGAACTGGTCTCAAGGGCAAGTTCTGGGAAAAGATCCGCTTTGCTGTCGTCAAAGGCGGTCAAAGCTACTCGAGACCTGTATGGATCGAGGATGGTAAGTGATTCTCTGCGATACTCGTGGCGAGGCTAACAAAATGCAGATGATATACTATCAGAAAAGCTCGGCGCAGATGATCATCTTGGTCTTGAGCATCCTAACCGCAACAAGAGCAACTGGGTCAAGTACGAGAGCCTGAACATTCGATGATGCTGGCATGGGTACGATTTACACGGTGTATGAGATAAGATGCTTAGGTTCGAAGTATGCCTGATCTGACTGGCATATGAATGTGAGATCTGCAACCCGATCCCGATCGTGTCAGATCACGAAGCTTTACGGTAGAACGACATGCGATATGACGGTAGATGTTATCATCGCATCTGAGGGACAAACTCATGCATTCATGCGAAGCTGTATTCGTGTCATAAAGCAGTGAGCAGACGTCACGCATCTTAGGGCATTGTATTACAGAGCTCCAGATGATCACTCCAGACCATCGAGCAGACCTTTCTCCTTGGCGTGGATCTCTTCAGCAGCTTTCCTCCACACACGCAGTCGGGCATCTTCATCGTGGTTGTGTGGCATATTTGGCTGCTCCCATATCCTGTTAAACCAGCGACCACCGCCCTTTCCACCAAATTCACCAACACCTTGCGTTGCAGGATCTGGACCAGCTTCAAGACTCGTGGCGACATGCCGAATGCAATAGCTGCCTTGCTCGGTGTTGATGGCGAGAAGGCTGGCCAGCCACTGCAAGAATGCTCGGGCCAGCATCGCAACGACTGCGAATGGTCCCTTGCCCACGTCGAACGTCCATATGCCGGAGTTCACGTAGCCGGGATGCACGCCATTGATTGTGATGTGCTTGTAGCCTGGCTTGCTTGAGCGGAGTAGTCGCTGGTTCATCTCTGTGAGCCAGACCTGGAAGTATAGCTTATTGTTGGCGTAGAAATCGACACCTTTGCAGCCTGTGCCGTCCCAGTTGAGTAGGTTGTACTTGCCCAGGAAGGTGAAGCAGGAGGTCGTGCAGACCACACGAGGCTCTTTCGCCTTGGCTAGAGATGGGAGGAGTCGTAGCGTTAAGAGCACGTGGGAGATGAAGTTGACCTGATGCACAAACTCGAGACCGTCCTCTGTCATCAAGACCTTGCCAAGACCGCCAGGGTTGCCTCCAGTGCCGGCGTTGTTGCAGAGAACGTCAAGTGGACGCCCAGTCTCGAGCCATCGCGAGGCGAACGCGTCGACGGAGGCCAGCTTCGACATGTCGATCTTCCACCACTCGATCGTGGACTTCTCGTAACCGCGAGCCTGTGCTTCTTGCCTGAGCAGCTTTACGACCACTTCAGGATGTGTCTCGTGTGGAGGAGGATCTCGGCAGGCGATGATGAGGTTGGCGCCGCATTGCGCGAAAAACTTGGCTGCTTGAGAGCCTATACCGTTGTTACCGCCTGAGATGATGATCCATTTGCCGGAGAGGTTCTTGATAGGCACGTCCTTCTCACTCAGAGTGGTGGAGTTCTCGTTCAGATACGCGTAGTACTTCGTCCAGGTCCAATGAGGCTCCTTGAAGGACAGCGGTGCATCGTAGGGGATGCTACTTAAGTCCTTGACCATTTTGTAAGCTGTGGGATGTGGCTACAGTCCGTTGCGAGACTGTGCTTGGCTGCAAGGAACTCTATATATCAGGCATCCAGTATGGGAGCGCAACGAGAGCTCCTTCTCCAGCCGAGGCATCGCAAGTGCGGAAGCAGTGTGTTGATTTCCGCGTCAACAGCTGGCTTGTCATTCTTCTCGACAACAAAGCACGATGCTCGATGGATCTTCTCGTGTCTCGGTGATGAGCTAAGGACGGCCGTATGGAGTCCTCTGTACTCTGCGTACGTACTCGGCCTTGGGAACGCGATGATCGTCGCAGCACAAATGAAGGAGCTAGTCAAGATCTAACTTTCGCAGGAACAACGAGCTCTGCAGACGTGTCCGGTATGAGACACGTACGGTGTGTCCGCAAATGTCGCAGAACGCGTCCCGGATAGCTCGACAACATGCTCAGAAGGCTGACGAGACCGTCCGACTGACGTTGCGTGTAAGGATGGCTGTCCTGCATCCCAGGCCACAGACACCAAGGATCGCCGTGAATGGCGGCGCGCCTCAGCAAGTCAACCTGTGGCCGCTCGATACACCACAAGGTTACAGCACTGGCGCTGGACCTGCACGCTGGTGGCTTTTCTCGCCCATTGATCCTACTTCCACAAATGATTGGACACTACGCAACGAAATGTGAGTCCTGCGCCTCCGCCTCTTGTAAACGCTCCTGGTCACAAGGTAGGAGGAGTACTTGTCTGCGACGATAAATTCACTTACGATGTCGTTCTGCATTGTCTTCGATTATTGTACATACATCTTCTTGTCTTCGCTTGAGACTTTCCACCTGGACAGTCGCTTAGATGCGCTCTTTTGCCCTCGCGTTCTTGTTCTCATCCTCATCAGCATTCTTCGGCCAAGCATACAGCTTCACAGATAGCCCGGCACTACACTTTCGCAATGGTGTCATCAGGCCAGCCTCGCCGAGCCTTCACTCGAGACAGCCATCGACACAGACGCTGCAGATACCCATTGACCATTCGAACAATGGTAGCAATACGTTTTCAAACAGATTTTGGGTCAACTCTACCTACTACAAATCCGGAGCACCAGTCTTCTTCATGGATGTCGGCGAGGCGACTGCTAGCGATGACCTCATCCAATCGTGTCTGATGGAGGCATATGATCCATCTGCTGTTATGCAGCTTGCTCGCAAGTACAATGGTCTTGCAATCATGATGGAGCATCGCTTCTACGGAGAGTCTCTGCCTTTTCCGATTGACAAGATTACTGGTCTTGCACCTGCTGGCTACGATGCGTATCGATACCTCACCATTGAGCAAGCTCTCGAGGATGTGGTCTATCTCGCACAGCACTTCCAGCCCGAAGGTCTCAATTCGTCCTGGACGAAGCTGCACCCATCACAGACGCCATGGGTCTTCCTAGGTGGCTCATATCCCGGCAACCGCGCAGCCTGGCTACGCATCCGCAATCCGGACATCATTTACGCAAGCTGGGCGTCGAGTGCCCCAGTAGAGACCGTTGTAGACATGTCGACATACTACACTCAGGTCTACTCAGACATGACTGCCAATTGTTCCGCAGACATGGCGGCTGCTTCGAGCTATCTGACTGACGTCCTCACTAATGGCTCGGCAAAAGACAGAGCTATCGTCACAGTCATGTCTAACCTTGCACAGGCGCCGAGCAACATATCGCAGTATCTTGGCATGGACGACGTCACGATACAGACTGCGTTTGAAGGCGCCAACACCACAGACTTCGGAGTAGCATACAATCTCGCGAACTTCATCGGAGATGGTTTGCAGAGCTTCGGCTTCACGGAGGCGCTGCTGCCATTCTGCACACTTGTGGAAGAATTCGATGCGGCTGAGGTCAGCAACAGCTCTATCTCTAGCATCATCGACACGACCTTCAACAATCCTTTCGATTTAAGACCTACACCTCAGGGCATTGCCGCGAACCACGGTCGGCAAGCAGCATTCCTCGCACTCATGTTTGGCATCTATGCTCAATCAGCGGCGATAGGGAATGAACCCTCCTACCCAGATTCACATGCGATGGCCGACGCCAATTCCTGGACATGGCAGACCTGTCTTGACTTTGGCTACTTCCAGGTTGCCAACACTTCATCTCCGAACAACCTACTGTCGAGCTTCATCAATGTCACCAGCTGGCACGACGAGCTATGTGTTTCGAACTTTCCTTACCCCCAGCTACCATCAAGTCCTAATGCGCAGACCATCGTTGACAAGTATGGAGGCTGGAATATGAACCCGAGCCACGTCATGTTCACGGATGGCCTGAAAGATCCCTGGCACACGCTGAGTGTGCAGTCCAACTCGACGGAGATCGGGGCGCCCAATCGTACGACGACTCAGACAGTACCGGACTGTGGCAAGGCTGCCAATGGTAACGATGTCTTTGGTCTGACATACCCAGACGCCTACCATGCCAGTGACCTAAGTGGCGGGACTGCTGAGTTCGAGCAAGGACTCGCACTGTTCGAGAAGGCACTCGATAAGTGGCTGCCGTGCTTTCAGAAGCATAGCGTCACAAGTAACACTACGTCGAGTACGACGCCTACCAGTACTGGTAGTGCACCAGGTGTGGCTTCGACTTCAGCGGTGAGTGGTGCTGCTGCTATGTCGAGGCATTCCCAGCTGGTCGGCATGGCGATGCTAATGGCCGTGATGGTCATAATGTAGAACGCTGTGATGGCTATAATGTAGATGACTGTATACTACGGCAAAGAGCTGATTGCGTGCAGTGTGCCATGGTCACTGTTGATTTCTTGGTAGATTCGTCCCGTCTACTGAGACGAGCTAAGTCTGTAAAGCGACATGCCGGCCACGATTGATGTTCGCCAAGCTACCAGTGACGTATTAAGTATAGTACGATTTGCTCCTGGTCTGTGCTCAACCTCGTCCTCTACGACGAAATCCTCTTCCGACGAGATTTCGTTTGCACGACCTGGTCACGTCGATCTATCGACCCTACTTACATTGCGCAGAGCTTGCTGACAGGCAGGTAGATTCACTCTCGATGCGACCTTGACGAAAAAGGGCCCATATCGGACATGCGTCTACTGCCCAGCGCCTCCTCATCACCAATAGCTGTAGACATGGAGACATACAGGTAGAGTATACTTTCGTACATTCCTTGTCCTGCATGCGCGAATGGCACATCCTTGACTCGACAGATGGGGAGAGCAACGAGCTGTGCGGTCAGCCACTGAACATATCTCACTTGCTGTACGGCAGATTAGACCGACATCTCCCCTGCTGTACGGTAAATTAGGTTGACCTACGTTTCTCACTGTACAGCAATTTAGACTGATCTATGCTAGACATATAATGCAGGCGAAACTGCCTTCCTGAACAGCACAATGGCGCCCGTTGATCTTCAGTCCCGAGAGCACAGAGATTTAATCGACATCATCGACAACCTACGCCTTCATGGTGTCAATAAGTATGTCGACTTGCCTGAGATCATCGTCTGTGGTGATCAGTCCTCCGGCAAGAGTTCCGTTCTCGAGGCGGTGTCTCGTATAAGCTTCCCAGCCAAGGATAACCTCTGTACACGCTTCCCTACAGAGCTCATCCTTCGTCGAGACGCTGTCACCTCTCTGAAGCTCGGGATAATTCCTGCCACCGATCGGTCACACGAAGAGCGTGATCGACTCTCGTCACTGCAACTCGATGTCAACAATGAAACACTCGATATGGCTGCTGCTGTCGAGGCAGCCAAGCACGCAATGGGAATCTCGGAAGCGAAAGTCTTCAGCAAGGATGTTCTTCGTGTCGAGCTCAGCGGGCCAACTCAGCCGAATCTTACCATTGTCGATATCCCAGGCATCTTTCGCGCTGGTAGTGTGGAGCAGTCTATAGAGGACGCAAACACCGTCAAAGAGATGGTACGTGAGTATATGAGCAGACCGCGAAGCATCATACTGGCCGTGGTATCCGCCAAAAGCGACTTCTCCTTGCAAGACATCACTGAGCTGGCGAAAGAGCTTGATCCAGACGGATCGAGGACACTTGGCATCATTACGAAGCCTGACACACTTGACGCTGGTTCAGATAGCGAACGGTTCTTCGTCGAATTGGCCCAGAACAAGAATGTCGTACTACGGCTTGGATGGCATGTACTGGTCAACCGAAGCTTCAAGACGAGGGACAACACATCCGATCAGAGAGACAGAAATGAAGCTCGGTTCCTCAGCTCCGGAGCATGGTCGCAGCTTGCAGATCGGCTCAAAGGTGTGACATCGTTACTCTCTCGGCTGAGCATCGTCTCAAGAGACCAGATTCTGCAGCATCTACCAGAACTTCTGTCCGACGTCGAAGAGGGTGTCACTGAGTGCTATGCGATTCGAAAGCGGCTTGGCTCATCACGTGAGACTCCCGAGGAACATCGCCGCTATTTGCTGCAAATCAGCCAAGACTTCTCGGCATTGATGAGATCTGCTGCCGATGGCATATACACTACTGAGTTCTTTGGCAACGCAATGACTGATATAGGCTACAAGAAGCGACTTCGAGCAGTGGTGCAGAACAGCCTCTCTTCCTTTGCAGAAGAGATGAGGTTGCGTGGGCAACAACGTATTGTTGACAGCGATGAGGTAGACGTCAGCCAACGCGGGCATGTCTCTCGGAAAACATACGTCAACGAGGTCAAGATACTCATGACTAGAAGCAGAGGTCGTGAGCTGCCAGGCACCTTCAGTCCAATGCTTGTGGGCGAACTGTTTGCTGCACAATGCAAGCCATGGGAGGGCATTGCCAGGGGTGTCAGTCAAGACATTCTTGCAGCGGTGCACTGTACGATCAAGCTGATCCTGGAGTATGTGGCAGTCGACGATACTGCTAGAGAGATCCTCGCAGTTGTCCACAAAGGAGTTGCGCGGTGTAAAGAGATGCTGGATGCGAAGATCACTGAATTGCTCCACCCACATCTTCACGGTCACCCCATCACTTACAATCACTATCTGACGGACAATGTGCAGAAGGCACAGTCCTCTCGGCAGCGAAAGCAGTTTGAGCGCAGCTTCATGAAAGTCTTGGACCTGACTGATCTCAAAGCCGAACATCACTGCCATATGACAACTCCTTCAAAGATCCTCGACCAGTTGCAGCAAAAGACAGAGGTCAATATGGAGCGATATGCAAGCGAGCTCGCTGTGGACTACATGGAGGCATACTACAAGGTGAGTGTACAATACCAACTTGTGGCTGCACTAGCAGACTAATCAGGCAGGTCGCCATGAAGAAGTTCGTTGATGATGTCAGCACACTCGCCATCGAAGAGTGCTTGATGAGAGAATTGTCTCGTTTATTTGATCCTCAGATCGTGTTCATGCTGAAGGAGGAAGAGCTACTGCAACTGACATCAGAATCAAGAGATACTCGAGATGAGAGAGTACGATGCTCGGAAAAGCTTACTGCTCTCGAGTCTGCACGGACGGAGCTTCGGCGTCTTGATCGCTACCGACCGGAAATGAGCAGAAATGGTATGTCAACATCGAACCTCACGCTGAAAGCACTATCTGACTATCGATAGGCGTGCGCTCTGAGCAATCTGAGGAAGACGATGTGGTAGCGACTGGCATCGACAACGACAATGCGAATTTGCTCGCGGAGACCTCTACGAGCAATGCTCATGCTAAAGAGCCCAGGCCGGAGATAGCAGCAATGGCTGATGCAGGACCTCCGACCGGCGAGGACCATGATATCTTCGGTTTCGTTACAGATACCAAGCCCCCAAAGCGAAAGAAGAAAGCGACGCCTACTTTTGCCGTCCGTGATGATGAAATTTAGGAGCAACAGTGCACTTTCGAGGATCACGTGTGGTCAAGACACAGTGGTGGTCTTCAGTGCAAGAGGCTTGATCTTGGACTAGCTACAAGTACAACCCGGTGCTGTGTCGACCTGTGTGGGAAGAAATTACGTCGTCCATCCAATGATTTGCAGACCGGAGCTATCCTTATCAATACGACTGAGATAGGCACGAGCTTAGTGTTGCACAAAGGGATACGGATGGAACACTCGGCAGGTCCTGTCTGGCTATATGAGCACCCTTCTCCTGCCGCACACTATCGCTGGCTCTTGCAACATCTTCTTTGGCAGGATATTCACACTCTCCTCGTGATGGCTTCACGTCGGCGAGCTAAGTCACAGGACCCAGAACGTGCTGCGGTACGAATGTTCACATTACGGCTTGCGCATCGTCGCTGATACGTGTCTAGCGAGCTAAGAAGCTGGACGTGCTGCTGGAGAAGATTCGCAATGAGTTTCAAAAGGACGCACAATTGCTCCCTTACTCAAAGTTTTCGAGGATCAAACTCAAGGACGAGAACAGCACAGCCCGCCTCAAGAAGTTTGACTCGTATGCTCCAGACAAGGATACAGTTCAACAGCTGTCCCAGAAGAAAGATGAGCTGATGGCTAATCCTGCAAAGTTCCTGCCGCATGGAACTGACAGGGCAAATGGTCCGATGAGCTTCGCTCTCAGCATCTGGCAGGATACACGAAGCGACGTAACCTAGTCGCGTATCCGGTCGACGACACTGTGCCTCACACTGGCACAGTATACAAAGGCTTTCGGGAGAGAAGGCCATGCTGCTGTTAGCCTACTCAGAGAGCAAGCTGCGAGTGAGAAGCTCGCTGCGAAAGACATTGAGCGACTTGTGCAGTGCTACCGGGATGCACACCACAAGTTTGGTCATCTAGAGTCTCGCTTCGGAGAGGGTGTATGTTTGGTGCTAGGCACTTCCCTGAAGATCTCCTAGTGAGTTCCACATTCCTCGGCGACTCTCACTGACACCGACTAGTTGGAATAAGCTATTGGGCAAGGATTCGTCGTCAGCTCGTAGCATCCTCGAGCACCTCGACACTACCGGACTCAGGGAGCTTGGTGAGGAGTATGCCACCCTCAGACGTACATTGGTCAACTGGCAGGTCGCGTTTATGCTGGAGAGATGCAAAGCTTGCACGGCCGCTGGTTATGCTCAAGCAGAGTTGACTGATGAGAGTGCTGGAGACATTGACACTAGTGTCCACAGTCCTCACACTATCGACTTGAACGAGTTCCTGGTCTCAGGAGTATTCGAGTAAGAGGCCTCTTTTGGATCGCCATTTTCGTTATGTACGGTATGCACTGGAGCTTAGAACCGATACTCGTCTTGTGTCTCCATCTTGCTATCTTCGTGCAAGCAAGGCGAAGTGGACGCTTGTTCCCAGCTCTCGCAAGCCATATATTGAGCAAAGATGTCTCTGACCGTTACCACACTGCAGGTTACACCAGTAGATGTAAGGTCAGCTCGTTGTTGTTCCGAGAGACGTTGTGTGCCACCTTAGAGATAAGTAGCACGACTGCCGTTCTGCGCAGACTAAAAAGCCGTACGGCACGTCTTCAGAGGTCGCTTCTGATTGGTCGCTCGTCACCATCGGCCGGAACGTCATGCCAACAACATCTAGAATAGCTTCATCGCCTTGCTTCACTATCTTTACAGTTGTGCCGATCCATCGACTAGCTACATCACTCGTATACGGAGCTCTGAGATCGATATGAGCTGGCAGTCGCACTGTAGCACACAGCAAGGGATCGACGAGCACAGCACTCGGACACCCTCGCTCAAGATGACGATGACCGCGACGAATGCTGTGCCTCTGATGGAGACCTCGTCTATAAGAGATGGAATCATGCTCGGGGAAAGAGACAACACTCATGGACTCAACAATGTCGAGCAACAGCGCAGAGCAGATATCTGTTTCAGAAGACTATGCTATGGAAGAAGGCGACTTAGCCATTGAGACTAGCCTCGAGCATTCCACAACCTCGAGCTTGGATTACTCTTTTCAGCACTATCGCTGGCTTGGGCTCAGGCATCTGAAGCGCGAGATCGCAGAGATGATTATGCCTGCCTTACGAGAGGACGGGACTCAGGATCCCGCAGTAGGTCCCGTGGCGTTCGGGCTTCAATCACCCAGCTGAACAATTGCAGAGCCTTGCGTATCAACGTCTTGCGAACTTCTCGTATTGTCGAGCATATCGAGCAGTCCGTTCTGCCTTAACACAATACCTTCCTGACACTCTCATGCCAGCACATCCGGGCAACAGCAAGCATATACTCCTCACCGCAATCGGTATGATCGAGATGGCCCAAGATCCCGATGCTAAGCGCACGCTGTCCGATATCCTACAGGATCATGCCAGTACAGAGTTGACTCCTGACTCCATGATCTCGTCAGTCGGCACGGGTGAAAAGACTCGTTACCGAACTAATTCTCGTCTAACGGCATCATCATCATCGTCATCGTCAAGGACAGCTGCACCTGAATCTACGAGAGTGACTGCTGCAGATGCGAGAACCACTTCACCTGCTATCGAGGAGAAGTTGCCTCTTTACAGGGCGAAACTGCAGCAGCTCGAGACCCAAGGTGGCGGGAGAGTCAGCTTTGAAGAAGCGGTCAACGTCAGTCTGAACCCACATCAGTGGCAGACATCCATGCGGTACAACGACAAGAGATGGACAGCCACGGCTTCTTCTATCAAACGGGCACAGCATATGATATGCAAGGACATTTGTAATGCCATGCAGATCTGGTTTTGAACGCAGACTTTCCGAAAGGCTCATCTACACATTGTAGTGTTTGCTTTCCTGTCACACCGACAGCACGATATAGCCCGTCCTGAGTCGTATAGCAGTACTAAAACTGTCAATCAGTATTAGGAGAGCTCTATTTGTCTCCTTTCTGTCAGCACCAGATCCTCAACATGCCAGCCCAAGACGACTCCTTGTACCTGACTATGGCTATTCTCAACATTCTATGTTACCGTCAAGCACCTGATCGTCCTGAACGGAAGGGATGGCATCTGTTCATTGATCAGTTGTGTCACATGTGTGATCACGAAAGCGATGCCAAGTCGGTCTGCTGTAATGCTGGAGTAAAGAAGGAGGGAGCTCTTGTCCTGCTGTTTGCCACACGAGCCAAGGATCCGGACGAGTCTGTCCAGCACCTACAATGGCTACTGTCCGTCCTACGTCCAGTTTCGGGAATGTCAAGTGACAGAAGGCTAAAATTGCTCCGGGAGATACAAGACAAGTGCCTAGCGCGCAGTACCGAGAGGATAAGCAATTACAAGGACAACCTGAGGAAGAGGATCTCACGAACCTCAGAGGTGACACCAGCTGATCCAGGTAAGCTATACCGTTCATGAGATGCAAAGGCTTAGTCTTGGTCAGAGTTGACAGACGATCTCTCGACATGCTTGGACCAGAAGCAGACAAATACAGAACTGTGCCAGTGGGCTTACGACTTCAAAGAAACAGCGCTCGGTCAGCGATTGAGCAGTCACTGTGCCCAAAGTGTGCACGCTCAGCCCTGGCTCGAAGTCCAGCACTACATTGGAAGACTAAGATCATGGCATCGAGCTGCACGTATTCTTGTCAATCTTTCTGCGCGGCTTGGCAACCTGCTCAACGACATCACTGTCGCACTGATACCACTTCCAACACTGCCGCTAGGAAAAGGGTCGAGGAAGGATCCGCCCGCAAGTCCACCAGACCTTGGTAGCACACTTGAGATGATATGCCAAGGTCTGTCTGTCGAGCAGGTCAAGCAGAAGCTTCGACAAGCACTCACAGAACACAAGGAGAGTGAGCAAAAGTTAGACCTCGAAAGCCTGATCAACAAGATCTTTAAGCGGCGTGCAACCACTTACGATGTGCATCCTGAAGTGGCCATGGCAGACTACATCCAGCGTCATGGTCTCAGATTCTTGGATAGGTACCGTTATATTGGTTGCAGCAAGCCCTCGTGTTATTGCTGCTCTTTGTACTTACGAGAGCACCCTTTACGCCTAGCCACAAGGCCCAGTCACAACAGGGTTTGGATGAGATGGTGCTATCCATTGTGCCCAGAGGACCAGAACGAAGATGAGAGGAGGCGTTGGGATATCCAACGTCTACGATTCGGCCGGAAGATGGCAGCTGAAACGAAGAGATGCCTCTTGCGTGAAGGTCGAGCACGAGGATGGCTGCGTGACTCAACTACAGGTCGGACCGTTGGCAGTACGCTGCTGGAGGGATTGCTATTGACTGAGCTCGGTGACCTACGCATAAATGCCGAACGCTGAACACCGGATGTTCTAGATTGCAGTGCTGAGGCTGATATGACCTCTTACAGTAATCAGTGACCTCATCGTACGAGGAGTATGGCTACCAGTGCGAAGGTGTGAGCACCACTGTCTGATATAGCAGTATATGTCGGGTAGCGCCAATGTTCATCCAAGATACATATGGCGCCGTTGACCACCGACGACCGTGTGATGGCACAGCCTGCTTGGCCGCCAGAAGCCGTTACATGCCATGGAAGCACCGAGTTCGATGTCGAGTACGAGTTGCAGCAGATTTGGTGAGTTGTCTGGCGAGGTAGTCTAGCCTGAGTCAATCAAAGCGTGTCGCAAAACCTCCAGGTCGGCGATCGCTGTCGCTGAGTGACTGTGGTCTGCAAGATCGCGACTACTCTCGAGTCGATAATCAGCCGTGCTACGCTTTGTATGGTGCAACAAGAGAATGCTTGTCCTGAGGGTGTAAAAGCGCAAGTGATGAGCGTGCTCCAATGAGCCCAGATAATGCATGTGTTTATAGGGCAATGATTCGCGAATGACGTACCGTTGTAATCGGTAGCACTTGCCCAGAGCCGATAGGGGCTGTAGCTCCACACAAATTCAGCGTGGATGCAGTTTGTCTCATGTGGTCTTATGATGGATCCAACATAACAGCTCCTTCGTAGCAGCCAGACCTTGGGTAGAGTTTCTGCCCCCTCGGATGGCAACTGTACCAACAGCACATCTTCAATGCTGATCCTGGCCTTGGCTCAGACACCTTCATTGTGCTTGGCATAAGCATACAACTGTCGACCAACAGGACAGCATACGTTTCGTGTCTCTTATCCTGGGTCCACGCATGTTGCTCTGTGTAGCATACGCCAGCAAGAGACTCAAGGTTGAGGATGTGGAGGCTGATTGTCCAACTGCCCATATACACAGGATCATGCTCAGCGACGACAACACCTAGGTAGCATCGCTGAGCTATGCTCCCAACAGAATGGCTACCTCCTGGGCAATACATATAAGTGTGTGATAATTTCCAGACATCTCCCTCCAGACATAATCACGACAGCCACATCATTCAAGCAACGATCCTAGGAGCAGGCTCCTATCTTCTTCCTCACCTCTTCCATTGTCCTACCACCTGCTAAGACACACGTCTCTCTTGTCAGACCCGCCACCCAGATCACGTTCATCCCTAGATTCACCTTTTTTAGCCATTCTTGAAAGCAGCTAACCTTACACAACTCGATACATCAAAGCCGTCATCATGATTCACATCACGCAGCTTCTCATCGCACCGGTCCTTGCTGCAGTGGTCTCTGCTGCACCAATGATCCCAACGGGTTTGCTGAATGGTATAGCTCAGCCGGAAGTCCCAGGCCACGCTCTACCAAGCCACCTGAGTGGTGCGAGCCCGGGTGTGGAGCCTCAGCAACATCCGCATCAATCGCACGAGATGAGCGGAGCGCCGATTCAAGCCCGTGATGCTATTATGCCGGACAACTACTTTTCGCATGACCGCAATACGGGACCAGCTGTCCCAAATCGAAAGCCTTGCACGGGCACCAAATGCTGGAGCGACATTCTCAAGATGCCACCAATAGGAGCATCAGTTCAAGCCCGTGGTGCTCTAATCACCCCGGTTCTCCCAACTGGCAAGTCTTGCAAGGGAATCCGTTGCTGGGTAAGCGGCCCAACAATCACGGGAGTGCCAGCTCAGGCTCGTGATGCTGGCCGCGTGGATCCTGGACGCTTCAATCGCTTCAATCTGCACTTAGAGGATCTCTGGCACCAGAAACAAATCAACCCCAATGCACTAAAGCTTTCTCGTGATTCCTCGTCCACTCTGGAGGCTCCCGACCTCAACAAAGCGTTCGGCATCCCAGCAGACCTTCAACAGAATGACGACGTTCGCCGAATCGACGCTCGTGATGCTATGTACGTCAGCATACTCTGTTCCATGATGGGTCCCAGCCGCACTGGTTGCCCACAACCAAACAGGAATCCCTTCATCGGAATTGCTCGCGACGCAGGCCCAGAGCGCACGGAGGAAATCGAGAAATCGGCACAAATCACCAAGCGAGATGCTTCAGAACCAGAAGTATCAGACGCCGACTTGAAGGCTCTCGAGGATGCTCTGAAGCAGTTCGACCAAGCAGATAACAGCAAGGTTCAAGCCCGTGACGCTGCATCGCTCAAGTTCGTCCCGTCATGTAAAGGTATAAACTGCGACGATGGTCCATTCAATCCGTACAAGAACTACAACAAGCTCAACGCTCGAGAGCCGGTGTTCTTCCTCATCCCGCTGATCAAGAAAATCTTTGGCAAGAGAGACCCTGAAGCAACAGGAGCCGATATGTCAGCTGCCATGAACCAGATGATGGCCGCTCAACAACAAGAGATGGCCATGCAACAGCAGATGTCCAAATTGCAACAGGATGCCGCCAACGCACACAGAGTAGCAGGACTACAAGTTGCTTCGCGAGACGCTGGAACATCCGGAGCTGCTATGAGTGCTGCCATGAACCAGATGGCGGCCGCTCAAGCACAGCAGATGGCCATGTCACAGCAAATGGCCAAGTTACAGAACGCCGCCGCTGCTGCAAACAGGGGAGCTGCTCTCAAGGTCGCTGCTTGAATGCCCTCAACGCAAACCTTGTCCAGGGCATGAAGAGCTTAGAACGGAACATGTGTGGTGCGTTGAGGATGCCTCGAAGGGTCCAAGTCGAGCTCTATCGGTCACTGAACCTGTGTTTTAGGAGGCATATCAAAAGGAATGTGTATAGCAATTCATAGCAGCAAATGATATGATTTCTTTTCACAAGATGCGCAAGATTGCTCCATCGAGTGGTATACTTCCGGCTTCTGTTGCACATTTTCTGCAGCACCAAGTCGTCCTGAAGGTTGAGTCAGCAAGCACGTTGGAAGGCTTCTGCGCTGATCTTGATGTCACTGACCGCAATTATCGACATCGTAGGATTTCGCACATAGTCAAGATGGTTCTCGCAGTAAGTATATTCAGTGAAGGTGCGCACCTCATCCCTTCATACTGACACACCATGTCAGGCAGTGGGACAGATCACATCCACCGCCTCCATGGCCCACAATCTAACCCAGTGTCGCATTGTGATACAACGAGCTGTTGAGGCTGGTGCAAAGGTTCGTGAGGTCTATATGCCATGCCACAGGCTCACTGCAATAGGCACTCTTTCTCCCCGAAGCCAGCGACTACATCGGCGGATCTCCTGACGAGACCATCTCGTTATGCAAGCCAGCATCGAAGTCACCTTTCCTCGTAGGACTCCAACAAGATGCTCTAAAGCACTCACTGCCAATATCTGTTGGTGTTCACGAACCGAGTGACGACCCGGCAAGCAACCGCATCAAGAATACACTTTTATGGATCAATGAGAAAGGCGAGATTACTCAAAGATACCAGAAGCTACACATGTTCGACCTCGAGATCAAGGACGGACCGGTGATGAAAGAGAGTAACGTCATCGAGCCCGGCCGAGCAATACTGCCTCCGTTCGACTCACCCATCGGCAAGATTGGTGCCACAATATGTTTCGACCTTCGTTTCCCGGAGTTCTCACTTGCATTGAAGCGGCAGAACGCCGAGGTGATCCTCTATCCGTCTGCTTTTACTCCTCATACCGGCAAGGCACACTGGCTGCCATTGTTACAAGCTCGAGCAATCGAGACAGAGGCCTATGTCATCGCTGCAGCGCAGGTCGGTCCGCACAATGCAAAGCGCACCAGCTATGGTCATAGCATTGTTATTGACCCTTGGGGTGAAGTGGTCGCAGAGCTTGGAGGCGAGAAGAAGGACGAACCAGAGATTATCTTGGCTGATATCGATCTTGAGAAAGTCAAGAAGACTCGTAGAGAGATGCCTTTGTTGAGGCGGACGTGAGTTTGGTATATCGTCTGGAGCATTGCTGACCATGGACAGAGATGTGTATTCGGAGGTCTAAGACAAGATCCTCTGGAAGACATTAATGCCCTGTACACCGAGAGCTGTGCCAACAGCTACGACCTTTGCACCAACGCTTCTCATCCTATCGAAGCCCGCACTGTCGTACACACCGCCTACGCCGACGATGTCGATATGTTCCAGCGAGTCGTGCTTATTCAGCATGTCTCTGATCGTCTTGACGTTGCCCAGAGCAAGAGGGTGCAGTGGAGGACCAGCCATGCCGCCTATACCGGTTCCCGATGCTGAAGATATGGCAGGTGTGTCAGCCTCGATGATCAAGCTTGAGCCCAATGTGTTCGTTGAGGTTATGAAGTCGATTGTTGAGCTGTGCTTGAGGAGAGCGTTGATCAAAGCTCGATACTGATCGTGGTAGGTATACGGAGGCGTCTTGAGACCTATCGGAACACTGCCTTTCACCGGGCCCAGAGCTTGCAGGTATTCCAACAAAGAAGACTCAGAGTATGCAGGTGGAGGCTTGCCTGGGATGTTTGGGCAGGAGAGGTTGACTTCCATACATAATGGATTGTACAGATCTGCTTGTTTGCGAAGGATGAGTCTGTAGCATTCGGTGACCTCTTCGACACTTCCAGTGACAGAGATGATGCATGACTTGCGAATCTTGATGTCGTTCGTCAAGGGCGAGTTGGTGACGACTCTAGTGATGCTCTCGAGGTACTCTCTGCTATGTGTGAGTACTTGTGTTCATCGATAAGGACACTGACCTCAATGGAATCGGACTGTAGCCCAGTGTGTTGAGACTGCCTAGAGCTACGTCGGACTGCGAGCACACCTCGAGTGTGTTGCATGCGAAATAAGCATACTGGTGTATAGCATCATCGTGCTTGAAGCCATTGAGCAGGCTGGTTCTCGTCGTGATAGCACCTGTAGATGGACAATCGAAAAGTGCTTGAAGGTCTAGTTCTGTGGTCGCCCAGGGGTTTGCAGAGTTGAGTAGTGGCGGATCAATCGATGGAAGACCCATGACCAGTGTGCAAAAAGCGCGTCGCCTTGTACGCGTCGTTGTTGTCGAGCTGTGGTTCCTTCCTTGTTGAACTGCCTCCCGCGTCATCTTTCTAGAGCTCGACGTCTTGCAACAACATGCCTCTCACACTCTTTGACACCACTTTCTACACTCAATAAACTCATCAAAAGCCAGCTGGCGCATCGATTGCTGATCACAAGAACACTCCTCGAGAGCTATAACATGTTCTGCTCCCACTCATTCGTCCACCGCCTGTCACTGGCTGTGGCCAACAAGCACGAAGCAAGACTTGTCCTACACGAGTCCTAGCACTCTCCTCCATCGTACCGCCTTCGTCGTCGATACGGGCATGCATCCTATCGAGATACTGTGGTCGTTGAGCGTGTGGTAGCCACGTCGCCGTGAGAAGTTCTTTGGACAACCGAGGCAAGGCTGCCTTCGCTAGGGCTCCACGGGCGCGATCCCTGATACCCTTCACCACTCCACGACTGCCTGTCAACGTTCTGAGACGCTCTGGATCCTCGGAAGGCCTCCCGGACCTCAACATGGCCGCCCGGACACCCACTGACTGGAGATCGTCAGGAATGATGTCAAATCTCTCCTTGAGGTCTGTTTGGTCGCTTCTGCCCCACATGAAGGCGTTGTAGCAAAGTGGTTACTGCGAGTGACTAGAAATCACTTCCCTTCGGGGGCGTAGGTTCGAGTCCTGCCAACGTCGTTTTGGGGTGTTTTTTGGCCTTCCTGGAGCCTTCTGATGGTTCAGACGGTCTTTTTGAGCCTCGAGGAGTCTCAGGAAACGAGATGGCGGCCAAAACGACCCATGGGAGCCCAAGAACGGCGTCGGAGAGTGTACGACTGGATTCTGGGGAGGGCTTGACGACCGGAGCATCAGGCGACCATCGCCATATTTCTTTGGGGTAATATGAACGAGAATGGATGCTCGCACGATTGTCGAAGTGATTCGACGAACACAGGACGGTATTTGCGATGTGCGCCATGCATTGATAACGAGTGCGAGCCAGAGTTGACCACAACCGATGCAGCGATACACGATGCGAACTGGGCGTTCGGTGGCAATTGCGAGGACAATATTCGCTGGGTAGACCGTTGGGCACCATGTTCTACATCGAGCGACAATGCTCCAGCAACGAATGTCCGACGCGATCTCTACAGTGCAACAGACGATAGATTACGAGGACCACTCGGACGAGTGTCCAGGACCGTCGTGTGCGCCAGGAGATCTCGATTGATCTCCCGACTGTAAGTAATACCAACCAATACACAACGAAGAGCAGGGCACATCATGGTGAGATTATACAGTCAGCGCTGTCGCGATCTTACTTGCTGCTGACCAATATATCATATGTATTGCACCACTTCTTGCGTTGGCCGCGAGCTCTCGACAACATATCGAGGCTTCACTTCTCGTCCAATCCCCAAATCACAACAACGCCATCACCACCAGCACTAGCCCATTGCTTCCGCATTTGGTTCCATGCAACAGCAGCTACCACGTCCTTCTTCACATTGACACTTGCAGTCTGGTCCTGCTTGTGCCACAGTCGATGCTGTAGCTCACCCGACAGCACATCCCAGACGCAGACACTACCATTCTCGCTTCCAGCGATGACACTTGCGTCCGCCATGGCAAGACACGAGCGTGTGCGATAGCTATCGTTCCTGAACTCTGCATGCTTGAAGGTCTGAAGACACTTGCCTGTGGGTCGATCCATGAGTCGCGCTGTGCTATCAAGAGTGGATGCGAGATATGAGTCTGCCGCTGTGGTCACAGCAACGCTCGTGACGCTTGAGCCTAGGGCGTCCACTTCAACACATCCTCTCGCCAGGTCATAGGTCCGTACACGGCCATCGATGCTGCCAGCGTAGATCTCGTGTTCGCGTACTGCTATCGAAGACACGCTGTCTTTCGCTTCGCTAAAGGTCATGATAGGCTTCTCTGATCGTGATTTGCAGTCCCAGATTTTGATTGTGCCGTCAAAGCTGCCTGTGACGATGACAGACTCGCCATCGCCGCCAAATGCACAAGCGTTGACCTTGCCGGCATGTCCATTGAAGCGTCGTGTCGTTTGCGCAGTGGCCACATCCCAGAGGAAGACCGTCTTGTCACCTCCTACAGAGACGAAGCGAGCATTGTCGTCACTCACAGCTATATCGAGCACTTCGTAGCCATGAGCGCGATAAGATTGGATCAGTCTTTTAGATGCAGGATTCCAAAGGCGCACTGTACGGTCTTGACCTCCGCTGAGGACATATTGACCACTTCCGCCAGAGAAGGTCAGGGCATGAACTGGTCCAGTGTGATCGCTAAGTCGCGCGATGGCTGTCTGTGGAAAGCTCGCAGTCATCTATTCATGTTGATGCTGATTGAGTGAGAGATTGTCCGTGAGCAAGGATGAGGGAAAGAGCGGAAGTCTTGGCGGCAGATGATCTTCGTTCTAAACCATCGAAGTCATGGCTTCATTCTTCAACTATGTCTACCTTCGGCAGCCCTGGCGGCGCAACCAAGTTCTCGAAGCCAATTCCACCTCAAAGAGGTTCATTCCCACTCGATCACGATGCGGAGTGTCAGCCTTGGATGAAGAAGTATCTTGCTTGCATCAAGAGCAATCATGGTACACCTAGCGAGGAGTGCAGGGAGCTGAGCAAGAACTATTTGATATGTCGAATGGAGCACAACCTGATGGCGCCGGATACGATGAAGAACCTTGGCTTTCAAGAGCAGGAAGAAAAAGCACGCGCAGAGAGAAGCGGTAGTTGAAGAGGAAGGATAACGAGCGCCATCCGCTTCACTGTCCAATTGGCATCGCATCAAACAGCAGGCGGATGTCGTCACTTGCAGACATCACCGGAGTGTACTCGTTGCACAACCGAGTCGTCATGTACCTAGTGTTGCAGATGGGCGTGTTGCAGACGGAGACATGTGAGACCTAGAATAAACGGCCTCCGAGAGGCTTTCCAGCAGAGCGATACAGGCGGCTGAATCCATGCTCGAGGTCCTGCACACGATCTTTGCAATTCCCAGAGCAGCGATCTGACAGCAGCTCACCAGGAAACCGTTTCGATGAGTGGACAGGAAGGACATAAGCGGGAAGTTTGTACAGAAGTCCTTCAAGAGGTGGTTACGCCACAGTTAGCTGAGCATCTGTACCACAGGATCGATTGGCCACTCTTACACTTGATATCAGGCTGTCTTGCAGTGGCAGCCCGGAACGGCATGCACCCAGACTTCGGGTCTATCGATTTCAGCAGTGGACTCTCCTGACACAGCTCCTGGCGACATTGAAAGCAACAAGATATTGCACGGGCCATCGATGGACACACACCACCAAGATACCACGAACTACACAGCTCTTCCAGCTTGCAGTCATGTCTGCTCGATCGTGTATGGATTTGTACTATCTGCTGTATCATGAAGTACAGACCGCCGAAAGGACGACTCGCAACATGAGCTGAGATCAGATTCAGATATCATATAGACAACCCGTCATGCAGTGCTCTCCCTCCAGAGCAGAACTCCTCCATACAAGCAAATCTCATCTTTAGATATGACAATATGGTTGCTGAGCTGATGCAAGCAAGCCACATTAATTGATGCCCTTCCTAAAGTATCGAGCTCCTCCAAAAAAGTGACGCCGAAATGCCAATCTAATGCAATTGATGGGTATCGTGTTTGCGACTCGAGCAAATTAGGTGGTTTGTACTCTCTACCTCGATTTGAGTCGGTAGCGGCACTGCTGGCATGCTTAGGAACGACGTCCGTACATGAGCATGTTGGGATCCTAGACCTCCATGTCATATTCGTCTTCTTCCTTCAGCTCTGGAGTGAAGGTGTCGTTCCATTGGAAGTTGTTCTGTGCTGCAGTGTTCCCATAGCCAGGGCTGACACTGTCGAAGCCAACGCCTTCGCCATGGATTGCATCACCTGCGACATTCGTGAAGCCTGGGACGCGCAGTCCAGTGCCTGGTGCTCGGGTATAACCATTGACCATGCCAGTGTTGGTGTGCTTGCCGAGGACTTCAGCAATCTCCGAGCTCATTCGCTTCTCATCCTCTGTCTGCTCGAAAGGCCACTGACCACCGAGCTGGCGCATGCGCTCTTTCAATTGCTCTTCTTGTCGCAGCTTGAGTTGGAGGTACCACATAAGATCGCGAGTCCAGGCGACAGAGCTGTTGAGTATGTCGCCCTTGTTTGGACCCTTATCCTTGTCCTCCATTGGCAGGCCTTGTGTTATATTGCCTGCTGTGGCTCGACGACCAGCAGCTGAGAGCAGGGAGGCATTTGGTGGTGAGATGCCAGATGCATTGGCGATTGATGGTGAAAGTGGTGCGTTGGTGGTGAGGTGCTTGCGGACCTTTTCATCTTCGAGTCGGTGCTGCGGTACAAGCGTGCCGAGATCGTGAATGCGTTCATTGATATTGTCTCGTCGCCGTCGCTCGACCATGTTGTGAGACTCGCGCCGACGTCGACGCTTAGCTTCTTGTGACTGCATTGCTGGAGGCGCGATACCTGGCTCCATCTTCGTCGGCAGAGATGACGCTACTTTGTGGTGAGCGTTCTGATTGAGGACCTCAGAGATCTGTCGCTGCATGGCATGTCCATTTGCTGGAGATGGAAATGGTGAAGACTCATTCCAGCTGTGACCGCTTGGAGTGCCTTCCCAGTCACTGCCGCCCATGGAAGGACGCTGGCGGTGAACGATGCGTTGCATGCCAGGATGGAAGTCAGGCGTTTGGAGGTTCAGTCCGGGAGTTTTCGGCGTTGCAGTACCACGCTGGTCTTGCAGCTGAGGATGGAAGCCAGTTTGCTGTGGCAGACTTCGAGCATTTGCGAATTGCTGCTGCTGCTGCTGAGGCATAGCGCGGAAGGAGGAATAGTCGAAGCCATGTGTGAATGGCGACTGAATTGGTGCGCCTTCAGGTGTATGCGAGAAGTGCTGAGCAGAATTGATTTGAGGGTTGTTCAGGAAGTTCTGCATGCCTCCGTTGAAGTCGAAATTGCCGCCTTGGTTGTCATTGATCTGAAGGTCGAGTAACTCGTCGTCGGCGATGCCCGAGTTGCCCATGTTGAAGCTAGAAGACATGTTCTGGTTGAAGCCGCCATTCGAGAGGCTGGCTGGGTTGATGTTCATGTTGCCGATGTTCTGGTTCTGGTTGAATTGCATTGCTTGCTGGAGGTCGAAGTATTCGCTTGGTTCTGTTTTGATGAAAGGACTTCGGGCGCCTTCCATGGCGCAAGGGTTGTCTTCAAGCCGGTCGTCAAAGCCAAAGTCAATGGGCGAGTCGTGCTTGTCGAGGTCTATGACGAAGTCGGTGTCGATAGTAGTGTCTAGAGGAGGAAAACTAGTGAATCGTTCCTTTGGAGCTGAAGTGACGGGTCAGTGCCTCGTGTGACTCGACTGGCAAGGCAACTTACACAGTACCGTCATTACTTTTTATGGTAGATATCGGCGTGCGTGTTTGCTGATAGCCCAAATGAAGACTGTGCGTCTTTGTGTGTCCACTAACCCTGCCTGCTCTTATCTCCTCAGAGTCGAGTAGCTTACGTCCTGGTGGTATATGCGAATCGATTGCTGTAGGTAGTCTGAGTAGCAATACGTTGGGAAGGATGTCGAGTTGGGTAGGAGTATATGTGAAGGTCGAAGGTTACACAGCAGGAAAGCTGCCTTCTTAGAGGTGTGGCTCGCGTGGACGAGGCTTCACTGGAGGATGTGTTAGTCTATGACTGCAATTGCGAGGTCGCGCGGCGTGAATGGAGTTCAGGAAGCGGCCGCTATGAGGCATGCGAAGAGGGACATGACATCCGAAGGCCGCCGAGAAGACAAGCAAGTGCGCGAAACAGGTGATGTACTCACCTCTTGTCCTGGAGAGCCAGGACCTAAGGTGGCCTTGAAGGTCGAGGAAGATGGAAAGGTGGTCGTCTAGACGGAAGGCGGCAGTGCTTGGCTCCCGAAGCGGTGTGTGGGCGAGGGTCTCTTGGATCTCGCCGCGCAGCGTGCGCAGAACAGGATGCAAGATACCACACGCTCTTGTAGTAAACGAGCTGTGGTGGGTATGCGAGTCGTCAGTGCTCGCTTATGGCCGGCTGTCGTAGGAGGTCGGAATAGTATTTGCTTCTAGCTAGTGGGGGCTGCAGAAAGCACTTTCTCGTGGTGGTTTGTTGCGAGTCCCTTGTGGAGGTGACTGGGCGTCGATCACTTTGCGGGGTGGTGTTATTATGACTTGGAATTGAAGGGTGCCAGGTGCGACCTGTCTGTCAAGGGAGGTGTCTTTGTTCTGCAAGTGGCTGAGTCGAGATGGGCTTGTGAAGGGAGCCCAGGGATGGGATGGAGGATGCGTATCGAGATTGTGTGTCTTAGGGTGGCGAAAATCGGCAACGGGTGTTTTGATACGCCGAGTGCTTATGACGCTGTTGGTTGTCCTAATCACTGCTGTGCAACTGTAGGAGTCTGTGGCGTTGTCGTCAGCATCAGGCATGAATCAAGACGGATGGGCTTTCTACCGATCAGAGCTCAGATCGTGACAAGGTGTGGCTGAGATAGCTGAGAGTCGATGTCGGTCGGTGATGTTGATGATGCTGATGAGACGAGAAGGTCAAGACCGGAGAGATCATGCTGCATTTATGTACACGCTGCCTACTCTCATGACTGGGAAGGAGGATATGATCGAGCCACACACCCACTTCTCCAAAGCTTGTGAAAGATGTATGAACCTTGCTCTCCCGGTAATCGCGCGGGCCTCGCAGTCTTGTTTGACATGAGAGATGTGGCGGCTGCCATATAGTCTCACTCTTTCAATCGACGCGTACACCAACCCACCAATGACTCACCAGAGCGAGGCAAGCAAAATGCTCAGTGTCGTCTTCTTTCATCCAACTCCTCGGGGCCTACCCGTACCAACTATATTTGGGCGATATCTGATCGACTGACAGCCTGCTCTGTGAGTGTCATCCTGAAACATTCGCACCAGCCCATCCCAACTGACCTTTCCACTTCTGTGCCACTCATCATGTCCTCATGCTGCTGCGTGCTCACTGGTCAGCTTGACCCAGAGGTCAGGTGATTGGATCACCGTTACTGCTGTCTCTGTAAACGCTTTGAAAGACCCAGCAGAGAATACACACTTGGGAAAGACAACAGCACCTCCCAATCAATGATCATCGAGAAGCGACATGCTCATCGAAGGGGTCCACCCATGTCAAGTACCCATTGCAAGACAAGAGTGTGGCACCCAGGAATGAACAGTAGCTTCACTGTCATCCCACATCTTTGCGCAGTTCTCATCCAAGGCAGAAAGGGTGTCTTGCACATCTTTCACTTGCGCGCCCTAGCTTGTCACAAGTCCCAGCGAGAACACTCGCGCCCTTGTCTAGGAAGTGTGCTCGTCATCCAGGCCGGTCTTTGATAAGTGTGATGCACTCATGATGTCGACATGAGCGGCGCTAGCAAGCAGAAAGGTTCGGGCGACGGTGCCACAGTTATTAGTGAGTTTACCTGCAGCATGTACGATCTTGCAGGAAAGGAGATCATCCTGCAAGCGATACTTAGCTGCAGGAAATGTGTAGGACCCTTCTCGAGAAGCTAATGGCATCGGTGCGCGCTTTGCATCTTCCATTGTCTATAGGTCCCAAACATCATCAATCTTCTCACCACCCATCAGCAGCACACACTTTCTCGTTCAGCATCGATCGATTTTACGACCCAATAACCGGACTTCCTTACTGCTGTCACCTGCTCGCCACTTTCACGACACCACCTCACAGCCCACACGGCTTGCGCATTACCCTTCTCCAGAACACCAGGCAGCACCTTTCCCTCAACGAACTAGCTTCTTGAGCCAGATCACCTCACAACTTGCGCCGCCATTTTCTCACGCACAAAGAATCACACGGCACAGCATGGCTTCGTCGTTTCGAGACAGGATGAATGAGCTAGGATGGTCACGAAGAGAAGAACCCGCGAATACCAACCCGGGAGATCGCGTGTGGAACACCATATCCAAGTACAATCCGTTCAGCAACGAGGGAAATGTGAGACTTCCAACTACAGAAGGAGAGGCACCAGGCGCGCCTCTTCCTGCACGAACTCGACGCGAAGAGGAGGAGGGCTGGTTTGCATGTGAGTTCAAGATACACTTCCCTGTCCACTACCACACCTCCAACCAAGATGCACCGTCGACCATTACGCACGCCCGGCGTGGGATGTCAAGGCAAAGGGAACACTCCCGTCCTCTCGAAAGAGAAGATACGAGAAGGCTTGCGCAGGCTATGTGAGACATGAGGCTCTGGTCTACCTCGCGACTTAGCTTAACAGCATGAGTTGTGACCCGGACGCAGTTCCTGCGTGATGCACAGTCTTGCACACCTTTTTGAGGCCTATCTACATCATTCGGACAATATGCTTCCTTGGAAAGTCTATTGCTAATGCATCCGCACAGTGAGTCGATGGGATCGACTGCTCGTCTTTGGTGGCTTGAACATAGCTGCTGCTGTCCTGTTCATCATCTGCTTTACACTCTGGCCTTTCCTCGCTTTGCGGCCAGCCAAGTTCGCTATCTTGTACGTATCGTTCATCTCCTCCTTTCCCCGCTCTCCATTTGGCTCGACTGGTCGACGACTCGACATCCTTGTCTCGACCTGGTGGGTGGCTATCAGCACGCACACGAGTCGAGCATGCGAGAGTCTCTTATCGACACTCGATGCACGCATCATTGAGCCTCGCAAATCATTGGTTACTAGAGTCCCATGCGCGCGGCGATTTTATGGTTCGCTAATGCATGGGAACGGCCCCGCGTGACTACAGACGCCTCATCCCGGCCGCTACTATCGACCAAGAGGATAGACGACAAGCACACCACTACAACATGTCTACTTCACGCAAGAACTTGTGTTTGAGTTCCGTCCTCGTATTCGTCCAAGGACAGACCCTTGTACCAGCACCGTTGATCACTTTAGCCTTCTGGCCTTCGAAACATTGGAGAGATCAAGAGATCAGTGCTGACAATTCCTAGATGGTCATTCGCGTCGGTTATGTTTCTGGCATCCTGGGCTGTGCTGATGGGACCTCTCGCCTATGGTAAGTCCAGCTTGCGACAAGCTCTCTATCGAGGTCGATCATTGCAGATGTCGTCAGGGATTGTCATACATCCGACCCTGATTTCTAGTAGAGCTTGATACTGACCCATGCTTTTAGCACGCCATCTTCTCTCCGCAGAGAGACTTCCCTTCACAGCCACATACTTGGGAAGTATCGGCCTAACACTGTATTTTGCAGTCGGGGTACGTTCTGGCCTATCTCACACGGCATGATCGCTGGTAGCGAGCCGTGTGGTTGAAGACGACAACCTTGCTGACTTCCCGTTCACAGTTACAAAATCAGTTACTAACCTTGATATCCTCGATCGTGCAACTCGTGGCCTTAGTCTGGTATGCGGTCTCATACTTTCCTATGGGCTCCGCGGGTCTGCGTCTGGCTGCAAGCTTTGGAACCAGTCGCATTACGGCTTGGATGACTGGTTGATATGCATAGCTCGAGATAGCGGTCAAAGACATGATCTGGCATTTGTTCTGCCGCATCCTTGTCATCTCGTGCGACGCTTCCGACTTTCTTGTTGTTGTGCACCTCCTGGTCTGGCTGTTGTGCTCCTCGTGGGCTGTCTCTTCTCTTTCGCTCCATCATATGATCATTCCAGATGATGGCATTGTGACGGTATGTGTCTGTACCGACGACTGCCTACACTGGTGCTCGTTCAGCGAGCGGCGACCACCTACACAGACGCTCATTCAGCGAGTGGCAACCACCTCCACAGACGCTCACTCAGTGACTGGCGCACGTTCAGCAACAGGTAAAGGTCGACCACTGCTATCTTCACTCGCTGCTACACGACGTTCATGCCGACGTTGACTGCTCATCATACCGGAACGCTCATCGTCGAGATCATCGTCAGAATCGTCGACTTCATCGTTATCGCCCGCATCTAGCAGCTCACCATCTGCCGTCTCAGCATCTGGCGGTGTGACCCATTCCTTCGGAACCATACACGGCAGAGCAACGCCGATACTGGCGGCACGATTGAGCCATGAAGGTGCCGGCTTCGAGGTCAGCGCTTGGCAGAGCGCAGATGTGAAGTGATTGCAGTTCTGGGTCAGTAGGTTGTAGGATGTTCCGAGAAACTGGTTAGAAACCTAAGGACAGGGATCAGCTATCTACGCCTTGCATGCACGACATCAGCAGATGCAGCATTAGTGAGCTTTCTTACCTCCTGTATGATATTCCCAAGCTCCTGGTCCGTTCTGAAGGCAAAGCCGTGGAGGATGTCGCAGCGATACCGTCCGCCGGGAGGCTCTTGTTTAGGCTGGGTCCAATACACGCCTGTCATGCCTCGTTGATTATGCCCGCCGTATGCATACTCGCGATCACGAATCACGACACCAGAGTGCAGCAATCCGGCTCCAAGGCCCCAGAGCACTGATGAGAGCTTGCCAGGCTAGGACGGTGGTCAGCGAGGGAGTCAGCAGAGCAACTTCACACATACCGGTAATAAGTCATATACGTTGATAATGACTTCGAGCTTCGGCGCTGCGAGGGATGATTGAGATCGTGCTGAGAGGGAGCTTTGTAGACGCGAATGGCCCGACTTCTTCAATGACGGCATATCCAAGTATCAGGTCTGTGCGCTATGTGGTGTTGTGATGTTGTCCGTCAGTGTATGCTCTCGAAGCAGTGTCTCGCAGGCTAAGTACGATTTGTTGGTGATTGCATTGATTGTTCCGATTCGCTGATTGCTTGCATCCAAGCTTTGGCTGAGATTCAGGCAGCTGTGAGTGGGTGATACTCTCACTTTCGACATCAACGAATGCTCATGACAATACCTTTGTCTAACGTCCTGCTCTACGGGCAGGTTGCTAACTAGATGTGTCGTAGACAAGACTCAGGCAGTGTATAGATGTCGTACGGAGCAACATCTACTCTGGTGCAACGTTCGCGGCTCTGGAGACCGTTCCTCCCACCCGCGGATGACTGATCCTCACCTTACACACCTGCCGCTCAAGACTACAGTCTGCTACAGACAGCGGTACAGCCTCATCGGTTCGATATCTCACAGTCTCATGCCATATGCGATCTGTTGTATGGCCAGTTCGAGCAGACTAAGAGAATGACCTAGACGATCATGCAGATCTCCAGAGGTGGCACTGCAGATGGCTACTTGATCGCTGTCAAACCAACGAGAAGTACTTCACCTCACGAACCTCAACAGACAGTGCCACAGCAGAGCCCTGACGTGCTCGCTTCGAATGTCGAAGGCATCAACTTCTGTCCGAAGCACGAAGCCGTGGCGTTCAGTGGTGAACTCCAGGCAGACAATATCCTCAATGTCAGACCCAGCGATGACGAACAGCATATGCACCAAGCAACGAGAATGCAGGTGCTTGACAACCGCCATGGTTTCGAGGATGTCAGCATCGGCAGCAAGGAAGCTCTTCTTAGCACGAGTAGCACTATCGCTCCCGACACACCTCACAAGGCTGAAGCTACCATATCACCAAGCTCAGCACTACTAGATCTTCCTCGTGAGCTCAGAGACATGATCTACGCAGAGCTTGCTGTACACTACGCCGATCCCGATTCACTTAAAGCATTGCCAATACCGCATGGCTACCAATACAAAGGTCCGGCTCGTATAGAGTCCCTGCACACGATACGTGGCTCACGGCCTCCTGACGTCCCAGACACACGCATATACTTGACTTTACAACTAGTCTGCCGTCAGGTCAAGATTGAGATCGAAGAGTTCCGCGCAGGTATGAAGCACATGGACGCAGAGCTCGAGATCATATGCAAAGCGCCTCAGATCTTCGTACCTTTGTGGACACGGCTCCCTCTACTGAGAGTGGGTGATCAGCTCATCAACATCAATGTCACCGTAAGACTCCGCACATATGACCCTATCCACCACGGCGACTTTCTCTTGGACTTCATACATGCTCTGATCGAGCATCAACCAACATCTTGCAAATGGGAGCCCTGGGCGAGCTCCATAATGGAGCGTGTGCGAGCACGGGTTGGATTATTGAGGATCACGACGGTATGCGAAGACATGTACACACCAGACCAATACCTGGACAGAGTCATACAATTCCAAGGAAGGGCACTTACGACGCAGAAGTCGTCCTTTCTAGAGGAGATTGGTGAAGTCGTGGACATCGACGGTCTTCGTATCAGCACTGACACTGAACTCTTCGCTAGAAGACGTTACTGGTACAAGAAACGCGAAGGCAGTGACGCCCTAGCCTCTCGATGGTACAATTCAGAAGTGTCAACCGAACGACAAGCATGGGACATCTATGACTAGATGATGATTTGTACCCACAGCAGCATCAGTATAGGTCGAAGCATGGCTGATTCTGTTGATCTTACTTTACTAGCTTCAGGAAGCTCTTCATATATGTCATGATTATGTACGTTATGCTGTTCATTATGCAACACAAATCTTCTCTACATGCGACCGTGGTATAACGCTCAATATGCAAATGTATGCCAGTCTACAGCATGGCGATCAGACCTGCACCAACTGCTCCGATCACAGCAGCACCATATGCAGCAGGCGTCGGTGCAGCACCACCAATAGTTGATGTGAGAGTGATCGTTCCTCCGTTGATGTTACCGACGCCACCGGCAGCATTCGTGGCGGTTGTCACAGGACTCGTGACTGCCGTTGCGCTCGGCACGCTCGTGTTGGTAATCTCAAGGACATTGCTGCTTGTGCTGTTGAAGTCCGTCTGGGCAAGCGATATCTCGTTGTTCTCCAGATCGTAGACGACATATGCTGAGCGTAGGAAGGTGTCGCCCAGGACGGCTGTGGAGCCATCTGCAGGGCTGATACCGAGGATGCAGACATTCTCTCTTCCATTGTAGCCGGCAACGATCACCATCTCGCTCAAGGCGACTCTGATGGTGGCGCCTGAGAAGGTGAAGTCCAGAGTGGTCGAGTTCTGCTGCTGACTGCAGTCGATGATGGCCAGTCCTTCCTCCTGGTCGTACTGAGCACCGAACATGGTGTAGGCTTGCTGCGCGAGGTTGTCTGGCAAGTACATCAGACTGCTGCCGGAGTCGAGCAATACAGCAATGGCTTGATTGCTGGCAATAGATCCAGTATTGCCATTGAAGCCAAGTGCGGTCAGGGCGATCAGGAACGCCGAATAGACACCGCTTGTCTTGATGATGGGCACAGTTTGAAGAGTGCCTTGGAATTTGTCGGTATCGACACCACCGAACAAGATCGAGCCTGTTGAGGCGTCAAGATCGTTCAGCCATAGACTGTAGGCATTGCTGTTGATATAGCCCGACTGTACGAGATGCTGGGGAACATTGACATATGTTTTGTCGCCATTGTACCGCAATATAGCCTCGTTTGTCGTATATCCGATACCAAGAATGCCCTCAGCTGAGCTCGAATAGTAGCCAATGCCAAGTTCCTGTCCAGTCAAGTTCGCACCTCCGAAACTGACAGTATCTGTCGCGTAGTCACCTGTGGAGCCGGAGCCGTCGGCGTATGTGATGTTGAACAAGCTGTTCACGTAGGAATATGTACTCGAACTGTTGGCACTGTATGTGCCAGAGACTGAACATTGGTTCCCTCGCGAGCTACAGAGGGTGCTCTTAGGCGTATTCACCCATAGATCGCTGCTTCCAGTGTCGATATGGAGGTTGAACGTTTGTGCGGGTGTGCCGATATATGTGTTCATCAAGTAGAGTGTTTTTCTGTTGGTCAATGAAGCGGCGATTGTGCCAGCTCTCGGTCGTAGTCGTTCTGCGTCATTTGATGGTCGTTCTATCTGCGTCCGTCGTATGTCATGCTGTACCACTCGTGGCGCATCTCGGGGTGTCAGTAACGACAGCGCATTGGCGACACCAGCCAGCACAGCCACATTCCCAATGAGCCGCATCTTGAAGTGTGGTAATATGTGATTGCGAAAACGCTGATGCAAGTGAGGAATGAAGAATACGCAGATGATGCAAGACTGAAGAAGATGTACAGTAGCGCAATGAGGATAGGAATATTCCACGAGGCGCAGTGACGCGGCCTGCTGAGGTCGATGTCGTATGCTAAAAGGTAGAAAATGGGTTTCCCGATGGCGCGTCATACGGCTCTTTCGGCAGAATTGAGGCGCTTGTCGTCCCAATCTCAAATCAGCTTTAGCTCGCAGATCCTCGAACACTGGCGGCATGTGTTCGTGCCATCACATGATCTGTTCGTCACTGATGATGCAGAAGAAGACACTGTGGTCTTGAAACGATCGTAGCGCGTAGGATGACGCCGCTACTGAGGATCTGAGAGCTTGTCGGATCGTTAATGCATGAGATGGCGGTAGTGAGATCGCCGCTCCTGCTGCGCTGCCGCCGCCGCAAGGACACACGACACGTAAACGCTTGCCACCAAGGGTAGCTCAGGATCAACCAGGTGAGTCTCCGCCACGTTTGCACTCCGCAGCATGAGTAACCCACGATGGTGAGTCAATCTGGTACTTGATGCCACGTAGTCATGACTGCAAGGCACAAGCGTGGTCGCCAAACGACACTTATAGCTGCAGATGGTTCGCCAGGAGTCCACGGATGGACTCTGCGCCATTTTGGGACTCTCAGCACAGCCTCGCGACAACGAGATCCTTGATTTGGGCCCATTGTGGCATACACAGCTTCCTTTGGCTCAGTTGAAACAATAGCCACTATGTGCACCCAAGGAATACCATACAGCCTAACGGCCGGTCGGTCTCCGGAATGGGTGGGCCTCAGTGTTGAACACGTACTCATCCAAACTGATCAGATCTGGCTCGCTGAAGATGAGGTAGAAGTACTTCAAAGTCTCAGCCAGCCAGAAGCTCTCCATACTGTCGAATTGCTGCGACTCAATGCCTCCCTTGAGCTCATTCGGGAGATGGGTCACGTCCAGCAAAGCAGCGTTGGCGAGTTTCGTGGTTGAGATGTCCATTATCGAAGTGTACATCTCCCAGGCCGTTTCCTGCAACGAGGCGTCTCCAGTCATTCTGTATAGGAGGAACACACTCTCGATTGCCTCTGGTCGAAGATGGTACTTGGTGTCTGTGTACTCTGTTATGCCATTCTGTAGCCGATGTGCAGCGATATGCTCATCGATATCTACACCTGCGTCGAGTCGTTTCTGTATATCATCACGCCAGAGCTGCTCGTTCCACTTGCAGGAGTCTTTGTCCTTGCAAGCAACCACGGCGAACTCCTCCGTCATCACACCAAGTGGACTGGATTTGTATGCCCAGATGCAGCCGTTGGTCAGCTTCTTGCCGATGTCGAAGTGCGAGGGATCGAAGAGCCTGCCACCAAGCTGAAACATGCCGCCCGTGAAGCATCCTAGGTGCTGTACAAGAGCAGTGAGCTCTGCGCTGGCATCCTTGACTCTGGCTGCACCGGAGAAAAGGATGTCGGCATTCTCTGGTGTCATTGGTCGGTAAAGGGTGTGCTTGATGGCTGTCGACATGGTCACGGCGTACAGCTTGTGGTATATAGGTTCAAGACCGCCGAGCAAGAGATGCATCTTTGGCAAGTATTCGAAGAACGAGTCTGCCATGCCATTGAGCGTGAACCAGTTGTCCTTGGTCACATCAAGCTTGTCTTTAGCACCGATGGTGACTGGAAACATGCCCGGCAGAAGTGTGTTCTTCAGCTCTGCCGCAAAAAGAAGGCTGATGTTGTGAACAGCACTAAACCACTTGGGATCGCCAGTCAGTTGAGATAGCCTTGTGAACTCCATACTCAGCGAACCAATCTCAGCAAGCAGGATCTTCTGCGGTCCCCGTTGTGGTGCGTTCCGTGCAGCTTGCTCCCAGTCCCACCTTGTGATGGGAAGATGGTTGGGCGTGTCGAAGGGCTTGATCAACATCTCCCCGAACTCTCGAGCCTTGTTCAGTAGCTTCTTATTGCCGCTGAGGTCGTACGCTGCCAGGAGGCCTCCAAGGTGTCTGATGTTCGTCTCGAAAACGTTGACAGACTCGATCTTGATGGCGGAAGTGTCGATCTTGAGCACAGCCTTCGCGGCCTCCTCGAAATCACTTTTCAAGCCCATGATCCAGAGAGTGTCGAGATTGTCGACCAGTGTAGCTCCCCAGCCGCCAAACTTGTCGTTGACCTCACCACTGAGCGGTGAGAGCTCGTCATGCATCCATGCGTGAGTGCGGTATGCGTTCCAGCACCGAAGGAAGGTCTTCTTGACGGCATCTTGCCTCGTCTTGCGCGTGGTTGCGTGCTCTACGGTTTCAGGCCCGAAGTCGTGCTGAATCTTAGGCAGGTTGAGTGGCTTGCCGGATGGTAATTGGAACAGCGATGACGCTGGGATGGGATAGTGAGTCTTCAAGGCGGTCCACTTGAACCTCTTCAGTGGTATTGCTGCTTCCTTCGGTGGTATGTCGCTGTCGCTGTATTGTGTCCTGCCAGAGCCTCCGATGCTAGATGGCTGCTCGATGAGTAACTTGCGAAGTATGAGGATGATTGCAGCAGAGAGGACGAAGTAGACGACGTAGCGCCGTATACTGAACATGATGCAAGAACGGCCGTTGTGGTTGAAGTCCAGTCAGAGCGATGTGAGGCGGCACACTCTGTGCCGTGATGAAGAGACGACGAGGTATAATGATGCCTATTCACAGTCTCAGCAATAAAACGAGCTCGCAGGAGACGTCAGAAGCACAGAGGAGATGAGCGTTGACCTCCTCTCTCGCCCCTAACGCGAGCTATCCAAGCAGCGCATGTAGCTGTGTACGGAGGATGACTTGGCACTTGCACTTTCGATTTGCATACCGCTTCACATTTAGATAAGCGTGTGTACTTCAATATACAATCAGGACAAGCAATGAACGACAGCAATGACCTTCCTTTGTCAACTTGAGCGACTGTTGATACATTCTATCTAGGTATGAGTTGAGATATGACGACGCTGAGTATTGGTGGTTGCTGCTAATGCGAGCATGCCAAGACCTGGTGGCATTGTTCCATTGAGGATGCGTTCGAAGCTGTAGACATACGCTGGTAGCCATCCAGTGTAACTGAACTGATAAGCGTTACGCTGTGACTGATAAGTGGCATGTCTCCGACGATAAAAGGTTGAATCGAGCCGTGCATGCGTAGATCGCGATTCAGCGTAATTGTCCCGGCCAAGACTTGTTCTACTGAGCATGGTATCGTGCGTTGTACGCTTGGCCTCTAAGGTCTAGCAGGGACCATGCAGCCTGCCGTTGTGCATGACCTCCATAGTCGAAAGGCCAAGACTTGTTCCATTCGGCACGATCGGCGGGTGTGGTTGCATAAAGGTCGATGAGCTGCTCTTTGAGATGGCTCAACACGGCTTTGGCTTCATCGTAGTGCTCAAACCGGACCCAGCCCTTGTCTGGAAAGATTGGACCAAGAGCTGCCCGCATCTCATCCATTAGTTCCATGCCACGCAATGATGCTTCGCCATCTGCCTTGATCTTGGTGATATCATCCTCTGATATGCCTAGTTCTGCAACCGTCATGCCGAAGGGAATTTCACCAGACTGGATCAATTCCACGATACGAGCCAAGTAGAATCCCTCGCCTTCCACGAAAAGAGCGCTCCCAAGTCCGAGTAGAGCATGATTCTCAGATTCCCGATACTTGAAAGCTTTCCAGAGAATCGGATATTTGGCCTCGACCCAGCGCTTATATGCCACAGTAAGAGCTTGGTTGAACAATAGAGCAGAGGCCGCTTTGCGTTCCTCTAGTGATAGTTCATCGACATTATCTGGCAGCCTCGGCTCCTCCATACCCACAGCCTCTGGCCCGTCATGGTCGAGTATGTATGGTCGGCGAGCATGGACCATGAGCGGGATAACTTCTGTGCTCTGCCAGTCGATGATAGATGTTATCACTGTTGGGTCATCGGGATCCACGAAGATATTCTCCACGTGCAGATCATGGTGCCATGCTGTTGGCTGTGTAAGATCTCGGTCTGTTGGAATTAGTGCTCTGAAGAGCTTCAAGTACAAGTGCGCAGCCTTTGTCTTCTTCTGCCGTGTAGGCTGGTACAGACCAGGTCCGCAGATACATGAACGTGATTTCGGAAGCCTAGACACCTCTGCGATGCACCTGAGCTCTCGATGTCCGAGTGCGCCCAGGTATGCATCGAGCGTAGACCCTGCTTCCATTAGGCGCACGGCATGAACAAGTTAATCTTGCAGACTCACATGGTCCTCTGTCGAGTGCGACGGTATCGCGGCCATCATCGCACCATGAACGACCCACGATCGTACCCAGGGCGAAATCTCTGCCTTGGTGAGCAAAGGGTAAGCGTGCAGCAGACGGTGGTAAGTCTTTCTCAAAGTATATGCTCCCATAGCCTTCGTGCTTGAAGTCAGCCCAGGCTGAGCAGAACTTAAGCAGTGACTCGACCACCGCGAAACGAGCTTCCAGATCCATCTTCGGCCACAAAGTGTCCAACAGCACGCCTGGGGCCTTCTCCATGATGATGTATTCTGCCGCAACTGCTGTCTGATCTGCTTGACTACACCATGTGTAAACCTTCGGAACTGGAATTGACAGTGTACGCATGAACTCCATAGTTGCTACTTCACTGGCTGTCGTGTAGTGCGCAATGCCAGCGTTAGGATTTGGCAGTCTGGCGATGACTTCCTTGCCGTCATCCATCTTGAGGAGGAATGTCTTGTTGTGCATGCCATCGGGACATTTCTCGATTGCTATACAGCTGCGTGAGTGAACGGCAGAGGCCGCGGCCGACATCAACTCATCGACATTGAATGACAAATATCGAAATAGCATTGCAGTCGCCTCATCTTCGATGAATCTACCTTGCGTGTATCGATGGAAGTCTTCATGATCGTAGGATAATTTCTCTGTTGATGCATCAGCGGACTATACCAGTGATCTTGAGTGCACGTTGATGACGCACGCTGATGTCTGGATGTCAACCGAATGTGCCTAGAGAAGCTGTATGGCAATGGATGTCTGACCATGCCTTGCCCGAAAGCTTGTGATGTACCTGCTTTCGCCCATGTTAGTAAGCGATGTATCATCACGTAGAGCTTGTGAGGTCGCTGGAATCAGGCAACGACACGAGTTCAGCGAACAGTGGCACAATGGATCCTTGTTATATCCGAGACAGGTTGAGTCGTATCAAGTGCAGGAGGAAAGGTTGATCCGCACGAGTTCCAAAAGGTTGCAGCGGTAGATCTCATATGCTACACAGCCGTGGGATACTGTTTGGCTCAGGGCCCTTCGGCAATGAACAGAGCTCTAGTGTGTATAGACGGAACAGAGAAGAAGTTCAACTCATGCTCGAACGTGTTTCAGACTAGGATGAGATTCGAACACTCGCTCTGATGCTGGAGCAGGCGAGGGCTGCCAAGTTGGCTGCTGGAATGCCAGCGATGTGAAGATTGAGCACGGGATATGTAAAATACCAAAGGGTACTGGACGGTAGAAGAAGAGCAGAACGAAGACAGGCCTTGGAGCATAAGGAGTCATGCGAATGCTGAGCATGGACCACATTCGTGTGCACTAATTCAGCTGTAGTTGCGGAACTCTTCCGACAAAGGTTAAATGCGTGGCTTGAACCTGAATAGCTTCATCTCGAAATCGTCAATCTACCGAGCTTACACTCACTGTCCAAGTCCTCAAGCGATGCTCAATATGCAGGTGCATTTGTGACTTGACGCGGAATGAACGACAGTGATATCTCGCCCTCTGTTTCCCGTCTCTGCTCTTGACCGCGCTGGGCTTGCCGATGGTCATCTATGACCTCTCGAAAGTGTCGATAGCAGAGCACATGGTCTATGGGACGCATCTGGTCGAGAGCTGGATTGTGTCGGCGCAAAAATGATAGCTTCGAACGCGGCTGTTCAATCCGCGTTCCGAGTAGATGATAGTCTCCAAGGATGGAACATATCTGCGAAAGAATGGCTGATGAAGCATCATAAGGCGAACGACATCGACGGCTTAGCCACAGCCATAGCAGTCTTCGACACACGGGGACGGCTTTTGATCGTACAGCGCGCCGCTCATGACTCGATGCCCAACAGGTGGGAGCTGCCAGGAGGTGCTGTCGACGACGACGATCCCACTATCCTTCACGGCGCAGCTCGAGAACTTTTCGAGGAAGCTGGATTGCTTGCTCAGAGCTTCACTCATGTGATACCTGCGGGACCACAAGTCGCGCCTGGGAATGTCTTCACCAACAGCACGAAGACCAAGAGGTGGTGTCAATTCGCATTCCATGCCACTGTTGAGGGGCTCAGAGTACAGCTGGACCCGAATGAGCATCAGGCATTCTTCTGGGCCATGGAGGACGAGATCCGAGCACAGCAGTCAGCAGAACAAGACCTGCCGATCACGAAAGAGGCAGTGCTTGCCATAATGATCGAGGCCTTCAGACTGAGACGCACGGGTATGAAGGCGTGAAGTCGACAGCTCGTCCATGTAGTGCACACCACACTCTCGCACGATGTGTCGTCCGCCGCTGCTCCTCGGATGCCTGCAAAGTTCCCGGACTGCTCGGTGCGATGCTCGCCAGGCGTCGAGTTCATGGTGATCGATGCTTCTCCACTTGTCTTGCGAAGGCTGATTGTGTTGTTGAACATTCCAACAATGACTGCCCAGCTTCCTGATCGGCAGTCTGCAGCGACTCCATCAGTGGGTTGTGCAGAGCGTGGAAACGAACGAAGAGAGCATTAGATCATGAGGTGAGTAGTCTCAAGTAGAGAGGAGGATGTCGAGACGACATTACGGAAATGATGGCGCCGGAATAGCCCATGCAGGCCCAGCACAAGCTGTGAGCAGCTCGAATGCGTCGTGCAGTGCCCTGTCGATAGATTGTGAGTCCATGCGCGCAGAGGAAAGCCCATGTAGAGTACATGTACATGTAGACATCACAATCGCGTTCATGACGCGTTGGCGATCCGCGTCCACTCCGCGTCGTCCAAAAAGTCTCTCACGAAACCACATGTCAATGTGAGACAGCACTTCATACATCCACATCATGGTTCGCGCTGAATCCTCGAAAGATGCAGAGAGCAATGGCACAAAAGCACAAAGCAATGGTACCGAGGGCAGCTATGAGCTTCCATGGTGAGCACAACCAAGACATGTCACAACACAAATTAACGGTGACCGCAGGGTCGAGAAATATCGACCGACCTTCCTCGACGATATCGTAGGGAACACTGAAACGATTGATCGTCTCAAGATCATTGCAAAAGATGGAAATATGCCACATCTGATCATCAGCGGCATGCCTGGTATCGGCAAGACTACCTCCATACTCTGTTTGGCACGACAGCTATTGGGTGACGCCTACAAGGAGGCCGTGCTAGAGCTGAATGCATCTGACGAACGAGGCATCGATGTTGTACGCAACAGGATCAAGGGATTTGCTCAGAAGAAGGTCACACTCCCAGCAGGCAGACAGAAGATAGTTATCCTGGATGAGGCAGACAGCATGACCTCAGGCGCACAACAGGCACTGAGAAGAACGATGGAGATTTACAGTGGTACGACTCGTTTTGCATTCGCTTGCAATCAGAGCAACAAGATCATCGAGCCACTGCAATCGAGATGCGCCATCCTACGCTACTCGAGACTCACAGATGGACAAGTGGTAAAGAGATTATATCAGATCTGCAAAGCGGAGAACGTCGAGTATGGCGACGATGGTATTGCGGCGTTGGTGTTCAGTGCCGAGGGAGACATGAGACAGGCTATCAACAACCTGCAAAGCACATCAGCAGGTTTCGGCTTTGTCAGTGGAGACAATGTCTTCAAGGTTGTGGACAGTCCACATCCTATCAAAGTCCAAGCAATGATCAAGAGCTGTCAGGAGCAGAAGATTGATGAAGCTCTGGACTCGTTGAAGGAGCTCTGGTACGTTCTAGAGCACTGCAGCTCGACAATGCTGACTATTTGCAGGAATCTCGGCTATTCGTCCCACGATATCATCAGCACCATGTTCAGAGTGACTAAGACACTGGACTCGTTGTCAGAGCACTCCAAGTTGGAGTTCATCCGGATCATCGGCTTCACTCATATGCGGATCCTTGAAGGCCTACAAACATACCTTCAACTGGCTGGCTGTGTCGCTAAGCTATGCAAGCTGAATATGAAACCCTCGCTCTTCGTGGCACCAAAGGGCTGAGCCATCAATGAGACGGCATTGAAATGACGAAGAAATGCATTTGGAGCTATGAGCACTCCGGGTATATCGCTATAACAACAACGATGCATTGCAGAATCTAAGCATTGCAGGGCTGATCACGATGAATTTTCGTGAAAGGACGATCGCAGCAAAGCAGCGTGATCACCGTGGCTGCACGAGGCGTCAGTGGAAGGTGATTTCAAGACACGGACAAACTTACCAAGGCATTGTAAGGACCAACAAGAGCCCTCTGTTTGCCTATCCAGCTTTTCGGCTCTTGCCTCCTCCTGCCTGACGACCCACTCTGTAATCTATTGCTCAGACTGTACCAAGCCGATGCCATGAGCTTGTTCTCACGCTGCAGCAACGTCATATCTGGCGTCAAGCCATCCTTCGGCTGCTTCGACATGAGATCAAGTTGTTTTCTGAGCTCGACCGTGCGTTCTTCAAGGTCCTCGATGTGATGAGAAGCCTTCTCTTTCTCGGCAGTCTCTTTGCGTTCTCGATCTTCGTATTCCGCGTTTCGCTGTGAAGCTTGCTTCAATCTGACATCAGCAGCCTGCAGCTGTTGCTCGAGCAGAGCCAGCTTCTCATTGAGGTTCTTGATCTCGTCGTCTTGGGGAGCTGCAGAGACGATTGGCACTTGCTCTGTTGCCTTCAGCTGTGCGTCGAGCTCTACGTCAGGAGACTTCACCTCGTGATCTGGCAGACTCTCGCCCGTCTTGCGTCGTAGTTCTTCCAAGGTCTCATGGTCTCGCTCGTGTCGCTCCTTGGCAGCTTCAAGCTTCTGTGCAAGCACTCGGGCATCATGTTCAGCATGCTTTCGTATGGTTGTCAACTCGTTGATCTGGTACTCCTGATTTCTGATCAATCCCTGCTTCTCAATAATCTCCTTCTCAAGAGCGGCTTGCATTGACTTTAGGCGACCCATATCTTGCAGTCTCTCATTCGCCCGCTTGAGCTCTTCCCGCATTGTCGTCGCGACTCTCTCCTGTTCTTGTAGTGCTTGAATCTTCTTCTTAAGGTTGTCATTCGCCTTCGTTTTCTGGTTGAGCTCTTCGTTTTCCGAGCGTAGGAGCTGGAGGTCGTCGCGCAATTGCTGGGCCAAGACCGCATCCTGTTTGTGTCGGGATATTTGTCGCTCATATTGCTCCACAGCAGATCTGGACGATTGCAGTTGTGTCTCCAGATCTTCAATATATGATCGATCGTAGTCTGCCTGTTGCTGGAGCTTTCTCAGACCGTCGTCACCAATGACTTTCTTGCCCTTGCCATTCATGTCGTCTCTAAAGGCATCGAATGCTTCCTGGAGCTTTTCCTTGTCCAGTCGAAGGTCAGATAACTGCTGTTGTGCGACCGCATAATTTGCCTGTAGCTTGTCGATAACAGCCTGCGACTGTAGAAGCTCTTCCTCTCGCTCAAGAAGCGGGTCTCTGAACAAGCCGACCTTGGTAGGAGAGCTATCGCCATTCGCTTCGAAGGATCCATCATGACCGACGGCACGATCGTCCTCCTCGAAGTTAGTGGCTGTCTCCTGCTCATACTCTTCTGCTTCATCCATGGCCCTCAACTCGCCCGCTATGATCATTGCTCTTTCCCTGCCGAGACTCATCAACTTTTGTGCCATCCTCTGATTGCTTTGTGGACTCGCCATGGCTGTACGGATGATAGCCATGATCAGCTTTTCGAGCTCCGCCGAGGAGTAATCGGCCGCAATAGCCTGGAGATCTGGCAGCAAAGTAGCCTGCTCCATGCCGTCGCAGACATCTCGGTAGTACGTTGAGACCTGCTTCTGCAAGTGCTTCAGGTTCTGCCATCGTCGAGTCCAATCGTCTGCAGGTGTGACGTCGGGCTCAGGAAGGGCGTCGGAGAAGTATTCGTCGTCCACTTCTCTCAGGATGTTCCACAGCTTCCTGCCATCGCTGAGATCTCTCCAGGACGGCGTGCCCTGAGTGTCAAAGGATGCTACCCATTCTAGCAGACTTTCACCGAGCACGCCAGCATCATTGATGTCCATCGCAGTGTGTCAACGACAGGTGGAACTGTACAAGAGCTTGCACTGAACGCACTGTGTGCTCCAACATCGCACGTGCTCGTGTTGGGGAGGAGTGGAGGTTGTTGTTTCAGGCTGTCTTCGGTGCCTTTGACGCGTGATTGCCCGCGGTGAGTTTCCAGGGACAACTAGCCTGAGTTTCTCAGCTGCAGCTCTGGACTTCGCCGTATCGACCGTTCGAACAACAACTTGAACACGATGAGTGCGTCGTATGCACAGCTTGAGTGAGTGACCTCAGCACTGCTTCAATGTATACTCCCAGCACTACGTATTTATACAAATCGTCGACTCATGCTAGAACGCTCAACAACAAACAGCAACCCAATAATATACAGTGAGCATCTCCAGCAACAATGCTCCAGGACACAACTATGCAATCTTCTCGACCTGGCCGTTGCTTCGTAACGCGATCTTTCGAACACCTCACCGTCTGACAAGCTCTGCTGAAGTCACCACAGGCGGCAGACTATATCTCGAGCCAAGTGAAGATGTGATATCGCCAAGTGGAGGCAAAGAAGGTGTTCTACCGTGCGGCATTGTGTGCATGACCGCATGTCCACCAGCAACCCTGTGTCGAGGTTCATCCGATGGCATGTTCCCAAGACTATCACGTCGCGGTGGTGTAGGTAGGAGTGGATGGCCGACGTGCGGTAAAGTGTGGTTGTGTGTCTGGATGTACGCAAGAGGAGGTGCTAACGTTGTAGATGACGGCGATGTGCTGTTACGGTGGTCTGAAGCTGGACCATGACCGTTTGCCTGTCCTGCAAGATGAAAGACTGGCACATTGGCACGTTGTGCCATTTCGACCTCGCCAATCTGCCAATGCATTGCTTCAGCAGCTCGCCATGGCAGCTGCATCTCTTTTGCGATCTTTTCCCACATGTCTTTCTTGAATCTGCTACAAAGGTTAACTTCACTCTCGAGAGTGGCTGCGCCAACACACCTTTCATACAGTCGAGCAAGCTTGTTCTTTTTCTCCTCGTCCCACTCCGACCGCCGCTCAAGGTAATTCTGGAAGCGCAGACGGCAACTGATCGCACTCCGACCTGGAAGATGCTTCGATATGTCCTCCCACTTCATACCGTTACCTCGAAGTTCAATGATCGATGCATCCTCGTCAGCGGTCCATTTCGATTGTTTCTTCTTGGCTGGCGACTCTCCCGGATGTGGCCCTGCTACGCGCTTGTTGCTTGAACCGGCATGTAGCTCAACTTGAGCTGGTGCACCGCCGGGCGCGTAGTTCGAGTACATTGGTAGGTTGTGCGGAGCATTGACATGCTGGAAGGTTGCAGCAGGACCAAGATATCCGGTGTTGGATCCTCTAACAGGTGGAGCAGGTGTCGATGTACTCGTCGATGGTGTTGTGACAAAGGCAGTTCCCGTACGATCTCGACTATTGGCAGATGCTACCGAAGTGGTGCTGACATTGTCGGCAGGCGATGCGGACGAGCGTCGCTCGAGAAGCGATGTGATATCCAGTCTGTCGAGCTCTGGCCTTGCCAAAGCATACACAACGAAGAAGCTATGCTTATACTGTACTGTCGAAATGGCCTGCCCTTCACACAACTAGTCGACTCGGTCGGTTGAAATGTCGACAAGTATTGCAATACAGTCGAGTCCAGGACTATGGGCGAGTAATTTGTTCTCTAGGTCGACCTATGCAAGGCTGCGGTTGATTCGGAGCACAGTCCAACTCCCCGGTGTGCTGGCTCGTGCGGAATGGACGGTCTGTTGAGATCAGGCTGGCGATACGGCTAAGAATGCAAGAGAGAAGAGGAGATCAGTCGAAGAGAGAGAGTGTGTTGTATGTGATCACGAGAACAACGACGTCGGAAGTGAAGAGCTCTCTATACGATAACGACCGTCACTGGCACGGATGCGAAGAATAGCCACAAGTGAAACACAGATCGACCAGTGCTATTCACGAGCCACACAACTCATCGAACTGCGGGCACCTACCATGGGATCTATTACGAAGCTTGGTTCCTCTACTCGCTGGCGTACGAGTATCTAATGACAACAGCAAGGGATGAAACAGGCCACTCCCGACCTATCGCGGGAGGCTTGAGACCAGGTAAGGAAATGTAGCGACACATTCTATGCGTGGAGCACCGAGGCTGATGAGGCTAGAGGAATAGCGAACGATCAGATGGCTTGGGCGAAGGCCGCGCATTCCCTGATGCGTTAAGTTATATGCAAACAAGCGAGCAGCACGGCCGGTGCAAGCCAACGCCCGCCAGCGTAGTGGAGCGCCTGCAGGCATTGGATGTTGACAACAGACCATGTCATGCAGGATGATCTTGTGGTTTGCAAGTTACGCCTACAGCGCACAAGACGTGGGACAGATTTTGGAGCTAACGGGTGAACAGTTCTAATATGCCGCCAGGGGTGGGCTGAACCACGCATGGACTACTTCTGGGAGTGCTAGTTGAACGTGCTGAGATTACGCTGACGTTGGAGTACTGCTGACTTCTATTCCAGAAAACGTTCGGGAGTTCTTCGCCGGAGCCAGAGCTTCAGATCCTCCTTCTTATAAGGATCTTCGAGAACGTTGGCATAGTAGCACTCTTCCCACGCAACCGAGACTGACGTGGATTGGGCATCGAACCTGGCGGTGAACAGCCACGCATCTGGAGACTCTCCAGTACTGCTAGGGCTGCTCGGCATGAACTGAGCAGCAGATCCTGCATCCCAAAGGACGATCTACCTTTTTCTCCACCATGGTCAACCATGGAGCATGCGTACCTGGGACCCATCCGACTTCTTCTCGTCGCAAAAGAAGCGAGCACTAGTGGAGATTGGCTCAGGCAGTTGACCATGAGGTGCTTCGAAGGTTTAGCAGCCCCGCCAGACATCGCATGGACTCGTATACCTAACTCTAATCGGAGAACACAAGATCTCTGTATTCTTGATGTCCATCTCTCCTGACCAACGACAGGCATCGACACGAATGGACTCGACTCGTTGCATGGTGTTCGCTGTGACATTGCAGACGAGACCTGGGTAGTGCCTGGAATCGAGAGCGGTGAAAAGTACCGTGTGGTGGAGAGCATGCTTTAGATGCACTGACGTCGACACCCATCCACCTGCTGTGACACACAGCGCGATCAAGAAAGTGGAAAGCGTGGGTGGCTCGTGACGTTGCTCTGAGGCTCATGGCCACCCTTTGCTACACCCGAGTAAGTATCCCTCGCTTGTTCGCTCTTCAATCGGAATGTACAGAAAACGCCTTCAGCGATCTCGCAGTGCATGCCGCTTTGTGGCTCGTCAGCTCAACAAGCACACGCCTCGGCCGATGGCTTTTAGCATGGACTAGTCCAGCGCTGCGAGACAGGGATCGACCAAGCTGTTGTACCACCTGACGAGGATGATCTGAGCACGGATCGCCCGTTCGGAAGTGCCTAAAAGTAGAGTCTGCTGGTCAGCATGACTCCTTCAACCATCTGGTCTGGCGGAAGAGCCATAGTCTCGCCCACCGGGGGTCTCGTTGGTTCAATTGCCTGTTCCGGAATTGTACCTGAGCATCATCAAGAGACAGTGAGAAGCTTGCGGACGAACAAAGGAGCACTGTCTGGTCGACGCATGGCGGGTTGGCTCTATTTTGACAACGCAGCAGTTCGCAGCTGAGATGCTGCGTGCCCCTGTCTGATCGACCGGCCACGCAGCGATATCTGCTTCTGCGATATCGAGGATTGCAGCTACGTAATGGCTTTGCTTCAGCTCTCCTCGAGCCACTAGTCTGATGGTTCTCATGTGCCGAGGAGCTGCCTACATACTTCCTCGCGGACGGCGGTTCGCCATCTCGCATGACGGATGGTCTGGGCAAACCGGATAGCGGCACGCGATCTTCATCGCTGAGCACGAGCGGTGTACTTTTTGATTATGATTGCGCTGTGACAAGTGCCGAATGCGCGCAGCTTGCTCGAAATGTCAAGGCTATTCGGCTTCAACGGGCTGGACCCAAGGAAATGCTTAGGGTTCGTCTGAACTCTGTCGAGAACGCACGATGATGACGGTCAGAACGATCGGACTGGCCTCCTTCAAACTCGTGGGGTCTTGAGGTTGACGCCTCCGAGAACCGAGAGGAGCACTGGTACACTTCCACGCCGTGCCTAATCCATGGTTGTGGTTGTATTGGCGTGCCGACTTGACGTCTGACATCTATCTATCGATATCGGGCATAGTCCCGGAGTGATTGTCAGGAGCTGTTATTACTATCATCCTCGATCGCGCCCCTAGTCATAAATTGCCACGTGAGGCTTGGCGCCAGCACGACCTCACTTGTAGAAATTCCCTCTGGAACAGGGTTCAGTCCTGCACCTTGGCGTGGTTCGCTCGCTTGTTGCATCACAATCGTTCACGTGGTGGCCTGCGAAGGCGTCGCTAAACTTGACCTACTTGTCAGCCAACGGGAGGGTTCAGCTGCAATCTCACAGTCGAAGCGTAGTGCCTGGTCAGCGCGCCACATACTCGCTCTACGTTGCGACCATGGCGGCAGCTGACATCCCTCTGATCATCATCTCGGCGAACTCGACCTCAGAAAGACGCATCAACCCGTCGTGGACTATCGCTCAGCTCAAGGCAAGACTTGAGCCTATTACTGGAGTGCCGGCGGGTTCACAACGGCTAAGCCTCAAAGTAGCATCACAACAACCTCAACTGATCGAGGCTGTTGATGAGGATAGGCAAACTCTGTCACATTGGGCATTGCAAGCCTATGCTGAGATCCAGGTAGGTCCAAGTGATGTGTGTGTATGTGTCGCAAGAGCTCCGTCAAGCACTTGAGCCCGTCCGCGCTGGCATGAGCAATTGCAATGATTCCAATGAGGCTGGTTATGGCGCGCATCTTGCACGCATGACCACACTCAGTACTAACTTACTTCCTTCCAGATCACAGACACTCGTCCACCAGGAGTACGCGAGAACTACACTGACACATCCAACGTCGAGAAATATACCTTGCCGATCACCGAGTATGAAGCACGCTCTGACAGTGTGCTCGCCTGGAAGAAGGCTCAGAAGCTAGGTCGCTTCGATCCTAATGCACCGAACATCGTGCAGGAGAAGACTGAAGCAACATTCCAAGAGGTCGAGAGTAGAGGTATGTCCGCTGAGAAGTCGTTGCCATTCGTACTGACATTTAGCCAGGCCTCAAGACAGGATCAAGATGCCGTCTCCTTCCTGCCACGGATCATCGTCGAGGCACCATTGCGTACATCGGAGAGGTCGCTGAGATTCCAGGCAGTGTCGGTGCCTGGATAGGCATTATTCTTGACGAGCCGACAGGCAAGAACGATGGCTCTGTGGGCGGCAAGGCATACTTCAAATGTCAGCCTAGTTTCGGTGTGTTCGTTAGACCAGAACGAGTCGAGCAAGGCGACTTCCCACCGGCCAGCATTGAGGACGAATTGGACGAGGAGTTTTGAATGCGTACAGACGGATTGCTCACTGCACAAGGGGTTTTCAATGTGTGAAATCAAGACAAAGGTCGCGTTGCTTGCTAACATCATGATCGTCGTTGCATTACGTCGTATATCTCGTGTGATGGTCATTCTCGGACCGTCATTCGCCTTCCTCATCTTCCTCATGCTCAACTTCACACCCTTGAGAGAAGAACAAAAGCGCAGTAGCGGTGGCCGATGGATTCGCGATGGCATAGTTATGGCCTACATACCTGTTAGCACATATCATTCGGAACTGAAAAATGTTGTGTCACGATGGCAAACACAACTCGACGAGGTGCCCTTGCGCCGCAGCTGGTCGTGCAACCTCGCACAATGGGTGAGAGCTTACCTCGTGGGACGACGAATGCTCCGCCTTCGGTAATGCTGAATACGCAGGAGCTCACCGGCTCTTCTTGCGCAACCATTAACGGTGTGGTGATCGTGACCTGGACCTTGCCCTTGTGCACAAAGAAGTTCATCTGCATCTTCTTCGAATTCTTCGTTGTCTTCACTCCTTCGGGTGGTAGCTCAACAACACCACTGCCGAAGAATGGCAGCGTTGATATCTTCGCGTAGCTGAATGTCGCACCGTGGACCGATCGTGTTATAATCGTTGACGCAGCGAATGCAAGATCTAGACTGGTCAGCGTTGGTCTCTTCGGATATTGCTCCCTCACCTTCTGTGATGATATTATTGACATCGCCGAGTTCCAGTGCATGATCATATGTAGCGACGTCGCCAGTGACGATCCCGACCTCCTGCTCCCAATCACTTGGCAAACAATCTTCATCTTGCTCGTCGATGGCGTCTAGTCCTTCCTTGATCTTATTCGTCTTCTTCTTGTGCACAGCTCGTTTCTTGTTGGTTCTCCGTTCGGGCTCGACAGACGTCGCTCGTTTGACACCGGTCACTTCGCCTTTATCCCATATAAAGCTCTCACCGGACCACCATTCAAGAGGCTTCATCACAGCCCGACCAGATCTTGTGGTACGTTGGCCGGCATCTTCCATTGGTGTGCCAGAGCGATATCGCACATTCGAACGAGTCCCACGATGACTCCTACCTGAGTCGGAAGCAGAGTCTGACTCGTCATCAGAACTTCCATATCTGTGTCTTCGTCGTTGAGGCGCTTCTATACGCACTTTTCTCGATGTTGACCGTGCGGTTGATGCTTTCCCTTTCTTCTCCCTGGCAGCAGGAGGTGACTCTTCGGGGTTATCTGATGCAGCTTGAGGTACATCGACGCTGACGTCGTCGTCGTAGTCATCCGCATCATGGTCTCCATATTCGTTGACAGGCTGTTCATCGTAGGTGGGGTATGCCTCTGTGTGGTCATCATAGTCGATAGGCTGCTCATCGTAAGCCGGGACCTCATCGATTTGGTCCTCGTAATTGACAGGCTGTTCACCATAAGCAGTGGCTTCTTCAACACGTCTTCTAGACGTGGGCGCTACGTCCGAGGCCAGTTCGCCAATGGTCTCGTCTTTGTGGGATGAGGATAGCCTTGGTCGTTTCTGACCTTCCGTTCTCCTCATCTCTGCTGGTGGAGGCGTGTAGCCTCCCTGATTGCCGCTCAACCTTGATGCTCCCTCTTCTGTTCGACGTCGCTTTCGTGATGAGCTAGGTGAAGAGTTGTGAAGCATACTCTCTGCGAGATCAAGAGCACCCTCGATCTCATCCCTGGTTGAATAGTGTAGTGAACGATCTTGTTGATCGAGTGTGTGTCCTTCGTTATTGACAGGATTCTCAAACAATGGCGTCTCGTCCTGTCGCATGAACAGTGGTGAATCATGGATAGTGTGACCTAGGGTAGGCGAGTGTCGTGCTGCACCAGATAATGATGTATCCTCGAGTCTTGTCGATTGTCGATTCTGGCTGCTTGGTGATTCTGCATATCTTGCAAATTGTCGACTTTCCTTGTGCGCGAGACCTTCAAATCCTGCTGATTGTCGATTCTCCTTATGTGCCAGCTCTTCGTATCTTCCTGATAGCCTTTTCTCCTTACCTATCGACTCTTCATATCTTGCTGACTGCCTACTCTCCTTGTGCGCTGAATCTTGATATCTCATCGATTGTCGACTTTCTTTGCGTGGTCCAAGACTTGACCGCCGCAGAACATGTCTTGGCTTGAAGGGTGAGTACTTCTCAATGCTCTGTCGTAATCCGTTCGTGCCCAGATCCAGCTCACGATATGCATCAGGCGAGCTGTACTGAGGTTGCGACTGCGACTGCCTACGTTCTGAAGTTGATCTTGGCGAAGAATCAAATATGCCCGTAAGTCGTGATGGCGGCGTCCTTGCAAATTGTGCTCGACTGAGCTTGCGCGAATGTATCGTCTCTTCAACATCTGGCATCGTGCTATTCAGTCCCTCCATCTCAGCGCTTCCATCATCTTCCGAGGCGGGACTGCTGCCAAAGTTGCTGAATATCTCTGACATAGGCTCTAACCCATGCTCGTCTCTTACGCCGGTATCCTCGAGTGTGATTCCAGTCTTTCTACGACACAATCAGCATTGCGCCAAGCTTCCAGCTCTTGCTTCCTTACCTTCCAACTCTGCCAATATCGAAGTATTGATTGCCAGTGATATTCGCTCGCCGGCCAGGCGTCCCAGCTGGAGTCTGTCGAGCATTTCTCGAAGCCATGACGGCGCCCTCCTGCGCTGCGATATGCGCAGGTGGGTGGTTCTGTCTCGGTAACCAGGTTGCTCGAGCTATTGCGCTCGCGGCAATATGGCTTCCAGGGCGGGAGAGTGGAAGTGAGCGACACGCGACATCGAGTTGTCTCGGTAAAAGCTGCCCCTGGTGTGACGCGACGCTGTAAAACCTGGCAGTGAAGATCTGGTTGCTGTGTGATGATGCTGGTGAGGTTTGTTTACTGCGAGACAATCAGGTTTAGTGCGCTCGGCTAATCGAGGGAAGCATCAGCCACAGCTGCAGGGTCACATGCTGTGGCGAATCCCCCGATAACGTCAACCTCTCGCTGACCACGCTTCTTTCTTCCATCCTCATCCATCACTGACATCTTGCATCATGCCGCCTTTACCAGGCATGGTGCTGAATTGGCATAGCCTCATAGCGAGGCATGCCAAAGAGCTGAAGTAAGACCGTCACTATACTGATGCCTAGCATGACTAACACTACTGTAGAACAGCTCTTACCAAGGTCACCCGTGCTATAGATGCACAGGTTGCAAGACATACACAACCGCAAGCTGAAGCGATACTCGTTCGGAATGCTCCAAAGCAGCCGCTGCATCCGCTTGCACGAATTCGACAGAGTCAGTCACGATTCTACAGCACTGTCCGTGGTACCATCAGGCAGTTCTCAAGTGGATCAAAGGGCAGAACATATGATCGTTCCTCATACTCCAAATCCAGAGTCGGCTCATACATCAGTCAGTCATCTGGTCGTGCGCCATTCGCTTCGACACTACGACCAAACCTAACAGGAGGCACTCTTTCACGGACCAGCGGTGGTTATTCGCTAGGCTCTGGCAGAGTTGGTGGAGCAAGATACTTTTCTCACGGACCAGCTAGCCAGGCCCAGGTCGTCCACAATGTCTCTCAGGCAATGCGAGCATTCTTCATTGGTGGCAACAAGGCTCAGTTTGATGGCATGTCGCCACGTACTGGCGAGAAGTCCTTCAAAGCTGTGAGCACATTGCAACACGATGCATCGAAGACGATGCGATCGGTCACTCGAACCACTCCAGGCTCGTGGGTTGACTTCCGAATCAACCCAACCATCACCGCGCTTACACCACTGCGAGAGTCCTTCGACGTAACGACCAGCATTGACAAGCCAAACGGACACCTCAACTCCGAGGGACTCATTGATGTACTCTCGGCTGACTTCTCGCGCACACTCAAGGACCTCGCTGTTGTGCTCAACGATCTCAAACGACTTTCACAGCTAGGAGATCTGCCGATTACACATCAGGGAAATAGCATTCGCGTGCATTTCCCTGGTTGTGATGCAGGGACTGTCGAGCGGTTATGTGCCGAGCTGGATCTTCAACGAGGTACAGTCACGCAGGATCCTGCATTCGACTCTTTTGTTGGCGCAGAAATGGCACTGCTTTTCCCTTATGCTCCAAGTACAGGCGAGTCTGATACAGAGAGCATGTTTGAAGCGGCGCCTGCCAGACAAAGTCCGGTAATTCAGCTTGAAGATCTCCTCCTCACATCTGAGAGGTCAGGGGATTCTTCGAACGACTCGGCGTACTCGGAGTTCCAAGATGTACTCGTCGAGGAGACGTATATGTCCTCTCCGTCAGCGTTCGAGTCTGTCCGCTCCGGTAGTGAGCAGTCGGATAGATGCAGTCCGCTGGAATATCAGGGAATTGAGGGCATCTATCGCTTCATTGAGCAATGCGACTCTACACGACGATGATGATACACGACATTGACAATGTCGACTTCGCTTAAGAATGATATCCCTGCTTTGGAGCGTTACTTGCTTGGACCTTTCCTATGTAACATGAATCAATGAATCGAAATGGCTTGCAATCACTTGAAGTATCTGCACTGTAGCAATAGATCATTCTTCGACCTATGGATGTGTGAGTACGTGCCATCGTCAATGAATGATTCTGCAACGTCTGCTTGGATGACACTATGACCAGGATCTCTGTTCGACTAAATTGCTCATCACTTATAGATGTTGTCTCAGGACCCCACAACTCGATTGGCTTCATTTCTCGAAGCTCTGTAACATATCCATGCGAAATTCATCCTCAAACCTACAACGCTTCCTGACTCGATCCAACTCCGGTATTCGACTTTCGCCGATTCCAAGGGTCGAACGCACATCATTCCTACCTTACCAACCTCCGCCTGATCCTCAAATCTGCACAAGCCGGGTGTTATTAGACATTCGTTACCGCCAACATGGCGCAGCAGCCTCTCCCCTCCAAGGAGGCAACACTCTTCCGACACCTCGTCCAGAACTACGAATCCAAGCAATACAAGAAAGGCCTTAAGGTCGCCGAGCAGATCCTCAAGAAACACCCGAAACATGGCGATACGCAAGCAATGAAAGCACTCATCCTCAGCAGTACAGGAAAGCAAGATGAGGCCTTCGAACTGTGTAAGCTCGCGCTCCAGAACGCCATGAAGTCGCATGTATGCTGGCATGTCTACGGTCTGCTTTATAGAGGGGTCCGCAATTACGAGGAGGCTATAAAGGCATACAAGTTCGCTCTCAGGATTGATTCGGACAACGCACAGATTCAACGAGACTTGGCGTTACTACAGATGCAGATGCGAGACTATGCGGGATTGATTCAGAGTCGTCAGACGATGATGACGGCGAAACCGCAGCTTAGACAGAACTGGACGGCATTGGCTATTGCTTACCACCTTTCTGGCGATCTCAAGCAGGCCGAGAGCATTTTGACGACATTTGAAGGAACACTGAAGGATTACAAGCCTTCCAAGAGCGACCTGGAACATCAAGAGGCTGCTCTATACAAGACCTCGATCATTGCGGAACAGGGTGACGTGGAAAGAGCACTGGAAAATCTGGACAGCATACAAAAGACGCTGGTCGATAGAACGGCTGCAATAGAGCTCAAGGGTGAGTATCTGCTAGCCGCAGGGAAGACAGAAGCAGAGAAGGTCTATCGAACGTTGCTTGATCGCAATCCAGAGCGAAGAGCCTACTACGACGGCCTTGAGAAAGCACTTGCGCTCGATCGCAAAAGTGACCATGAGAAGCTGATCGCACTCTACAAGGAGTATGCTGACAAAAGTGAACGACGAGACGCACCACGACGCATTCCGCTGGACTTTCTAAGTGGCGCTGAGTTCGAGACGCATGCTGATGCCTACCTTCGACGAATGTTTGGCAAGGGTGTGCCAAGCACTTTCGCCAATCTCAAACAGCTGTACTCCGATAAGTCGAAACAGACTACCATTGTGAACATCGTCGAGAAGCTGTCGAACGAGGAGCCACAAGCTAATGGTGGTGCTGAGACCAACGGCACCAACGGGACAAAGAATGCTGATAGATGGGGGCTCAGTGTCAACTATTTCCTGGCACAGCACTACGACTACCATCTGACGAGAGACCTGGACAAGGCTGAGCAGTACATCGAGAAGGCTATCTCGCTGAACCCATCGAAGACAGACTACACATACCACATGACACGAGCACGGATACAGAAGCATCGAGGCAATCCTGAAGCGGCTTCAGCTTCGATGAATGCCGCACGAGAAATGGACTTGAAGGATCGCTACATCAACACGAAATGTGCCAAGTATCAGCTTCGCAACAACCAGAACTCTGATGCAGTCGACACCATGGGTCTGTTCACCAGAAAAGAGGCTGTGGGAGGGCCATTCGGGGACCTGCTTGACATGCAATGCGTCTGGTTCATCACTGAGGACGGCGAGAGCTATCTTCGACAAGGCAAGCTGGCATTGGCCTTGAAGCGCTTCCAAGCAGTGTACAACATCTTCGATACCTGGACGGAAGACCAATTTGATTTTCACACGTTCAGCCTGAGAAAGGGAATGGTGCGGTCGTATGTTGAGATGCTTCGATGGGAGGACAAGCTTCGAGAGCATCCATTCTTCACTCGTGCTGCATTGTCCGCAATCAAGATCTGCCTACTATTACATGATCGTCCGGAGATCGGCAAGAGTGGTCGGCTGAACGATGAAGAGAGCGCTGCAGACAAGAAGAAGGCAGCAAAGAAAGCACGCAAAGATGCTGAGAAGGCGGAGGCAGATCGCAAGGCTGCAGCTGCGAAGAAGCCTGTGCCGAAGGCTGATGATGCAGAAGAGAAGAAGAAGGAAGACAAAGATCCTCTTGGTGTTGAGGCATTCAAGGCGGTTGCTGAGAAGCCATTGGAGGAAGCGATGAAGTATTTGACGCCTCTGCTCGAACTGAGTCCGAAGAATATAGATGCGCAAGTCGCAGGGTTTGATGTCTACATTCGACGAGGTGAGTCGAATCTGCTTTCAAGGAGTACTGCTAACGATTCAGGCAAATATCTTCCAGCACTGAAGTGTCTCCTGGCCGCACAAAAACTTGATCAAGCACATCCTGCATTGAAAGAGCAGGATGCGAAGCTGAGATCTGTCTTGAGCTCACCACCACAACCACTTGATCCTAAGGTTAAGGAAGTGATCGATGGTCTATATCCGCTAAAGGTCTGAACATGGAGACAGTGATGGGAAAGACACGCAAAAGGTGACGGCGTCGACAATGTGAAGCGCCTGCGGGAATAACATAATCATCTATGTCACCTCTTCGACGGATGCATGCTGCACATATGTAAAACATGATAGCATAACAGCGACACATGAACATCAATCAAAGCCTCATCCTCACTCCAATACCACAAGGCATTCTTTAGAATCTCATGGAGAGTATGGCAGCACCGTACAGCAGTACATGACATCGGGACATTCGCTCGCCATGGCAGCTCTCGCACGAGGTGGAACAAATCTTTGGTTCTAGCACCAGTCGCATGAATGTGAAATCTTGTTGATTGTGAAGGACTCTACCTCCATTTGCATTGCATGAAGATTTTGAGTGTATGAGCGCCGAAGAAGCTATCGATGCAGAAGATTTTGCTGCTCCAGTACGTCCGTTTCGCCGTAGTACATAATTCGCCCAGTATGCATGAGACAACCCTGTCTTTTTTTAAGGGTATACGTTTACTCGGCCTGCCCAAAAGTCAGCTCCAATCGTAGATGCTCTTCAACAATATTCTACCTTGACAGCAAAATTCCTCTGTGGGAAGTGTCGTTGCCTCTTCTTGAACTTCTCGGTGGTGAGCTTAGACTCGTGTTGTGTAAGACGTCGGCGGATGGCTCTGGTCTGCTTTGAACGAAGGTCGAGTGGAGAGTACTTCTTGCCCTTGTAGAAAATTCGGAGCTGTGCGCGCTGGCTTGCGTTGATGACTGTGAGGACACGAGCTATCGACTTGCGGACGTCGTGGCTGAACACCTGGTCAGTATGCTTTCGTCGCATGTCAAACAACCCAACTCACATCTTGTTCAGCTTCGACTGTGCGCCACCAGCGATCTTCTGTGTTCGCAGTTGTACCAGCTCCTGCTTGAGCTCATCCAATTGCTTCTGGAGGTCATCCTTGTTCTTTCCCCAAAGCTGGGCTGCCTTAACCTTGCCGGACGACTGTGACAACGTGCGTTAGCAAGCTGTGTTTCGATCGTGGGTGTGCATTGCGTATGCGATCAGGTGTGCATACCATTTTGGAGGATTGAGGCGTGTGTAAGAGGATGTGGTGTCGTCGGTCGTGTGTCTCGTGCAAAACTTCGAACGTTCCGCTCAAGTGTGATCGAAGTGTGCTGCCAAGAAATCGCTGGTCCGTGCCAGCTGTGACATACGCTAAGCTCGAACAGGACAATATCACATGGTTGTTCTAGTAGAAAGAAGCTGGGGATGAACACATACACATTTCTTTGGTACTTTCAGCAATGGCAGCAACTGTGAACACATGGGCCCAGGTCCGCCAGCAAGCACGAGCGCAAGAGACTCAAGTTAGTGGCATACATCGTTTGAAGTATGGACTAACAGCATGCAGACGGAGTCCTTGTTTCATACTCTTTCCCAATTCGCCGCAAAAACAGACATAGAGGCGCAACAAAGCGAAGATGAGCGACGTGCTGAAGAGCAGATCAACGAGATTCTAGAGAAGGTGTGTCTGTTGAGAGTATGGCGCCAACAAGGACTGATAAGGACAGCGAACTGCTTCGCTTGCACATCTCGCACGAATACTCGACTCAGAAACGACACCTTCAGCACTGAAATCTACGAACCTTGCACGACACAGAGAAATCCTTCAACAGCATCGCACAGAGTTCGCACGACTGAAATCGACCATCACAAGCAACCGCGATAGAGCCAAGTTGCTTAGCAATGTGCGCAGTGATCTCAACACGTATAGAGCAAGAGAGAATCCAGAGAATGCACAGGCAGAGTATATGCTGAATGAGCGACGGCGGATAGACAACAGCCACAATGTTGCAGACAGTGTACTCAGTCAGGCATATGCGATCAATGAGAGCTTCAACCTACAGAGGGAGAGTCTGGCGAGCATACAACGACGGATCACAGGAGCTGCGGCACAACTGCCTGGCATCAACAGTCTTATGCAGCGTATCGGCACGAAGAAGCGAAGAGATGGTATCATACTGGGGTCGTTCATTGCGATCTGCTTCCTGATATTCTTGTGGTTTTGGTAGACCTCGAGTGAGCCATGGTCACGCAGACCCTCTCATGCACCGTTCACAGTGGTTCTTCGGCGATTCAGCGAGCATATGGATGTGCATATACAAGGATTGTACAATATTATGGGTTTGGTACTATATCATTGCTTTGTTATGGTTCTATGACAGGAAGCATCACGACTTCGGTACTACTCCAGCGACGGCATCTTCCAGAGACACCACAGGCACCTGATCATCAGGCGTATGTGCTTCGCTGATCAGTCGTTGAATGCCTTTGTTCAGGCTCAGAATCTCCTTTGGCTCTGCTGTCGCATTACCTGCCCATCGCAATCTGCACTGAGCGTCCACGAGGTAGACATATCCAACCTTGTCGTTCAAGAGACCAATAGCCTCTTTCATGATGTCGTTCACACCCCTGCGGACCATGAAGTATCGCGACTGCTCCTCGAGACTCTTCTTCCTCCTAAGATTTGCTGCAAAGAATTGTACAAGCCACCACTTTATGTTGTTCTCCTCGCGGTTGATCTCGACGAACTGCGCAATATCTCTGTGCTGCTTCACGATCTCGTGTAGCTCGGGATTGCTTTTCTTCGAGATGAAAGAGTTCACCTGAGTCTCAGCCCACAGACTACTCGAGATGCTAAAGACCGACACCTTGCCCTTCATCACTTCGCAAGTATCGCGGCCGAGGCCCCCGTACCCATCCGACCTGTTGATAGCAGCATTGTCCCTACGCAGCGTCTTGCCATAGAAGTTCGGGATAAATAGCGCATGCTCTGCTCTGAACAGTCGATCATTCGCAAAGAATTGCTTGCCTTCGTGAAACTCCAGGTTGCTCCAATCTCGGAAGTATGGCTTCGCGATCTGCTTCGTCATCGTAGCTCGCCTCTGAAGGTGCTTGTCATAATTGACGAAGTCGTCTCTTCGTTGTTGAAGTGACCGCTTGTCGAGGCCCATGTTCTCGCCAGGCTGAGGTGGGTTCGGCATGCCAATTGGTCGGCTCAGTGGTGTTGGCACGAAATCTCTGTCTCTGTTACCAGGCTTTCGCAACTGGTAGCCGGGAGTCGTTGGCGGTCGTTTGAATGCTGGCGATGGTTCCACTGGGGCTGGTGGAGGTGGTGGCTTTGAGACGGAAGCATAGCATCGTCGCAATACTCTGTGGCATTGCGGTATCGTATCATGCAGTGCCAATGCTCGCAGCGCCAGCAGGCACGGCATCGAGGGTGCTTTCATGCTATAATGAGTTGCCAAATATCTTGAGCTTCGAGAAGCTAACGTTGTATGCCTGGACTAGTGGCACGGTGGCATAAGTCGATGCTAAGACACCGCGGCTGACAGTCCGCAGCAGCCTACATTGAACGTGGCTGCCCTCAAGGATCACCTACAGAAGTCTTGTTCGCGAAATGTTTGACAATCGCAACTCAGCTCCACATCGCAAGTCGATGTACAGTCCGCGAAGGGAAGCAGGTTGACACAGTACTTCCACCATGGGCCTTTTCAAATCACTACGAGCTAAGGTTCGCAAGGACGATACTCCTGCTACGACATACACACATGCGTCTCGTTCAACACCTGCACACGATCCGACCGCGCGACTGCCGACTGGCGTGCTCGAGATCATCCTTAGCTATGTCTGTCCACACTCGCAGGACCACACCTACCAGTCGAGCGAGCAGTCACCTATTGGCGACGGCTGTATGCTCTGCGATTTGCGCGACCTAGCACACTGCGCACAGGTATGCAAGAAGTGGTACACAGTTGCTCAGAAGGTGTTGTATACCAGCATACGCATCGACGCGGTACACTACTGCGTGCTTGAGGAGGAGCTTGCAGCCAAGCGCAAGAAGGCGGCAAAGCACTTCAGGAGCAAGTCGCACATTGATCCGGTTGATGTGCCAGGCATCAGGTTGGGTTTACTAGCTCAGACACTGCGCGACAACCGGCATCTCGCACAACAAACGCAGATCTTGAAGCTGCCGTACATGACTAGAGAGTCCTACAAGGCTGATCTTGCCCGAGCTGTGTCAGCATTGCCAAATCTGCGCTATGTGGACCTACCTGATGGCTTCTACACTGGCGATAGTAGCTGTCAGAGCATCCGTGAGGAGCTGCAAGCGCAGTGTTCCGCTCTCAGGAAGATGATCTATCGTGCTGGTACAGAGCAGTATCTGGAGTTCTTGCTGCAGCGACACTGGCAGCAAATCGAGATATTGGAGCTGAGCGGCATCACCGTTGAGCCTGGCATTATGCAGCTTGTTCTCGCTAGTCTACCAGCACTAAGAGAGCTGACCGTGTCAGATCTACCGTGGTTGGACGATACAGTCTTCGATCCTTCTTCTGCATACGCGCCATTCGTCCCTTTACATACGCTCAAACTCATTGACGTACCAAGCATCACAGCGGAAGGACTGCTGGAATACCTGAGCATATCTCGTAATAAGGACAGTCTCAGATCATTGAGTTTGCAGGATACAGGCGTGACCATCACGGATTTGCATGCAGTCTTGTGGAAAGCATCCGCATTGGAGCACCTCTCAATCAACGAGGCCGTATCGAAATCACTGGCCATGAGCAAGGATCTGCCTTCACTAACGTCGATTAGCCTCAAGGTACTCAACTTCGAGGTGATCACCGCAGAAGGCGTGCACAGTATGCAACAACCCACCGATAGCTACTACGCCTATCTAGCCTCATCACTGCATGCAAGCGCACTACCTGCTCTCGAGACGCTATATGTTCGTGAACAGATGTTTCCCGAGCGTCTGCTCCAGCCTCCACATCTTGGCATAGGCAGACCAGCATCAAGAGGCACAAACAACTTATCAGTCTATGCTCAACCCTTTCCTACTCAGCGAAGCTCCTTCAACCAGACGCTCGAGGTGTTTGCAAAAGGCATTGACGAGCTCGAATGGGTGTTCACCGCCATTGCACCTGATGCACGTTCTCAGAACCGTCTAAGTACGGCGAGTGGAGGTCGTCCCTTGTCTGCATACTCTGCATCTCGCGGATTAGGACCGCAATGGGCGCAGGGTGGGTTCGGTGGTGAGGCTAGAAGAAGTGTTGTGGTCAGTAATGGCTTCGGTGGGTATCTCGCAGTGCCTTCGGATGAGCTACCAGGCTCCCTGGGAGGGGACGCTCGTAATGACAGTGCAGGTCACTTCTTGCAGCCTCCTCCGAACATGAGTACCTTGACTGGAAGCTCAAAGACTGTTGAAAAGCGAGGCAGCAAGCATGATCTGTGGAGGTGAGAGAGACATCAAGGGAACGAGACAAGCATTGTGGTGGATAAGTCCTGGCAAGCATGATCCATGTAGAGGAACGATCCTCAACAAGCATGACCCACGAAGGTGCATAACGGATAACAAGCATGAATCCTAGAGATCAACGATGTATCTATACTTCGAATCCATCTATACAGTGATTACCCTGATCACAATAACGCCTTCCCAATGATCCAGCGCTCATTTTGATTTACTCGATACGCTCAGCACTTCAGAGAGAACTTTGTCTTGCGATCAGAGGTCATGGCACCCCAGTGTGTCTCATCGGCAGACGCGCCATTGTCACCAATGGATGCTGGCTTCCATGGCTCGTCAAATGCCTCGAAGTAGAAAGCGTTGACACCCCAGTCGAGGATTCCGCAGCTATACAGAGTCAGTGAGGCTCCAATCACATCGTTGTTCCACTTACTATCCCTCGCTGTAGAACTTTGCGGCGTTGGAGGTCCCAGCCTTGGCAGCACCGTAGTCTGAACCACCGTCGGTTGGCCAGCCAGTCTCTCCAACCCAGAATTCAACCTTATCCACTCCACCTGTTACCGACTGGATGTGTGAGAGAACTTGCGAAACGTCGTCGAAGAATGTGTAGATGGCGCCGCTGCCGACATTCTGTCCCTGCCAGAAGGCGAATGCATTGGCCATGATGAAGCTGACACCACCGGTCAGGATGGCATCGCCAGTACCATTGTTCCACAGGTTCCAGCTGTCCACCGTGCCCACCTTTGTGTTTGGAAGTGCCGACTTGATGTCATTGATCTTGTCCAGAAGCTGCTGAGCAGTAAGCGAGCCACGATAAAGAGCCTCTGACCCAACGGTGATGGCATAGACCTGGTCCTGGTATTGTGGAACGTATGTGGTCACAGCCTTCTTGTCGGCCTGGTAGCTGCTGTCGACATCTGGCCAGATACCGAGGATGACCTTGAATCCCTTGCTCTTTGCGGCTGGGAGGATATACTGTGCGTTGTTGCAGTCAGATGCTGCGTAGCCACGGACGATTCGTGCATCAGAGTTGGCTGAGATGGCGTCGAAGTCTGCCTCGTAGTCTGCCTGGTACTTGCAGGTTCCGTCCGCCTTCTTGGTGCCGAGAGCAAAGCCTGAAGTGCCACGTCCTAGAACTGGTGCGGCAGCGAGTGCCAGCGAGGCGAGAGCGAAAGCTGCGCGCATTGTTGCAAGGATGTCTCAGTGGGTTGTTGTTAAAATGGATACGTCGATGGCTGCTAAAGAGTGTGAAACTGTGTTAAGGAGTGACGGTAGTGACTGTCGATGGTCACAGTGAGTTGCGAAAGACAATGAATGTGCAATGATGTTGGTTTCTTGAGGATGTTGCAACAAGTTTCGTGAGGCTGTTGGCTGTAGACCTTACAGGGATTGGCGTGTCTGCCCCTGGCGCTACTAAACCTTCCTGCCAAGCGTGTTCACGTGAAGTGATGTACTCCAAGAATGTAACTAAACATATGTTGAAGTCGAGATCGGCTTTTTACGAGCAGCAACAGTGGCAATATGTCCGAATCGTGTATGTATCGTCTAGATGTTTGCTTACCTGTATCATGTGTATCGTTTATAGCGAGGTCATTAGCACGATGTCCTGGTATCTCATCACATCAAGTCCTTCTCGTCGAGCTTCTCGCCTCGTCGTTCGGCCAGGTATATCCTCATGCTTTCGTACACTCCCAGGTACATACCACCTGTGAGCATATCAGTAAGGTTCGATCGTTTCGCAATAAGACTTACTGCCCAGCATAGTCCAAACACCTCGAAGAGCACCGCCACGGAACAGGCCCTTGACACCGTGCTCCTGAATGATCTCTCGAGCGATCTGCATACTGGTCTGCGAGCTTGGTGGCTTCGCAATGTTCTTGATGCCGTCCTTGATGCTGTCTTTGGTAGCTTGTAGTGTCTTGCCAGTCGCATCCACAAGAGTGTCCTTCGCGGGCTTGCTAGGCTGGCCAGCCTCGTTCGATGCATGCTTCGTTGCAGCAAGCATGATGCGAGTCTTCACAACATCAATCGGCGTCGTAATGACAGCCGCAACACTTCCTGCCGACCCAGCACTTACAGCCGTGATAATGCCACTCTCATAGAGTGTCTCGGATTTGTATCCCTGCTCTCGTCGCCATCTCTTGATCGACACTCGGATGCGTTCAAACATTGGGAACTGCAGTGCTGTGAAAGGTAGATTTCGACTTGCGAGAGCAGTATAGCCTCGCCACAGCGCCAATGGATTCGACTGGAAGCGCTTCATCACCTCAACGGTGGCATTGACTCGCGGCCGGTCGGCCTTCGAGTTGTCGATCATCTGGGCGTTCTGCTTGATCACTTCTGCAGGCGTAAGAATGGCGCACGAGACCAGCTCGGCCGTGGCAGAGGCAGCTGCATGAATCAATGGCTGCGGCAGGAAAGCCTTGCCAGAGACAGTCGGATTGTGGTGTTCCAGGATCGACTTAACGCCCTCGTAGGTCGTGAAGAATGCTCCTGCTGGTCCAGTGTTAGCAGAGATCGCTCGATAGCAGCCAGCATACAAGAAGGCAATGTCGCAAGGACTACGCTTCCAATACCCTGGTACACGCCTCTGAACATGGCGCGATTGGCGCCCTTGTCCACGCCATTGGTGTAGAGTTTCTTGTAGTCAGGACTCTGCAGTCGTGTCTTGATCGTGTCGAGTGGGTAGAAGAGCAAGTCGATAGTGAACGCCGCGACAGCTCCAGCTATCCAGATGTCGGCATTGCTGTTGTTGGACATTGACGTCCGGGTTCTCGAGCAGCAAGCGAAGAGCTTGGAGATGTATACAGCATCATGAGAGCGGCAACGAACGATATCGGTTTCGTGCGCGGAAGCTTTTCATAGTGCTTGTGGAAACGTCATGCCGCCGTGATCGACGTAACCGTTCCAAGGATGCAAGCGACTATCTTATCTGATCATCATGCACAGTCGATGTCCTCTGGGAGGTTTGTCTACCTCTTCGTGCCTAATCCTCTCATCCGGAGCAGACGAGGTGAAGCTCGGTCTGGTGAGGCTTATGTTAATGTGCAACGGTTTCATTCCGGCATTAGTGACTACCAACTGTCTGACAAACACATCATCACTGGGAAGATCGCTCGAATTACGTTCATGCTAATAGTACATTTCCATTCATGCTCATGCTTCAGCCCTCGATAGGTCTACTACGCATGACGAGACCAAAGTCTCTAGCCCGGTTGCTGGTAGGACTATCGCCCTGCTGCTGATACATGCTCAAATCAGGCATATCCCGGTCACTACAGGTCGTCAGTTATGCACCGATACTTGGTATGGCTATACTCACATATCAACGAACGATTCGATGTCGAAAAATTCGCCGTCTTGGCCGTTCGGACGTGTCAGAAGATTGATCTTCAGGACAGGCTTGTTCATCGAGCTCGAAGGTCTGCCCTCGAAGATTAACGAATGCACTCGTTGCCACTCTGGTATGTCTGAAGGTCGTGGATTCGATACCTCACATGCTGACTCCTCGTACTGGATGATGCCCTCCGCGGACTTTATCAGCGTGCTGACATGCCAGATCACGTGGTCACCTTTCAGCTTGATCAGCTCGGCCAGAGCATCCTTCCGTATGCGACTGTCGCGACAGTGTGATGCTGTGAAGTGGAGTGGATGGAGAAGGTCTTCGTCGATGGACACAGCGAAGAGCCTGTAGTCGGGATTCTCGCTCTTGATAACATATTTGCAGGTGGATAGGATATCATCAAAGTCGTCAATGAAGGCATCGTAGAGCGTCGTTTCTGCGTAGACTGAGCATGCTGCCAGAATGCGGTTCATCTTCGTACGTGCTCTCAAAGCACTCAATCCGAGCTGCTCTCTGAACGTCAACTTCAGATTCGGCTTCTGCATGAAGTTCCATAAGAGCGTATCTGTTTCCATGAAGGTCTTCTCAAGCTCTTGTGATTTGGCAATGACTTCGATAGGAACTTGGCCGCCTTCATCGAACTTGTATTTGTCCGCCTCTGTACGCATGAAGTAGAACAGTCGACAGGTCCAGATGTTCAGTAGTGCTCTAGCATGGGGCAAATCGTTAAAAGCAAGGGGTATTTCGCTATCAGAAATGGAAGCAAGGAAAGACAGACCAGGCACTCTCATGCCCAGATATCGTGAGCCTTGTATGTCGATGCGGAGCATGGCGGCTATCAGGCTAGGATCGACCTTACCGGAATCCAGTGCTCCTGTGCCATGAAGCAGTCGTATAGCATTGTCTGCGTGTATGAGTGCCGGCGTGAAGTTCTCTCGTAGTGCCTCAAAATGAATGCACAATATTGAGCAGAGAATGACCAGGTCCAGACAGACGTTCTTCGTGTTCAGTAGAGCCTGCAGTCCACTGAGTGCTTTGGAGTATTGCTTCAACGGGAAGCTCGTCTGAACAAGGCTGACATCGACGCCTCCCTGGTTGGCATTTTGTCGTAGGAAGCGCTCTTCGTGCAATGCTCCCAGAGCATTGACAGCATGTCTGACGGCAGGTTCTGAGTGACAGACCTGCAGGACTAGACGGTCCCACACAGAGTCGGAAAAGTAGCCCGACACACAGGGTACAGTACGTGTGCGGAAGAAGTCGAATGTGCGTTTCTCGAGGGCGTCTGTAGAGACGTCGAACGCAAGGGCTACGCTCAGCGATGGCGTGGTAGGACTCTTGCTGCTGGTCGGACTGATCACGGCATAGCCATCACACTTCCGACCTGTGCTCGTACAGCGATTACAGAAGGGTTTTGCCTGTCGTCAAAGTCAGCCACGAGCCACACGAGAATGTAGCGTGCCAGACATACCTCATCGCACTTCACTCTGCGGATCCTGCTTGAAGGTCAGCTAAGGCACTGAGACCGTGATTGACTGCGCATGCGAACGCAGTGCAGTCACCCGCCTGCTTGTACGTACTTGCAGGTAAAACAACCAGTTCTCGTCTTCGGTGCATATCTGCGATGCACTACCTTCTTCTTGTCAACCGCATCTGCTTCGTCCCGCATCGCGGTCCATCAGTCGCACAGAAGATAGGGCTATCGTGATCACAAATCGTGCGTAGATTAGGTTGGAACAGACTTGTCATTCTGGCATTAGACAGCGCCCGTCTTAACAATATGATTGCCTCGATCATGGCGTTCTGCACTACGCTATGATCAGCAGGAGAGCAGGTTTGCAGCGTCTACACCAATCACAGCGACTCGGTTGTCTCAATTCACTGTTCTTTGCGGGGAAATCAGGATTATCTCAACCACTTTCCACTCCCTCTGGTCCGGTATCCTCTGAGGTAAGTTGATCACTAATCATTGCTTGTATCTTTCTATAGAGGTGAGCTCTCTGATATTATTACACTTTTGCTACAGCGTGTTTGAGTTCTTGATCCGCAACGCTCATGTGCCGTCCGGCTTACTACCTGCAAGAGCATTGGCTCGTTGCTCATCGGCAGGGCCTAGTTCGAATTTTCTCATCCGACTGGTTATCCGGTCGTCGAAGACCATAGGCTCGATGAGAACGCTCTCTTCAAACTCCTTACGAGGTTGTCGCACTGTCTTCCACCAGTCTCTTTCTTCATGGAGGAGAGACTCCGCCTGTTCTGGCTGCGTGGATGCAGTGCCAGATGGGCTATCATTATCAGCGAGCGTGACTGTGTCGAAGCCTCTGTTGAGGCCTAGGACCGCGCCGGCAACTTGTCTGCCAATGTCGTCTGCTAATCTCCTGCGGGTTAGGTATCGATAGAACCTGATGGGTGTATTTCTGAAGCCTAGAATGTGTGGACACGATACTGGCGCACTGGGCTCCAGGGTGTCTGGCAGTAGACGCGATGCTATCGCTGTAGGATATGCGTCTGGTGTGATGAATGCTGGAGGTTGTCGTGGCTTGGGCTTCTCTTCCTCTTCTTCCTTGGCCTTCTCCTCACTCTTCTCTTCTGTAGTGGTGTCAGTAGGTATTCCTGCAGAGCCGTCGGCGGACGATTCTGCCTGAGCTGTAATATCTTGTAGCTCAGTAACGATAGGTGTGACGTCTGATGTCGCTGCAGCGGCGGCAGGTACCACATCTCCTGTCAGTGGCTTCGGCAAGACACCCATTGCTTCGTCGACATGCGTAGGAGTGTCGACTGGACCTAGCCAGCCTTCGTGCATGCCTCGAATGTACTCCTTCCACGTATGTCGTCCAATCACAAGGTCACCAGCAGCTCCTTCGAATGGTATCACACCGGAGTTTTTTCGCATCTGTTCGACACTATAATCCTCAGCATCAACAGGCGTGCCTTCACCACCCAGCCTACGCTGCCTTCGTATGCGTTCTGCAGTCTTGTACCGCACGTCTCCCTCTTTCCTGCCTTCCACAACATCCCAATTGACTGCTGCAGCCACGAGAATAGGCTTGACGTAATTGTGGAAATGTTCTCTCGCGCTTCGCAGTCCATCACCTGGTGGTGCCGAGAGGTACACTGTGAGTGTTCGTGGAAGTTGCTTGATATCGAGAGGTTCATCGGCGAGATGAGAGACGAGATTACACCACTTCTCCTTGGTTTTTCGCGTCTGCCATCGATCGTATGTGATCGCTGCTGCGAAGGATCCAGTGATGCCCAGGAAGATCATCCAATTGCGAGAAGGAAGTCGAAACCTTGGAAGACCTGGCGCCAGCGTTAGCGACGCTCGCCAGATCAATATGCTTCTTACCCATCATTTTCAGAGCTGGATTTTGATCTGGAAGAGCCTTCTTAGCAGCATCTGCCGCCGTCGCAGCAGCGCCCTTAGCAGCATCTTTGGCTACGGTGCCTGCTGCATCACCAGCGACGCCCTTCCCAGGCTCGGACATCTGTGGTGCTGTGTTGTTGTGGACGGAGCTAGAAATTAGAGAATCTGAAGACTGTTTGGGAAGACCTCCGTGTCTCTCCCGAAGCTCGTAGGGCTGAAGATCGACAACGCATGCACGGCGCTCATATCACTCGTCGCCGGCCCAATCCTTACGCTATGAAGTCACTACATTGCATCTGACCCTTCAATGAAATATACTCTCGACACTAAAGGTGTCTGCAGTGGTATACGAGCGTGGTCTCAGGCTGCACCGAGGGGCACCTGGCCCATGCTCGCGAAGGACCCCGTCATAGCTCCACTTTTATTTCGAGGATATCAACAAGCAGCTCTTCTCACGCACCAACCTCGCGACAACAACATTACCTCACATTTCAATCACACACCAGCTTCAACAAATCACACGCCCAAGTAGCTGGCCGCCGCCGCGCAGTGAATCGACCAGCATGGCTTCAACTAACATCTCTTCTGCAGAACAGAACGTGGCTAGCACAGCCCACAGCACAGAGTCATTTCCAAAGACTCGCAACCTGTTCCCGTCCGACGAACGATGCTACCTGTCACTTGACGAACAGGAGTGGCATCTCGAAGATGAAATGGGCAATGACTGGACATTCGTCATGAATCCACAAGATCGAGAGCATGGAATCTGGACCCTCACAGTACGTTGCTTGAATGTTGTCAAGCAAATGCTAACATACGATGCAGTCCCAAGTGGAAGAAGCTGCCCGTAATGCAGCAAGCTTCGCAGCAGGTGCCTGGACAGCAGAGGCTGTCGCTAGAATGGAAGCCGCTCGCGCAGAGCGTAACGAGAAAAGACGCCAAGACGAGGAGCTTGAGCGGGTATGTTGTCTGCCTGGACTGACTTTCACGCCGACTGACCATTCTCCAGGAGGAGGCTGCACAACGCCAACGTCGCGAGGAAGACGAACGCAACCAAACCAGAGCTATCTTCGTCACCAATCTCCCTCTCGATACAGACTCAGCGGAGATCTATAATGTTTTCTGCCGTGCTGGTCTGATTGATGAAAGTTGGGACACGGATGCACCACGCATCAAGATGTACTTCCATGAGAACGGCGAGTTCAAGGGCGAGGCTCTCATCGGTAAGTCACCTGCCTGACCTTCTTCTGTCACGCACTAACCATGATTAGTCTACTTCGAACCTGCATACGCCCGTCGTGCCATCAGGTTGTTCCATAAGACCGACTTCCGCAAGGGCATGGATGACGATGGCGACATGACTGTCGAGCTTGCAGACAGTGCATACAAGGAGCACGACACCAACGCCGAACGTGCGGCAGACGAGCAGGCTGCACAGCAAGCTACACAGCAAGGCAGGCCACCTCGTCGTCGCCTGACTGAGAGTGACAAGGCCAAGATCAAGGCCAAGAAGGAGGAGATGACCAAGTACGTTCTGTCACTCAACATAAAAGACCATACTAACATATGTTAGACGCAAGGACTGGGGCATCGACGAGGTGGAGGAGCACACCGATCGTGACACCAGCAACAAGTGGGAACGCATGCTCGTGGTCAAGGGCATGTTCACACCCGAGAAGCTGGCCAGCGATCCCTCCCTGCTGGAGGACATCAGGGAGGACCTGATGGACATGTGTGAGAAGTTTGGACAGGTGACGGCCATCGTCATCTGGGAGGGTGAGCCGGCCGGTGTGGTGACCGTCCGGTTCACCACCGTCGAAGCTGCCGTTGCCTGTCAGAAGGCAATCAACGGCAAGGGCTACGACGGTGTGGACATCTTCGTCCGCCACTCAGATGGCCTGGAGAAGTTCAAGCGCCGTTGAGCTGCTGCCTCCTGCTTGTGATTTTTGATAAATAGCATGAGAAACTCTGCCATAATGCGATATGATACCCTCTGCTTGTGCCACTTCTCAGTCTCGTCGATGTGATTCCGCCAAGACCGAACTGTCACCATTTCGGGGATGTCTCGTCCGATCGATTGTCTTACAACACAGCTTATTTCAAGATGTCTATCGTCTTACCTAGGACATTAGAGATTGTCTATACGGAGATGCGCACAGTCTCCAGCTGACTCCTGAGAACTTCATTGGTCGTCATCCGGTGAGTAGAGCTCGACACTACGGAGACACGCATATTGCTACCTCAAGGATCATGATTAACGATTGTACTATAGACGAAGATTTCCCAGAAATGTCAAGCGCCTGCGAGCAGAGCTGGACGACACAGAGATGTGCAGACCACATTGTCCCTCGTCTTCGAGCAATGATCCTTCTTTCCAGCGCATTCTCCGCACTGACTGCTCAATCGCACCTTGTCAGTATTGGGACCTCGTACCTTGTCACGGTTGAGACACCCACTTCGTCATCGGCTTCCCTCTTAAGGACATACCGATGAGGAGGTCGCTATGATCACCTCTCTTCGCACGACCGTCGATCCGGCATCTTCAGAGGGGTACATGACAGTCAACATGGCGCACTCTTCTGCCTGCCGTCCAGATATACAGTTTGCGCCCACTCAGTATGAGTACAAAGCACTTCTTCTCTTCGACTGAAGGTGTCGTCGTCCTTGGTCTTGAATCGCTTGTAACACGAAACAAGCACCTAGTACTCGATGAAGCTAATAAGGTCGTCTACTCGCGCACACATGCTCGATCTAAGGTCGCTGTGATCTCAGGTGGTGGATCTGGACACGAGCCAGCTTGGAGTGGCTATGTTGGCGATGGCATGCTCGCTGCCGCCGTAAATGGCGAAGTGTTCGCCAGTCCATCCACAAAACAGATCATGGCTGCAATAGGACACGTCCAGTCCGACGTTGGCATCATATTGTGTATCACCAACTACACAGGCGATAATCTACACTTCGGTCTGGCGAGAGAGAAGGCTCTCGGCTTGGGACACAAGGTTGAGATACTCAGGATGACAGATGATGTCGCCCTAGGATGCAATCAGACCAAGAACCTGGGCAGGAGAGGCTTAGCTGGCAACATGTTCGGTGAGTCAGTGTGGACGACAACTGAATGAGGCTTATGACCTGGTAGTGCTCAAGTTCTGTGGCAGTGCGTCGGAAGCAGGTCTGCCCTTCGAGCAGTGCTTTGCCATTGGGCAAGCAGTCAACGACAACTGTGTGACGGTCGGTTCTTCCCTGGATCACTGTCACATCCCAGGCAGGGAGCACCACCGAGCTATACCGCAAAACGCCTACGTGCTTGGCATGGGTATACACAACGAGCCTGGTCTCCATGAAGTCGACCCTATGCCATCGGTCGAAGAGCTTGTGGCCGAAATGCTGAAGTACTGTCTGGATCCAAAGGATGCCGATCGAGCGTTCGTCGAGTTCAAACCCGACGATGCAGTTCTGTTGCTTATCAATAACTTTGGCGGCATGTCGAACTTCGAGCTAGAGGCATTGACTACTGTGACAAGACGGATGCTGAAGCGAGATTGGCAGACTGTGCCGCAGCGAGAGTATGCGCAGTGCTTCGAGACGTCGCTAAATGCACCAGGATGGTCGATATCGCTCCTCAATCTCAGTGGCATTGAGAGAGCGACACAGGTTACAGTACCGAAGCTTTTGCAATTGCTCGACAGTCCAACAGCAGCGCCAGCATGGCCCAAGAATGGCTATCGAGATATTGATACTCATCAGACGTCGCTCCAAGCTGCCTCACAAAGCCAGACAGCGCAGGACGCAGGGCCAAGGATCCATCCGGAACCTTTCAATCGCGCCCTGCGTCAGGCATGTGCAGCATGTATCAAAGCCGAACCCGATCTGACAAGATGGGACATCCAGATGGGCGACGGCGATTGCGGCGAAGCAGTAGTCGGGATGTGTCGAGGTATCATTGCTCGACTAGACCTTGACCAGTTCAAGAGTGGAAGACTGTGTGATGCCCTCGATGAGATCGGCGAAGCTGTTGAGGAGATTGGCGGCACTCTTGGTGCTATCATTGCCATCATAGTGGCGTCTTTCAACGCGAATCTGCGCAAACTCGCAGCCGACATTTCTGTCCTCGATGTTGCCGTCCTCAGACAGGCCGCTGGACAAGCACTCCGACATCTGATGGAATATACAAGCGCAAGAATCGGCGGAAGGACTGTCATGGATGCCCTTATACCATTTTGCGAGATCTTCGAGTCTTCTGGCAGTCTTGGAAAAGCAGTCCAGGCTACTCATGCTGGAGCAGAGAGCACGAGAGGTATGAAGGCCAGCTTTGGAAGAGGTGTGTACCAGATAGTCGGTGATCAGTACAAGCTAATAACACTTCTAGCTACATATGTCGGCGAGCAGCAAGCTCAAGCAGCAGATTCTCCTCCAGATCCTGGAGCCATGGCAGCTGCGATCTTCTTGCAAGGTCTGATGGAGGGTTGGAGCACTACTTGAAATCGTTACAATTAACATACGACCATCGAGTCGAAGCCTGTTTCCCAGGCACTAGGAGCTTCGATCACTCAAGCAATCAAGGTCTGAGACGGCGAACCTGTAAGGCGCGCCTTGAACATGGCATTGACAGCATTAGAGACCTCAGAACACCACAGCAGTGTAGACGAAGCCACTCGAAGGACACTCTTCCATGATCGGGAAGTTCTCGATCACTGCTTCGAAGCAAGATCTAAAGGACACCGTTGTGGCTGATACATGCAGTATAGACTGTCGAATTGGGAGTTCTTCTCTAGGGAATACCTGATGGTGGTGGTGTATACGGTTGCCGACTCTACGATGGACGCGATGTGCGTAAATCGGCGTTGCAGGGACCAGCTTTCTCAGTCACTGCTCCGAAGCAAGATCCCAAGCAGACCAATATTGCTGGCACATGCAGCATAGACTGTCGGCATGGAAATGCTTCCAATTAGAAGTCCTGGTAGTCGTTGCAAACCCGATTGCGACGTGTGTGTATGGGCATTACAGGAACCAGCTTTCCGATCATTGTATCAATGCAGGCTCCCAAGCATATCGCTCTTGCTGGCATATGTAGCATACACTGTCGATTTGAGTATTCTCCCATGTAGGATTCCTCGTGATCGTTGCGTATGCATATGCGGGTGCTGTCAGCCGGCAACAACAGCGACTCCGTAACAGCTGCGGTGGGCACATATTGGCGATGCAAGGACGGATGTAAACCAGTCAAGCTGTTGCTGTTCTGACTTGCTTCTTGAATCTGCGAACACATGCAATCGAGTTCATGACAGTCATTTTCCGAGTCATGTGAAAAGGAATAGACCAACCAGTATGCATTACCATAGGAAAGCAACGAGTAAAAGCTTACCGCGGACCGGTAGCTTCTTACTCTACCGAGTTCGAAGCGTTTGAGTGATCCACCCGATTTGTGCGAAGGTAGATGGACTTCATGTGTCGCACAGGAAGACGTATCGGCAGCACTCCTCGCACGATTAACCGTCCAGTCAATGCCTGACCACACATACCTTCTTGTTCTCACCTAGCAGCTGGTTGACAGCGCAAAGTAACCCCACTGCACGTCTGCCTTGAAGTATTGGCGACCGCGGCAGTGAAAGAAACTGGAGGACGGACCGTGCAGCTCGTGCTTCGAAAAATCCACGCATCTTTCGCACAGACTTCTAAAACCATTCTCTGGGTTTAACCAGGCCACACTTCTTCTCAACCTCAGCTGACACACACCATCCTTCTGGCATCCGTCTTCCTCATCATCTACCTCATTCCCACGATCTAGCATTTCTGCCGTCGGATTCATTCACTCAGGTTTGCTGTCCTGAGGGTCATCACACGCCCAACCGAGTCGATCCATCCTTTGGCAACGAGCCTCGCGCGATCCTGCTGGAAGTCGTCATCAGACATCAATCTTAGTTTGTACGTCTACGCCGGCGATTCGGAGTTCTTGCTTCAGGTTCCATCGAACAAACGAGCCAAGATTGTCAATATCAGATCTCTAACCTTGGTGGTAGCAGACTTCCGAACTTCGCAGCGCTGCCACTTCGCGCGCTAGCAGACGAGCTCACAGCACTCAGCGATTCACTCCCATCACACAACTCGACTCGTTCTCCCAGGCGCATCTCAAGCAGGCACTGCAGCGATCATCCTTCGGAGGGGTACATTGAGTGTCCTCTCCGGTAAGAACTAAGTGCGTGGGCAGTTTGCCAATCGTTTTAGGAGATATCGCACGCAATTTGCGTTGTCACAAACACATTGGGATCTCAGCAGGCATTGTGAGCCTGCCGCGGCACGCATTCCCAGCGAGCACCAGCGGCAAGCACTCCAGGCAGACAGTCGGAAGCAAACACGCATAATGGCTTCTACAACCGCCGCAGGCCCCGGTGGCTTCTCTTACGCACAAGCAGCTCGTGGAAAACAGCAGTCCACAGCTTCAGCAGCAGCAGCAGCAGCAGCTCCCGCAGATATGACACCGACGAAAGATTGGGCAGAAGAGCTGGAGGCTACTACAGGTTCTAAGGTACAAGAGTCTATTGAAGAGTCGCAGGATACTGTCAAGTCGAGCATAACAGATCGCATCAAGGTCGAAAGCAAGCATCCTTCATCCTCCTCGGGCGTGTCATCACCAGATGTTGCCGCTTCGGCTACCTCACACGACGATGTCTCTTCGTCGACACAGAATGGATCATCTCTCTCGAGCTGGGAAGCAAAGTCTCAGAGTTCGGATACAGTCGTTCCTACAGAGCCAGCATGGATCGCAGAGAGAAAGGAGCGACAGAGCACACAAAAGTCGGACACACCATCAAATAGTGCCAACACAACCACCGTACCCGAACAGAAGACCACAATGCTGCATGAGGCTCCGCTGCCTACAGTGAATCCATGGGCTAAGCGCGCTGAAGAGGCAAAGGCCAAGACTCCCTCGCATTCCGCATCTAAGCCTATGACCACGGCTGTACGGCCTAACTCTAACGAGAACATTAAACCAAGAGCTGACATAACATACAAGCCCTCTGTAGCTCCGCCAGTCTCGAGAGCTGAGCCGGTGAATCCTCGATCACTCGATGCACCACAGTCCCGACCTAACAAGCACCAAAGCAAGTCATCTATAGTCCAGCCACCACCCGTTAAGGACGAGGTATCGTGGCCGACACCCGAGACGAGCCAGGAAGAACGAAAGAGTTCGACCAGCCATGCACAGCATGAGGAGAAGGCGGACGACGACTCTGCGGGCAAGCCACGCAAGAAGCAGGAATGGAAGCCAGTTGCAGTGGTACCGAACATCATATGGGAGACGCCTGGCGTACGTGAGCGGACTACACGTCCTGCACCTAATGGTGATCGCGCACCTCGTGGTGGCGCAGGTGCACGCGGTCGTGGTGGTTCTCGCGGTGCAGCAAACGCAGCTCACGGAGATCGATCAACGAACGATGCAACACCATCCAGTGGAACACGTTCCAGCCGGGGCGATGACTTTGCACGCAGTGACGAGAAAAAGCCTCGCAAGTCGGAAGTAGTATCCACGGAGACCAACGGCGATAGCCCAGCAGTTGGCAGCAAGCCACAAGCTGATGCAACACACATCGAGAGCAAAACTCCAGATCACCAAGAAGGCACCGCAATAGCAACTGGACTCAATGGGATGGATGGCACAAATAGCACACGCAGTCAAATTCCTGAGTTCACACCAGCAGCAGAGTCGCGAAAGGACAGCAAGGAGCAGTGGGTGTCAAGCAGAGGAGCACGACGCGGTCGTGGTCGTGGAGGCAGAGGCGATCTCATCAACGGTCATGCTTACGCTTACACAAACGGGCACCCTGGCGACTTTGCATCACAATTTGCTCCACCCTTTGCCACTCGTGGTGGTCATCAAGGACCATACAATGGCTACGGCCGTGCTGGAGCTCGCGTTAACGGTGCACGCACCCATTCACATCCAGAGATCCATCGTTACGCTACACCCTACATGCAACATCCCCAATATGCAATGCCAATGTTCAGCCCTGGCTTTGCGGACTTCAACGGCTTCATGGCGCCGACTCCAGATCCTGCACAGGCAGAGCGTATGGCCGTCGTTGGAGCTGTTATCGAGCAGGTCGACTACTATTTCAGTGTCAACAACTTGAGGACAGACAACTTCCTGCGCAAGAACATGGACTCGCAAGGATTCGTCTTCCTTGAGGTGATTGCTGCGTTTCCTCGCATGCAGCATATCACGACAGATATCGAGGTGCTCAAGGACGCTTGCATCACATCTGCGACTGTCGACATCTACGCCGGAGATGACAACAAGCTCCGACTTCGACGGGCGAACGACTGGCAGGAATACATCCTGCCCAGCGAAGACCGTCTCGACGCAGCTCGCAATGACGGGCCACAGCGGGTCGATGCTTTGAGCCATCCTCCTCCTTTTGCACCTCCACATCTACGCCAATATGGCTCAGTGCCACACATCATGGCACCTCCTCCACAAGGTCGCGGCAACTATGACTACGCATACAGCCTCGGCATGCAGATGTCACCACATACGATGTCACCGCATGGGATGTCACCACACGCTATGTTCATCCCTGAGTTTGCGAATGGCGTACATGTGAATGGCCAGCAAAACGGTGTTGATGAGGTGCGTGGACGGGATCCAAGGTCGTCTGCTCAGAACGACACCACCGCTAGTCGGTCCACAGCCACTACTGAGGACGCCGATGTCTTCCCAGATGACAAGATCGCACAGCTCACGGTCTGCGTTATGATGAGCAAGGATAAGGACGCGGTACCTCAGTACAATCTCGCATCTCGTACCTTCTCGAACGGCTCGATTGATACAAAGGTTGTACAGAAAGAGATTGTCAAGGCAGAGGAGGCTAGCACTGAAGAAAAGGCAACCACTGAGAAGTATGTCTTATCCTCAGATTCCGCCTGCAAAGCTGACACAGATGGCAGACCTGCGAGCGAGGCATCAGCTGCTCAAGACTTCTCAGTCTTCTGGATCAAGGACAATGACAAGCCTGTGGAGTCCTTGCCTTCCAATCTTACACCCGAGCCATACTTCCAGCTTCATGGTAAAGCAATTGAGCAACGCAACCATGCTGCCTCTGGCACCTGTCCATACGACTTGGACGTTCTGTACCAGTTCTGGTCACACTTCTTGATTCGAAACTTCAACAACAGCATGTACTCAGAGTTCGTGCATCTTGCCCACGATGACGCGGCCCAGCGTCTCAGCACGGTTGGCCAGGACAACCTCGTCAAGTTCTATGATGAAGCAATCAAGAGCACCAATTCCATCCCATTGCGTGTCGCCCAGGACTATGCTGCATTTGCCCACACTGAGAGCAAGAAGGAGAACAGCAATGTCTTCGAAAGCATGCACCGCACCTGGAGAGATGGTGCTCTCAACCTACGTAACAGGAAGCGTGTCTCAGACCTCCTCGACTCCGAGGTGAAGCACCTCCTCGAAGGTTGAGCTGATTCAGTGCTCCCTTCACACCATGGTTAACACATCTTCGACAGGAGAGTCGACCCGTGCGACACTTCCTCCATCGACTTCACGACTCACGCCTTAAGCTCATGCGGACAAGGCATTTGCATCACTGGTGTTTCTGGCGTTCTGCTCATGGGACACTTCACAGCTCCGCGCTGACGAAACAACAAAAGCATGCGGTACATTTTATCATTTTGCACAATCGAACGAAAGCATGGCTTGCAGCATCTTGCTCAGCCTGGAGGCATTCTGACGGCGTCTTTCTCAATCTGCGATTCCTTTATCTGCAATTTGCTCCTCAATGCGAACTACTTCACGGATCTCTGGCTCGCTTGCCTTAGCGACCTGCCATCATCCATTGACTTCTCCATTCAACAACTTCTACCATGACGCGAGACTCTGAGCATCGGCAGCAACAACATATTGCCGTCTGGAACTGGTCGAGCTCCTCTAGCGATCTTCACTAAATCACTATTGTTGATTTCTCAGATTGACGACAGACACTGGCGAACTTTGTAATTGCTTTGCGTTTATGCAGCATGCATCGAAAGGGTGATATGGTTGTAGGGCCTTCTTTGCTATGGATCTAGCGACTAATCGTTGTACATTTGAGCCTTTGCGGGTACGCTTCATGACTGACTATGTTGCGGTCATTCCTCGTAGACTTGCGATGGTTACGTGGCAGTGGTATATAGCGAACAATGACCTGCATTCGGGAGAGAGCCTACTTTGTGTGCTGCCTTGCTCGTTCCTCTGTGATACATCTCAGGCATCTCGTGCTGCTGAGCATCATTGTGACGATGACCTCACAGTCGATCGGATTGTCCTTGTGCATAGCCCATAGCTGCTCGCCACCACTCGAAGACTCCACGACGAGCCATTTCTTGGCTGAACTCTTTGACCGTTGATACTTCGCTCAGGCCGTGAGAATTGTTCGTGGGCTGTACTTCTGTGGTAGCACGTTCGAGGACCACCTGATCTGGCCGAGCTGCGAGCTGATAGTCCTTGTATCGCAGCTTCTGCACAACTGCTATCCACTCGTGCACGCCAACGTTGCGTCCTTCGACATACATCATGCCTGGCGAGCCACCAGTACGCAGCAGGACGAAGACATTGTGTAGATCTGCAGCTTGTCGTAGTTTCGTGACCTTCTTCCGCGATGTGATGTGATGAGTTCGGATCAAGGCATTGAAGGACTTCTGAGAGCCGGACATCTCATGAGGATGATGGCGTGGGATCCTTCTGCATTATGAGTTCCTCCTTAGGTTGTCTTTGTTTCGTTCGTTTTGATGGCTTATAGCCAGAGCATCTTCATGATGTTTGTTAGTACATCAAAATATGTTGCAAGTGACGTCGCTGAATCGTCTGACTTGTATTCTTGGCGCTTTCGACGATTGACGACAATGATCTTGCGATACATGCCTAGCAGTCATTCCGCCCTGATCTAGATGTCAGTGAGCATCGTATCGAAGACTCTGTGAATCTAGAGTGGCCAGCGTCGTGCCAATGCTGCATATGCTGGGCCATAGCTACAGCCAGAGCACTTCACCTTATGTCCGGCCTGCCTTTCATCATACACCCCGCAGACACTGTGGGGCCTAGCATCATGGTTATATGAAAGCAGTAGATCACTGGACTGAGAGCTGCAACAAGCACACCGACAATGTCACAATCTGGCAAGCTCTCAGGCAAGGTAGCCATCATCACAGGCGCAGCACAAGGCTTTGGTAAAGGCATTGCTCTCAAATTCTTACAAGAGGGGGCCCAAGTTATCATTGCAGACTTCGTTGCCGATCTGGGCAAGAAGACTGCAGATGAGATCGGAGCAGCCTTCTATCGAATCGATGTGACGAAGAAGGCAGACTGGGAGGGACTGGCGAAGTTCTGTGATGAGAAATATGGCCGTGTTGACATTGTGATCAACAATGCTGGAACGACGTACACTAATAAGGTCTGTGTCGACATACTGCTCTGTTGAACCAGACTGATTTGCCAGCCAACAAACGATGTGACCGACGAGGACTTCGACAAGGTGTTCGCCGTCAACGTCAAAGCCATCGTGAGCCTCTTCATCGCTTTTCCGTGCCGGACTTACCTATGTAGTACTACTCCACCAACGTCCTCGTCCCATACTTGCAGAAGAAGGGTAACGGAGGTGCCTTCGTCAATATAGCATCGACAGCTGGCATTCGACCTCGTCCAGGCTTGACATGGTACAACGCCTCAAAGGCTGCTGTCATCAATGCCACCCGCACACTGGCAGTTGAGTACGCCAAAGATAAGATCCGTTTCAACAGTGTCTGCCCTGTCGTTGGACTTGGTACTGGATTGTGAGTATTGCAGCTGTCAAGTAGTGTAATGCTGACCTTCACCAGGACGAATGCTTTCCTGGGCAAGCCTGAGAACGAGAAGACCTTCCTCGCTACTGTGCCTCTTGGTCGAGGCAGTACACCTGAAGACGTCGGTAACGCTTGTGCATACCTTGCCAGCGAGGAGGCCGCATTTATCACAGGCATAGAGATTCCTGTTGATGGTGGCCGTTGTGTGTGATGCGTATACATCGAGGCAATATGCAGCTGTAAAAGTACGACCCGCAAATGATTTGCATGAACGCTGCCATTGCTGAGCTCAGCAACGACGCAGTGGGAAGAACGATATATTGCTGCACAAATGTGATAGTCGGAAGGAAGCCTTACTGCCGAGTGAAGTACAGTGATCAGGAATGCAGAAAACGTCGGTCGGGCAGAAAGGATGTAGGTCTGGCCGCATTGCAGTCTCCCTGTTCTTCCTGTGTCAGTACCAGCATGCCGACACGCATAGATTCCACCGGCAAATCGATCTCAGCATCGCCGTGTGCGTATATCGGTGTTGCAGGGACCAACGTGTTACGACTTTCGTGAGGCAGTCGACCTGCAGAGTCGTATACACATTCTCGGTGTGCCTACTGATCTGTCTTCAGAAGTTGTCGAGCGACAAGCACCATCTAGACGTTGCAGGGAGAGTGTGCAAAGAAGCCAGACCACCCCGAAGCCCTCGTCTGTACTTCATGTGCTCAAGGTCTATCGTTCTGGTGTCTGTCCATTGAGCTCAGAGTAGAGCTCATCGGTTCCTGGAAGACGTCCCCCGTCGATGACTTGATCGCAGAACCTCCATGGTGCTCATGACACGTGTCTCGCACTACTGGACACTGCTTGGCGATTGTTGTAGGAATGATGGTTGTGGTTGCGGTGAGATCAATGTTTAGCTTGGACCCTGGCACAACTCGACCAGAACTCTTGGTGGCACGGACGATGACGATCATTGCTCCTGTCAGTCAGTATAATACTTTCACCTGTCGATATGATATTTTGAGCGTTCTTGCAAGTATATGACTGCAATCGACGCATGCACATCGTCACACACCCGCATGTTCAGCGACGACAAGCTCGATCTTCATGTCAGCCACCGATGGTGTCACGACAGATAACACAACGGCCAAGGCGGCGGACGTAGCGGCAGTGGATGCAAGCAATATGGACAACACTGTCGAAGCAGAGTCAGAGGCTGCATCTAGCCACATGGAAGTGCAGGAGCCTGCGCAGAATGAGCAAACAGCGAAAGACAGCATACCTGAGCCTGAGCACAAGGTGACCGAGCACAAGGACGTCGAGCACGCGAGCAATACAACCACAGCCGATCAAGAACCGTCCTCAGACGTTGCTGAGCGAACGGCTATCGAGGACGAAGCAATACGGCATCTGGCGAGACGAGCCAGTGAGATGACCTTGAACACGACAGCCACACAAGCACCAATAGCGGTACATAGAGACGCAAAACTCCCAGCAGCTCCACCACCTCCGACACCACCAGAGAAAGGTCCATTCACATTCAAGGAGAAGGGCAAGGCTGTTGAGGAGCAAGTGTACGATGAGAAGCAAAACATGGAGGACACAAACATGTCTGAAGTGCCTATAGCACCTAATGGTGTTGCAGAGCAGACAGGCGAGGAGATTCAGCATATCATGGACCAATTTGGAGATGGTCAAGCTGCGCTAGGAGAGGAAGAGATCATGTCTCCTATACTCGAACGACAGCAACCGATCCTGCAGCTGCCTCCACGAACATCGAGTCTAGGGACGAGCGAACGACCATTCGCGAGTCCTGTTGAGGCAAGAGAAGCATACTTTGCAACTCCAGGCTCGAAACGAAGCTCTATCGTATCACAGACACCAGCAAATGTAATCGATGACTCGAGCTCTATTCGGTCACATCGCACATCAGTGTTCCAGCCACCTCCACCTTCGCCAGATCCTGAGACTGCACTACCTTTTGACTTTCATCGATTCCTTGAACAGCTTCGACATCGCACAGCAGATCCTGTGGCGAGATTCTTGCGTTCTTTCTTGCAGGAGTTCGGCAAGAAGCAATGGATGGCTCACGAGCAGGTCAAGATCATTAGCGACTTCCTCGAGTTCATCTCCAAGAAGATGTCGCAATGCGAGGTATGGCGGACGGTATCTGATGCTGAATTCGACAATGCGCGAGAAGGCATGGAGAAGCTGGTCATGAACAGGCTATACACGCAGACATTCTCGCCAGCAATATCTCCACCGAGTGGCAGTCCACGAAAGGGCACAAAATCTCGTTCAGTCGCAGACGCTGCAAGCTCAAGCGGTGCGGGACGAAGAGGTCAGCATCAGGAGGACGTGGAACGAGATGAGGTTATCGCACAGAAGATGCGGATCTACGGCTGGATCAAGGAAGAGCATCTCGATATCAAGCCAATTGGTGAGAAAGGTAAGAAGTTTCTCACTATGGCGCAACAAGAACTGCTCAAGATCAACACATACCGTGCACCTCGAGACAAGGTGATCTGCGTACTGAACTGCTGCAAAGTCATTTTCGGTTTCTTGAAGAACAGCAAAGGCGATCAGAGTGCCGACTCGTTTGTGCCGTTGCTCATCTATACAGTACTTCAAGCACGACCGGAACACCTGGTCAGTAATGTTCAGTATATCTGGCGGTTTCGCAACCAAGAGAAGCTCGGCGGCGAGGCTGGCTACTACATGTCCTCGTTGATGGGCGTAGTACAGTTTGTAGAGAATCTCGATCGCACTATGATCACTATATCGGATGAGGAGTTCGAATCGCATGTCGAACAGGCAGTCAGCGCTATCACAGAAGGCCACAAGGCCGACGACTACGAAGAAAAATCACACAACGCACTACGCACGTCGCTGAATCTCAGTGAGAAAGGCACACTTAGCAGGCCTGAAGTCACAGCTAGGAACAGTACGGTCCAGCAGAGCCCTCGAAGACAGCGGACAACCATGATCAATGAGGAAGACGATACCGATGCAATGACTGGTCTGCTACGCTCGATACAGAAGCCATTGAGCAGCATCGGGAGGATATTCTCTGATGAAGGCAGTCATCAATCAGAGTACTTACGACCAGCAAGTACGCCATTACCGCCGAGGACATCTTCGCGAGGTCTTAGTCCAGCAGCGAGAGGTGATCGATCTGTCAGTCAAGAGCGAAGGTCAGCAGAGCAGCAACGGCAGGTCACAGATGTAGCCGCTGCTAGGCAGGCCAGTGTTGAGACAGCAGAGGCTCAGAAAGAACGTCAACGAGGAATCGCTGTTGTCGTTGAGTGAGTATGGCAACAGTTGTCCTAGACTATGCTAACATGTATAGGACGCTGCAGGGTATGTTCCCTAACCTCGACAAGGAGATCATCGAGGATGTCGTCCGAGCACAAGAAGGCAATGTTGGTCGAGCGGTAGATGCTTGTCTTGCACTAAGTGATCAGGGCTGACCATGCTGAGTTCTGTCAGTCTCGCACCGCAGACAGAGCTGTCAGTGACCTACTATTCGTCACTGCACGCAACTATGCTCTCCGGTGTCGCATCTGAAGTTTACAACAGACTATGCACCTCCCTCACGCTTGGCGTATTCGTCTTCCATACGCTCAGCGTACAGCTTCTCTGCAGCTTCCTCTGCGCTCATAGTCTTGTTTTGTGCAGGCTGAGCAGCATTCTCGACGATAGCTGGTTCTGAATTGGATGCCTTCGGCTCCAGACTTCCGGCTGCCTGACCTCCAACGGCTGTCTCGGACACAGAAGGGGTCTCAGACACCGGGTTGGCGGTTATATGTGGTAAGGTAGACATTCTGATGATCGTTGTTGGAATGTGTACGAGGTGCAGATGTTGTGGACGGACGTCATATGAGGTCGAACGAGTGGGGCAACACGATTGCTTGATCTACCGGGCAACACTTCGTCGCCATATGACATAGACATACCCTTCCGCGTAGCACAACTCTTTGTGTTATGCATATATAACGCTTGTCCCCAAAAGCATCTGTCTTGCGAATCGCTCTACCTTGCGATTATGCTTCTCACACAGCCTCGAGCGCATCCATCAGAACTGCAGCCATAATGGCACTCCTACCAGCATGAAGATAAGCATCATTGCAGACTTTTCCAATCCAGGACTGAAATACAATGTGGGAGCAGAGACTTGTAGCACGTGGCTGGTATACCTTCCATGCTTCCACGTCGTGCGTCAAAAGGTGAGAGAAGTCCCACCAGACTCAAGCTGAATGCACCTGTTACAACCTCCCTACAGGCCTCCTGAATAGCGGAGTGCAGCAGAACCACTCCAGCACGCGTCTCAGGACTTGATGGACACACAATTGCAAAAGACGGATCAGCATGCGTAAATCCCTACGATGTCTCTGTTGCTAAGCTGTAGCAGACATAACGCCGCAGCAGGGATCGGCATTGTGTAAATCCCTACGATGTCTCTGTTGCTAAGCTGTTGCAGACATAACGCCGCAGCAGGGATCAGCACGACGATCCAATCATGCATTGCAAGGCAGCCCGAACCTCAAGTATCGAGGCCGCCTTTGCTAAGCCACCATACAGCCTTTTCTTCGCAACTCGTGCTCAACTCCTTCCAATATGCTTATCCATCATGACACAAGATGCGTCTGCTGTACTTCGAGAAAGGCTTCCAGTTTATCGATTTTGATGACGACAAGGCGCCGCCATACGCTATCTTATCGCACACTTGGAGTGAGAACAACGACGAGGAAGTGACGTACCAAGACTTGCGACAAGGCACAACGAAGAATCTTCTCAAATTGCAGCTCTGTAAAGACTGGGCTCATGCTGCCGGCTACAAGTATTTCTGGATTGACACCTGCTGTATCGACAAGCGCAACGATGCAGAACTTGCGTATGCGATACGCTCGATGTATCGCTGGTATGCACAAGCAGGAATATGCTTTGTCTATCTGTCGGACTTGACGAAGAGCAAGAGAAAGGCCTCAGACTCGCATACAGCCAGCTGGAAGGAGTCGCTGAAGAGCTGCCGATGGTTCACTAGAGGCTGGACCTTGCAAGAGCTGGTCGCATCGAAGAATGTCGAGTTTTATGCTCGAGACGGACACTTGGGCAGCAAGCAAGACCTACTACCCTTGTTGATGTCTATCACGGGCATTGACCTTTGTGGGCCTCTGCCCGGTCATCAGACAAGACTTAGCTGGATTGCAAAGCGCCAAACAAAGCGGCCAGAGGACAAGGCGTACTGTATGCTTGGAATTTGCGGCGTGATGATGTCTCCCCAGTATGGAGAGGGCGAAGACGAGGCTTGTCGACGTCTTGAAACGGCGATTGTCCAGCGATATGGCACTATCGCTCTGGAGAACGACAGAGGTGCGCACAGTGAACAAGAACATCGGCAAACCATCCTGGATCTGTTAAGATTTGATGCAATGGAGTCAAGACGCACAACAATCTCTGCGGCCATGAAGAAGACCTGCCGATGGATACTGACCCATGACATATGTCTCAGATGGCTGCGATCAGAGCACAGTTTCTTCTGGATCAAGGGCAAACCTGGCGCCGGGAAGTCCGTCATGGTCAAGTTCCTGGATGAGCACATCACTAAGACAATGCGAAACGCTGTACGACTATCTTTCTACTTCACCGCACGTGGTGAGCAGTTGGAGAAGACCTTCGCTGGGATGTATCGTTCTCTTCTGGTACAATTGCTCGACGCTGTGCCAGAGCTTCAGCACGTCTTGGACAGCATCAAATACAGCCGAGCCTTGGACATACCACAACTGCAAAGCGCACTGACTGCGGGTATTCAGAAGCTTCAGAGGCCGGTCTACTTCTTCATTGACGCTATCGACGAATGTCACGATAAGGACATCCAGGAGATGATCGATTACTTCGAAAACTTGCAAGATGGCCTCACTGGCATATCTGTTTGCTTCGCCAGTCGTCACTATCCAGTTTATGAGATTCCCACCAGGTTGCAGCTTGTTCTTGAAGACACTGCTGAGCACACAGCCGACCTCGATCACTTCGTCAAGACCAATCTCCGTCTTGGCAAAGCTACGCCGAAGCGCCGGGAAGAGATCCAGACCGAGATCGTCGCTAAGGCCAACGGTGTGTTCCTATGGACTGTTCTTGTCGTTAAGATTTTACAAAAGGAAGTCTCTGCTGGTCGACTGCATGCTGTGCAGGGTAGACTACGTGATATTCCAGCAGGGTTGAAGGAACTGTTCCAGGATATTCTGCGACGTGGTAAGTCTTGGATGATGGTATTGACGTGTATGCTGACCATCCAGACCAGGATAACATGGACGAGTTCATCCTGTGCCTTCGCTGGATCCTTTACGCAAAACGTCCACTGAAGCTGCCAGAGTTCTACTTTGCCATGATGGCCGGGTTACCGTCACAAGACCTCGAATGGGTCCCTGACGAGCTCACAGAAGATCAGATGCACTCTTTCTTGTTGACATCTTCGAAAGGCTTTGCTGAGTGCACACGAGGCAAAAAGCCGACAACACAATTCATCCATGAGTCTGTGCGAGACTTCCTGATCAAAGACAACGGCTTCGATCTGGTTTGTGGCGAGTCTGTCGAACCGCTGGAATGTTATGCACATGAGCAGCTCAAGCAGTGTTGCAGCAAAGGCTTGTCGTTCGACATTCCGCCATACCCGCTGGAGAACAACAAGCCTAGCCTACTCCTTAGCGAGAAGGAGCGCCAGTCACTGATGACCAGACATCCTTTCGCCGAATATGCTACCACGCACATTCTTTACCATGCTGACCGCGCGGCGGTAAGTCTGTCACAGCGGCAGTTCCTTGCCTCTGAGTTCGAATTGTCGCACTGGACAACAAAGTCCAATGCCCTGCAGCGATTCAAGGTTAATGTCTACAATCAGATCCCCAGTTTCAGCTATCTGTGCGCTGAGAGAGACCTCGCAACGCTGATGCCTCGTCCCTGTAATGCGCTTTCGCAAGAAGAACAGCGATACTTTACGCCTCTGATCGCAGCTTTTATGTCGTCGAGCTGGCAGGCTGCACATACTCTACTGGTTGACAACGGCGCTACTAATGCTGACCGGATGATCGCCGAGGCAAGGCTACCACACGCGAAGTACGAGACATCACGTACGCTCTCGAGTGTGCCTTGGCGATGGGCTGTCAGAAATGGATTGGAATACCTTTCCGAGCATCTCTTAAGCTCTGTACCTGTTGCTCAGCTCACCGGCGACAATACCAAGCATGCTCTCATATTGGCGGTCGAGAGCGGTAATGTTCCCATCGGCAAGTATCTTCGGCTGCTACATCCGACACTGCTATCCGAACCTGTCGATTTATATAAACCCCTCATGCACCAGCGCTCAGCATTCATTGGAGATTTGATTAGTCCTCTCGATTTCGCAGCATTCTTAGGCCAGGACGATTTTGTCGTTGATTTCGTGGATGCTCATGCTTATACGTCGAAATATATCAACCAGGCATTGTGCTGGACCATAATGGGAGCTCATGAGGAGCTATCGCAGAAATTCGAAAAGACGGCGCAGATACTGATTGATGCTGGAGCGGACGTTAATGCGGACGTCTTAGAACTTCATAGCAGGCCTGGTGCTAACATGCTGCAGCGGGCTATCTACAGTGGCGCCAAACCTAAGGTAATACAATTCTTGTTAACCAAGGGCGCAGATGCCACTGCTCGAGCAGGCTTCAATGGCAGTGCACTTCAAGCGGCCGCGCTTATGTGCCGTGAGGAGATTGTACAGATGCTGCTCGATGCAGGTGCAGACGTCAATGCCCAAGCAGGCTACTATGGCAATGCGCTTCAGGCGGCCTCACATGATGGCAACAAGCCGATAGTCCAGATGCTGCTCAATGCAGGTGCAGACGTCAATGCTCAAGGAGGATACTTTGGCAATGCACTTCAGGCAGCCTCACATCTTTGTGATGAGCAGAGAGTACGATTATTGCTCGCCGCGGGCGCAGACGTCCATGCCCCGGGACGTTGGGAGACAACGCTTGAGGCGGCGCGAAGCAGCGACAAGAACGAGCAGCTGAAGAGCAGAGTGATACAAGTGCTACTAGATGCTGGCGCTACAGATTCTACAGCACAGCTTCATACCGACAACCATGCCAGCATCAGCCCTTAGCATAAGAGCACGATGGGCGATCTACAAGGCTGTCCAACAGCGTTCGCGAGCCCCAGTTGCATGGCCGAAGTAGCATTGACAAGGTTGAGTGCACAAGCAAGAAGCTATACAAGGACGACACTGTCTCTGCGATTTAGCAGTGACACTTCCCCGGAATGGAGCTACCACGACATGACAGCGACGGTATACGACGCTGCTGCAATTCACTAGGGATCATATTGAAGTCTCAAGGATCTTCTCAAGATCGCCGAGCGCCATCGAACGCAACTTGTCAAGCTGTGTCGCTGGGATCGCATGAAGACAGTCACTGATATATCCTTCTACCGACTTAGGCGGCTCTGAGGAATCCCCAGGGTGTCTATCTGTGATTTGGGTGTCAGGCTGGAGCTCTCTTCCTGGGATAGACACTTGAGGAGCTCATAAGGGCTCTGAAGGCTCTCCCAGGGCTATGAGCGCTCCAGCTGAGGGTCGAATGGAGCTCTCCATGAGTATGCATACTTGTGTGATGTCAGCGGAAGGCGTCGACGAGAACGTCGGAAGAACTTACGTCTAACTCTTTGGCGCACAACTGCGCCATATCGAGTGAGAAATCCTCCTCGAGCTTGTAGAAGGCCACGATGCCCGCATCTGTCGTGAATGGCGAACGTGGGAAGCTCTCCTTGGCGTTATCGATCTGGTTAAGCATTGCGTCAAGGCATTTGAAATCGGCTGTCATAGCGTATGCGATCCCAAGACGCACAAGGACATTCTTCAGGCTGTGCTCGACGCGATGGCAATCTGATCAGACGAGATGCTCTTCTCGTACATGCTGAGTGTCGGAATCTTCTTTACCGCACTCTGGACAGTATTGCTGACAGCAGCAGCTCTAGCGGCGTTTTGGTTGATGGCGTTTCTCTTGTCGCTGGCGTTGAGAGTCTGTGGAACGTCCCTCCAAAACTCTTCGTAGAAGAAGAAGGTTTCGGCCTTGATAGTTCGAGTCTCAAAGGTACCTTCAGGTGGCGGTGCGGCCACAAAGTAGCGAGGCTGAATGATCATGTCCTGGTTGATCGGCATGAACACGCGCAAGGCGTCTGACTTGCGAGGCATTCTACCACGCTTCTCTTGTGCTTCCTGGTACTTCTTGCCCTTGCTCTTTGCCGAGAGTGTGTACTTGTCTGGGTCATCTCCAAGGACTAGACCGACCTCCAAGTATGCCATCATGCCATCCCTATATTGCAGCTCACCCGTTAATGGGGTCTTGGAAGTGATGGCTGCATCGCGAGTTGCCTTTGGACCATCGATTGACAGATCATATGGCTTGTTGATAGACTTCTTTGCGCTCGTCAACTTGTCAACGTTGCACTTGAGATAGCTGATGCGGAATGTCTGTCTACCATCCACTTCGACTCTCATACACTCGTTGGCAAACGTTTTTGACAACCACTCTCTGTGACGCCACAAGCACATCAGCTTACAGCCGCTGAAATGATCATGAAGACTCAAGAGAGCTGCTTCAAGGGCTTGATACTCGCTGATCCTCCTGACCTGGGAAAGACACTTGCTACTCTGCTTGCCATGCGCCAGAGCCGTCGCGCATTGCCGGCAGATCTCTGAAGTGGCCAGCTAGGAATCAGCGCCCGGTCATGCATTTTACGATGAGATAGAAGACTTGATAGGACTCTCCCCACTTACAGCATTGCAGACATCCCTGAAGTGGAGAGTGTGAAGCCGAGACTCATCCAAGGGTTGTATGGTGAGAAGGAAGTCTTCAAAGCACTCTTCCGACTAACAGCACCGCAGATGTCCCTGAAGCGGAGGATACATAGCCGAGACCTGGTCATGCGTTGTACGAAGAGAAAGAAGTCTAAAAAGCATTCTTCCGGCAAAACAGCATCGCAGATATCCCTAAAGTGGATAGCTAGAATTCGAGACCCGGCCATGCGTTCTATGATGGGAATGAGTCTCAAAAGCACTCTTCTGACTGGCAACAGCTCAGATGCATCCCTGAAGTGGATGATGAGGAGTCGAGGTCGGCCATGGGTCGTATGACGGGAAGGAGTCTCGAAAGCACTCTTCCGGCTTACACCGTCGCAGATGAATCCCTGAAGTGGAGGATCGAAGTCGGAGAACCCTCGATGCGTTGAGTGTTTGAGATGGGCTCTCAAAGGCACCGTTCCGATGTTCAGCATCACAGGCAGATCCCTGAAGTGATGAACTAGCAGTGAAAGCCTGGTTGAACGTGGTATAACAGAGAGAGAAGTTATCCAACTTGCGGCATCGCAGGCAGATCCCCAGAGTGGTGAACTAGCAGTGAAGACCTGGTCGGTCGCGGTATAATGAGAGAGAGGTTATCCAACCTGCGGCATCGAGGCTGATCCCTGAAGTGGTAAAATAGCAATGAAGGCCTGGTTGGTCATAGTATAACGAGACAGACGTTATCCAACTTGCAACACCGCGAACAGATCCCTGAACCGGAGCAGTAGAGACGACCACCTACTCAATCGTTATATGATGAGAGAAGAGGTCTGAGAAGCACAGATCATCACGGAATGCATCGTAGTAGAAAGTCCGTGCCCAAGTCTTGGCTGGCCATTCCGGGCATCGCCGCTTTCGAGGAGAGTTTGCTCGCTTTGCAGCAGTACAGCTCTGATCGAACTCCCTTGCACGACAACAGCTGTAATAGCTTCCTCTCTCTCCCAAAACCATCACACAACACCGTCAAGATGCTGAAGAAGTATGTCGAGATGCATTGGTCGATCAATTGGATGTCATACTGATGGAATCACAGCGGCATTGCTCGGTCGCTGCGCGCCACTGCTCTTCGCAGGCCAGCTGTGCAAAAGCTTTCCTTCCAGCCGTCGCTCAGCGTTTCGCAAGCACACAGGGTGTCGGTGATGGAAACATTCATACCGTCATTGGTGCAGTCGTCGACGGTAAGATACCTGATGCAAATCTTCATAGTGGACCATACTGACATCGAGAAAAGTCAAGTTCGAAGGCGAGAACCTCCCATCTATCCTCAACGCCCTCGAGACTCAGAACGGTGGCAACAAGCTGATCCTCGAAGTCGCCGTACGTTGACTCCATAAGAAAGAGATAGCACTGATAACTAATGGATACTAGCAACATTTGGGTGAGAACATTGTGCGATGCATTGCTATGGACGGAACCGAGGGTCTTGTCCGTGGATCAAAGGTCAGCGATACTGGTGCCCCAATCATGGTCCCAGTCGGTCCAGGTGTCCTCGGACGTATTCTGAACGTCACCGGAGACCCAATCGACGAGCGCGGTCCAGTCAAGCACGACAAGAAGGCACCAATTCACGCTGAGGCTCCATTGTTTACCGACCAGTCTACAACTGCTGAGGTTTTGGTTACCGGAATCAAGGTCGTCGACCTCCTCGCACCATACGCCCGTGGAGGAAAGATTGGTCTCTTCGGAGGAGCTGGTGTCGGAAAGACTGTGTTCATCCAGGAGCTTATCGTACGTGCTCGCCATCCAGCTAGCTACGACACTACTAACATCGGATAGAACAACATCGCCAAGGCTCACGGTGGTTACTCTGTCTTCACTGGTGTCGGAGAGCGTACCCGTGAGGGTAACGACTTGTATCATGAGATGCAAGAAACAGGCGTCAGTGAGTGTTCTGTTGACGCGAGGTTGATGTATTTCCACTAACTTAACCTTGTCAACCTCGATGGCGAGTCAAAGGTCGCATTGGTCTTCGGCCAGATGAACGAGCCACCAGGAGCTCGTGCTCGTGTCGCTCTTACTGGTCTTGGTATGTTTCTCTAGATCCTCAAGAAGATATGCTCTAACCTCTACCGCAGCCATCGCCGAGGATTTCCGAGACTCTGAAGGCCAGGATGGTGAGTGCTCCGCGTATGGCAAAGTCATTAGCTAACAGGACAGTGCTTCTCTTCATTGACAACATCTTCCGATTCACACAGGCCGGTTCAGAGGTGTCTGCTCTTCTAGGTCGTATCCCATCTGCTGTCGGATACCAGCCAACCCTTGCCGTCGACATGGGTGGTATGCAAGAGCGTATCACCACCACACAGAAGGGATCCATTACATCCGTCCAGGCCGTGTACGTGCCAGCCGACGATTTGACCGATCCAGCTCCAGCTACCACCTTCGCCCATTTGGACGCCACCACTGTGTTGTCTCGAGGTATCTCTGAGTTGGGTATCTACCCAGCTGTCGACCCACTGGACAGCAAGTCCCGTATGTTGGACCCACGTATCGTTGGAGAGGACCACTACAACACCGCATCCCGTGTGCAACAGATGCTCCAGGAGTACAAGTCGCTCCAGGACATCATCGCCATTCTGGGAATGGACGAGTTGTCTGAGGCGGATAAGCTCACTGTCGAGCGTGCCCGTAAGCTCCAGCGTTTCCTGTCCCAGCCATTCACTGTCGCCCAGGTCTTCACTGGTATCGAGGGCAAGCTGGTCGCCCTGAAGGACACCATCCGATCATTCAAGGCCATCATCAACGGAGAGGCTGATGACCTCCCAGAAGGTGCTTTCTACATGGTTGGTGACATCGAGAGCGCCCGTGCCAAGGGTGAGAAGATTCTTGCAGACCTTGAGAAGTCATCTTAGATGCTGGCTTCGGGAAAGTGAAGAAGTAAAAGCACACACCTGACGGCTCCGTCAAGCAGTGATCGGGATATTGTACAGTCATAACCATTGCGCTGAATGACGCGAGGGCTGAAAGGAACCATTTGCATGAGGAAGTGGGACTTTCTTGTACACGTAGTTCTTCTCAAGCGATTTCCTTTGTACCTGTAATCTCTACATCATTGTGTCAGTCGTGTCTGTGAGGAGGTGTCGTTCGAGCGGTGCCACTGAGGTTTTCCCACACCAGCAGCACTGACTGCCATGCCGATCAATGCTGTGTCTGGTACCATCTGAGACAGTGAGGCCTTCATGTTGCTTCAATGGTGTTCGGTCTTAGGTGACTGCAGTTATTAGTGATCATGTCTCGGCCAGTGTGTCAGGCAGGCGACGACACGGACAAGCACTCACATCAGACGAGGAGCTCGATAAAATCTTGAAGGCTCACAGTCTTGATTACTTGTATTGTACAGATGTCTTAGAGTCGGATAGCATATCTATATACAAGCAATTCCCAGGCTTTTCCAGTCGACGACTCTTCATAGCATACCGTACAACCGTATCATATCATCTCAGATTGCTCTATGCATCTATTTCGAGAGACCGATCTTTGAGAGAAGGCTGCCACCAGTCTTCTCCTGATCGAAAACCTTGAGAATGCTCTTCCATACAACACCTGGCTCTGCCGATGCATCGATCTTGGACCAGATACCGGTCTTGCGGTAGTAGTCGACGACAGGCCCGGTCTGCTCGTGGTATGTGCCGAGTCGCTTGCGGAGAGTGTTCTCGTTGTCGTCACTTCGCTGGATCAATGGCTCGCCAGTGATGTCGTCAGTCATGTCCTTCTTTGGTGGGTTGAAGATCTTGTGGTATGATCGTCCTGAGGCTGGGTGAACGAGACGGCCGGTGATACGGGCGACAAGGAGCTCATCCTGGATCTGGAGCTCCACGGCGTGCTTCAGTGGTTGCGACTTGGCCGAGAGCATGCCGTCAAGCTTCTCAGCTTGTGGGACAGTTCGTGGAAAGCCATCAAGAATGAATCTGCATCACATCAGTGCTGTACGGAATCCATCACGTCTTGCATACCCATTCCGGCACTCCTTGTTGTTGTCCAGCTCGTTCTTGATCATGTTGACCATGATCTCGTCAGAAACCAGCTTTCCCTCGTCCATGATCTTCTTTGCCTGACGACCCAGCTCAGTCTTAGCAGCGACCTGTGCGCGCAGCATGTCGCCGGTTGCCAGGTGGCACACGCAGAACTTCTCCTTGATCTTTGGGGCTTGTGTGCCTTTGCCTATACAGAATCAGTCGCTGCGCACGTGCTCGAAGCCATTGGCGACTTACCAGCACCAGGAGGACCGATGAGGATCATCCGCATGCCATCGCTGGAAGGGCCAGAAGATTGGTGGCCGGTAAGTCGTGATTCGACCTCTGCCAGTCGCTTCTCGAGACGACTGACAGTCTCGGTGAGCTTGTCAACAAGTGAGTCCGCCATTGTGTCTGTCGTGGATGAGCAAGCCAGCCGGACCAAGGCAGAGAACAAAGACGCGCGTACAAAGGAATAAAATGGTTGTTTCCTCCGTGATGCTCGAGTAACAGCTACAGGTGACAGGCAGTCAAGCAAGCTTGAAATCGGTAGAGAGAGCTTCGACGCTGGAAGCGGTTGGCAGCTTTCCGTCTCGGCGCGATGCGGCTTTCGCTTTTCGTTGTGCCAAGGTACTTCGGCTGAAGGGAGTGCCTTCTTGTGATGACAACTCGGAATGCTTTGGCTTCTCTTCTTGAGTCTTGATCGCTTCTATGGCCAGGCGGTGCGCACAAATTCTCGCAGATGAAAGCTGTCAACGATGTCGAGCTCAAATGGAGAGTTCAAGCCTCAGCAAGCGATCAAGACGAGTTCCAAATGGATGCCGAGCAATTGTATGTTGGAATGCCGTGGACTCGTCGCAAGAGAACAGATGAGGTCGAAACCGTGGTCATGACTGCCTCCTGTGTACCTCGGGGCACATGACAATCGCAGGTGAGTCGCGTAGCAACATGCTACGCGAAAACATCAACGTATTGTCTTCTCATTCACCTTCGGCCACTTCAGACGACCGCTGTCAGTAAGCATGGCATCAAGCAAGTATTCTGCTGCGAATTCAATGCTTAATATCATCGAAAAGACCACTACTTCACATCGACAGAGACAGTATGGTGATGGTGATGGTTATGCAGCGAAGATGGTGTTGATGCAATCTTAGAACTATCTACAGCCTCGAGGCGAGCAAGCACAGCAGGACAATTTCGAAGCCATACAACATTCGTGAAGGGTATCATGCTGTTCCGGGAGACATTCGTCCACACCACGACGACAGTCACGAGCTCAACTCGAGGACGACATCGAGAACATCCGCCCTTGCACAGCTGCATGAGAATCATATGCTCGTCAACCTCACGAGGCCAAATCTACAGCTTACAACGAGCCATGGCAATTCCTCTAACTGCCACCTCTGCGAAGCAGTCGAGGCTACTTCTAAGACACAATGTTCTGCCGGCTGAATGACCACGGTCGTGCTCACAGCTCCGTAGTCTATCTAGTACTTCGGATCACGTTCTCACGTCTGCCACCGTGGAACGACGCTTGCGGATACTAGACCAGGGACAAGATCCGCGATACTGAGAGCCAATGTCACTTCTCCTGTCACCGTGAGAAGGGCATTACATGTTGGAGCTGCCAGTACAGGCTACTGTGTACGGGCTAGAGCATAGGCGGGATGCTGACCTCGTCAATCTCATAGCTATCATCAACTCAGCAGCGACGACTACAAGCAAGATCTCAATGTTTCTGAGATCGAGATCAGTCTGCGCGTTCATATACTTTAATGGCTGTTTCTCACAGCTTCACAGCTTGAGGCCATCCTAGGTGTACAGCTTGTCAAACGCAACGGCGAGGACGTCACTGCGCTTCTACGTGCAGAGGTATGGACAGTCGGATGCTTTTCTATTTGGCCTCGAAGACGCTGCTACTGTTCTCACACCTCATCTTGACCTCTGATCATGCCGACCACGAGCGATCCAGGTGAATGCTCGTGGCTGCTCGTGTATGAAGTCATAGCTTTGTGTGCGTAGGCTTTCCTATCTTGGAAGGCGCATGCGAATGTCTAGGCGGGGCCAATGGTCATGCAGGGAAGCTCTATCAAAACAACGTGCCGGCTTCCTGCGGCGAAACAGGGTAAGCTGTTCTGAAGATTGATATGTAGTTTCCATTCTGTCATTCTTGACTCATTTCTGATCCTTACACCTACCCTCTCCACTCTACAACAGCCAACACATCGCCACGACGAGAACAAGACAGCCTGAGCACGCACAGTTGATCCCTCACAAAGAGCTCCGTTGAGCTGCTTCGTCACCGCCACCTACACAATGGCTTCACTCCTGCGCTCCGCAGTGCGTGTGCAGCCTGCAATCCGCACATCTCTTCCCTTCAGCCGCCGAATGGCATCACAGACGCCACCTCGTGCTGCTTCTGTAGTCACAGCTCAGCACTTTGGCAATCACAGCGAACAAGCACTCTTCGAAGATGAGCCATCAGGTCCCACAATCCGCACAGCTATCCCAGGTCCAGAGTCGAAGAAGGCAATTGCAGAGCTCGACGAGGTCTTCGACACACGAAGCTTGAACATGATGGCCGACTACCAGAACTCCTACGGAAACTACATTGCAGATCTTGATGGCAACGTTCTGCTCGACGTGTATGCCCAGATCGCCTCGATGCCAGTTGGGTACAGCAACCCAAATCTGCTCCGAGCCGTCACATCACCAGACATGATCTCAGCCATGATAAACCGTCCAGCGATTGGCAACTTCCCATCCTGCGACTGGGCGAACGTGCTCAAGACTGGTATGCTGAGTGTTGCACCACCAGGCATGAACCAAGTATTCACGGCAAACACTGGCTCCGAGGCGAACGAGCTTGCATACAAGGCAGCATTCATGTGGAAGAAGCAGCAAGAGCGTGGAGGACCAGATGTTGATTTTACAGAGGAGGAGATCACATCATCCATGAACAACCAGTCGCCTGGTTCTCCTCAGATGTCCATTTTGTCATTCAAGACAGCATTTCATGGTCGCCTCTTTGGCTCACTTTCAACCACGCGCTCTAAGCCAATTCACAAACTCGATATTCCTGCATTCGACTGGCCACAGGCTTCCTTTCCAGCATTGAAGTACCCTCTGGAGGAGCACGTCGAGGAGAATACTCGTGAGGAGCAGCGATGTCTCGAGGAGGCTGAGCATTTGATCAAGACCTACCACAACCCAGTAGCTGGTGTCATTGTCGAGCCAGTACAGTCCGAGGGTGGCGACAACCATGCCTCCCCAGCATTCTTCCAAGGACTTCGCGAGATCACGCGTAAGCACAACGTCATGTTCATCGTAGACGAGGTTCAAACTGGTGTTGGTGCCACTGGCAAGTTCTGGGCACACGAGCACTGGAACCTCACGGATGCGCCAGACATGGTCACATTCTCCAAGAAGGCACAGACTGCAGGATACTACTTCGGAAACCCAGAGCTGCGACCAAACAAGCCATACCGTCAATTCAACACCTGGATCGGTGATCCAGCACGAGCACTTTTCTTCAAGGCCATCATTGAGGAGATCAAGCGACTGGATCTCGTCAAGAACACTGCTGTCACTGGAGACTACTTGTACAACGGTCTGGCAGACCTAGGCAAGCGATTTCCAGGTGAGATCAACAACTTGCGAGGCCAGGGTCAAGGTACATTCATTGCTTGGGATTCTCCAAAACGTGACGAGGTGCTTCGCAAGGCAAAGAGTGTTGGCATCAACATTGGAGGCTCAGGCGCAAACGCCGTCCGCCTCAGGCCAATGCTGATCTTCCAGAAGAAGCATGCTGATATCCTGCTAGATGGACTCGAGAAGATCTTCCAGTCTTGAAAGCGATGTATTGTAACGATTTATGACCTTGAGAGACACTGTGTCAACTTCCTAGCATAGCATAATTGATGAATTCATTTCCATGTGCTTTCCATATCCAACCCAGCCTCGTACTTTTTAGTGAAGCCTCGGCTGCCGAACGGTGTCCACTGATAGGACATCCCACTCCCTAACAAGATGATCGCATGCTCATGATTGTTCATCTCTACAATCAGATGTCGCCGATATGATGGAACAACCCAAGAGCTTCATCGATGAGATGAAGGGTGCTCTGACAATGCCACATAAACTACTGGATATGTACAACGACTTCATCACCAAGAATGCCGGCGCAGTCGGACAGGTCGAAGGCGCGTTGCGCTCGCTCACATACATCATCCCAGGTCAGTCCATCGATGCTACGTTGCGAAGAGGATACTGACTCACTGCAGGTCGATTTCGAGAATCTGAGATCGCTACAGAGTCGCTGAACTCATCTGTCCTCCTTCTATCACTCTATCATGACAATCTCCTATCACGCGCTCTCACACAATCACTACATGGATTACGGCACCACCAATCGCCGCACAATCGCTACACACGCTACTACTGTAACAAGAGCCGTACATACAAGACGACGGCACTCACGCTGCAGATCGTGCAGTACACAGAACTTCTAATCGAGATGATGGCAAAACGCAAGGGTGAGAAGGAGAAATGGCGCGTCGTTGTGGTGCTGGAGTCTGTCAAGGCTGCCTGTCGACTTGTATTGATGCGATTGACGAATTCGCGGCCACTATTGAGTCCGCCACTGCCGGAGAGGGAGACTCTCCCAGAGCCGACGCAGCAGGAAGAGGAGCATCTTATGTCACCACCGTCAGAGCGATCAGAGGTCTCCTTTGCTGGATCCGAGCAATGGACAATGCCACGAACATCACTCACACTCCCACCCCTACCAACCTCCGAGGACATTTCCTCGTACCTTTTGAGTAAGGTCCTCACCGCCGATGATATCAAACCACCAAAGCAGTTGCTGCATCCAGTATCTGGACTGGGAGAGGCTGCAGAGATCGTCTACATCCTTCGACCAGTGATCTATGCAATGGCGATGGCATACTGGTGTCAGCGAGAAGACGGACGAGGCAAGGCAGACTGGCGACCATGGCTCATCGGTATCTCGATCGAGCTGGCCGCACAACAGCTCGCAAGACGCGATCTCGAGTCTCGAAGGCCTGGTGGTGCACGAGGACTTACACAACTCGAACGAGACGAGCTCAAGAAGCGAGGTTGGGCCATGGCCTGGTGGGCAATGCGAGGAGCCTTCTACGAGAACGTCACAAGAGGACTCATCCGTTCCGTCACGAGCCCATTCAAGGGCAAGCCTTTGTTGAACATGGTCAACACGTTTGCAGACGACTACGACTACCTCTGGGATCAGTACTACTTCCCAACAGCTACACTTTAACGATCTGGAGAATGGGTTTGGCATGCGTGCTTGGAGCCACGCCTTCTTGTACCGATATACCATTATTGCATAGCGTCTTGAACAGATTGAGCAAGTTGTCCTCATTGATGGTGCCTGACATAGACTCATGACCCTTGACTTCGGACGTCACTTTGAACTTCATCACGTACATGAAACTTTATGGCCTCGAGGTATGTGCTGCGCAAGGCTGTGCTACAATGCTGATGGTGTAGGTTTCAACGAGACACGCGCTCTGCGTTGTTCTCCTCATATGATGCGCAGGTCCAAGGTCGGCCTGCTTCGACGCCTGGACAACGAACCAGCTCTCGCACTGCTGCATCTCAGAGCGGCTCACCATACAGTTTAGGACAGTTCGACAACTCGAGCGGCAATGGAGGCGCGTCATTTGGCGCCTATCCTGGTAGCAGTGACAATCCCGGAGGATATAGACCGGCCACGCCGAACAAGAAGGGACAATACTCGGGTGCGGTGTTAGATGAGCTGGAAAGCCAAAATGACGAGCAAGTCGGCGAGATGTCAAAACGAGTCAAAATGCTCAAGGATGTGAGTGTAGGAGGCATGGCATAGCAGGCGGACTGACAGCTAGCAGATCACAGTGGCTATCGGCACAGAGATTCGAGACAGCACAGCATTCGCAGAGAAGATGAACGATCAATTCGAGGGCACACGGAATCGACTACGAGGGACAATGAACCGCATGTTGATCATGGCAGAACGCACAGGAATCGGCTGGAGGATATGGCTTGGATTCTTTGCCTTCTTGATACTGCTGTTCATGTACGTGTGGCTTTTCTGAGCCAGTACGACCACCACAGCTATGTATATCATGTACAGCTACAGCATAATTCAGCTGTGACCTCTTCTGCCAGCTCTCGTATCTCTGTTGGCACGCGCGCGCACGGGACTGCTCGCAGCGAAGGAGCTCTCGACCTGCGGACTAGACAGCGTCATTGAGCCAGGACTTCGCACCAAGCCTGCGCCAAGCGATTGCTGAAGAAGCCTGGTACGATCGAAGATGCCACCAGCTAGCTCAGCTGGGCGATTGAAAGAGAAGTCCTGCGGTCGTGCTGGTCTTGTATCTGGCATCGCAAAGGAGTCCTCGAGCTCAGACTCGGATGTGCTATTTGCCTCGTCACTAGACTGATATGCTGCTGCTTCCGGCACAGAATCATCCAGGTTGCGCTCATGCTCAATGCCTAGTGTCTCCTCGTCCCTTACAATACCCAAAAGCTCTGCCTCTTCCAGCTCCTCGTACTGTTCTTGTTCGATCTGGCTGCCCTCGAGCATGCTATCTTCATTAAAGGTAGCATCGTCTTCGGCCTCAGGGACATCCTCGTCAAGATCTCGATCTTCAGTGATGTCGCCCGCCTCCTGCTCAGCAGCAGTCTCAGCAGCTCGCTGTTGTGCTTCTTCAATTCCTGCTGTGCTTGTAGGTCCTGCAATCCGCGTTCTTGTCTCTCGAGCTCTTCCTGTTCTCGTCTCTCGACTTCCTCCTCGATCATGGACTGAAGAGTCTTGCTGATTCCTGGAGGACGGATCCAGTACGCACCAAAGTTACGGATCGCAGCCTTTCGTTGTGCTATGGCTGCTTCGTCGGCGGCGAGCAGTGCCAAAGGACTTCGGGCTTGAAGGGAACGCTTCTCTTCATCGCGCTGCTGTCGCTGTTGCCTGTGATGGTGCGCTTGTGTCTGACTGGGCGCTGATAGTGAAGCTGCGTCGTTTGAGTATACCTCCTCGTGCCATGAGGACTGATCGCTTGGTGGTGGGATCAGTGGGAGCGCAAGCATTGTGGATTGTTGTTGATTGTGTTTACGGATGCAATGTGGAGAGACATCACTTGTACAACAGTAGATCAACAGAACAATGACATAATAACGTGATGAGGTCTGGCGGTCTAGTTCATTAAAATGCCTTGTTTACACCCTGCCAATCTGGCTCCTGCTCGGCTGCTTTCAAAGATCGCCAGGCCAGCTGCCACCAGGAGCTTTCCTTGTCGACCCTTACGCTGTGCCTGAGCAACCAGACTATTGGCCAAGACCTTCTCGATGCTATCTCTTGGGAACAGAGCCTCGATCTGCTTGACTTCTTCCTCGATCACGAATAGCTTGGATGTGTCCTCGGGCGGCTGATTAACTACCTGGACGTCTGACAGACGATGAAAGTCTAGTAGTGCTGCCTCCCGTATGATCCTCGCCAATGCAGAGATACGTTCGCCAATATGAGGGCTTGTATGGCATGCGATTGCTACCCACACCTCGTGTTGATCTGCTTCTGATGTATTGCCCTGGCTTTTCAAGAAGGATACCGCTGCATCGGCACCTTCAATCTCGAAACGAAACTCTCCGTCGTCGTGTAGACTGCAAGCACCAAAGTCGTGGAAAATGCATGCTGTGAACAGCAGGTGTCCTCGAGCAGAAGAATGCCATGCCTCAGTCCTCGCATGCTGCCTTGCGGACAGTCCTCGGGCGTACAAGAAGACTCGCAGTGAGTGTGCTAGGACAGATGGCTGTAGATGCTCCTCGGCGTGAGTGTAGGCGGCCTGTGATACTCGATCTTGAGGAACGAGATCTGGTATGTCACTGGTGGTGTTTGGCGTATGATGTGATGCTGTCTCGGCTCCGAGACTGCTGTCAAGTCTACACATGCTGAAGGTGGGTCCGATGATGCTCTTCGAGCAAGGTAAACCTGAGGTAGATACTTATACCCTTGCGTGCGTTGCACCTGATGTTCATCGTGAGCGGCTCAAAGTAGTATTGACAGGGCGCGATCATTACAAACCGCGCAAGCATCAACAAGCACAATTCTTGTCATCAATGATATCTCTGAATTGACCTATTATCCTCTCCAGGCTATGGCTATGGAAGGCCATGGGAACTGATGAAAACAGTGTTTGTTTGCCAGCAAAAATTGCTCGGATGAGATCCTTGCGGAGCCCAGATGTACTTCTCGCCGCCGTGTGCAATGCAGGAGAAGCTCAACCATCCACGGCATGTATGAGCGCCGGAGCACCCAAAAGGTAAGTATGAAGAAAGGAAGATGAATTGCTGCGAGTGGGCGAAATATCTATAGTTGAGCTGCGGGAGGGACGCATTGACGTAGGCTAGTGAACCATTCAGATTGCAACTGATCCAGAGGCTGGGCTTGGTGACTGTCAACCATCCCGGGTCTCAAGCTTTCACGCACGCTGAGCTGTCGGATCAAGTGCCAACATTAGTACAAGGCTCTTGGACCATCTGCATCATCACTGTGCCGGAGCTTCGAGCTCCAGAGTCTCCTAGAGCGCCTATCTCAGGAATGGAGCTCTGATTTGGTGCGCACATCACTGGTCGATACCGTGGGAAACCCTCATAGCTCACGGAGGTCTTGGAGCCTTGTTGAGTGCGTATCCCAGGAATAGAGCTCTGCTTTGGTGCGTACATCACCGGTACACACTATGGGAAGCCCTCGTAGCCCGCGGAGCCCTCAGAGCCTTGTCAAGTGCCTATCTCAGGGACTGGGTCTGATCTGGCGCCTAGATCACAAAGAGGCGTCTTGGGAGCTGATCGTCATCCGCAAAGATCTCATCAAAATTGGTGATCCAAACCAGCTGTAGTGGGGCAGATTGGCCAGTCTCTATGGCGGGATCTCAGTCCTCATGAAGAAGGGTGTCGTGGTCGCTGAGGCGGGTGGCTACTCCAATCTCATCACAATCGGGCTCGCATTCTTGAAGGTCGCTGACGACGAAGTACAACATGAGTTCCGTAGAGATGTCACACGAGAAAGCTACGTCGACTTCGTGCTCAGCGTACGGAATGTGCTTTGCAGCATTCGCACCGGACAGGACACAGTCAAGCAGGTCATGATTGATCAATAGGGTGACGCACTCACCTAGGAGTTTACTGCTGACAGCCTCAAAGACCAAGCAGGTAGAGCTATCGACACACAGTCCTTGCGTCACATCTTCGACGACGCTGTGGCGCTCATCGCACGCACATCGCATGCAAATGCACAGATCCCTGGCGAGCTACTTGACTTATTCATACAGACTCTAGACAACGTCATCGAAGCAATTCGACGAGGAATAAGCACCAAAGCAGAGTTCGAGGGCTCTCAGAATTCCCCAAGTGGTCTATCTGTGATCTAGGTGCCAAGTCAGAGCTCCGGCCAGGGATAGACACCAAAGAAAAGCTCGAGGGCTCTCAGACTTCCCCAAGTGGCCTATCTGTGATCTAGGTGCCAAGTCAGAGCTCCAGTGCTGGGATGAACACCAAAGCAGAGTTCGAGGACCTCCAGAATTCCCCAAGGTGTCTATCTGTGCACTGAGTGCCAAGTCAGAGCTCCTATCCTGGGATGAACACCAAAGCAGAGTTCGAGGACCTCCAGAATTCCCCATGGTGTCTATCTGTGCACTGGGTGCCAAGTCAGAGCTCCAATCCTGGGACAGGCACCTTGGGAGGCTCTGAAGGCTCTGAGATCCGGCAGAGTGATAGATATAAGTGCTCTGAGAGTCTTCACTCGATATCTGGCGGGACGAACTTCTACCTATCTACATTACAGCGATCTGATCAGAAGAAAGCGATGGTCCTGATCTCGACACTCTCCCTATACGGTGCATCAGGCTTCGTGTTCGGATCCTCAAAAGCAGTATGGCCAACGAATTGCGCCTTGCTCTTGTCACTATCGTAGGTCTTGAGCAAGATCACATGGTCTTCTTCCATCTGTGGGAAGTAATACCATTGATGCTTAGGAGAGTAGCGCATCACGTAGTTCTCACCGGTACGATCACGATATCTCAAGAACAGCTTGAAAAAGTCATCGGCCGGCGAGGACTTGACATCGCACATCGTCAATGGCATCTCTTCGACCTTCTTCAGTGGCTTCCACATGTTCAGAAAGGCCACACGTCGCTGCAGCAGATCATCCGCCTCATCTGGGAGGAGCTGCTTGACCCGGATCGGTGCAGACTCTGCTGTGTAATCGCAATGCACAAGGCGGACCGGCGCTCTCTGCGATGTATCTGCAAAGTCAGTATGGTAGGTGATCGTCTCGTCGACTTACTCGTCTCTTCGGTGAGTTTCTTCTCTGAGTTCTTCTTCGTTCTTATTGTGTGATCAAACACTTCAACACGCCTCGCCCCAACAGTCTTCTTGAGGAAATCAACAACCTCTGGATAGAACTCCTTTCGTACAGCATCGTCATCCTCCCAACTATTCGCAAACTTGGGCCGCAGCTTATGCACAGAGAAGCCATTGACATCAGCAGAGAAAGAGTCAGCACGATGCCAACCATCCTTGATGCTGACCTGCTGTGCGTCATCTCCTGGCTCGTGGATGCCTACAGACTTCGGGTCTTCATAGAAGTAGAGCTCGGTCAGCTTATCTTCAATATCCTTGGTGTAATTGAGGGTAGAGCGAACCTCCTGATCTGCGCCACTGCTGGCTTGTTTGTCTGGAAGCAGCGCCTCGTCCACTGCTCCTTGGGTCTTCTGCCAACATGGGAGCTTCTCGATGTCGACTAACCAGCGCTTGAGGTTGGAGTGCTTGTCGATAGGGAGACGCTGTGCCTCGTGCAAGTGCATTGGAGCTGCAATGGCGATGTCTGCAATGGTGACGTCGTTACCAGCGATGTACTTGGTCTTGCCAAGCTGGGCATCAAGGATCGCTGCTAAATGATTCCATCGTCCAGCTTGCTCTTCGATGACGTTCTCATCTGGTTGGGCTTTAAGCAATGGCTTAACCACATACTCTACCAGGTAGACGTAACAGCTCTGGAACCACACTGATGCTTCCCAGAGCAGCCATCTATTGATATCCGTCCTGACATGACGGTCAGCGGGATATGCTGAGGAAGGCTTACCCTCGTCCGCAGCGTGCTGGAGGATAGCGTTGGACTCGGTGATGATCAGGTCACCATCCTTGGCGCAAGGTACTGTCTGGTGAGGATTGATCTTGGAGTAGCTGTCAGATTTGTGCTCTCCCGTGAAGTAGTTGATATGATTGAGGTTGTATTTCGTGCCAAGGAGGTCAAGCCCAGCTAGGACCTTTCGACTGTTGACAGTGCATGGATCAAGGTATACTTCGAGGACCATGTTGGGCGATATTGCTTCATACAGATGTCGTGTCATTCGTTATGATACATATACTCTGTCTGCAAACCCCGCTCGTCATGTCTCGTATCGAGCAGAGCTCCTCATGACCGAGATGTTGTGCTGTGAGCTTTTGTCGAGACCTGCCCTCCACTTGATGCAGATCAGATACGTACCCAGCCACTTACGAGATACCCTGTCGTCCGATCACAACGTACTCTCGAGGGCGAGAACCTGCATACATTAGCGATGCCCTGTCAGGTACTGCGTACTCACCATTGCGGTCCTCGTTGGGATGTAGACCTGCAGGAAGTTCTTTCTTCCATTCCAAGCAAAGTCGGTCGTGAAGAAGCGTTGCTCGCTCTGAATACGGTTCAGGCCACCGAATGCAGACTCATCAGTGTTGAGGACGATCCTATAGGTGCCAGCCACTTCGACACCGACTCTGTAGTCTGTGAAACTGCTCGATGGGTGAAAGTTGAAGATCCATAACAACCCAGCTCGCTCAAAGACGATGACCTTGTCGCCTTCGTGCTTCAGACTGATGTATGCTTGTGGACTATGTAGCCAGCCATACTTCTGCTCTGTCCATTGCATCGCTGCATCAAAGTCATTGAGGAATCGGTAGCGTAGAAGTAGGTCGTCAACGAGGTTGAATTGTCTGCGGGCGTAGTGGAATGAGTTGCCATTACCCTCTCGAGGAAAGTCGAGCCATTCAGGATGGCCAAATTCGTTGCCTTCGAAGTTGAGGTATGCTTCTCCTCCAAGGCCGTGAGTGATGAGTCGAATCATCTTATGCAGCGCCATGCCTCGCTCGATGACTGGTGTGAACTCTGAAAGCGTCGACATGTTGGTGTACATCTGAGCATCGCACAGCCAGAAGAGCAAGGTCTTGTCTCCGACGAGGCTAGGATTGTTAGTATTGTGGTGAAGCACTGATATCACTTACGCTTGATCGTGACTTTCAGCATAAGCGATAGTCTTCTCTCCATGTCTTCGGTTAGTCAAGGTGAAGCACAAGCTGCCCATGTCCCAATCAATATCCTGCTTCTCCTTCAACCACTTGATGTAGAGATCAGGCACGGCCATAGCGAGTCTGTAGTCGAAACCTATTCCACCAAGACTCAAGGCAATGCACAACGCTGGCATACCACTCACATCTTCCGCGATCGTAATAGAATCAGGATAGAGGTTGTGCAGCATCTCGTTGGCAATCATGAGGTAGACAACGCCGTCCTCGTCCACACTGGGTCCGAAGTACTCGTGGTAACCACCAGAGAATCCCGTACCGATACCGTGGTGAAGGTAGAGCATGGAGGTGACACCGTCAAAGCGGAAACCGTCGAATTGGTACTCCTCCATCCAGAAACGTAGATTTGACAACAGGAATCGCAGGACTTCGTGGTGGCCGTAGTTGAACAGTCGAGAATCCCACAGCTCGTGTCGTCCTCGAACACCCTCGTGGAAGTAGAGGTGATCAGTACCATCGAGCTGGTTTAATCCGTCAAGAACGTTCTTCGAGGCATGTGAGTGCACAACATCGAGTAGAACAGTGATTCCCATGCCATGTGCTGTATCTATCAGCTCTTTCAGATCGTCTGGCTTGCCATAGCGACTGCTCGCAGCGAAGAATGAGTTGATCTGATAGCCGAACGATGCGTAGTATGCGTGCTCCATGATTGCCATCAGCTGAATGGTGTTGTAGCCAAGCTTCTGTATGCGTGGAAGAGTATTGGCTGTGAACTCCTTGTACGAGCTAACCTTGGCCTCAGGACTACTGATGCCAACATGTGCCTCGTAAATCCTCGCGCTTTGAGGCTTTGGAGGCCTCTTGTTCTTGAACTGATAGCTGTGCGGTGGATTCCAGAATCGAGCATCGTATACTGGGCTGACATTCAGATCCTGTGTGACTCTTGTTATCCATGCTGGGATTCTCTCGATTCGGGCGTGGTCATTGGGTATGACCAAGCTGATCTTGACCTTGCTGTCATGTTCAATGGCAGGCTTGCCGTCCACAGGTGACAGACTAATCTCCCATACACCATATGGATCTCTCTTCATCTCATGGCTGTCTCTGTTCCAGTTGTTGAAGTCACCGATGAGGTATGCTCTGAGAGCATTCGGTGCCCACTCGCGGTATGCGATTGTGCCATCTGACGAGACGGTGAAGCCAAATCGCTCGTATCCACGGGAGAACTTCTCCAAGCCTCCTTCGTTCTTGTCAATCTTTTTGATCCAGTCTTGTGCTTTGGCATAACGACGGCGAAGGGAGTCTTTGTACGGCTCGAGGTATGGGTCTAGCTGAATGACGCCTGGCAATGTTAGTTGTGCTACAATGGAGCTATTCTACATACCTGTGCCATCGTTCGGTACGCTGGAGCTCGCTGGAACTCCTAGCACGCTGTTGTCTGACTGCTGGTTGAGGGCGTCCATGGCTTATGGACGGTCGATGCTGGGGATGTGGTGAGACTGAACGAATTGTCTCATGTAAACTTGGTCAGAGGTCAAGCTTGTGTGCCCAAGAGCAAACATTTATTGATGAGGAGCAGCATCACAGTCAGTGGGGCGCTCCAATGGACAACATCTTCCCCAATTTCATCATCATGCAGGTTGATGGCCCTGAAGAGCTCACCGAATTCCTAAGCGTCTCACAGATTGTGAGATCAGCATGACTTGCTGTGTGCGATCAAGATGAAAGCGTACAAACTTTGACAACAACACTATACAGATCTCTACGCACACGACTAGATACGTATCTGACGAGGATCAAGCACTTTCCGTACCTTAATGCAGCTCAAGATGCCAATTCTTACAACTGCTGTTCCTGATGGAATTCCAGCCCTCCACCGCTCTGCTCACTGCCCATTGTCAACTCCATTCCGTGTCATGTGCCTTCTCTGCATCATATTCCAGCATATTGTCGCTGTTGATGGTCTGTATGGTGTTCATGGCGACTTGACCAGCTTGATGGCTCACTCGCGAGCTTCAATTCTCAGCTTTGGTATGAAGTTCTTGAGGATCAGACTGATGTCGCCGTTGGCAAATGCCACCCAATCACCTTGGTAATGGGACGTCCAAGTGACTCTCGAGACTTCTGAACCCATGCCTCATGATCATGGCATCGTGTACCTCAACTTCTGGCGCTTTCAGGACCGCTGGAAGGACTTGTGCTGCTTGATGTAGGCCTTCAACTCGCCGACTACCTTGTCGTATCAATGGCAATCCTTGATGGCCAACAAAGCACCATGCCTGGCTGGTGAGTAACACAATTCCGACCGACGGTATGCTAGCTGTGCATTGCTGTCTTCCAATTCGCGTTGATCGTGCCAGTCCTCTAACCACTTCTTCCATACCTCTCTTTCTAAGTCCTTTTCAGAAAGCTTGAGAAGTCGCTATTCTTCTTCGCCGTCTTCCTTACAAGCGTCGGCAGCAGGAGACCGGATGAAGTGGAGGCGGCCTTGCTGTTTGGCCAGATCTTTGAATGCTGGGCACCAGCGTATGTCTGCTAGTGACTCTCCAGCCAGTTTCCAATCACGCAGGAGACTCTCATGGACTTCAGGTCGATCCATGAAACTTCGCAACTTTCCCATTGGTGCGGGCGAAGTGGTGCCTTGAGGAGTCGGCAGAAGATCAGGTCTGTATTGCGAGCTATTACCTGCTGAACGCTGCATCGTAAGAATAAATCGTAATGGCTTCGCAGCCTTGCGGAGACGCCCTATAGGCGTCGAGTAGTGAATGCCAGCGATGATACGTTGTCGAAGCGTTTGGCAAGCTTTATGTACACGATTGTGCTCTTCTGCAAGTCGAGAAGGTTGCATTGCCTAGCTTCAGCGTCATTCGGAGCTCGAACAAGGGTCAGCCTACCTCTGAAACCTATGCAGCTTAGTACACCAGAGCCCGTGCTGTAAGTTATGGCCATGCGCAGTCGATTGTCGAAATGAAGCCGCAGTCTGCTTTGCAGTAGCCATGCAGTGTGATACGACACTCTGTCAGATATGAAGAGGCTGTGCTTCACGGATCGTTGTTCGAGTGCATCACTGCAGCATGTATCCAACACCTTTGTGACAGGCGACACTCTGCTCTGTAGGCTCGCTGATAGCGTCCAATATTCGAATGATCTCCAACGTAGCCAGTCGGAATCTGCTCTGATAGTCACAGCCACGTGACGGGAGGCGAGACAAGGCACCGCCGTATGCTCAGACGGATGTGATGAGATCCGCCTGGTGTCCTTTACATGATGCTGCCATCGCTGAACACAGAGACCTACCGGGTATGATTCGATCGAACGCTGCCAGTAGAGGGAGATGATGTAAGAGTCGGTCGGCCTGCGCTGACACACATTATGCTAATTCCGTGGCCTTGATCAATGACCAACTTACCGACCTATTCTACTCACGTTGTTGGCGCACTCAGATCATCGATATGACGACTCGTTAGTCGTTCGATCCGCAGGACTCGCAGCGAAGTGACAGCCTCTGATGTATCGTAGTGATGTGCTTGTGGAGGCGCCTCTCATCGACGACAGTGCATGTTGTCTACGCAGTGCCTTGTCCGCCGCCTCGATTGAGGACTGTCTGATCTGAGAGCCTACGTCTGAGGCTGAGTGACCTTCTTGTCTGGCGATGGTCCCTTTGACAATGCTGGTGTTGACGTGGCCAGCACGGCAGCATCACTTCATGATTGCTGCTTGAACGCGTGTTCTAACATCATCGATCGATATAGTCTGTGACTCGCAGTCCTTCTGAGTCAACCGAAATGGCCTTGCTAGCCAGGTTCTCATCAGTTTGGCTTTCAAGTCTATCCGACGCTAGCGGGAAGCCCAATCTGCACTGGCGTGAAGTCCAGCAGCGGAGATTGTCCAAAACCCTCGTCTGTGGTCTGGGATTCATTCCAAATCAATCTACTAAGCTACATTAATGCAACGTGTCACGACTCATCCATCGTAAGGGCCTGATGGTCTAGTGGTATGATTCTCGCTTTGGGATCGGTCTTACGAGACCACATCTTGATTGCGAGAGGCCCCGTGTTCAATCCACGGTCAGGCCCCTTCTTTTGCCCTTTTGGCCTCAATGCGTGATGCCAGTGACCCGTACGCTGGCAGGGAGACTCTCTGCAGCCTGGCGCACGGCCTGGTAGCTTTGGTGCGTTCAGATGCAATATTGCGTTCAGTATCGCCCCTTCAAAGTCAGATGAATGCTGAGCGAAATTCCGAGAACATCAACGCTGAATTACACAGAGTTGTCCCTGTGCACTTTCGACGGCATACGATAGCAGACCTGGAGGGCTATGCATCAAGGCTTGATTGCCATCGATGAGGTGACCACCAGGATTTGGAGAGTACAAGGTTGACGAGGTTTCCACCTCACCTCAACTAACGACGCTCCAACCAAACACAAGACAGCTGGGAAGACGCATGAAGGAAAGATCGTGTCAGGGTGCTCCATGCAGACTACATCATACATCACAAGTGTAGGAGACAGTCCGCAGTATGGAGTAAGGAGCTTACAGCCATCGTTCACAAGTACCTACGACAAACGATGACAGCAATGGTTTCTCCCGGTCCTCGAAGGTATCTCTAGCAGGTTCGATGAATTCTCAGTGTAGATAGCAATGTTTTACACGAAGATAAAGACAAGGCACGACAATATACCCATCAAACAAGGCAGTGTGCCAAAGAAGGCCATGATCATCATTCATTACCAGCTACATCAAACAAATCCTGCAGCTGTAGCCTTCTCTCGATACTCCTCAAAGGTCTTCGCATGACCGCCACGACTATTGTTCCTAGCTCGACTATCAATATCACTCTCACCAGCATCTTCGTGGCGCATCTTCTCCTCCCAAGCCTCCTCCTCAGCTGCGATGACAGCATGGAATCGTGCCTGCTGGCCTCGAGCGAAGTAAAGTGGACCACACTTCTTCTCGGCGACATCCTGCGTAATCAAGACGTGCTTGATACCAGAGCCAGGTGTTTCGAACATGGCGTCAGCCAATAGTCGTTCCATGACAGTTCTCAATCCACGAGCGCCAGTTCCCATCTTCGAAGCAGTCGAGGCGATGATTCGCAACGCTGCAGACGTGAGTCGTAGCTCGACAGAGGATAGGTGGAAGAGCTGTTCGTACTGCCGCACCAGACTGTTGCGTGGCTCTGTCAACACCTTTACGAGCGACTCAACGTCCAGCGACGAAAGTGCACACGATAGAGGTATGCGACCAACCAGTTCGGGGATCAGTCCAAACTTCTGCAGATCCTGTGGCTCGACGAGATCCAACGTGTTGTAACGACCCTTGTCGCCAGCATCGTAGTATGGTAAGTGCTTTTCGAACAGCTCGGCTTCGCCCTCTAAGACAGTCTCATCTGATGACGGCCTCGACCTTACAGCAGCACCAAAACCAATGCTGCCCTTGCTAAGTCGATCTAGGATCATCTTGTGCAACCCGTTGAAGGCACCAGCACAGATGAACAAGATGTTGTCAGTCTTGACGCTGTACACTTCTCCCTTTTGACCTGCATTCTGCTGACCAAGATTTCCACCAGAGAGCGGACTATTAGTCGGATACTGGCCTGGTCTCGTCGTCCGATCCTTCGCCTGAATCTGAAGTGTTGTACCCTCAATGATCTTCAGCAAAGCTTGCTGCACTCCTTCACCACTGACATCTTTGCCATGGCTGACCTTCGCCGTAGCGATCTTGTCGATCTCGTCCAGACAAATAATACCACGCTCGGCTCTTGTGACATCGTAGTTCGCAGCAGCCAGCAGTCGCTGTACACACACATCTGCATCCTCTCCTATGTATCCAGCTTGCGTGAACGGCGTGCAATCAGACATGCTGAATGGCACTTCCAGCACCCTGGCCAACGTCTTTGCCATCAATGTCTTTCCCACTCCTGAAGGTCCCAGCAATAACACGTTGCTCTTCTCAATCGTCAACGGCATCGAGTCCTGGAGTGGATTCGGAGTGTAGTTGTTCACAACTGTTTGTGCTTGGCCAGGGAACTCATCTTCCCATGTCAGTGAGGGTACGACAATGCCTCGTTTGAGCTCGCCCTCCCTACCTTCGACAGGATGTCGCTGAGCATGCCGCCTCCTCTCTTCACGAGCCTGTAACTCCTCTTCTTCCTCGTCGCGCCTTTGAAGCTCTTGTATACGCTGATAGTGGTTGTAGACGGCCGTGGCAAGCGCCTTCTTCGCACGGTCTTGCCCTACGACATACTGATCGAGATGCTGCTTCAGGAGGATTGGAGTGATTCGCGGTGCGCCGATATTGCTCGCATCTCTCAACGGCCCTTCTGTTGGGCCACCTGGCTCGTAGATGCTCGAATATGGCTGGTTGGATAAGCTCTTTCGACGAGCACTACTAGAGATGTGTCGTTGAGATAGGAATACCTGCTGGCGGATGATCGCTGATATGCCAATGTAAGTCAGCCGAGCCGGCGGTATCGTTGAGATCATCGTCGACTTTCGAGAGTGATGCTACATGGTAGATGTGCTGGACAGGGCAGATTGATGAATACAGACAACTAGTGACTCATGACATGCGAGACGATCCCCGCTGTGTACTTCAGCCGAAGGTACGTCAAGACAACAAACCACAACAGGCACTTTGGCTGATGATATTGCTAGGCATTGTGTAGGCTCTGAGCCAGCCGCAGCTCTCGTTCGTACTTCAGTAGTCCTCTGAAGCAACGGTAGGCGATGTGTCAAGCAATCGTGAACCAACAAGAGAGATATGCAGCATGTTTATGTATGACGGCTCACTGATCGAGTGCAATGAGTACTATAGTACGTGTGTCTACATGATTTTGTTCGTATAGGGTGCCACGGATGGTGTTGCAAGGGAGCAGCATGAGTCAACCTGCAGTTCGCATCTCACCGTCGTAGCGAGGCTCTACGACTTTGCCGGTAAACCACAGATCGGAACAACGCCAGCTGCATACTTATAGCAACCTGATGACGCTCACAGATACCACACAACCGTAAGGAGCACCGCAGCAGAGAGCAATGTCCCTGGCACAGTCCAGGTCAAGCCATCACCAGTGTAGGTAGCTGTACCAGCTGTTGCATTCGTTGTTGAAGTTGGGCTGCTGCTGGGCGCGGTTGTAGTGTTTGATGCATTTGTCCCATTGCCAATTGCAGCCTGCTTACTGACTGCTGGATACGACCACTGGCCATCGAGGAGCGACTGCTGCGCATCGTATATTCGGAGGGTCAATGCCATACGTCCACCACCTGGAGGACCAGGCAAGAAGTTGTTACTCCAGTTTGATGGTGGTGCAATGTCGGCAGGCTGTATGAGCACCTGAAACGTCTGGTTCAACGAGGTTCCATACACTCGTGTACCATCGGCGTAGGTGAAATTACTGCGCTCCGAGGTGATGGCATACGTGTTGTACTGATTCGCAATCAGGTAGTTGTCCTGATACGCTGTCAAACTCCAGAACCCAGTGTCCGTCAATGGCGGCTTGCCCGAGAAGGTCAACACGATTGCATCATTCGGACCAAGAGTGAAGTCGCCTCCCAGCGCTGCAGAGTCGCCGATGGACAAGCCTGGGTAGATGGCGTTAGGAGATCTGATTGCGAGGTAGCCACCACTGGCCACGGCAGTGCGGAAGGCGTAGTTATCGTCGTAAATGCCAATCAGAGATGAGTTCGCTACGGTCCAGTTGTTGTCAAGTGTGGTCCTCGCTGATGGAGCTGCTGCTGCACTGGCGGCTGTCGCGACAGCTGTCTGGTTCGCTTGAGTGATGTTGACATTCGGTGACGTGTATGTGCCATTCCCTATGCCTGCGATGGCCAACGTTGCTGTCACATTTTGAGCCAGCTCTGTCGAATCCGGGAGAGTATAGCGCTCGAAAGCTGTGAGGAGATTCAGAACATTATCTGCGGGAGTCCTGCTAGAGCTGATGACAGGCAAGGAAGCTAATGCTGGTGCTCGTGCCAATGCAGCTTCCGTAGCGTTGATCGTTCGGTCTTGCCAGTCGTGTACTTGGTCGATGTTGGTGTTGTTAACGAGCCACCGGATAAGCAGGAAGCCATAGATCGAGGACGTCTTGATAGTTGCTACTACCGTGTCGTTGCCGGAAGAGATCTGCGGCGTTGGCTCGGTCGTGCGAGGCTGCAAACGATAAGTACCTGGTGTGTTTGTGTTTAATGATCCAAGGTTGACATAATTCGTGCCAAATGGATCAAAAAACGAGATCAAATGGAATTGACTGTCTGGGATGCCTTCAGGAATTGAGACTAGAAGGTCGTCGTGGCTGAGATCGTAGACCATAGAGGAGTACAGTGTGTCGACATTCGGCTTGACCACAAACTTGTTGCTTGGTGTTTGGAAATCCCGAAAGTGAAGCCATTTGTTGACGCCTGTCGCATTGACCTGTATCCTGATCTTCTCATACGCTAGAAGTGGATAGCCGTATGTCAGAGCAAATGTTGTCGCATCCTGTGCCGAGATGTTCTGCGCAAAGCCATGGGTGAAAGCACTAGCGAGAAGGAGCAGGGCAATCGACTTCATATTGGTGGAGGCTCAGATCCAAAGCTACAGAGTCGCTGTCTGCCTGATGGGTCGGTGCACTTCGCAATGCCCCATATTATAGACATGCTAGGCAGTCAGCATTGATCAGGGCACGTCACAAACGGAAAGATGAGGTTAGAGAAGAGGAGGCGGTATAATTTAGCCTCGGGACCGGCAACATCGCGTTCTTTTTGAGCGAGACTATGAGCTTGGCAACGAGCTCTCATCAGCTCACGAACTGCAGCTACACTGCATAGCTCTCTGGTAACGTGGGACATCACCGCAAAACCTCTCTTCCTCCTCCTTGTTCCATCCCCATTCATCCTTAAAGGGCTCTAACGCCATTGCCATGATCCGGTCGAGGATCTCTCTCTCGCCATTCTTCTCCACGCGCTCAATGAGCTCGTCCAGTATCCATGACCGTGGCACAAACTTCGGATTCGCGTTCTTCATCTCTGCAGCTCTGGAAGCATCTGCCTCGGGAGTTTCCTTCCAGTCTTCGATGATTCGAACCCTCCACTTTTCGAGCCACCTCGCGAGACGTGCTCGAGCCTCGCTCTCGTCTTTGACAGCGACAGTGCTGCCGAGACCTTCGTGATGGAAGAACCTGCCTGCAATATCCAAACGCTGTTCCTCCGTAGAGATGTCAGCCATGCCAATAGAGCTCAGCTTGCGGAATGTATGATTGAAGTCCAACTCGAGCGCCTCCAATGTATCGAGCAGTTCGGAGTACAGCTCCTGGAAGTCTGACTCCTTGTGGCTCTTCAGTCCAAGCCGTCTGCCGAATAGCCGCTTATACTCAGCTAGGAAGACCGATTTGTACTCCTCTCCAGTGCGGTCGATCAGAGTCTCAGCTCGCTTGATCAGCTCCTCAGACCATGTCTTGCTGACGCCTTCCTCAACAAACTCTCGTTCGTCACAGCGTCCTCCTGCGCCGATCAGCTCGCCGAGTGCTTCTCCTAGTCTCACCAGGTTCCACCATATGATCGAGGGCTGATTCTTATAGGAGTAGCGCAGCATGTGGTCATCGTGGTTTGGAGTGTAGTTCGGATCGAAGTTGTCGAGGAACGCAAACGGTCCAAAGTCGATTGAGAGTCCGTATATCGAAGTGTTGTCCGTGTTAAGGACGCCATTTGTAAAGGCGTACGCTTGCCACCAGGCGACCATCTTAGCATTGCGCCTTGCAATCTCTCTGTACAGTCGTGTATAGCGATTCTCCTCGAGCTCGCCGCTGCCTTGAAGGCTCTCTTTGGCTACGCCACGATCGATGTTGATGCGATCGTGCCCTCGTCGGATGCAGTCTTTGCTGGTAGGTTTTCCCACCCACCAAAGATTTCCTCTGCAGCATAGTTTGCGAGTTTGCGAACAAGGTCTCGATCCCCTCTCGACCTCGCAAGGTCGAATGTGCCGAATCTCAACCATGTCTGCGCAAATCGTGCTACAACAGCTCCAGGCTCCATGCGCTCACGTCTAACTTTCGACTCCGGAGCCAGAGTGAGACAGAGTGCCCGGGTTGTCGGTATGCCAAGCGCGTTCAAGGCTTCACTGACGACGTACTCCCGGATACTGCTTCGCAACACTGCTCTGCCGTCGGCAAACCGCGAATAGGGAGTCTTGCCAGCACCTTTCAACTGTAGCTCGTACCGCTCTTGCGTGTTGGGATTTGTCGTTTCAAACAGGAGATAGCTCTTCCATCGCCAAGCTGTCCTGCCCACGATCCAAACTGGTACCCGCCGTAGCACTGCGCCCAAGGATAGATGTCGTCGTCCTTGACCTCACCATCGACTGTAGCTATCCGCTCGCCCGAGACCACCTGTGCGAACTCTTTAGACTGTGCATCCTCCGGAGTGATAGCCAGATCACGCAAAGCGGCCCTCGATACTGACAGCAACTCGTTTCGTGGAAATGGATCGGGTCGTACATAGGTGAAGGCAGCGTGTTTGACGAGCCGCGGACCTAGCTGGGATCTCTCTGCCGAATGCGATGATTTAGGAGACGGGAACTCCTCGTCTGTTGGGAGCTTTTGTGTGAAGACATTGCTCTTAGGTAGATCGCTGATCTTGAATCTCTTCGCTGCATGGCCGTTTTGCATAGTGGCGTTGCACAGATAGCGGGCTTGCAGTCGAGCTGTGTGCATCAATCGGGAGGTAGACCACAAGGTGTACACTCGTACGGATCTTGTAGCCGGATAGATGCTGGCATGACGAGTTGGCGATGGCAAAACAATGTCACTACAAGTACAAAGATGATGTAATCGCGTGTGAATGCCTGAGCCACAGGGTCTGGAGGCTTCTTTCTTTGTGGCTAGTGCCTACAGACGTCCTCACATCATCTAGACTGATTGTCCTGCCAAAGGTGTGGTTCTATCCAAGCCCTATCGACCTATGTGTGAGTACAGTAACACGTCAGTCTGCGTCAGCTGGGTTCTGTATCCTTAGGACCGTCATTCGTCTCCGCTCACTCATCTTGGACATCGGTTTCAGCGACCTGCAGATGTGATGAACATGCACATGCTGCTGTCCGATGAAGCTTACGCCTGCCGTCCTGAGCCAATACTATCCAAGAATAGGCTTGATAGCTCATTGCTTACTCGACATGCCAGCTTCGAAGCCGCCAATCAATGCTCTCAACTGACGGCACACAGGTTTATACCCTGGCGTTGGTCCCGTCAGTCCAACTGAACGATGAAGACCCGAGCAGGGACTGCTCACGAGGAGCAGTGCCACAGCATATTTGAATATGCTGATGCTCGGGGCCTACCCCTGCGTCCATCAAGACTCTTCTTATGGCTCGGCCTTCTTATGAGCGCATGCATACACCTGTGTTTCACTTTGCTTTGTAGTGACGGCCGGCATCCACCACTCAGCCTTCATTAGGGACGTACAAAAGCAAAGTCAATAGCAATCACCCGATGCAGTCGGTCCCTTCCCGGACACTCACAGCAATGCTGACATGTCGAGGCATACGACAATGGGTACTCCTCAACAAGCGACAGTCAGTAACCCTGCGATTGGCTACAACCCATGAGCAATGGTATGCAACTTCTACAGTCTCCTCTCCTGTGCATCCGCGCCGTCAACAAGAGCGATATGTCTCCATGAAGACCATCAGTGGAGCGGAGCTACGTCTGTACAGCGCCGATGTCGAGGGTCTCGAGCTGGCGAAGAGACATTACAAGGCGCAGCATTAACCGACATTTCGACCGTCACAGCAGCCTGTACGTCAGCAGGTACCGAATATGCTTCGGTGTACCTTGCGGTACTTAAGTGAGCCGTTCCTCCAAGCTTCTTAGCATCACTTAGCCGAAAGACATGCAGGTTGCCAGCATGTCACTGATGTGCATGCGTTCCATCGACAGATTGGCCGACGGCGTTGGGGACCTTTCACATGAACTCTGTGTGGCGCAGATTCTGGCAATACCCTGATAATCTTCTTTATAACCTGGAACTGAGCAGCAGGTCGCTAACAACCTTCCAGACATCTTCTAAGAACTCAAAGCTTCACCAACATGTGCTACGTACAAGAGTGGCACTGGTTGCAGTGTGGCCACAAGTGGCAAGGACACCTCATGTGTCATAAGGCAAGCCGGCGCAGCCCACCGAGCATGTGCGAACCCATGCATGGTGTCAAGATGCCACACGACGTTCCTGCAGCAGCATCACCAAGCAATATCGCCAGACATATGTGTCCCGATCACAACAGACATCCGACCACTCAAGCAGCCATTGTGCCGAAGAACATCAGACCTGGCAGTGCTATTACGAGAACATATGGCGAAAGCCCGCACAAGAAGCGAGAGCTAGTTTTTGGCAATGGTATCATGGCTTCTCTCTGACGGCAATATGATTGACGACCTTTGACGACTTCTTCAAGCGAGTTGGCTGGCAACATCACTCATCAATATACTCACCATAGAACATGTCTAGAGCAGTGTTGATGATATGATGTATATGCTCTTCATTGGAATGTCTTATCATCAACATATCATACCACCATGTAGTCCGCTATTGCAAAGTTCAGCGTGCCAGCGAGGCTCGATATCAGCTCCCATGTGACGACAGGCCCAATCTTCCACTTGCTACCTGCTTCGATCGCATCTCCCTGGCCCAATCCTGAACTTCTCGCAAGCAGCCGCAGACTCGTTAGAGTCGCTATCTGTGTATAGACATCGATACTGTTCCTCAAGTCGTCTGGTAAGATCGCATGCAGAATTGCAAGTAGTCTGTCCAGCGGGAATGAAGCTGGTGCCATAAGATGTCGTGGCATCTTATGCTGTGCTGCTTTACCCGTGGGACGAATACCACCCTTCTTCCGTCGTTTCTTCTCAGTCGACTTCATAAAGTACAATGCATCCATGCGTGTGGGGTTCGTCGAAGCAAGGAACGCTGCCAGCAGTAACCATTTCGCATAGTATGGTAGCTGGAGCTGTGTCTTGACTGCAAGAGTATCCTCATCGACGATGTGATCGAGTAGCGCATTCTCATCTTGGAAGAGCTTTCGCTGTAGCACCATCAATCGACTGAAGTCTCGAGTGCCAAGGTCGCCGTTGACGATGGGTGCCACAAAAGGCGTCCAGAGCTTGACACAGAGGTCACTGAAGCTGGTCAGGTCTCGAGCTGCACTCTGTGCCATCGAGTCCCACACCGCTGCACAGAACCGTGGCCAGAGCCAGGCTTTGTCTTCGTCGTGTAGTTCGTCGGCGTACTCGCCTGGATCTAATCTGGTGAAGATGTCTAGCGGTGTACTAGAGACGATAGTGATCGATTCATCTCGAGTGTATGCCGGAAAAGATATGTGTGGTATGCCTGGTTTGCGCCAAGCTCCTGGTGGTGAGTCTTGCACGATGAGGATGGTCGTGAGATTTGGGATCTGAGAGTCAGCATTTTCTGCTGTGTTGGTCCATGCAACTCACTATCTCGCCAAGTCTCGCAAGAGCCGGACGTAGCGTTGAGCTGGCTTCTCGTTGCTTGTCGACACCATCAATGACAAGGATGAAGTGATCGAAAGGCTTCATCAGATCTTGCAGATGCGTTGATAATGCGTTTATGCTTTCGCACTTGCCGTTGCGATCGATAGAGACATCCGCTGCCGTGCGTTTGGCTACAATGTCTTCCACAGCTCTGACAGTCCGCTCAAGTAGATGCCTCTCGGTGACGCATTCTCGACATCGCACGATCGTGTAAGGAAGGTCGATAGCTTGCAGATATGCTCTGACAACTCCAGATTTGCCGGTGGCAGAAGGTCCTTCAATGACTACTGTCGTTGGTATCAGCAAAGATGGCTGCACTGATTAGCAAGCAATCACTCCCACAATCAACACATACTGAGACAAGCACACTTAGCTGTCTTACCTGCGCCTCTCGACACGGCCACTCATTTGCCAGTATCTGTACGAGCTCATCAGGTAGGTCTTTGACTGCCATTGTCTGATGTAGTCCACACAATCTCAACGCGACTCTTACGCATGGAACCACTAGCGATGTGCGCTTGCCGCGACCAATCAGCAGAGTCTCCGGGATTGTGGATTGCCGCGCTAGCACCAAAATTATAGCACTCCGTTTGTGACTGCATGAGTTGCCTTGTTAACAGGCCAGTAAATGGAAGTCGCGCGCCCGCAAGCAAGCGCAAGAGCAAGCATGGCAGCTGCGGGCGCGCACTTGCGCCTATATCTGGGCTGGAAGCTTCATCACTTCAAACAACTTCTCAACTCTCACTTCTGCTCAACACCAGCACCACAGAACAATCTGCCCACCATGAGTTCGCCCGTCGATTCATTGTTGGGCTCGCCTGATGCTCTCTTCGCCGACGAACGTCGTATGCAACACATCAAGACGAAAGAAGAATGTCGTTTGGCAAATGAGACCATTGATGTCTGGTGCGTCGAGCTGCCTAGTAAGCATGCCGAGGGCATCCTTAGGTGAGTTACCACCCGAACAGTCCATACACCTAACTGATTCTGTTTAGGATGATCAAGGAGAACATTCCAAACCAAGATAGCATCGATCTGCAGCATCTCCGACGTTTCGCTCGACCGAAGTACATCCCTGTACATGTCACTGGAGGACGCAACATGGGAAAGGAGCTGCACACAGTTAGTCGCGCTTGGTGCACGACTCCTTCCGCCATGATTCAATCTCCAGAAACTACCATCTGGGAATGGTCAGGTCCCAAGCGTGACAGCCGAGGACCAAATCGATTCACGACTCTCTACCTCATCATCTGCCCTGTCAACATCATCTCCCACGAAGCCGTTACCAGTCTCCTACGCGAACATGCTCCTTTCGCATCGTCATCCTCCTCTTGGGCCTATCCCTGCGATATAAAGTCAGTCACGGTCCCACTTTTGCCACCGACCAACCCGGAACAAGCCATCGAATGGTCTGCCAAGTACTGGCCTACCTTTTACCGCAAGACAAATCCGTTCGGTGCTCACCCTGCTACCATCAGCAAAGCCGAAGACGATCTCCAAACGCCCCTGGTCGGCAATATCAGTGTCTCACAAGCTGTACGACTCGCCGAGAAGGCTGCAGAGGCTACAGTCAGTAAGGGCTATGGCTTGAGAAGTGGCGCTGTCATAATCGAACGAGTCGAAGATCGTACAGAGATCATTGCAGTGGCTGGAGATGCTCGACACAAGCCTCTCAGCAATGCAATCACCACACACTGCAGCGAGGGCAATCCTGCTTGTCATGCAGTCATGAGAGCAATTGGCATGGTCGCACGCAAGCGCCTACGTTGTGCATCTGCGTTCGCAGCCAAAGCTGCCAGCAAGGCATCGCATACCCTGGAGACAGCTCACATCGACCAGAGCGTGCGAGACGCTTTCTTCTTGGATCAGCCACTCACCGACCTGGAGCAGCTGTACTACGATCGTGATAACCTCGTCCCAGATGGCTATCTCTGCCTCAAGCTAGAGGTCTTTCTCACCCAAGAACCATGCGTCATGTGCTCTATGGCACTTGTACATAGTCGCATTGGTCGAGTCATCTTCCGCGATCGCATGCCAAAGACTGGTGGTCTGACAGCCGAGACAGTTAGTAATGTCACCGGCTTGGTCGGCCTAGGCTATGGCCTTTGTTGGCGCAAGGAACTCAACTGGCAGTTCATGTGCTGGGAGTACATCGACAAGAACGCCCCTCCTCTACCAGACATGACCAATCTGTCACTCTACACCTCCTTCAAGGAAGCCGTTGACACTCTGCACAAGAGCAAGGACAATACTGTCGACGACGATGTCACCACAGCAGAGAAGTACCACGCACCTATCGTGCACCACCGACACCGCAAGAGCAAGAAGCATACTTCCAAAACATCTTCCGACACTGCATCAACCCTCGACTCCAATCATCACACGATCGAAGTACGCACATTGGTCACTAACCCTAATGTGAGCAGCTTTGCGGGCATCCATGTGTAGCACGCATTGGACGCTGTGGTGAGCTGGAGGAGTATGAGATATGCATGCATCACAACTACAATTCATGACAAGGTAAAGGCGAGCATTTACATTGCATGGCGATGGCTATCATCTTCTATGCATGGCGACGACGAGCGTCTACCAAGCAACGATGATGTATTGCATTGGCGAGTGTCTATGGTGCATGGATTTGGCGAGCATTCACAACGCATGGCGACGACAAAACAGTACGATGCACAGCGATGGCGAGCGAGTACAATGCATGGCAATGGCGTTCGTGTTCCGATTAGCGCAGTGTATATGATAATGCCTGTGGTAACGAATGTACTATTACACCAGAGTCTGTCCATCGTCCCTTAGCACCACTCTCGTGATCAAGTAGCTCGCTTAACGGTCGACAACATTGCTCAGCAGGTCCGACTGTATGCTATAGCTCATCGAACTGTCGTATCGCGACCTTTGCTCGCTCTCTGACATCAAGATCTAGATCATTACTCAGATTCCTTACAGCGCTCTCAATGCCGACTGTCCGCAGTATCATAGCTCTCTTCCGGGCCGCTGTCTGATCGTCGCGGTTGTCAGTCCAGGTTAGTGAGTTGACGATCCAGACTGCCGTCACTCGTACGTGCGGGTTAGGATGCGAGAAGTGTGGCAACAGTGCCTCTAGCAGAGGTTGCTGGCTCATAAGCATCTCCTTGTGCTTTGTGTTTCCGTTGGCTAGATGTAAAACCAGATGCGAAGCGGCGAGGATGAGCTCGATTGAACGATAGATCGTTCGAGAAGTGCGAGAGCCAGGCACTGTCGAGATCTTTACTAAGAGCACGTCGAAGAGATCCTGCGGCTTGAGCTTTGTGAAGATATGGTCGATCATTGTTGCACCGTCAGGAGGGCAGATGAAATTCCGTAAGAAGTCGAGTGCTTGTTCTTGCATGGCGATGTCGTCACGTCTCGCCTGGAGTGCTGCGTTTTGCTCTGCATTCATAATGGTGGCGAGCTGCTTTTTGATGTTGAATGCTGGTGTATGCAGTGTTGACCTCATCGAGGATGCCTGGTAATGTGTCTTGGAGGACTCGTCGTACAAGAGCTCGCCATCTTCGTCGCCGTCCTCTTCGGTAGTCTCAGGATCGTCCACATCCATACCTGCGGGATTAAGAAGATCGATCTGCTCCCCAGCGGCGTTGGCACTCGACAGAGCCACGCCGCCACCTTGCAGACCGTTGTATGATTCGTCCTGATCTCCTCTTGCTACCTGCAAGATCCAGGACGCTCCGAGCTGTTCCAGAGCCTGATATTTGAACTCGGCAGTGGCTTGAAGTATGAGATGCTTGAATGCCCAGAGACTGGATCGTCGTAATGCCGGAGGGCCAGATTTGGTGTGACGGCATAGTGTCTGCGCCACTCCCAGTGCGAGAAGCGTGTCTCTCATGGGACTGAAGTTGAGGACGAGATTTGTGCAAGCGTCTGTAGCGGCAATCTTCATTTCTAGTAAAGGGTGTTCTAGAAGCACCAGAATCGGCTTTGCTATGCCAGCATCGATCAATGTAGTTCGCAGGATCGCAACGCTCCTGGACATATTCTGGGCAGCACGACATGCTGCAACCATGACGTCCGTTGTGTTGCCCTCAACCTGTCCGCCAGATTGATTCAAAGGCTTCAATCCTTCTATCAGGTATGAAATGACGTTGGCATCAACGATCAACTTCCGATGCGAGTCCTCCTTATCTGCCAGCGACGCCAGAGCATGCAAAGCGCCAGCACGACGTCTCATGGTATGTATGACCTCTGCGGATAGTCCTGGCTCTCCCAGCATACATGCACCTTCTTTGCTGTTATGGCCCGGGATCGTCTTATGTGGTGTCCATACTCTTTTGGCTGCTGATATACTCTGAAAGCTCTTGCGCAGGGTTGAGCACACGCTCTTGATTGCACCGCCATCAGCTGCAGCAAGCTGTAAGTCCTTACTGTTCTTAATCAGGTCGTGAAGCACTTCGCAGGCTTGCTCCTTCACGATTCGGTCCTCGGGTTGCTGCTCCGAGTCAGGCTTCAGGTCAAGCGAGTCTTGAACAAGCCGAGCAGCAAGAGGGACAGCCAGGAACGCTAGCTGTCTCTCACGTTCCCGAGTCTTTTGTACGTTGAGAGTGGTAAGTGTGGCATCAGCGGCCTCCTCAACACTACCAGCTATGACAGCCAGTAGGTGAAGAGCTGCCAGACGACTGGAGCCTCTAAGCTTACGCGCAAAGACCAACAGCCACCCAATAATCGCATTTACATGCTCAGCATCGCCAAGATGTTGTTCATGACTATGTGACGATCCGTAAGTGTTTATCGTCGTGCTGAAGCTGACCGTCTTCTGCGCAGGTGTGCTGATCTGGGGCAGGAGGGCAGCTGGATCACGACTGAACAGCAGCCGGATATCTTCCTCGCCGCTGCTGAAGCTAACACATAGATCTTTTACCCATTGAGAGTATGCGAAGCGATAGGCTCTGTAGGCAGACCCGTGCACAACAGTTCGGATAGCAGTGATGATCTTGGGCAGGTTCGATGCGTGTGGCGGAGGTGGAAGCTCTGAGATATCGCCCTGGTACCTTGAATGTATGCTCGTGAGCGAGTACGACACCAGAAGTGCAGCTAGTGTGTCGAGGATGTTTGAGTTGGCCAGCACAACCTTCACATCGTTGTGTTCTGCTTCTAGTGCAATGATCTCGCACACAAGCTGGACTTGCTTATCTGATTGAGCCGAGTGAGCCTGCTTCAACAAGCCATCGAAGAGTGTGCAACTCTCTAAACACACGATGCCAAGTGCCTGAGGAGTGCCTTGAGGAGTGCCATTCTTCCATGATGCTACTAGGTTCCTCAGAAATTGTAGGCGTGCTGTGATGGAGGAGGCAGTCTGCCTTGCAATGCTAGATAGTAGCGCGAGGTGTGCATCAGTTGCAAGGAGCGGCGAGACAAACTGATGACCTCCAGCTGCCAAGCTGGACAAAATAACCGTTGCCTGGACTTGGTTCTGTTCGGTCTGTCTAAGCTGTGCATCATCTGGATAGTGATCGGTATCGATGAGTGTGAGGAGGATCGGGATGAGACCTGCTCTCACAGCGAGCTCCTTTCTCTGTATGTGACCGACTAGGCTGTTCTTGATCCAATGCAGGGCATCTCCCTGCTCTCGCGTAGTTGTTGCTCGATGTAGAGAGGCGACAAGGTTGAGTATAGCATCCTGCGCCATGCCGTCGACAGCAGGTAGACTCAAAAGATGTTAGACTTATGCTGCTTTATCCATACCTAAGTGGATAGCGTCCTGCAGTCGAGAACCTGTCATGGCCCTGAGGTGGTTTGCTGGGAAGGGTGTTTGGCGTCGATTGGGGAAACTGCAAGCGCTTTGCTTACGTCTCGTCCGGGCTCTCATCGGGTAGATCCTGTGGCAGAGCCAAGCATCTTCCCTAATCATTCTCGCAGCACGCCACGTGCAGTTTTACTGGGCTCGATTGCTCTGATGCAAGTGGAGGGGTGCATGTCGTACACTTTGGTTCATCGTCACCAGAACCTAAATATTTTCACTGCAAAATCCTGTGACCGCCCAGGAGTGATAACTTCTTTCACCAAAGCTTCTGGACTCCTTCGAGCAGGCAGCCCATCTATAAGACTACTGTGGGCAGTCCAGCAAACAGTAGCCATAATCTAATCTTACTCCTACCGACCTCGAAAGCTTGATACCGATAGTTGGAGAATATCACAGCTGCAACATTCTGATCCACCCAGCGAGCAAGCTCGAGATGCGCCAGACGGTGGCGGCAGTAAGGGAGGTCAGCAGTGTACAGAGGTCCACATACAGCGACACACAACGGTGCTGAGTAGCTCAATGTCTATACTGACGACATCACCATCACCAGTCGCATCGCCGAGAGCTTCATTCCTCGTACAAACGGAGCACCAGCGACAACGCTATAATTCATCACCATCCTCGCTGTCCAACTTCTCACCCTCGGCGCCATCTCCTCGATCCTGCAACACGTCTTCTCCAAGATTCCGCGCAGCAAATGCGCGAGCGTCGTCGGCATCGCAACAACCCAAGAACCGTGCTTCTGCAGTGAGTGATAGGGACGAAAGAGGAGGTTCGTGGATGCTGGTACGCAATACAGTCCAGAAGGATACCCACCGACGGCGTTCCCAACAGATCGCAAGCGTAAAGAGAGGGCGAAGTCACGGTCCAGAGACAGGATCGGGGCTCGCATGGCGGCACCTGCGGTAACGTCGCAAGCCCCAAGTGAGCCTCTTGTTCGTGTAGCTCCTGGATCAGCGTCAGATCAGCCGGAACCACAAGAGGCGAGGTCAACAGCTGTAGGTGCGATCAAACGACAACGATCGGGCCCGGGACAGGTCAAGACCATGCCAAGAGCATATGAGACTTGCGATCCTAAGGAGTTGGGAGTCCTCATTTCGAATATGCTGATGGAACTGATACGGCTGAACGACCAGATTCCACTACGTGATGGTAGACTCACGCGGTTTCATTCTAGAGCGCCGCCTGGCATCAGTGTTTCGGATTATCTTCAGCGTCTCATACAACATGCTACCCTGTCTCCACCGATCCTTCTCAGCATGGTATACTATATCGACAGGTTGTGTCAGCTCTATTCTGCGTTCACCATCAACAGTTTGACGGTACATCGTTTCCTTATCACTGCTGCGACAGTCGCCGCCAAGGGTCTCAGCGATAGCTTCTGGACGAATCCAACCTACGCACGCATTGGAGGTATTCCTGTGTCTGAGTTGGCGACATTGGAGCTGGAATTCTTGCAGAAGGTGCAGTGGAAGATCGTACCAAAGCCAGAGACGCTTGTCGACTACTATAATAGTCTGGTCGATCGCACAGAAGGCTACGAGCTGGAGCCAAGCGAAGGAGACAGCGATTCGAGTGAGATCTCGCCTGACGGCAGTGACGTTAGGAGTGAGGATGCGCAAGGACGTATGGAACTATGAGGACGAGACGACAGAGAACGAGTACGAAACCTTAGAAGCAAAGATGAGGTGGATTTCTGTTATGTGCTTGGTTTGATGGCACAGAGCATGCATAGCGAGGTGCTGGTAATTGAGCAATACTTTTGGAGCTTTATCTTGCATCTGACTTGCCTCATCCTCGTCGTGAACAACGAGTAAACCGTCTGTTCCATCTCATAAGCTGACGTTAGGACCGGATGATGGTGACTTCCGAGATGGCGTGAAGCTTTAGCGTCTGTCCTCAAATTGGCAATCGCTGTGCCTCAACAGTAATCGCTGCAAAAGAATCGACCAGCCAACAACGAGGAAGCAGAGTAGCACATCTGAAGTCCTTCGTCCACAAGTGGTAGTCCTTGCGAATGATATGGGGTCCGGTCGTGGTCCTCCACTCATATGCCGCCAAGACTACTAGAAGGCTAGGCGAAGCATCGAAAGAGAGGAACCGCGTAATCGTTCTATCGCCCTCGCCTCACGCCACAAGGCTCTCACCCTTAGCCGGTGGCCATTTCACTTCTATTCATCTGTGTCTATTATCTTCGATTAGTCCCATCTACTACATCTTCTTGGATCACAGCAAGGCATCCACGAGCATGTCAGGATCGTCCGCTCGTTGAAACAACAAGGACCATCGAGTCCATCGACGCCACCCGGCAATCCCTCCACACCATGGTGTTCCTTCGACAAACACGAACTCTCATCGAGAAGACACTCCTTATCGTCCTTGTCCGAAGCTGGCTGGGAACACTGGTGCGCTGCCTCATTGCGCCAGTCGTTTTCCTCTTCTTCATCTCATATGCCAAAAACTTCTTCGTTCCTCCTAGCGATTTTGGTATCGGGTCGCCACACTCGCTCATCACTTTCGAACAAGCTCTTGGCCAGTCTGCTGGAGGTCGAAACACGGTTGCATTTGTCAATGGAGGCCACACCGGCGGCAATATTGAACGAGTGATCAATTCTTTGGCTTCGACCGTGACGGCGAACGGCAAGAATGCGACGATCTTGCGCAGCGAGACAGAGTTACTCTACACTTGCAAGAGTTCCATCCGAGGAGTGACACCTTGCTTCGCAGCCATCAGCTTCGTCTCGTCGCCAAACGAAGGCAGTAGCGGCAAATGGAACTACACCATCTTCTCTGACGGCGCGCTTGGTACGAAGATCTACGTCGGAGCACAGAACAATGATGCTGAGATATACGCTCTTCCTCTGCAGCATGCCATTGATAATGCCATCGCTTCGATAAACGGTACCAGCTTGCCCAGCAATGTCCAGCATTACCCATACACATCGCAAACGCCTGCTCAGCGCAATCGACAGATTACCAGACTCTACATGGGCACCTTGATCACGATTCTTGCCGTCGCATACTTCGTTGGAATCGTCGGCATCTGCTACGAATTGACTGGCTTCATGGCAAGAGAGCGTGAGCTTGGCATGTCGCAACTCATCGAAGCGATGATGCCGAATAGACGTCGCTGGGAGCCGCAGGTTGCTCGATTGCTTGCCGTGCATATCACATACGACATGCTCTATCTTCCCAGCTGGATCATCGGAGGTGTGATCATCTCACGACTCAACTACCCAACCTCGAGCGTCGGTATTGTCGTAGGTTTCTTCATCCTTTCAGGTCTTGCATTGTCGAGCTGGTCACTCGCCTTCGCAACACTCTTCAAGAAAGCCCAGCTCTCTGGAATTACGGTCGTTATCGTTTCGATTGTCCTGGCCATCATCATACAGGTTGTCCCACCGACATCATCTGCGGCTGCAGGCGTGCTCGCACTCATCTTCCCGCCAATGAACTACACTCTCTTCATCATTTATATGGCATACTGGGAGCAGCAGACTTTGCCTGCTCAGCTTGGACAAGGACCACCGACAGCACCATGGCATGTGTCCGGTTACGCATTCTACATCTTCTGCGTTGTTCAGATTATTGTCTACCCAATCATCGGTGCGCTCATTGAACGCACCCTATATGGCACTGGCACCAAGACCCGAGAGCTGCGCTACGATGAGCGTGCCTCCGAGCAAGCAGTCAAGGTGACAGGCCTAGCCAAGTACTACTCGCCATCCTTCTTCTCACGATTCGGCAAGAACGGCAAGCAGGTGGTGCGAGCTGTGGACAACATCGACTTTTCTGTGCTGCGAGGTCAGATCATGGTCCTCCTGGGTGCGAACGGCAGCGGCAAGAGCACTACGCTCGACATGCTAGCAGGTCTGCAGAAACCCACGACCGGCCAAATCGAAATGGACGCAAGTGGTGGTATCGGTCTCTGTCCACAGAGGAACGTGCTCTGGGATGAGCTGACTGTTTACGAACATGTCAAGATATTCAATCGCCTCAAGGCTGACAAAGTGGACAACAAAGCCGCTCTACAAGCTCTCGTCAATGCTTGCGATCTCGAAATCAAGCTCAAGGCCAAGACTGGTACACTGTCCGGCGGACAAAAGCGTAAATGTCAGCTCGCAATGATGTTGACAGGTGGATCGAGCATCTGTATGCTTGACGAGGTCAGCTCTGGCTTGGACCCACTCAGCAGACGCAAGATTTGGGATATCCTGCTCGCCGAGCGTGGTAAGCGTTCGATGCTGTTGACAACCCATTTCCTCGATGAAGCCGATCTTCTCTCCGACGACATCACAATCTTGTCCAAGGGCAAACTGGTCGCTAGCGGATCAGCTGTCACACTGAAGCACAAATTGGGTGGCGGCTATCGAGTACGAATCTACCACGAGAACAAAAGGGAGCTACCTGCAGAACTCGAGAACACGCCTAAGCATGTCTACCACGATCAGACTGTGTACAGCATGGCCAGTTCTGCTGCTGCCGCTCGCTTTGTCGCTGGTCTCGAGCAGGCTGGCGTGACTGACTACCAAGTCAACGGTCCAACAATCGAAGATGTCTTCTTGAACCTCGCCGAAGAGGTCAAGGAAGAGCTCGACAAGGACAAGATGCCAGAGAGCCCTGACTCAGCTTCTGATGATGGTACACCACGGAAGACAATAGCCGCAGAGTCGGATCTGCAGCTCGCTAAAGGCAATCAGCTCTCCTTCTGGGGACAGACATTGGTGCTCTTCCGCAAGAGACTTGTCATCGTCAGGCATAATCCTTTCCCATATCTGGCAGCTTTCTTGATCCCGATCATCGCAGCAGGTCTTGTCAGCTTATTCTTGAAGGGTTTGACTGCGCTCTCATGCCACCCAGAGGACAACCTGACGCCTAGTATCGTCACCTCATTGGCAACCTACCTAGGCTTTAACGCAACCATTCCTGTTGGTCCTGCTGACAGAGTGTCCATACCATACTTCTACAGCATCTATCCGCTCTTGAACCCGCCTCCTTTCAAGAATGTATCCTCGCTTCAGGCGATGCAGGACTACGTCTCGAATAACTTCAACACAACCAGACCTGGCGCGATCTTCGTCGGCGACACACCTACCTTCGCATGGCGCGGTAATTATGGGATGTACTATGCTATCGCAATACAGAATCTCCTGGACAACGCACTCTTGACCAATATTCCCATCATAGCCAACTACAACACATTCGCCATTCCCTGGGGTGCTGACATGGGCAACACCTTGCAGTTCACTCTCTACTTTGGCCTTGCCATGAGTGCCGTGCCAGGATTCTTCTCCCTCTATCCTAATGCCGAACGATTGAGGAATGTCAGAGCGCTGCATTACAGCAACGGAGTACGAGCTGGACCTCTCTGGCTCGCATACACACTCTTCGACTTCATCATCCTGATCGTGGCAAGCGCTATCGTGGTCATCATTTTCAATGCTACCTTCGGCGCATGGTATGGCATTGGCTATCTCTTCCTGGTCTTCGTGCTCTTCGGACTTTCCGCAATCCTGATGTCATATGTGGTCTCGCTCTTTACCACAAGTCAGTTGGCGTCGTTCGCATTTGCAGCAGGAGGACAGTGTGTATTCTTCCTGCTTTACTTTATCTCACTCCTGTGCATTCTGACGTACGCGCCAGCGGCAGATGTTGATAGGGACGTCTTGATTGCCAATTACACCATCGCACTCTTCTTCCCAGCTGGCAACCTACTACGAGCCATCTTGGTGGCCTTCAACGACTTTTCTTTGACTTGTCGAGGCACAGATCTCGCACCGTACCCCGGAGCTTTTGACGTGTACGGCAGCTGCATTCTCTATCTCATCTTGCAGTCGATCGTCTTCCTGGTCATACTGATTTGGTACGACAGCGGCTACAAGCCTGGCTTTCTTGGCAAAACAAAGCAAAAGGCAGTCGACGACGAACAGAAGGAAGACGTCGACACCGAGGTCTGGGAGGAGGCGAGCCGAGTCGACACGTCATCTGATGCACTGCGTGTCAAGCATGCTACGAAAGTATTCGGCACAAACGTGGCTGTTGACGATGTGTCTTTCGGTGTACCCATCGGTCAGACATTCGCGCTCCTGGGTCCCAATGGTGCTGGCAAGTCGACGACAATCGGTTTGATTCGTGGTGATACTCGTCCGACTGGACGTTACAGCGAAATCCTCGTCGAGGACAGGTCCATCATCGCTTCTCGAGCAGCAGCAAGAGCATATCTGGGCGTCTGCCCTCAATTCGACGCCATGGATCAGATGACAGCGGTCGAACATCTTCGTTTTTACGCGCGAGCTCGTGGTGTCAAGGACGTTGAACACAATGTCGAGCGGGTTATCCACGCTGTCGGTCTGGCTCCATTTAAGACCCGCATGGCCAGCAAGCTCTCTGGCGGAAACAAACGAAAGCTCAGTCTAGGCGTTGCGCTGATTGGCAATCCTTCAGTGCTGCTTCTTGATGAACCAAGTAGCGGTATGGATGCTGCTTCGAAGCGTGTGATGTGGCGAACACTGCGTGCTGTGGCATCTGGTCGCTCTCTCGTGCTGACGACTCACTCCATGGAGGAGGCTGATGCGCTAGCTGATCGTGCTGGCATCATGGCTCGACGTATGCTTGCTCTTGGCACTTCTGATCAGCTCAGAAAGAAGCACGGAGATGCTTACCATGTGCATCTTGTCCACAAAGATGCACCGTACACATCTGAGGCTGACATGGATGACATCAAGGCATTCATCCGAAGGACATTCTCAGGCGCGGAGGTCGAGGATCGAACGTTCCATGGACAGCTCCGGTTCAGCGTCCCGAACGATCGTACGCAGGCGAGAAACGAGCCGGATGTGCAAGACACGGATGCGATCCAGAGCAAGAAGGGTGCAATTGCGACAGTCGTCTCCTCGAGCGGAGTGTCACGAAGCGGCATTGCAGCACTATTCGCCGAGCTTGAGGCCAACAAGGAGAAGCTTGGCTTCGAGTACTACTCTGTCAGTCAAGCAACACTCGATCAGGTGTTCTTGAGCATCGTGTCGAAGCACAATGTCGAGGAAGAGAACTATGCCAGAGCGCATCCGAAGAAGAATAGACGGCTGGCATCGCTACCTAGAGCACTCCTTTGTGGCTTTTAGACAGGCAAAGCATAGAATGATAGATTCGTGGGAGCCATATACTAATCAACACTAGGCAATCGTGTCTACGTTGCGCTCCCGTGCCCTAATCTCTCTCTCGGGCTGGAGCCCGAGCATTTACGAGCTTGGCGCAAGTTTTATGCATGCCGGACTAGCCGTAGCAGGCAGGAAGCCGGTCGTGACTCGTGACCGAGTCCTTGCATAGATATATGCTTAGCATCAACCCCGTCGATCAGGTCAGTGTGTCAGACGGATGCTTTCCCGGCCATGCATTTCACGACGCCCTGAGCTGAAATTTCAGCAAGCTGGTTGTCATTATACGACTTCACAGCCAGCATGATTATCCGGCGCAGCGGCAAGACTTTGCTGGTCTTCGGTGCTATCTTCAGTGCTTTACTAATCCTCTTCTTCGTTCCGCAAACAGGCATCAAGGAGAAGTCTACGAAGATAGTCAACGACCTGCTTGCGAGCAAGAAGAACGAGACAGACAAGCCGACGTGGAACGACGATAAGTATTACTTCCAGGTCAACCTGCCGCAATATGAATTGCCACAGTTTGGTAAGGTTGAGCTCGCAGCTGCACCTCAGAACTACAAGGGTCCTGGAGGCGAGACGATAGCGACCTTCTATGCCAGCCGCGATGCTGATATGCATGATCCGTACTTCCTGGCCGCGCAGCAGATTGTGTATCGAGTGCTCTGGAATCCGCGGACCAAGACGACCAAATACCCAATGACTGTGTTCGTGACGCCGTTCATCTCACAGGAACAGAGGGACTTCTTCATTGGGGCTGGAGCGATTGTGAGAGAGGTTCCTCTGCGGCCATTTGTGCCGACTGAAGCAGGTGCTGCAGGTCGACTGAAGGACATGTTCACGAAACTAGAGATGTGGTATCAGCGCGACTTCAAGCGTATTGCCTATCTGGACTCGGATGCCTTCCCTGTCGACCACATCGACTCTATATTCGACCTCGTGCCATGGCAGATGTGCAAGAAGGAGCTCCTCCCGGAAGGTGACCGATCAGTCGCAGACGACATCTGCAAGTACAGCTTTGGTGGCTGGAAGGACTACGACGGTATCAACGCAGGTGTAATGGTCTTCAACCCGAATGAGGCCATGTTCGGACGCCTCGTTCGAGAAAGCCTGAACCAAAGCAACTTCAACAACGGCCTGATGGAGCAATCTCTGCTTCAATACACATATAATCCTGAAGGGCCATTCCCTCCATCAACTCTCAGCCATGAGTGGAACGCTGGTGGTGATATGACTGCGAGTGGCCAACACCAATATATCCTCCATTCCAAGATCTGGAACACTGGCTTCGAAGCTCATGACACTTGGTACTACAACGAATTCAAGCACATGTGGCAGGATATGATAGACTGGTACAAGACTGACCAGTTCCTCACTGCACGAAGAGAGTCAGGACCAAAGAGTGTCTGGGAGTGATACCACGAACCATCCATAGACAGATTGATACATACGCAGGGTGAGGCATATACAGCATGGTCCAGGCATAGCACAACACAGGCATGGCATGGCACAGACACCAGCGACGAAACACATCCAGACGAGGCACAACGATCAAAGCACTCTGGTAATGAGAGCGTCACGAAGATTTTCTGGTCCTTAGAGTTTTTGGGAGGACAGGTGGAGCATGAGAGTGTCTCAGTATGTATATATCGAAATCGCATCCGTAGGTAGACGCTTGGCTGCAGTACGATGCGCAATGCAATCATGGCATTCCTCTTTCCGCTTTACACCTGCATCATCCCTGGTGCTTGTCATTGTGGAGAAACAAGCTTCGCCATGCCAAGTGACGCAACAAACACCACGACACCCTGATCGTCTAGCCATTGGGCAGCATTACCTCATTCTCTACCATTCACATCCTGGTCTTGTGCCCTGAGAAACATCTCACCCTCCTTTGTGACAAAACTATCAACAGCACTGCAACCATGACGTCCGAAACACCAGCTGGCAAGAAACTGCCACAAGAGCACCTCGACGCCGCTGAAGGCTTGCTCAAGGACATCACCTCAAAAGCAGCCCAGCCAGAGACCGATCCAAAGTCACACCTACATGCACCAGCAACTCACGACAGCTCACATCACTTGTTCAGATCTGTCTTTCCATACAAGAGCCTCGAGGACTTCGAGAACGCATGGCATCTAGGCAACTATGTCATTGATAGACAGACAGGTCAGAAGTCTTTCGAGGCAATGTCGATCTACGTTCGATTGGGCATGCATCTACTCTACTACGGCAGTGAACAGGAGCAAGTCCTGCACTGGCAGCGTACACAGGCTTTGCTCAAGGAACAGAGCGAGAAAATGGGTAAGCAGTATGACGACCCAGCCAGTGTCGATCATATCCAGCCGTTCATCGACAGCTTTGGCCTGCAAAACACATTGCACGAGATGGTCGAGCCGGATCCAAAGAAATACAAGTCCTTCAATGACTTCTTCGCCCGTGAGATCAAACTGAGCGCACGTCCTGTCGCCGAACCAGACAACGACCGAGTTGTGAGCAGTCCTGCTGACTGCAGGATTACCACCTTCCCGACAGTCGACCTAGCCACGAAGTACTGGATCAAAGGCTTTGGCTTCACCCTGAGCAGACTACTCGGAAGTGACGAGCTAGCTCACAAGTTCGACGGTGGCAGCATTGCAGTGGCAAGACTGGCTCCTCAGGACTACCACAGATGGCACGCTCCGGTGTCCGGAAAGGTTGAGAGCATCAAAGAGATTCCTGGAGCATACTACACGGTCAATCCGCAAGCGATCAACGAGCCTGGTACCCTTGACGTGTTCTGCGAGAACAGGCGATCGGTCATGACTGTGTCTCGTAGTGGCAGCGGTTCACCAATTGCCATCATTGCTGTAGGAGCTATGTTGGTTGGATCGATTGTGTATCAGAATGGTGTTGTAGAGGGCTCGCAGATCAGCAGAGGCCAGTGTCTTGGAGCTTTCAGGTATGGAGGCAGCACCGTTATCGTGCTGTTCCCGCCCAAGGAGGTGAGCTTCGATGAGGATTTGGTGAAGAACTCGACGGAACAGAAGTGTGAGACTCTGGTCCAGGTCGGCTGGCGTATTGGATCATGAGCACTGCAGTCGTCGTCAAAGCAAATAGAGTTTTCGTCAACCATCTGTTCATGCCACAAGCATCTGTGGTGCGTCTAGTTCTTATCGTTTGTCATCGTTCATCTGTCGTCGTAACCTCGTCGCCTCTCCCGCGCACGATATGGGGAACGGGATCTTGCAGGACTGCGTTGGCGGTCGCGCTCGTCGAATCGTCGACGCTGTCGACCAGGCGAACCTTGTTGTCGTGATGGTGTTCGACTGCGTGATCTGTCGTTCCTTCGACGCTCTCGAGGTCTGTCATCCTTTCTACGCTCTCTACTGCCCCGTCTGTCGTGGTTCCTACGGTCTCCACTGCGTGATCTATGTCGTTGATGCTCACGAGATCGATCCCTATCGCCATGCCTACGATGTCGATTGCGACTCCTGTCTCGCGAATTTGATCGTCTTCTGCGGTGTCGTTCTGGCTCTCTACTCCTCCGTCTCTCTCGTTGCCGATCATGCCGATCTCGTGGTCTTCCTTCGTCCTTTGAGCTCTTGGCAAGTGTCTGTTCGCCATGATCTGACTCTTCCAGTGTATCCCTCACTGCCTGCGCAAGCTTGCTTACACCAAGTGGCTCAGTGTTGGCACTCCGATCAGGCACAGGCAAACCAAGCGCTCTCGCCATAGCATCTTCCTCTGCCTCTTTCACCTTCCGGAGCTCCTCTTTACGTCGCTGCTGCTCATCTGCTGCAAGATCCTCAGGTGTCTTTTCTGCATCTTCGGCTTTCGCATACCAATTTAGATCTTTGCCCTTCTGCCATCGACCGACTGGTGCCATCAACGAGTGTCCCAGGTAGTTCTCCCGATGCTGCGAAGACCTGACGTCGTCCCATTTGAAGTCGACGCCTCCACGCGACCCTTCCTTTCGCACAGTCTGCAGAAGATCCATATTGGGTGAATGATGTAGCTGATCATGTCACGAGTAGATCTTCCACCAAGCTTGACGTCGTGGGTTGAAGCTTTGACGCAACACTTTCTATATCTCCAACGTGGCCTTGCACAGTCACTTTTACGGGTACTGCTACCACAACAGCAGCTATCTCATGATGCTCACACATGGCTGGACGGTCTCAGCGGCCCTTGTTGTGCTTGCAGGCCAGGCATTGGCCCAGCAAGATTCTGTCTTCAGCAAAGCCAGCAACGAGACACTGCTATGGGGACCTTACAAGCCAAACCTCTATTTTGGTGTACGTCCAAGACTCCCGAAATCAGTCAGCTTAGGTATGTTATGGGCTAGAACCGACAATTTCGATCACATCTCGCCAAATGTTCGTTGGACTTGTGAACAACATGAGGGCATGGCTGGATATGGTTGGGATGCTTATGATTCGAGAAAGGGCGGCATACAGACCATACGCGACAAGGGAAACGACATCGATATCGAGACGAGCTTTGTCAAGGTTGATGGTGGCGCTTGGGCAGCAAGAATCAAGGGTAAGCCGACTATTAGCGAGGCCGATTCCGTGAGGACTTCAGTCTGGTTCACAGTCTCGGTAGAGGGCCTTGGTAGCTTGGACATCAAGGATGCAGAGGCGGGAGAAGAGCTTGGTTTCGAGGGCGACGTCGTCGTGTCGGGTTCCACACCAGATCTTGGAGATTTCAGTATCCAGTTTACTGAAGCTGCGAGCAACCAGCATCCACGCCATGCTCACCCTACATACGACGAGAAACCTCTGGACAGAACGCTTGTACACTCGGCGAACGTTCCGGAAGAGGCCATCTGGCAGAGCAAGCGTAAGTGCTTGGGAGTTTTTCATGATACTGACTAATCGCTTGCAGCTATCGTTTTCCGATCAATCAAGGAGACCTTCGATGGCTATCTCGAGCAGTACGGCGAGGACAAAATGCCACCTCCCTACCAAGTCTGGACGATTCGCAATCAGCCTGGACAAGGCAATGTACATATCATAGAGAAGATCTTTCAGGGTGCATTCGAGTTCGACATCATCCAAAAACCAGACAGTCACGCGAAGGCTATCGATGTCAGCAAGGAGATCACCGACATGCGCAAGACCTTCGATTCGTTGTACGGACAGATCTTCAAGCCTCAAGCACCATTTACAGACTCAAAGTACGTTGAGTTCTCTAAGAGCCTGTTTTCAAACTTGATCGGTGGCATCGGCTACTTCTATGGAGACCAGGTCATCGACAGATCGTATGCAACAGAGTACGAAGAGGTCAACGAAGGCTTCTGGCAGGAAGCCGAAGAAGCTCGCAATCGCAATGAGCAGAAGCTGGAAGGGCCCTATGAGCTCTTCACTTCAGTCCCATCACGACCATTTTTCCCTCGTGGCTTCCTATGGGATGAGGGCTTCCACCTTTTGCCGATTCTTGAGTGGGACATGGAGCTGACCATGCAGATCGTTAGCTCTTGGTTCAACACAATGGATGAGGATGGCTGGATCGCACGAGAGCAGATTCTGGGAGCTGAGGCAAGGACGAAAGTACCACAGGAGTTTCAAACGCAATACCCGCACTACGCCAACCCGCCGACGCTTTTCATGGTGGTGGAGGCCCTGCTGGACAAAATCTCCGACCCGAAGCATCTTTCAACAACAGTTGGCGATAGTTTTGCGCAAGCTGAAGGCTTCAAGTCGTGGTTGCAGGCATTGTACCCACGTCTCCAAAAGAACTACGATTGGTATCGACGAACACAACTTGGCGACGTCAAGTCGTATGACCGCAAGGCATTCTCCACCAAGGAAGCGTACAGATGGCGAGGACGCACACCGAGACACATTCTCACATCTGGACTTGACGACTATCCACGCGCGCAACCACCACATCCCGGCGAGCTTCATCTCGATCTGATCAGCTGGATGGGCATGACTGCACGAGCGTTACACCGCATTGCTGTGTATCTTGGCAACGACGAAGATGCATCTCGCTATGGTAAGATTGAGGAAGCTATCAGCCGCAATATCGATGACCTTCATTGGGATTCCAGCGAAAAGACATATTGTGATGCAACCATTGATGACTACGAAGAGTCGATTCATGTCTGCCACAAAGGCTATGTCTCGATCTTTCCGTTCATGACTGGTCTCATTGGACCTGACCACAAGAACTTGAAGCACATCCTCAACTTGATCGCCGATGAGGATGAGCTCTGGAGTCCGTTCGGCATCCGAAGCTTGAGCAGGAGTGAAGAGGCCTACGGCACTGATGAGAACTATTGGAGAAGTCCAATCTGGATGAACATGAATTACCTCATCATCAAGAACCTTTATGTGAGTTTAAATCGTCTACCACCCCTGACATACTGACGTTCTCAGTCTATCGCAACACAATCCGGGCCTCAACAGAAACGCGCGACGTCAATGTACTCAGGTCTACGTCAAAACCTCGTTAATGCAGTGTACTCATCCTGGAAGGAGACAGGTTTTGCATGGGAACAATACAACCCAGAGACCGGAGCGGGTCAGCGCACACAGCACTTCACGGGTTGGACGAGTCTCGTCGTGAAGATCCTCGCCATGCCCGACCTCAAAGATGACGGTCGAGACGAGTTATGATGCAAACATAGACGAGTAGAAAATGTAGATATGAATGCCATGCTCTTTTCGATTGTACAGCTGTCGGTGCGTCTAATTCTTGGTATCTGTACATTGCCCATCACTGCTCTTTTGCATAACGCTTAGAATGGGTTATCCTCTGGTGCGATCTCGTGGGTGAAGAATCCACCGATCAATGGGATCTTGGACAGCACATCGCGCTGTAATCGTGGAACGGCATTGAGGAAGAAGACTGCAAAGACACCGGCGGCGGCGCCAAAGCCAACAGCAATTGGTGCTCTGATCGGAGTCAGTAGGAGCTTGCAAGATAGCATCATTTGACGTACATCCTTCGGAGGTAGCTGACGTCGTATTGTCCAAGCTTGTACTTCGCCTGCTTAACGCTGGTGATTGTCAATGTTTGCGCATAGCTGAGAGATATCGATGAGCTCACTTCGGTCCGTATCGGCTCCTGAACTGCTGGTATGGCTGTCGCATAGCCCATGGCTGCACGCCCTTTGTGCCGGCGGACTGAAGACCGTACTGGTCCTGAAGCTGGCGTCAGTCTGAATCCTACAGACTACACACACGCTGAACATACCAATCTGACGAGAGTTGCCCTCATCTTTGCTTGTCAATGGAGTGATGTAGTGAAAAGCAAAAGGCGTTGCTTGAGGTCGGGATTGGCAGGGAGCAGTGGTCAGCAACTTTAGCTCAGTGCTAAAAGTCGTGGGACGAATCTGACCTCACCTAAGCCAATCCAGGGCACAATAGCTTCGACATGTGCTCTTTCACAATCTAGAAACGATCGATGCTTCGAGCATCGTGTGCGCAGCGATTTGGTCTCCTTCTTGAGCTAGAGTCATGCAGCGGAAGTACCTGAAATTATCATTACTCGAGTCTTGGAGTAATGGAAGTCTCCTCGAGCTCGAAGGTCACTGGTATGAATGGATCATTGTTGACAGAGTACTGAGACTGAACAACTCGCAGTGGAATATCATGATCCGTCTGGAGTCTTCCCATTGATCGCGCGCGATCTCACAAACCGGTTGCCTCTTCGAAATCTCAACTGGCAATCCAATGCACGACCACTTCGACAGATCAAGCACCTCCACGTTGAGTTCGTCCCTTCTGCGGAAACCCAAGCAGCACTGCGAACGCCTACGACGCAGAACAATGCTCCAGCCAACAGCATCGACATCCTGCGAAGTGGCTTCGAACCACCAAAACCTGTAATCAAGGAGCGCAAACATCAGATACCCGGTCTCAAGACCACACCTTACTTGAAGATATATGTTTTACGATGTGATGATAAAGACTGGTACAAGCAGGAGGAACGGCGGAAGCTCAAAGAGTGGGTGCATGAAATCAAGAACGAGGATGGCAAACATGAGCACCACGATGCGACAGAATGGCTGATCCTGCATGTAGTCATCCCGGATACTGTTGCTGCGAGCGAGCCTCGATGGCGAGAGTCCAGTCGGGATCGTGATGAGCTCAAGGAACGATCTAAGGGCACTGGAAAACTGCTCGGCAAATCTCAAAAGACAGTCCTTGACCGGTTGCGAGCAGACTTTGGTGAAGGCAGAAGTACTCACGATCATATCGCACAGATCAGGTTGTCTAAAAGCCAAATTGCCGTTGACTTGCTGCCTGTGCCAGCACTTGCGCGGACGATCGAGGAGTCTACTGATGAGCGCGAGAAGTCTTGGAGCGACCTGATGAGCAAGATCAGATCAGCTATCCTTTCATCATTCGACACTCGAGTGCGACAGTATGAAGAGGATATTGCTGAGCAGGAAGCTCGACGATCGTTCCCCGGCTGGAATTTCTGCACATTCTTCATCCACAAGGAAGGTCTTGCTCGTGCTTTGGAGAGTGTCGGGCTTGTCGAAGATGCCTTAGGAATCTATGATGAGCTATCGCTAGGCCTGGAGAACGTACTGAGCGATATAGCGTCTGGTGAAGCTGCGCAGACGGCAACATCCTTCACCACAGCTGGATCTGAGGCCATTGATAGGATAGTTGGGCACGATACTGCCAGCCACGGATTATTTGACAAAGGCTACCGCGAGGAGATAGTGCGGAGCACTATATCTGTATTCGACTTCTTCTGCTACCTCTTTGAGCGACAAATGGCATTGATCTTGCGGCTGGCGGGCAGATCAGCTGCTACAGCAGTGTCCGGTGTCAAGGAAGGCGGCGACGACCTTGTCATGCTCGCAGAGATCTGCTGGCGTGGACTGAGCTTTCTACATAACGGCGCACGAACACTCAAGCAAGATTTACTGCACACCTTGCCTCTTATCGAGGCTCAATCGCTGGTGCTGTCTTGGACTTATGCAGCGGCGGAACTGGTTCTCACACGCACCCAATCCAGTCATCTCGACCTCACAGATCAAGGTATCAAGCTCGAAAAAGAGACTACTAGTAAACAGACTTCACATCGTGTGGAATTTGGGTTCAGCATGGGCGCTGATGCATACCCACAGCGAAATAGCAGTCTTCCAATCCGCAAGTCTGCCCAGTCGCATGTGAAGTCAGTTACATCCACCTCATCTGCAGGTAGACCAAGTGAAGATGGTCTCTTCAGTCCTCCAAGCAGTTCTGGCACCGATGGAACGAGACCTGCAGCCGTGCCTGGTCTTGCTGAACTTGCAGCATATCGAGCTGAGCTTCTATCGTTGCAACGAAAGTCGCTCGACCTTGTGGCTGCGATGAAGGGATGGTATGCAGGCTGGGCAGCTCTTGCGAAGATGAGTTCACTGGACGACGACGATGCCACCATCACAATCACTAATGGCGATGATACTGCACTTCGAATTGGACGAGCTGTGGCGATCAATCTCCACAGTCGAGCCAAGTACGAAGACGCTTTTGCGACTCTGACAGAAACAGCAGCACGGCACTACCTATTGGCAACACACATCAAGTCGGCAGAAACCTTTATGGGCGATCTCGCCGTTCTTCAATATTTCCAACATGACTTTGCATCTGCTGCAACGTACTTCAAGCACGCTTTACCTATGCTCGAAGCTGATGGCTGGCATGCACTCTACCTGAAGGCTCTGATACTTTACATTGATTGTTTACAACGACTTGAGCAGTACGATGAAGCGGTCATAGCATCTATCAAGCTGCAAGCCAAAGTGGTCGAGCAGTATGCTCATGCTACACGAATGGATACCAGCGACGAACTGATAACGAAGGCTGCACGGCTCAGTCGGATGCTCGATCTGTCCGAGCATCTTGCTCAGCCGTTGGTCACTCCATTGTACACGCTATTCCCAAATCTTCAACTCAGCCATGAGATCAGTCATCGATATGATAGGGACGGGTTCTGCTACAAACTACGCTTTGAACATGTCATGCAGGATGTTGTTGTAGACAATATTGCGCTACAGCTTGTACATGTCGAGAACACAAGCATCGCGATCACATTACGGTCAACCGAGCCCGTCAAGCTGACGCAAGGCATGATGGAAGTGGAGCTTGACAGCAATGTGACAGCATATGGCATGTTCAATATCAACGATATCGAGATCAGAGTCCAAAAATTAATCTTCCGGCATGAACTGCGACCTAAGCCACCAATACCAGAATTGGTCCTAAACGGAAAAGACACTGAGCAGAGCGACCTGGATAACGACAGGCGACCACATCTTCTGGTGTACCCTGCCGCACGGGCAATCAATGTAAAGACATCCTTAGCAAGCACAACTGTTGTACACAAAGCTCGACATATCGCCATCGAGCTTGATAGCGCCTGGAACGACATCAACACACTCGACATACGACTGAAGCCAGCTACAGCAGGTCTTCGCCTACATCTGGACGAGATAAACACCCAAGGCATCGTTACACGACCTAGTGAGCCTCAAGCCACAGGGACCATAGCATTGGGCTCACTACAGTCGGGATCAAAAGCAACAGTTGCTGTCAGATATTCCGTGGAGCAAGCGATACCAGAACTCAGTGTTCGCGTCGAAGTGCACTACACAACTAGCCTTGGTGCGTTCGTCGCGCTCCAAGATGCTCGTCTGTCAACGCAGCTTCCTCTAGACGTTGAAGTCAAGGACACTTTCTACCTGGACAGACTGCTCTCGACATTCACAGTTCGCACAACGAACCAGCAGCCTGTCATTCTAGACACCGCCACCCTGCACGACTCAGAAGCATACACTGTTGATGAACCTCCCGTTTCGAAAACTCCTACGATTGTCCTTGCACAACAGCCTGTCGACTTTGTGTACAAAATCGGTCGGAAGTCTTCAACTAAGCTGGCTGCGAAGCAGGACTCGGCTCTGATGATAGCGTTCAGCTGTGTGCCTTTACAAGAGTTGGTCACTGGCACTATTGCTGCTAAGTTTAAGGATGCAATCGGAAATAGCCACTTTGCATCACTACAGCGACTGATGCTGCCTCTCATCGAAACGAGGTGCTCTTCTGCATTTACAAATGCAGACTTGGAGCTGGCTGCATTGACACACGAAACAAAGATGCCATCATTTGCAGATGTAGGCTGGTTCGAAATCATCGACACACTGCCTATCGATACCCAGCGACCACTTTCAGACTGGTTGATGAAGTGGCATATTGACAATCAAAGAGTTGCTTTAAACGGAGAGACATCGAGACTAGCACATCAGAAGCTCATCACCATTCAGGTCGACGTGCTTAGAGTTGAACATGTCTTCCTTGCATCCATCCACCAAGATCAAGCTCGAAAAGGAGTCGGCGAGCCCATGATGACAATTGGGTCTCCGACAAAGATGCAGCTACAGCTCTGCTACACTCGGCAATGGAGTACAGACGAGGGTCAAAGTCAGACGAAGAGCTCGAGACGACCAGACTTCGTGTATGAACTCCATGCTGAACCAGACGTGTGGCTCCTGAGCGGACGCAGACGGGCTTGCTTCACCGCTGCTGACCGTGATGGTGTTGTCTGTGCATCATTCTACGCTGTGCCGCTGAAATCAGGCGAGTGGCCATTGCCTACAGTCACCGTGCGCCCTGTCACGGTCCTTGAGGAGGAATACAATGGAGGAGCTCCCACGACGTGCGAAGCTAGCTGCTCAACTGCTGGACAAGTCGTACATGTTATCAAGCACGAGCAAAGCAGCAGATTAGTGGTGCTGGAGAACGATGGAAGCAATGACATCTGAAGCACTAGCCATTGTTATAGGTAGCTCTAATGTATTGTAATGCAATATCGACACTGTACATCTCTTCCAGCTTCCACAAGCAAGGGCGCGGCTTCTTCGCTCGCTCGCCAGTTGACTCCAGGCTCCTGGCTATGATAATACAGCGATCAGGGAGGGCAGTCAGACCCATCCCAGTCGGTCTAGCTTTGATATATGCTACTCGTATGTGCGTTAGAAAAGCAACAACATGGACTGGCTCAGATCGGCGGCTTTATTGCGGCGGTCTTCTTCGTCTTTGGTGCCCATTCGTTGCCGAAGTACTTGTGGTAGACCGGACGACAGTCCTCTTTGTTCAGGAAGGATTCGCCATCGGTAAATTTGCCCTTTATGCAGCCTCTGCACTTTGGAGAGTTGGGGCAGTTGAAGAAGGGGATGTGCTGGTAGCCGATGTCTTTGAACCTGTAGTATGTTAGATTGTTCTTGAGGAAGATTCTCACGAACTCACCAATGAATCTGACTCGGGTCTAGGAATAGACCTAAACCGATACTGTGGACAGGAGCATCTCCCCATCGCTCGTAGAAGAAGCCACCTGCGCGATCCAGATGTTCGAAGTATGCTTCATAGGCTGGCGACCTCCAGAAGTCCATGTCGGCGATCTCAAAATTGCTCCAAAAGTGGCATGTCGAATACCCATGTGCCTGCTTGTAGTGATCCGGTCGGTGCTCCTCATCGTTCAGCCAGTCCATCAGATTTGGATTAGACAGATACCGCGAGTTCTCAGAGATGAACTTGATGGTCTCAGGCCAGAGCGACTCGATCGATGCTGGACTGTCGTACAAGTTGATTGTGTACCCGTACGTCTTATTGTTGTCCTGCAGATATCTGAAGACATCGTAGTCGACGTCGCAGAAGAAGTGTACCTTCGGCTCAACACGCCAGTAGTACTTGATGCCCTCCAGTGCTGGGTGTTTATAGAAAAAGCCACTGTTCCATCGGCACATCTGATGGTAGCTAACCATGTGTGCGTACTGCACCTCCTTCTCCTTCAGCAGATCCGCACTCTCCTTCATCACGTCCTCACTGATCCAGCTCGGTATGTCCCAGTGTTCGGCCGGTACCATGTGGTATGTGACTTCGGCATTCGTGGCAGCGGTTGTCTTCTCCATGAACTCCTGTGTGAAGGCCTCGTCATTGAAGAACATCCACGGGTAGTTGAATTTCCTGTTCCATGTCCTCTCGAGGTCATGCATCGACTGCAGTATGTCGTCCAGCTCTTTATTTCTTACTAGTGAGATGATCGCGGCATTGATCCGATCGCTGTCTGGATTGTCGGCGGCATAGTTGTTCCCTCGCACTCTCGATAGGTGTCCTTCAGGCTCTGTGGTCTCTGCAGATAAGTCTTGTCAGCGACACAATCCCTGCGACGAGCCCATGAACTCACCATCCAGGTTCGGATCCCTATCAAATGGCTTTCCCACTCGTAGTTCTCCTGTTGAAGCGGTGCCGAACAGCAGCGAATACAAGAAGTAGAGGATGGCGATACACAATGCCAGAGTCAGCACGCGCATAGGCCGTGCGATCGCCATGATGGAACCTCCGACGAAGTAGAGTCCTCACGTCCCTGGTCGTGGGTTACGAGCGTCTTTCCTGTCGCGTACAGATGAATGCCCGTGTCACCTCAACATCTGCACGTCATTCACCGCTGCCAGAGCGCTGGGTGAGCAGGAAAACAGTCCGATGGCGTGTCGTTGTTAGCGATGTCGTTGATGTGCTTTCGAGCCAAAGGAGCGGATGGATATGGCTACGAAATGTAGGATTGAAAGCCTCGGATGGGATGGGCTTCTTTTTGGCTGGCAAGCTTGTGAAGAGTGAGATCATTTTCCCCTGCAGCGAGCAATGAACGCTTGCAGCCGCTGCCTGCGCCGCGTGTGGAGGTGGAAATCCTGCGACACACGACCACGTAACTTTTCTTCCTCTTCGTCACTGCTGACGAATGCCATGCTCAGGTATCCTACGATGCTGAGCCTCTAGTATGAAGCGTCGTGTAACACGCATACATGTACGCCGGACTCGTCAATTGCACCCACATGGTTCGCGACCATCTCATCGACCCGATAGCTGGTCATTGGAGCACCACGTGTAAGGTCTACTCTTCCTCTGCTCACACGTCTACAGATCGCAGCCTACGGAGCTGCTCGCTGGGTCTATATTTGCGACGGCCGAGCATTGATCCTGGCCACGTAGCATGTCTAGCGCTAGCCATCTCGCTCTTCGTTCTCTGCCTTCAACACAGGCTGTCGACGCCGCCACTGCCGTCCTTTGACCTGCGTTAGAACAACACCGACAAGGAACGCAACACCGAGTATCATCGCTTGGCATCCGAACGAGACACCTGGTCCCGTGGTCATGATCCACTTCAGCTGAAAGTAAACCACACTGAAGCCTCCCCAAGTCCTGCAACACATCAGTAATGGTCAAAGCACGGACAGGAGAAACTCACCGCCACATGTTGATGATAGCAGCGACGTAGGACGCTTGCTTCGGGAAAGCATCTAGACAGTATGCGCTGATGGAAGTCGTACTGGCCACCAGAGCGAATGCCACGCCTCCCCAGCCGATCAAGAGCGCACTCCAGTGCAGCGCATGCTGTAGCGCTTGCCCGTACAGCACTAAACCTGCGAATCCGATCAAGGTAGGCGGATAGGCACCCCAGAGTCTGTTCTCGAGCACATATACGCCCTGATGCTTGCGAATATAGCGCTCGCACAACCAGTCATTGAACCAATGACCCCAAATCCCACCAAGAAGTGCTCCCACAATTGACGCTATCCAGCTACAGGCTACGCCAGTATCGCTGAAGCTATACGGCGGTGGTATGATAAGCTGCGTTACCGTGACGTCGATACCAATCAGCCGGGCTCCCAGGACGAAGATGTACGTTGATGTGAGGAAGAAGATCTGAGGTTGACACTGCACGATGAAGAGATCTCGCCAGGTCGCTAACATGTTAGGTCTACCCATGGTGCGGTGGGTGAATATCCCCGTGAGTGCAGCAAGTCGATTTGGTCGTGGAGTCGTCGCTGCTATCCTGTCAAACAGCGTCTCTTCGCCAAGGACTACTACCAGTAGCAGTGCCAGACCGTGGAACCCAGCGAGTACGCCAAGATTGGCGCGCCAGGACACAGCAGGTAGTAGCCATCCTGCCAAGAATGGACCCAAAAATGGTCCGCCGAGGAAGGAGTATACCCAGATGTTGACTTTGCGAGTGCGTTCGTGGAAGAAGAAGCTGATGATTAGCATAGCCGAAACCACGACGGACATACACTTACAGATCATGCACAATCGCAAGTCCAACCACCTGCGGCGCTGTATCAAAGAAGCCTTGCAGCGTGCGGAATGCTGTGTAGCAAGCGTAGTTGGGCGACAGCGCTGCTGCCATCACCACCAACGCTGTCAAGAGCTGTGTCCAGAAGAGAATTGGCAGTCTACCGTACCGTTGCATCAGTGGGACTGCGAGTATCCCTGCCGCACCCTGGAGAAAGATGCCACCACTGATCGAGTTCGCCACATCTGGGACAGACATCTGGAAGGTGACAGCCTGCTGTTCGAACAGAACACTTCCCCAAGAAATGCCAAAGTCGGTCAGCTGATTATGTCAATGATGGTCTGATAGCTTGCTGCGATCACTAACCAGCGAAGCAAGCATCAGTGGTATCAAGACCAGGTGTTTGCGAGTAGTGCTCCAATTCTGGGATCTTTGAGTCAAATCTTCTCGTGTGCTCGTTGACTTACGAGCGGATCGTCTGAACTGTCTGAAGGCTGTGGAATAAGAACTGTCTTCCCATCCTTGGCGAGCTTTAGGTCGTCTCTCGATGCAGATGCCGCCAAGACATGTAGATCTCCATCTTCGTGTGTGGCTGTTCCAGCAGGGTGCTTCTCCGAGAGTGTGATCTTAGAAGACATTGCGGGCGAGAAGAAGTGACGATAGCATAAAGTTGCGACGTCCTGCGCTCTGCCTTATGAGCTTCGGTTGTGTGAGGACCCATGCAGGCCTTGCAGGGCTGTTTGGGGGCCAAGCTGAACAATGACAACGATCTGCAGGTGAGACGATTGACATGCAGCGAATGAGGTACAATACATCCAGCCCCATGGCAAGCTTCACGCTGAGTTTGCGTATGGTATGCACGTACGTGCTGATAGCCAGGTCGTGTTTGGCTAGCTCGACATGTCAATCATATTAACATAGCAGCAATACGCTCGGCGCCATGCACGCATGCTGGACACTGTGAAGGCGTCTGCGGAGTGTGAGAACGGCATGCTGCAAGAGTCGCTTTGCTGCAGCTCTCACATCAGGTGATGACAGTCGCACAGGTCTGATGGAGTTGTGTCTATTAAGATCTGGTCAATGAGTGGTCTTCTTGGGCGAAGTGGCTTCAATCGACCACAACAGGGAGCCTTCTGTATGTGCGTTCGACTAGCTGTTGAGCTCAACGTGTTCCACACCATCCGCAAGACCTTGCCATAGTCATCGAAGCCGATAGTACGCTGCTAACTCGTGTCTTGCGCGCGCCGATAGATGCGATTTCTGTGGACGAAGACCGGAAGGTGAGTGTACTGCTACTGCGATCACATACCACATGATCAAGTCGAGCCCTGCTGCAAAGTATATCGCTGAGCAGGTGGCTATTCCTGGGAGACGTGACATGTTCGTACTAGCCGCTGCTCAAGTAGACTCTAGGATCCACAGCTACAAGCTGCAGCGTCTCTCGTTGATGTAGGCGGCGGTTCAGGCTGTCAAGCTGAGGTCGCTCTTACGAAGTGGTACACAGTCGGGAAGTTCGTGATAGAGGGCAAGGCTGCTGTGGTCGAGGACATTACAAACGTAGACCTACGTCTCAAATCCTTGGTCAGCGTCTTCCTAGCACTACAGTCGATCAAAGGAGGGCCTTATGAGTTGAAGTCGGTCTCTCCTGACAGTGTGATGTGTGTACGTACTTCCTGTAGGTGAAGTATGCTTGCAAATATTTTAGAGAGTCAGGACAGCAAGAACCGAGGACACTCCAAGACTCTCGTTTTCAGCCTCATCCTACCACGCCGAGTTGTGCTTCTGCGTGCTGGTGGGGCTGGACTTGATCATCCTGTGCCTCTATGGCACACGAAGGAATGAGAGGTTGTAGAGAAGACTTGTCGAAACTGCAGAATTGCATGTTGTCGATGATCTAGAATCTGATGGGTGATCCCGATGCATTCAAGACCAGATAGACCATCACAGGGCCATCTGTTGCCTCAGACATCAGTTTTTGCAGTATTGCAGTTACTGCAGAGACAATGACGATTCATATCTTGCTCGTGCATGCATGCATGGTCCTTGCTGCAGGGTGGGGGCCGAAAGCTTATATTTTGGAGGCGTTCCTTTCGATACAGCAATGTCATAGACGTCTCCCAGCTCTCCAAGACTGCCTTCTCTTCCTGATCAATCCTCAAGGTCTGCGCTGCAGCAGCCATCGCCCGAGGACCTGGACAATGCTGGGACTTGAGCTGCTGGTGATTCAGTCGATCGAGTTGTACGATGTACGAAGTCCTGCTAGAACGGTGCGATCTAAACATGGATCGGGGCCAGTTCGAAGATCCACAGCAATCTTGACTGCCACTCCTCTGTCAGCAACAGCTCACCTCATAGGGAATCCTCGATGTCATACAATCGCTCCTTCGAACGCTCGAGCGCACGACATCGCCGCACGAGAGGAATATACAGGCATCACAATATTAAGCTTGCAGCAGACCTGCCGTATGGCACGGCATGTCGATGACGCTTCAGGTTTCGACCAGTTGAGAACATGAGATATGATCACACAGCTTCCGAACCCGTGAAAGGTGCAGAGGACGCAGGGTTGCCATGGATTGTCAATTATGTGCCCGGCAGGAGAGATTCGCATGCGAGTTTTCTTGGTACGTATCGGAATGAGTCAAGACAAACAACTGGCTGATGCAGCACAGTTCGTCAACAAGCTGCAAAGCATTCACGAGCAGTCAGGCGATCTCAACCGAAAGAGAAAGGCAAGAAGCGGACTGTTCGTGATCTGCCCGCGCGAGGTCATGCTCAACAGCAGCAGTCGTCACAGTGCAAGGGTTGCTCGAAGACCCATGACTACTCGAGTCTATCTTGTACTCAACGTCTCCCAGGCATGTGGCTTGGCGACCCGATTTGCGCTATTCGCACACCATACGAACAAGCCCGTGCGGATTTAGGTGCTGATATCACCTGGCTAGGTACTATCGCGACCATGAACGCATGCTACCTTGCAGGCAGACCATCAACATTGTTCTCACAGCAGCTCGAGACACTTATAGACGCTTCTCAATGGTAAGCTAGGCTCAATGGCTGCAAGATGCATGCTGAACGAACAGGTCGTATCTGCAATATATTCCCAGTCGATACGGAACGACCGACTGCTTGACGAAAGCTACTGAATGTCTTATGCGGCGACTGTATAGGCTTCTATATAGAAGAGAAGGCCGTGATCGTGCAAGCAAGCAGGAGACAGCATCATATCTTGCTGCTCTACAATCATTACGAGGATCTCTTGAGCATCCTGTCCTCAGCAAGCAGCCAAACACGCTATGCGCAACACACTTACTTGGGCTATATGAAGTGAGTTTTGCAGTCCTAAGCGAGAAGCCATCAGTCATCCCTGACCCAATTTGCAAGTTGCTTGAAGCCGAGTCCACGGACGATTTCGAGAGACATACTCATGGCTGCCAGCTCCTGATTGAGCACCGTCAGGCGGCATCTTTCGAAACTGGATTTGAGAAAGCTCTCTTCCTGGCGAGTGTGGAGCCAACAATGTTCTACTGCTGCACGAAAGGTATTCATTCTTACCTCGAGAAGCCAGAGTGGCTAGCCCTGTTGCGAGAGTGTGCGGAAGACTCGTCCATACCTCTATCTGCAAGGAGTGAAGTCGCAATTCAGAGCCAGATCTGCCTCATCAAGTCAGTTATGACGATCTCTCGAAGGCAACACCGCTAACCAGGCAGGGTCTCTGGACTATGGATCGACATGCAAGAGCTGAGCCTAGACACAGACATAAGTGTTCTGACAGGACTAAAGTTGAGGTCTTTACAGCTGCATGCGATCACATTTGCATGGATTCATCGCTGGGCCGGAGGCCTCCTCCATCTCCCAATGAACAATGTCTCAGCACGAGAACTCAAAGTGCAACGTGCCATCAGGGGAAACATCTTCAGTTGTATCATGCTGGCAGGTCGCTTTCTACAGACGCTGCAGCCTGGAGATGCGGCCCAGTGGGAGAGCGAGGCCAAAACAGCTGCGATGCACTTGACGAGCCAACGTGGAATAGAATGGGACAATTCTGTGCCTGTCAGCATTGCGAAGAGCATCATACAAACAGCGATCGCATGGTCGACGCCACTGAATAGCTTGGATCCGGAGCAGCATAGTGATACTCGATTACGACGATTCTTTGCCTGGCGTGATTTGGTGCTGCTTGGCATGAGAGAAGGTCCAAGAAGTTGATGACTTTTCAGTATGACTAACCCACTCAGCGTCCCTGGATCATGTCGAAACGCTTCAAGCAAGCCTGTTGGATCTGCCTGAAGCTTGAGGTCTTCTGCTAGAATGCTGGCTTGAGATTGCTTCTGGACTTGTTATGGTCAGCGTGTCGATGTGACGACGGCTGCATCATCTCTGCTCAGATCGACACCCCAATCACGGCGACGCGGTGCATTCTCTCTAACGCTACCATTTCTTCGCATCTCCCGATAGTGTCCATCATGCCCAGGGCACGCGCTTCAAGCTATGCTTGTTGGGATCTGCTCCTGTCAAAAGACACTATCACAGCATGAGAGCGGTCTTGATCAAGCATTCGATGAGCGATCTTGAGAGCGAAAACAGGAGCTCTGGCATGCTGCGTTCGAGACATAGATCCACTCGGCCTTGATCTTCCAGCAAGAGCAGATTTCTGTGGTTTAGAAAGGACGAACAGGTATGTGTGCCGAGCTGTGCTTCAGGCGCACAAGAAGCGAGACGAGAAGAACCCTCGGAAGTGTCAGCGTTCGGTCGACCGACTTAGATGTAGATCCTGCCGCCTCTTAGAGAGCTGTAAGCTGATTGCTCAGTCGTGATGCCAGGCAGATACAGGTGATGAAACAAATGGATGGTGATCTTGCAGCAGAGAAGATGGCCCGAGCTTACGCACTAGCCGCATGCGACATGCTTTGTGTCGCTCGCTCTCTACACTCGACACCAACGTCGCGAGAACATTACATGTCGCAACACAATGCGACAATGACGAGCTTTTCATTACCTGTCGACACCAACGACGATGGCACATGCAGCGAGATCACTTGAGCTGGTACAAGGGTTAGTCGCAAGCATCACCGGCCGACGAGATGTGAGCACATTACAATGCAACCAGGTCATCAAAAGCCTGCGTGAACACAATTTCGCACGAACGAACCAATTCGCTGTACAATCGAAGCTCAATGGACTAATCGAAAAGTTCTCGGTCCTCAATCGTGATGATCTGGCTGAAGCCTTGCAGAGCAGACTCACGAGAGAGTTGGATAGCGAGGATAAGTTCTTACCTGACAAATTGGCCTTGCTACTCGAGCTTTCCGACCTGCCATATCGAAAGGTCGATATTGGAGTGCTTGAAGGGCTCACAAGACAAGAACATACACCAGTAGAGGAGCTCACATGGGCAGAGATCATCAGAGATGATCCGCTGGACGATGACATCTGGGATGTAATAGAGCGTGGCTACCACTCTAGTGGCGACGAAGGGGCCAGTGTTACAGCAGATCCTGACTCCGACGAAACTCCAGATACCACTCAATCCTCTTTCGACATCGACATATCAGCTATAGCTCGCGCACAGCTCATACAAGCGGACGATAGCTTACTAGCTCCTGCTCCCTCGTCAGACACTCTCACAGAATACAAGCTGGTCCGAGAGACGCTCTTCATGCTTCGTGGTCTACCGAGCGATATGTTCACTGTCAATCGCAAGGTCAAAGCGACATATATTTCCACCAATGCTGCGCTTTCGCTCACGACGCAATCCACAATGCAAAGTCTCGTGCAGCGAATCGCTCACATAGGCTCTGCGCTGAACTTCCTCAGGTTCTGGAGCACCTGGAAGCAAGTCGAACCACATGTGCGGACCTGCCAAGCTATCGTTCACAAGCTGCTGCGACGCATCAATAACGATTTCAGCACATTCGAATTCAGCTTGATTCGCGGAACAGATGGAGTTGTCATCAGTATGATGCAGCTCTGTGCTTTTGCTGAAAGGCAGGCCCGGGTATTTCTGCTGCTTGCTTTGCTAGTTCGGGATGCGGCCTGCAGGTCCGAGAAACCATCTGTGGCCATTCTCGATAAGCTGCATGACGCAGCATGTACGGCACACCTGACCTCGGATCATGAAGCGCTAGAAGTCTTCCTTGAGCTACTTGTTGTAAGTCTGAGGACATTTCTCAGACCTTTCTCGAAGTGGTGCTTGACTGGACAGATCGACGATTGTGAGAGCAATGCTTTGATCATTGACAACAACAAGGATTGCCCTCTATATGACGTCTGGCAAGGACGATACTCGATGCGAAGCACAGATGGAACTGAAAGAACAATACCGGCATTCCTTGAAGGCTTCGCCGACGGAATCTTCGTGCTCGGCAAATCGAAAATGATCAGCAATCTCTTAACCTCGAAGCAAGAGACTTACTCGACCATGAAGCAGCCTGACGATGGACAGTTCGTAAATCTACAACATGTCAAAGATTCTTGGATCCCATTTGCACAGCAATTTCAAAATGGACTAGACAACTGGCTAGCGACGCTTCGAAGATCAGATGATGATAGCCTTGCTGAACTACTAATCAAGGATCACAAGCTGCTAGAGCACTTCGAGGCTATACACAGGATGTTCTTGCACAAAGACGGCGCGGCATTCTCATGTTTCGGTGAAAGCATGTATCAGATCTTGCTGAGTCGCAAGCGAGCAGCACAACTTGACGACTTCATGTTGACAGAGCTTGCGAGAGAGCTGTTCTCTAGCATTGACGACATCTCCACAGAGGACATCTCTGTCCTCGTGGCTAGACTCGACGATTCTGACAGGAGGATTATCCGCCTCCTCGGGACGATCGACTTGCAGTACAAGACACCCTGGTATGTGGCCAACATCATGCAGCAAAGACATCCCGTTGTGGAGAGACAGATTTTCACGTTACTGCTACAATTGGACATAGGCAAGAGACTTCTTGTCAATGGCCTGCCTAGGCGTCGCAAGTGCAGCCTGGGTCGTCTCAGCAAGGCACAATTGCAGCTCAACTATTTACAGCAGTGCTTGATCTGTTTCATCGACACCGTGACTATGACGATCACAACGGCCAGCGAAAGGCTGAATCTGGCATTAAGGAAAGAGCTTTCGACAGTCACAAGCCTGAACGACATGATCAAAGCATACGAGACGTATGCCGACGCTCTTAGTCTCGTAGCCATGACGCAGACTCGGCTAGAGCCTGTTCGAAATGCCATGATCGATGTCCTTCTGCTATCAGAGGAAATAGTCGCCGTCAAGCAGTCCATCCAGATGAGTGGTCTCACCCGCCAGACCATGCAGGTCATTCGCGCCGCTTGTGCAGGATACCAAGAGAAACTGCTGCTCATCATCACACGGTTACATCTTGAGGCTTCAGAAGAAAGTGGCGAAGCTCTCGAGGCTTATGCAGATGCACTGGATGCATGCTTGGTAAGAGATACCTAACTTGATCTCGGAGGCTGAGCAAGAAACTCTTGTCGGAGTTCCCTACCACATACAGCAGTCTCCGTCGCCTCTGATGTGGTCCGGCATGATTCGGAGAGGATTGAACATGTCTTGATGTCTCGCATGAGCTGCTAACGAAGCTTTCACCTTCCACAACGTGGCGCATCAAGCTTTCTGGTGTGAACTGTTTGCGGGAGATCGTCATATGCTTCAAGTGAATGTCGTGGATGCAGCGAAACTTCAAAGCTACCACACCACATAACGAGGAATGTCAGCATGCAACTCGATCCTTCCAACAAGGACAAGACGCCCATTACCGCACAGCCCCGAGCAAGCAAGATCTTGTTGTGTGTGCGGGTTGCTCGCACGTGGGCTGTGAGGCATTTACTGGCCACGCTAGTTTTGATCTGGCACTGCCAGAAGCCTGGTACGTCGAGTCAATCGTGAAGAAACGAAGAACAAATTTCGAAGAATGAAAATCCTTCACTCGACGACGTCGCGGTGAGTAACATATAACAAAGAGCGAGTTCACCTTCTTACTACCCCTCAAAACTCATCCCTTTGGAATATCAAAACTGCTCTACACGCTTCCTTGCTGTCAAGCACAAAGCATACTCACACCTCAGCCTTACACACTTTGATGGACAACCGCCAACCAACCGACCTTCTGCTTGCACCTATTGCCATTCTGGCGGGTGTTCAAGTATTCGCATTCTTTGCGGGAGAGCTTCTCGAGCCAACTCGACCACCATAAGGACGAGTCGGGGACCAGTCAGCATACACAGTTACTTCAGCTCGATGAGAGATCTCGAAACAGACGTCAGCCAGCACTACAACCAAGCCTAGTGAGTCGAGAGAAAGGCGAGCGTATAACGAATGCTAAATCAGCAGGCAGAACTCCAACTTCTGATTCAAGACGATCACAACTTTGCCAAGAAACCGCCCGTTCACAATGGGTCGATTCTGGGAACTACTCTGCAGCCCAGGCGCCAGGAAGGAGGTGGTCACTCGGGCCCCAACTCAGCATGTCCACCGCAAGGGCAGTGATGCGAGCAGTCCGTCCGCCTCCGTCGAGAACATCAAAGGCCTCGATCTCAAGCCCAAGCTCCGCTTACTTGACCGCTGGCTCGACATTGTCGTCCTCGCATCAGGCTCTGGACCAGTCTTCACGGTCATTGTCCTAGGTCTCGTTGCCTGGGCGTTCCTGGGTATCCCATACTATGACAGTATCGATTGGCAGGTCGTTATCAGCGATGTCCAAGCAATTCTGAGCTACATCTTCGACTCTCTGCTCATGCGTCAGCAGCTGAACACCTACGATGAGGGCATACTCGTCGCTGCACAGCTGCAGTCACGGTCACACGCAAACAGTCGCATGTTGGAGAAGGTCGAGCGTATGCTTGCAACTGGTGAGCTTGTCCGTTCTGAGAAGTCCAAAACCGCTGCCGATGAGTTCGACCGCGATCTGCCAAAGGAGAGCTTATTCGGCCGCATCGTGACTCAAATCTCGGTCTGCTATGGTCATATCCTTACTGTGGTCCTCTACTGGATGACCATAATCGTCTGGCTGGCGTTCGGTCCGAGCAACGACTGGAGCGACGAGTGGCAGCTATGGATGAACTCAGCGACATCAGCCCTCATGGTTTTCACCTTCGCATTCTTGGCCAACATCAGAGAGCGCCACTCGATCCACTCGAAGAAGTGCATTGATGCAGCGTTCCGAGTAGACTCCGCATTGGAGCGCCGTCTTCGACTCCTGACCGACGATGATCTTGAGAATGACTGGGTCGCCGTCCCACGTGAAAAGGTCAATCCTGTCCAACGCGCGATCTACTACTATGCGGATGTCGTGGGAACCCTTGTTGGCATCGCGCTGCTTATCATTGTCATTATTGCGTGGATTGCTATCGGCCCTCTGCTTCAATTCAACGACAATTGGTGGCTCATCATCGGTACCTATGCTGGTCTTGTGGGTCTCAATGATGGTTTCGTCCTGCTGAACGTTCAGGCCAACCTCCGCAAGCACGAGAGTGTCCAATACGAGCAGGTCGATGTTCTGGACAGAGAAAGCTTCAGAACTGTGAAGTTGCCTCCACCAGCTGACAAGTCACTCGAGAAGAATTCTTGGAGCTTCAGTCTTTCGCTTAAGATGTCCACTGCAGTCGGCAAGGTGTGCGCTCACCCGATTGCTGTCATTATGGATGTACTCCTGATTGTCGGTCTCCTCACTGGCTCCAGCGTCATGGGTTGGAACACTACTGGCCAGCTTCTCTCCAATGTGCCACCAAGTATCATTGAGTCGTTCTTGATGATTATTCTACTCCCTGGTCACAATTCTGCGGAGAGCGAGCGGCGAGTCCAGCTTGACAACTTCTATGAGCGTCGTCTTGAGCTCATCAACTTTGTCGACAGCCTTGAGGTGGTTGATGATCCCCAGATTGTCGTTGAGCGTGTCGACGTCGACGTTGGTGAGAAGCTTGCGGAGAGCATGTGATCAAGCAGAGAGATGGTAGAAGTGGAGGGAGGAGGGCTCGTCTACACAAGTAGATGGACGGGTTGGACAGTGTGAATGAATCAGGTCTTGTTACAGTCATTAGCATATCACCGTGGTATCTGGTGTACAGATTGTGCCAGATCTCTCTTACTAGGCCCAGCCTCCATCTGTGTCCAATTGCCGTTCGCATTCCACTTCCCAGCCATAGTGAAATCAGCGACAGAACTGCCGGCTAGGTATGCAAAACGAAAGTACTCTGGGAAGGATACATTGCTCGTGACGACAGCGTCCGTTTGATGCGCATGTTTCGTCCATGACCACGTATAGTTGCCACCAGTCGAGTTGTTCCAGTATTCGCTCTCATCATAGTATCCAACAAATCGTTCGACATCGTTGACCAAGATTGAGATGCCATCGTATAGCAGGTCAAGATTCGCGTCATAAAGTGGCAGTGCGCCAAGGTTGAAGGTGATGTTCTTAATACCTGCTGCGAGAACTGAGATTGTGGGTAGAAGACTGTCTTGCTGCGCTCCGCTGAACAGCTGTGCTGGTGTTTGGATGATGCTGTCAAATCCCCATCGTGCAATACCGTTGATGAATAGGCCAACCAGCAAGCCTTGGTAGAGAAGTGACGGCCGATTCTGAAAGCTGGTACCTGGTATAAACAGAAGTCCTAGAATGTAGTGGTGGATGCGTAGATTGACTCCAGGCAATGCCAGAAGGACGAGCAAGCACAACACTATGAGGCCATACAGACCAAGATAGCGAGGCATTCGACCTTCAACACGGAATGCCCAGGCCTGGCCAAGCGCGATCATAACAAGCACCAGAACGATAATGATCAATGCAGTGATGGCACCAGGTTGAGCTTGAATGTCGTGAGGAGTCAATCGTTGGATGGGAATCGCATCGAAGGTGTAGTTACTTAGGGCGCCGACCCAGGCAGCTCCTAGCCATAGGACTGTTTTCTCGATATGTGCTGTCAAATCTGTCAGAGATCGCTTGATGAAGAAGCGATACATGATGCCAATGCAGAAGGCACCAGGCAAAAAGCGACCGACTTCAGTGCTCAGAAGGCCATAGAATGTGTCTGCGTAAGGCGGATCTGTGGCGAGACCGACAGTGAAGAACAAGCCGACGAAGACCGACCAGAAGAATACAGCTGGGTTGCTGGTGAACATGCTCAGAACGATACTGAACAGGAGCGAGACGATCAGCGCGGGATATCGTAAGTCTTTACACTCCGTGCGGGTACCAGTTCTGAAGCCAAAGGATAGTGGGAAGTAGCTGTCAAAGCCAATAGATTGTATGCCGTTGGCGTTGCTAGCAACGAAAGACTGCTGCTGGCCAGTCAGTGTGACAACACCACAGCCACCGGTAGAGTCTGATATGAAGCCTGAGTGGACTGCAGCACCGCAGATGAAGCTGTCTCCGCGGTAGACAGCATTACTCTCGATGACACCTTCGTAGCCAGTCTGCTCAGTGGTCGGCCCACCTATAGTCAGCGATCGATAGTCGATGTCCTGGTCGCCGACAGCATGCGGATTCAGCACTTGAACACTCGCACAGTTTGCGGGACATCTGAAAGCCAGCGTTGCATTTGTGAATGGTCGACACAAATCGCCGTTCAAGCCACAGCCATTGCCATCGTTCCAGTAGCTTGATGTGCAGCTCAAAAGGACTGGAGCTCCATAACCTGGGACTGAAGCTGCGGTGTTGCTGCTCCATTGGACTAGGCCGAAGCAGAGCAGCCAGAAAGCATAGAAGATCAGTAGCGCGATGACCTTTTGTGATCTCTTCGGTGCGATGCGGTTCAGTAGATGCTGTGGTGCCAGCTGGACCTTGGGCAGCAGAGGCTTGATGGTAAAGTGTCGTGGCGGAATCGGTCCTTTCACCCATTTCACCGTCGCGCGCCATGCTCTCTTGAATTTGCTGGGTACATGTGACGATGCACGTCTGTACCATGGTGGTCTGGTGTCCGATTGCTCACTGTCGAAGTCGCTCGACGGCTGTCCTGGTGTGCCTGGACTGCTTATATCTGCATCATTCTCTTCGTCACGGTATGGCTCAGCATATCTCGACTGTCTCGTCGTCTCCTCAACGTGTGCTGTTGCTTCTCCTCTTGCCATTGCTTCCAATGCTTGCAGCGAATGTGGTGGGTATGGCTATACTAGATCATGGCCGTCAGTCAAGCAGACAGTGATGGCCAGCATCAATGTGTGACAGGAAGGTGATGGAGGAGGATGAGATACGACGTCAACCTTCTAGTGAGCATGTCGATAATGCGCCACTGGCCAGCCGCGCGTGCTTGCGGCCAGTACTGTAGATCATCATCCTTCGACTGATCCCCACAATGGAGCAGTTGATAAATGTCGCCATACGAATCCAGATGCGCTGGGCTCTCGGCCGCTCTGCATCCCAGCACAGCATTTCGATGAAGTATACGCTGCAGACTGCCGGTGGTTCCCATGACGGAGCAGTTGTTGACTGTCGCCATACGAATCAGATGTGCTGGGATCTCGGCCGCTCGGCACTCCAGCACGATGAAGTGCACGCTGCAGGAATGCCGGTGATCTCCACAACGGAGCAGTTGTTGACTGTTGCCTTGCAATACTGACCTCGTAAAGTCCAGCCTCACAATCATGATTGGGCACGGGTGCCTGAAGGACGAGCTAGACATTGCGACCACAGGTCCACACATCAGCACTATAAGAGCAGAAGATCAATTCAGCTCAGCAAGAACAATCTATACAATCGATCTTTGTGCCAGTAACAGTTATTGTCTGAGCAGCAGCTTCCTACCAGTTCGGCAAGAATATCGCCATGACTGGACGTCAAGGACCAGCCGTAAGATCAGCACCAAGCAATCTACACAAATCGTGGCACCTGAGCCATCGGCAGCACAATCAGTCAGATGACAGCATTTCCGTCCTCTTCCTCCAGCGCCTCTCTGAGTCAGCTATCGAGAAAGCTAAGGCGAAACTCAGCGATTGTGACACCAGCGACGTCCCTCCACCTCTAGCTATCACGTCGTATCCATGGATCCGGGATGAGCCTATGAGCGCCAATGGTGTCTGTACCTTCCTCGACAATATTCACGACATGAACGGCCACTTCAACGTGGCTGTTGCCATTCTGGTGGAAACGGAAGACGACGACTGTATTGTTGTCGCATCACAAGGACACAATGACCAGCAGCAACGGCTGGCTGCGCCGATAGTCACAGCTGTCAGAGTCAACCTGCAGGCCGCACGACCGCTGGCAACAAAGGTCTTGATGGGTGGCTCTTTGGAAGGTCTAGTCTCGGACTACGAGCCTCTGGATCTCGCAAAGGACTATCCACCCAACGAGCACTTGCCAAAGAGTAGAGAGCTGGTGTTCGAAGGTTCTCTTAAGCTATCAGGAAAGAATCAGCTCACGGTCGTCTCTCTCGTGCATCTTGGAGACAAGCTAGAATCGTGGAAGAGCAAATTCTCAGACGCCAATGTCAACGTCACGATCGTGGACAATAACGCCAATCCTCCATCGAGAGCGGAGCTCTATCAAATATTTGAGGCCCTGGAAAAGGAGAACACAGCAGACGATCGCATTGGCTACATCTTCTTCATTGACAACATTCTGGACGATCAGATCATAGCAGTCTCACGAACAGGAGTCTACGCTAACACCACAAGACCGTCTTCCATCTCCGTCCTGCCAGTCGAGGATCTTGTCAAGCTTTGGAATGCAGTGATAACAGGTTCCGATGAGGAACGAGCAACTGAAAATCGCATGGTCGAGAACGATGTTCAGCAGGAGTGTGGCGATATCATGAGACGAGAACGCATCTATAATCCTCGTGTGTTCGATGAAGAAAACAACGATGCCGCGCTGACAGTATGGTTCTTGCAAGACTTCACCCACGAAGAAGAGCGACAAATCAGGGACATGCTTGCAGAGTCATCTGCTGGCGCTGACGATATGGGTGCTGAGTACGCCTACATGGGCTACCACGCTGACTCGATCGAGGCGCTGCTTGAGATGTTCCAGAGGGGCGACATTTACTCGCCATCCTACGATCCGCAAGCCATCATGCGCTTTCATGAGTACCCTCATCACTTCTTCGCTATCGACAAACGGATCTTCAGCGAGGGTAAGATCATTCTCGGGAGTTCGCTTGACTTCTGGCATCCTACCCAGAAGCTTGGGTGGTTTGTAGGCACGATGCCAGCAGCGGATGCGCAGACTTGTTATATCAACCTCGACATTGCGAATATGGGACTGGAGGAATTCGCGCCAGATGCGAAGAGGATGTGGCTGTCGGATCTGAAGGCTTATTCGAAGGAGTATGATGCAGAGATGAGGGGAGAGACACCCGAGTGAGGGAGGTTCAGTGTTACTGGCGTGTTCACTCGCAGAGTAGGTATATTGTCCTAGCGGGCAACTAGTACTCCTCCGCGTAGTGGCGGGTCAAGTGGTGCTTGTTTGTCCACTGTCACAGAGCTGAGATCATATTCCTGACTTAATTGTGATCATCGACGTGTGACAGTGCCGGGTCCGTAGTGAGGCCATCTAGAGCCTCGTATCGATATGGTAGCTCTAGAGAAGCAGACAGAGAGGCTGCTGCATGCTGCCAACCTGCTATCATTCGATTGGCTTCAAATCGCAGCCACCGCACAACCCTGTGTGTGGTGCATGGCCCTCATGCTTGAATGACCAGCCTGGCAATATTGATGCCACTCCAATTGGTCATCTTGAAGTCCTGCCCGGCATGAAGACACCAACAGCTTCCAGAGGGAAAGGTTCCAGTCTGGCCTCTCCCATTATAGATATATGCCACAAGGTTCATAAGCGTTGAGGTATTGCCAAATTGGTTGTATGCATCACATACTCCGATGCATTCATCGAAGCTCCAAGCGACAAACGCAGCTAAAGTTGTAGGGTTGAAGGTTGTTTCCTTGTCTTGATTACAGAATCGAGCGTAGCTTATGCTTGTGAGATTGCTTCGATAGGGAGGTTGGCCAGAATAACAATTTTGGTCGGGCGTGGGCGATGACTGAGAAGGTGCTGTCGAGCTGGCAGTGCTGAGAGTTGTCGTGCTGGATGTAGGGAATGTACTGGAGCTGCTGATCGTCGTTGGCGATAGTACAGTAGCAGCAGCCGAAGCTGTCGATGATGTTACCATCGACGAAGCACAGATGCGTGTCGAAGCTGATGCTGCCCATGTGATGCCTGAGCCGATTCCTAGACCCAGCAGAAGGACGAGGATGGCGAGGAGCCACAGGTAGATCAGATGTTTCTGGTGAGATTGCCTTTCGCCTGCCGGATGCATGACTTCCGGGAGCTGCTGACAGTGCGCGTTTGATTGCCGGACGCCAGGTGAGCCATGCCAGACTTCAGGTGCTTTGCTAGAGCCATGCCAAGCTTCTGGTGCTTTGCTATCGAGACGTACGACTTCGAGACCATCGCTGTTGTTTATGGGATCCATTGCGGTGAGAGTGACAGATTGTCGAGGACGGCGAAGAACAGATCGACAGCTCCTTATGCTCGCATGTCTCGGTTCTACAGCATGTCAGCAGTCTTAGAACGCTTCTGTGTTTTATGAGCATGAGGCTGTAGCCTTTCTATGAGCCCAATCAAATCCGTTCTGCTCTCTTATATTCGGCCTGAGAGAACCCGACACACGGGTAGTCTGACAGGGAGACTACCTGTGCATACCATGACCTTCCACCACATTGGAGGTTGCCATCAGAGCAAGAGTGTGATCAACAACCACTTCAGTCAATAGCTTTTCGTGCCAAGATATACTCATGTAAATCATCACAATGCCTAAGCAGCAACGCGAGGCTGTAGATGAAGACGTCAATGTCCATGCGGAACTCTCGTTATACAGACCTTTGCGTGCATCCGATGGGCAGCTCATTGCTGGAGGGCACACAGCCACGAAGGGCGAAGTGCTTGCGACCAGGCTAAGGTCCCATCAATCTATCGTGCGAATCCTACGGGCGTCTAATCATCAGCTCGCCGCTTCAGAGATGCGTGGCAGATGGGTTTCGATGTAATATGATGTCGATGAGATGGTTTATCTTCGATGATCGAATTCCATGCACAAAGGTTTGACGAAGCAGGGACCACCAAGCCTTCAGTATAACATGAGTACAAGCATCTAACTCGTCATATGATTATCTTTTCGCGATATACAATGCAACGTAATAGCTAAATCAACAATCTCAAAGACATTTCCCTTTTGTATCTTCATAGCAGTATTTAAGCACGCTGTCGAATGCCAAGACTTGAGTCGCGAAGATAACGCCTGGGTATATTGCCAACAAACAGACAGTCTGGGAAGAGAGCAAATGCTCCAAACGCTCTTCTCTGCATCTAGGCCGCAGCTGTGATGAGTTCAGACGGTGCTCCGTTGGCCTTTTGAAGCAATTCGTAAGGTGGACGCTTGACAATACCTCCAGTGACTGGCAGAGCAGAGCCCATACCTGTCAAGAAGCTGTCGACGTCACGAGCACACTGTCGTCCTTCGTTGATGGCCCAGACGATAAGCGATTGACCTCGTCGACAATCACCAGCGGCAAAGACACCCTCGACGTTGGTCTTGTAGTGTCCTGGTGGCGTCTTGATGTTCTTGCGAGCATCCTTCTCGATGATGCCGCCCATCACCTTGTCCTCTGGTCCCAAGAAACCCATGGAGAGCAAGACAAGGTCTGCTGGGAAGAACTGCTCACTGCCTTCGATCTGCTTCATGTCCCAACCGCCAGATGATGACTTGGTCCATTCGACGCGGACAGTGTTGATACCCTTGACGTTTCCGTTGCCGTCGTCGACGAAGTCCTTCGACATGACGCAGTACTCACGTGGATCCTTACCCATGTGAGTCTTGACCTCGGTGTGACCGTAGTCGACACGGTAGATACGTGGCCACTGTGGCCATGGGTTGTCACGAGCACGCTCTGGTGGTGGCTGCGGCAAAAGCTCGAAGTTGGTGACAGACTTGGCTCCATGACGAAGTGAGGTACCAATGCAGTCGTTACCAGTGTCACCACCACCGATGACAACAACATCCTTGCCCTTTGCAGAGATGTAGGCATTGTCTGCGAGCTCGCTGTCGAGCAGCGACTTGGTATTCTTGTGCAAAAATTGCATAGCGTAGTGAATACCCTCAAGGTTGCGGTTTGGAATTGGAAGATCACGAGCAACGGTAGCACCGGTGGAGACGACAACAGCGCTGTACTCCTTGCGGAGCGAGTCGAGAGTGACGTCGCCCTCGCCCACTGTAACACCAGTCTGGAATTGGATGCCCTCGGCAGCCATGAAGTCGACCCGACGCTGGACGATCGTCTTGTCGAGCTTCATGTTTGGAATACCATACATGAGCAGGCCTCCAACTCTGTCAGCGCGCTCGAAGACAGTGACCTGGTGTCCAGCCTTGTTGAGCTGGTCGGCAGTCGCGAGACCAGCTGGGCCTGAACCGATGACAGCGACAGTCTTGCCGCTGCGCCACTTTGGTGGATTTGGTACCATCCAACCCATCTCGAAGCCACGGTCGATAATGGCGCACTCAATTGACTTGATACCGACGGGATCCTCGTTGATGCCGAGAACACAAGCACCTTCACAAGGAGCTGGGCAGACACGGCCAGTGAACTCTGGGAAGTTGTTGGTCATGAGCAACCGGTTAAGGGCGTCCTTCCATTGGTTCTGGAAGACAAGCTCGTTCCACTTTGGAATGAGGTTGGAGATTGGGCAACCAGTATCTGACTGGCAGAATGGCACACCACAGTCCATGCATCGAGCAGACTGATACTTGAGCTCATCCTCGTTGAGGCGAGAAGACAGCTCAGCCCAGTCCTTAGTTCGTGTCTTTGCAGGTCGGTACTTCTCAGCACGTCTCTGGTACTTCATGAAACCCTTAGTCTTGTCGAGAACCAAAGCAGAACGCTTCTTCTCGGCAGCACCATCCTGAACACTCTCCTCAATGTCGAGAAGATCGTTCTTCTTAGCCTCCTTGGCCTCCTTCTCGTGCTGCTTCTTGTTTGACTCTTCGTGAAGCGATCGTACAGAGTTGCCTGGGAGGATTGGAAGTGGGTATTGAGCCTTCTTGGCCTCGGCAGCCTTGGCAGCCTCTTCTGCCATGACACGCTTGTAGTCGGTCGGCAAAACCTTGACGAATCGGGGAAGGGCGCGATTGAAGTCGAGCAGGATACGGGCCGCGAGCTCAGAGCCAGTGTAGTGATGGTGGTCCTCAATCAAGCCACGAAGGAAAGCAATTTCCTGTGGATCCTCAAGCTGGGACAGCTCGACCATCTCTTGGTTAACCTTGCCCTCGAAGTCCTGGTGAATGTCCAGGACGTAGGCAATACCACCAGACATACCGGCAGCGAAGTTGCGACCAGTGCTTCCAAGGACGATGACACGACCGCCAGTCATGTACTCACAACCGTGGTCACCAACACCTTCGACAACTGCTGTCACACCCGAGTTACGGACAGCGAAACGCTCAGCAGCAACACCACGGAAGAAGCAAGTACCGCTGGTACCACCGTACAGGCAGACGTTGCCGACGATGATGTTCTCCTCAGCCTTGAAGACAGCAGAGCGTGGTGGGTAGACGATGATGCGTCCTCCAGAGAGACCCTTTCCGACGTAGTCGTTGGCATCGCCCTCAAGCTCAAGTGTGATACCAGGAGCGAGGTAGGCACCGAAGGACTGTCCTGCTGAACCACGAATGTTTGCGTGAATGGTGTCAACTGGCAGACCCTTCTCGCCGTACCGCTTGCTGACTTGGTAGGAGAGCGTAGCTCCAAGAGCACGATCAGTGTTGACAATGTCGCACTCTATGCGGCATGGGAGACCCTTCTCAAGAGCCAGCTCCGACTCGGCGATGAGCTTGTTGTCAAGTCGAGTGTGGAGCTTGTGGTCTTGCTTGCGAACGTTGTATGTGGCGACACCAGATCGGAGTGTGTGTGCTGGTGTAAGGATCAAAGAGAGATCAATGTTCTCAGTCTTTGCGTTGCGGAGATCCTCTCGGACCTTGAGCACCTCAGTGTGTCCAACCATCTCGTTGATAGTGCGGAATCCAAGCTTGGCCATGACGGCACGAAGTTCGTTCGAGATGTAGTAGAAGAAGTTAATAACATGCTCTGGTGTTCCCTTGAACTTCTTGCGCAGCTCTGGATCCTGTGTAGCGATACCAACTGGGCAGGTGTTAAGATGGCTGTGAAAGATTAGCGACGGACAGGAAAGCACGCAACAGTACATACCACTTGCGCATCATGATACAACCCATGGCAATGAGCGGAGTGGTGGCGAAACCCCATTCCTCAGCACCAAGCAGACAAGCAATGGCGACATCACGTCCAGTACGGATCTGACCGTCAGTCTGGACGATGACACGACCACGAAGGTCGTTGAGGACCAAGGTCTGGTGAGTCTCAGCAAGACCCAACTCCCAAGGAAGACCAGCATATTTGATACCAGTCCATCGAGAAGCACCAGTACCACCATCGTGTCCTGAGATCAAGATGTGATCGGACTTGGCCTTTGCGACACCTGAAGCGACGATACCAACTCCAGTCTCGGACACAAGCTTGACCGAGACACGAGCACGTGGGTTGGAGCACTTCAGATCGTAGATGAGCTGCTTGAGATCCTCAATAGAGTAAATGTCGTGATGTGGTGGAGGAGAGATCAAACCGACACCAGGAGTAGAGTGTCGAGTTCGGGCAATTGGACCAGACACCTTGTGTCCTGGCAGCTCACCACCCTCACCTGGCTTAGCACCTTGTGCCATCTTGATTTGAAGCTCATCGGCATCAGCGAGGTAGTTGGAAGTGACACCGAACCGACCAGAAGCGATCTGCTTGATGGCAGAGCGCATGGTATCACCGTTCTCAAGTGGCAAGCTTCGCTCTGGATCTTCTCCACCCTCTCCAGTGTTTGACTTGCCGCCAAGACGGTTCATGGCAACGGCAAGAGTCGAGTGCGACTCCATAGAGATAGAGCCGTAGGACATTGCACCAGTGACGAATCGGCGGACAATCTCAGTCCATGGCTCGACCTGCTCAATAGGAATTGGAGTGCAAGCCTCAAAGTCGAAGTCAAGAAGACCACGGAGTGTGCAGTTCTTGATAGACTCGTACTCAGACTTGGAATAGGCCTCGTAGGACTTGTCGTTCTTGGTTCGGACAGCATCCTGGATGTTGGCAATCGAGGTTGGGTCGTTGACGTGTGGCTCTCCACCATCACGCCAGTGGTATTCACCAGTCTCTGGGAGACCTGGCACTTCGACAATTGGTCGGGATGGGTATCCCTTCTCATGAAGAGCGAATGCATCCTGTGCGATCAGCTCGAAGGTCATACCTCGAATACGAGTGGCTGTTCCAGTGAAGCAGCGGTCGACGACAGTGTCATCAATACCAAGAGCCTCAAAAATCTGGGCTCCCTTGTAACTCTGGAGGGTGGAGATACCCATCTTGCTCATGACCTTCAGGATACCACCATCGCAGGAGTGCTTGTAGTTACGAATAAGCTGTTCCTTGGTGAGCTTCTTGCGGATGAGGCCCTCGCGCTGAAGCTTGAGGATACACTCGATGGCGAGGTATGGACAGATGGCATCAGCACCATATCCGACAAGGACACACATGTGGTGGACCTCACGAGCCTCAGCACTCTCAACGATGAGAGCTGCCTGTGATCGCCATCGGTTGCGCACAAGATGGTGGTGAACCATGCCAGTGGCGAGCAGAGAAGAGACTGGAACACGAGATGCTGAAGTCTTGCGGTCCGAGAGGATAAGGATCTTGTCTCCTCGCTCGATGGCTTCAGTTGCAGCCTCGTTGATCTTGTCAAGAGCATTGTAGTAGCCCTCGACACCTTCTGACTTTTCGAATGTGATGTCAATGACCGCGACAGACCAGTCGGAGTGCAGCTCCTTGACACGAGTCAATGCTGTAAACTCTTCGATCGAGAGGATGGGTGATGGCAGATAGAGTCGGTGGCACTGCTCCTTCTTCATCTCGAGCAAGTTGCCTTGTGGTCCGACATACGAGCCAAGCGACATGACAACAGCCTCACGAATAGGGTCGATAGGTGGGTTGGTGACCTGGGCGAAGAGCTGGCGGAAGTACTCGTACAAAAGACGAGGCTGTTGTGCCAGACAGGCGAGAGGTGCATCGTTACCCATAGAACCGAGAGCCTCCTTGGAGTCTGCAGCCATAGGAGCCAGTAGAAGCGTGACTTGCTCGAGAGAATAGCCGAAAGCCCTCAGTCTAGGATCGGACTGAACTTGTGTCTCGCTAAGCTCAACTTCAAGTCCGCCCTTCTCTGAAAGCTTCTTGTGAATTGTGTCCATGTCGAGAAGCTGTGAGTCGAGCCAGCCTCGGAAGTCCTGTCGGTTGGCGACGGTCTGCTTGAGCTCTGCATCATCGACAATGCGACCTGCGACTGTGTCAACCAGAAGCATACGTCCTGGCTGCAGTCGACCCTTTTGAACGACTGTATGTGGCTCGATTGAGATGGTACCGACTTCAGATGCGCAGATGATGCGGTCGTCGTCAGTGACGTAGTAACGACATGGTCGCAGACCGTTTCGGTCGAGGTTGGCACCACAGTATCGGCCGTCGGAGAATGTGAATAGAGCTGGACCATCCCAAGGCTCCATCATACAAGCGGCCCACTGGTAGAAAGCCTCCTTCTTTGGGTCGATTGCGTTGTTGCCCTGCCATGCCTCTGGAACCATGAGCATGACTGCTTCTGGCAGGGAGAGAACACCATTGATGGTGAGAAGCTCCAGCACGTTGTCGAATGCTGCAGAGTCGGAGCCACCGTCCTCAATGATCGGGTACAGCAACTCGAGCTCCTCAGCAAACAGGTCAGACTTTAGACGTCCCTCTCGTGCTCGCATCCAGTTCTTGTTGCCTCGGAGTGTGTTGATCTCACCGTTGTGTGCTGCCCATCGCAGTGGCTGTGCTCGATCCCAGGACGGGAATGTGTTTGTGGAGAAACGAGAGTGTACAAGTGCGAAGTGACTTGCGTAGTCGGCGCTGACCAAGTCGTAGTAGTAGTCGTAGACCTGGACGGGAGACAGCTGGCCCTTGTAGACAATGTTCTTGTTGCTCAGTGAGCAAATATAGAACCAGTTGTGAAGACCAATGACATGAGTTGCGCGCTTTCGCAGCACGTAAAGCTGTCGCTCGAAGTATCCGGCATCGTACTCGTCTTTCCAGGTATCCTTTGGCGCCTTGCCGTCACCGTAGGCCTCCTTCAGCACAATGAATGGCTGCAGGATGATAGGCTCCCGGGATTTTGCAGCAGGACCGAGGAGAGTTGAGTCTCGTGGGACCTCTCGCCAGCCAAGTACCCGCAGGCCGAGCTGATCTGCAATATCCTCGAATGTGTCGATAGTCTTCTTGAGCTCCTCCTCTTCCGGCTTGAAGAACACGTTACCAGCGGCGTATTCTCCCTGTGCTGGCAGCTTGATGCCTTGCTCTCGCTCGAAGTTCTTGACGAAGAAGCCGTGTGGAATGCCAGTCATTACACCAGCTCCGTCACCATCTCGTGCATCAGATCCGACAGCACCGCGGTGCGTCATGTTGCACAGCAAGTTTCGTGCTATAGAAAAGTCAGCTTCCGTTCAAAGCTTGATGTCGAGAAGACTCACCATCTTTGACGATCTTGTGACTGGCAACACCCTTGATGTGGGCACTGAAACCCACACCACAGGCATCCTTCTCGAGCTCTGGGTCATAAAGACCTTGCTTCAGTGGCAGTGCACCTGCCCATGACTTGTTCTCGGGAACATTCTGGTATTCGTACAGGTTCACAGGCTCGTCGATGGCGTCAATGGTGTGTTCTTCTACAAGGTCATTGAATGAGACTCGACCCATCCTTCCGGCAAGAAGCCGAGGATTTCTGAACAAGTCTGTAGTTGGTGGTGAAGGAAAGCTGTGGATTCGTTTGACGGAGCGCAATCGCTGTTGTTCAAGTAGTCGTAGATTTTGCAACTAAATAGAGCGGTTCTCGTCAGTTATGCATTCAATGTGTGTCGAGGTGAGTAGGAGGAAAATTTGAGCAGCAGTGACAGGAGTATGGTAAAATGCCCTTGGCGAAACACGAGTATCAGAGCTCCCATGCAGATCGCAGCTCAACAACCGCCGAGGCCTGTGACCGGAGCTGGTGTTCCTCGTAAAGAATGATCGTCTTTGAGCTTGCCAATGCTGCTATCGAGCTCTCGGCGCAGCCTGGAGCCTGCTCGTCGACGTCCTCGCGAGGCACACAAGTGCAGAGCGACAGCGGCGGGACATGCCTTAAGTAGGATGTACACGTGGGAGTAATCATGATGCAAGGCTGGCGATAAGATGCTGGAAGCTGTGAGACACTTACCACCTATGCAAAGGACAGGATTGGTGAGCTCTTGAAACGAAGCGTGAGTTGTCGTAGGAAGAGCCGTGACGTTCGTAGGTGTAAATTGGGAGCTGAGCAGAAGCGTGGCGAGAGAAGACGAATGGCTGCTGTGGGAGAAAAAGAGGTGGAAATGCGCTAGGAAAGTCGCCCATTTGCTTTTCTCGCCCAGCCGCGATGTAAGTGGGGATTCGAGATGCTGGAGGAATATCAGAACAAGCAGATCCACCAGCAGTCTGATTGGCCTGTCCTCTCGTGTCTAGAATGTCTTCGCACGACTGCCATGCTACTCTAGCAGCTATGTGAAAGAAGTCTCGCCGCCAACGATGGCCAAGGTCAACCTTTGAAGCTACAACATTGAGTCGTCACGACTACAGAGCTCTGTCGAAGAGCTACTCCTTAGCGGGCACACTCTGCCCCAAGCTGCTGCTCGAACTGCTCGAGAGGAAAAGTTTCGTTCTTGATCAAGCCTCAATCAAAGCCACATGCTATTCCCGGAGGGCCAGACGAGACAGACAGCACCATGTACAAGGTGTCAGTGCATGCAATGCACGAAAGGCAAGGTCTTTCTTACGAACCACAAGACCAGACGAATTCTTAGTGCTGCCTGGTCGAGCTCGGAGGAGATCTCGGCAAGATCTCTTATGCTTAGTAGAGGCTCGAATGCTCACCCTGTCATTGGGCGATCTAATAACTACCTGCATAGACCCTGGAGATGCGTGGGGTCTACTTGGAGCCCGGAGAGCTTATCTTCGACCTGTAGGCCATCGAGCAGGTGTCTATTCGTCAATTCATGCAGTCGTCCTTAAGGTGACTTCGCTCATGTACCATGCGGAGCGCAGTGATCAGCGTGGGAGTCGACAAAGCTTATGTATGCGAGTGCAGGTGCACTATGCTCTCACCGGACAATCTCGTGGCTCGCAATTGGCTCTGCGAGATGCTCTTCGTCATATCGTCATGTCTACTTATGACCTCGTCCTGGGGGTTGCGTGTGCATACTCAGCGGTCACGCTTCGAATACGATGCAACATCAGCTTTCACAGAGCGAAAATTTGCATGACCGGATCATCTCGGGCAAGATCCACTCCGCTATTGCTGTCTCCGACTGTGATGAAGCTTTCAGTGAGAGTGAGAGCGAGCTAGAGCTGTGGTGAGTGGGAGCTGCAAATTTTCTGGGCGTTTCATCTCGCCTTGGCCGATGTCGCTTGCTCGGTTGGAGTACTGCATTCTTGGATGGACTATCACATGAAAGCCGTTCGATCAAATGCTAGACCCTCGCTCAAGTCTGGTGTCGGCCCTTTATCACTCCACCACAGGGTGGCATCAGTAGCAGCGAGTAGATGTGAACCTCGAAACTCGATCAACAACGACCAGAAGTCTGACCATTGCTATTGACCGTGCCAGATGGGGTGTGATCATAAGGAGGTAGCATTGTCCCATCGAAGGAGTGCTTGTTGAGATTTGATAAGTGGAGGTGGTGGCAAGAAAGTGATGACACCAATGACAAGCGACAACGATGGAGAGGTAAGAGTCATAGTAGCGGTGGTACGACACCTCTCTCAGTTAGGAGTACCCTGTAGTTTCTGGCTGTCATTATTCCATACCAGGGAGATGTGTTGTTCTCATCTTGCAAGATCGATGACCACCATCAGTCGCTAGTCATTGTACCTTGCAGGCACTACTGAGCCTTGACTGCAACTCGATCGTGTGCTAGCAGAGCAAAACCGAGTGGGCCAGCGGTGAGCAGAGGCATTTGCTTTGGCTCTTGAGCAATAAGGGTTTCAGTAAGCTAAAGCCTTGAGAACGACCGGCGTAGGCAACTTGTCTTCCACGTGCCGACGGACCCGTTATGTCAAGGCTGGCGTGAGGTTAACTGATCAGAGGACATATTGAGGTGCCGCTGATGTCTGCCTCGTACAAGTCATCGACAATGCCTGTCTCTGATGAAGAGGTAGGATCGTTGCCAGAGTGTCTGGAAGGTCTCGAGGTGTGCTGGCTAAGTCATCGTCTCTGCAGCCATGTACGCCGTCAGCGCTGCTGGGTATGAATCGCCTCATAAGTACTCTGCGCTGCCTCGAGGCTCACTCTACCTTCTCATCAGGATCTCGCCAGAAGGCACGTTCAACGCTCCTCGTTCGAATGTCCCAAACATCCTCCGAGCTGCCAAACTCTTGTCTCTTCTTGTCATCTCTTTTCTGGTAGTACTCCATAGTCTGCGCTGCCTTGGCATCCTCTCCAAGCGTACGTGTACGCATACAGAACCAGAAAGCACCCCATTGCTCGCTGCAGCTCTTGAGCTCGCCATATCGGTATATGTCGTTGAACTTGCCGCCAAGTGATTGACAGTAGAACGCTTGATCGAACTGCTGTCTGCAATTCATCGACCGAGGGTGCATCACCTCCGGACGAATGTCGATCGTACCATCAGCATATATTCGAGGTTCTGTGCTTGTCTCTGGCTCTGGCACCTCAGGCTTGGTGACTGGAGGTACAATGCCACCGACTGCGGGCGTAGGCGGTACGACTGTCTTCTGTGGTGCTGATGTCTTCGCCGGAGTCTTGTCTGTTGTCTGAAAGGATTTGATGAACTCGGCAAACTCGTGGTCGGCCCTTTCGTTCTTCGCTATCCGTGTTGCTTCCCTGATCTCTGCGCGCGTGTGAGGTGTTGGTGCCTCGGAGGTATCAAGTGGTGTCGTACTCGTGGGTGTAGCAGGCTTGCCGTCTCCGAAGGGCCACATGTTGTGTCGTAGGTGTTTTAATAGATGCGGTACTGAGAGATGGAAGCTGTTCTCCGGACGTGTTTATGGGACGCGTCGATCCGTGCGTCTAAAATAACGTCACTGATATCAATGACACCTACAATGAAATGTAAACGATCCATCTGAGCACACCTCAGACAACCTGAACAAGCTGCTTAGTATACTAGAGCGATCGTGAGTCGAGGAATTGGATTGCGCAAGCTCCTCAAGCGTGCCAACTCTTGGCTGCTCATAAGCTGCATCAACCGCCATCAATCATTCCTTTAGCTTCAACATAATCTCAGCACATATCATGGGTAATTGCTGCGGTAGGACCAGCGGAAATTTCTCAGGTGAAGGCCGCACACTCGACACTGGTGATGCGCAGCCTGCAAGGCCAGTCCAACAATCCAAAGCGTCTGCGCCACAAGGTGGACGGACACTTGGCAAGCCTTCGCAGACGGGCGACACCATTTCGCCAAAGGAGGCAGCAGCCAGGGCAGCAGAGGTGCGTTACACCCTCACAAAGCCTATGCGAGGATCAAACAGCCGCATGATTGCAACTGCATGGCTCTAGCCATCCGATCCAACGACCAACATGATTGGACCGCTGACTTGATGCACAGGCACGAGCAGCAGCTCAAGGATCTAGCAAGGGCGCTCTAGGACAGAAGCTCAATCAGCAACGACAACAGTCCCAGACTGCTACACTTGCGCAGAATGCTAGAGACAACCTGGCGGTGCGTGATGCAGATACAGCCACGCAGGCTAGGAAGTACAACTAAAACGGGCTCGTGAGAGGAAGAGGCGGCATAGCCTTACACATCTATCTTCAGAAACGAGGAACACCAACGCAGCTACACTATTCGGACACGAGTATCACGAGGATAATGAAATTGAGCACTGTTGAGGTCGTATGCTTCCAATTATGCATCTATCTACAGTTATTCGCGGCTCATGACTAGGTCTCTGACGAATAGACCAAGCGATATGCTACGCTAAAATGATGTACAAGAAGTGAATTGCGTCTATGGCTCACGCAAGCGGCCAGCGCGCCTTGAGTCCGTCAGCCCAACGACCATAGAGCACATCCGCGAGCATGCCGACGTGCTCCATGCCTTTCTCGCTTTGCCCTGGCATTGACGCTTGCATCTTGGCCTCCGACTTGCTCCTCTCCGCGTTCAACATGCCGTTTGAGCGCATCTTCTTCAGGTGAGGATTCTGTGGGTTCATGACAAGCTTGCCAGGGCTACGGATCTTTGTGGGCGACAGTGGTGACTCGGACACCCTTTGCGATGACTTCGTAGGCGACGGCGTCATGTCTCTCGCATCCAGTTCCATCTCAGAGACCAGTACCGACCCAGTCTTCGTAGGTGAGCTCATCCTGAGTGATGCAAGTTGCGCGTTGGCCACTCGTTGCGGGAGGAGAATGCTCGACAGTTTGGGATCAGCTTGTATGCGATCCATCATTGCCTTCAAGAGGAGCAGCTCGCCTTCGGGGTCAAGCTCGTCAAGCTTACTCCAAGCTTCTGCGACACGACTGATGGCCTCGCGCTTGCATGAGTCTCCAGTAGCAGCATGTGCTTCCTGGAAAGCTCCATCGAGGCACTTCGCATAGCATCGTCGACCTAGGATGCCTTCCTTGCTCGATACTGGCACTGGAGGTGCCTGTATGTTTGTAGGCGGCTTGTTTTCTGCGTCACTATCAAATACGCTATCTTGCGGCGACGTGGCAAACTCTTTACTGCCAGAGGATACTCGTTTGAATTGTCGGACGGTCGATGCTCCGTTGCCAAAGGACATGTCTAGGCCGAGAGGCGCCCTAGGCTTCGAGCTGACTTGTCTAGCAGTGGGAGTCATACCTGACGGTCTCCGCCGAGCAGTGGGTGTCGCTGATACTCGTCTAGCGGTTGGTGTTGCGCCGGATGGCAGTCGTTGTGAAGGTCGTGTCTTAGGTGTGCGAATTGTAGATGGTACTTTCATAGGTGTAGAGACGGTCAAAGGTGCTGCGTCCAGGCTCATGCTCTCCATAGCTGCAGTCGTGTTGAGAAGATCACTCTCTCGATCTATGCGTCTCTTCTTCACAGTGTGATTGAGGTCCCTTCTTGTACTTGGCTGAGGCTTGATTGTGTCGAAGACCCATTCGTCTTCCTCTTCCATGCCGTGCATGTCCCGGAGTGTTTCTTCGTAATAACGGACATCCTTCTCACGAAGACCACCGGTCTCATAGTCCCTTGCCTTGCGCACGAGGTCCTGCAAGAGATCTGTCTTGCCTGCCTTCTTGACGAAGCTGTGTTTCAAGAGGGATTTTGCGCTCGGCCGGCGTTCTGGATCCTTGTCGAGACATTGTGCAACGAAGTCCTTGAAGTCCTTGCTCCAGCGTGAGCCTTCGAGCCGTGGAGCCTTCTCCTTGGGGATCAGGAAGAGAACCTTCATGGGGTGAACATCACTCCGCGGTGGCTCTCCCAACGCCATCTCCATGGCTGTGATGCCCAGCGACCAGATATCAGCGTGAAAATCATAGCCTGCTTCTTGAATGACCTCTGGCGCCATCCAGAACGGCGTGCCAACGAATGTCAGCCGTTGACTCTTGATATTCGTGAGCTGTGCAGCTACACCAAAGTCTGCAATCTTGACCCTGCCATCCTCGCTCAGGAGCACATTCGCGGCTTTGATGTCACGATGTATCTTGCCAGTGGAGTGTAGATAGTCGAGGCCAAGCAACAGTTCGCGGATGATGATGGCAATGTATTTCTCCTCCATCGCACCAGGCTTCAGCAGGTCTAGACACGACCCGCCGCCAAGATACTCCATAACGATCCATAGTTTTACTCCTTTTACGAAAGAGTCGAGGTAATTGGTGATATAGGGTGAGTTGCAGGTGGAAAGGAGTGATATCTCTTGTTGAATTTCTCGTATGTCGTCGTCGCTGCCCTCAAGATCGATGTGTTTGACGGCTACATTGTTGCCAGTCTTCTTGTCGAGCGCTCGATACACAACACCGAACGAGCCACCTAGACCATATCAGCATGATGCCATCATTGCGATCACTCTCACACATACTGCCCAGCTCCTCCAGCATCTGATAGTCCTCCGCCATGGTCGCCGTCCTCTAAACAATGCTTGAACCAGCGAAAGATGCAACGACACAGCAAGCATGCGTCAGCAATCGGAGGATAGCAATATCAGGAGGTTGAGCTGCCGGATCAATGGCTGATTAAGAAGGATGTCCTCATAGTACGCGAATAGAAGGTCAGTTGAAGCTAGGCCTGGCCGCACAGCAACCTGCATGAATTGTGGAAGCCGGATTGTCAACAGACTTTCGCTGCATAGCAACCGGCTTTGCCCCAGACTTTCACCTGGTCGGTACACCTTGAGCACGAGCCTGTCACGTTTCATCCGCTTCTCATTTGCTGGCTGCTGCACACCACTTCGTCACACGAGTACCCGAAGGTGTGATTGATGCTGGTACACTGGAATGCAGCTGCTATCAGCTGTCGCTGCGATCGCGATGCGCCAGTGCAGATCCTCAACATTCGAGATGGAACAATCTGTGGTTTCGAGGCTGTGGCTTAGATAGGATAGTACTAAACTCTGATCAACAACCGACATAAGGTCGAAGCTTTTTGTTTTGGGTGCCCGAGCACTGCATGACAACCACCTCCAGACGTCATTCTAGATGATCGTCAAGTATACATGTGGTCAAGTTGATCGTTCTAGTGCTGCAGGGGGAAATTGTTCAGCTGGAGTGATGCATTGTTTGAAATGAGTGTAGTAGTGACACCATGAACAATCGAGTATAGCAGGATGCCACCTCACCTGAATAGTCTCCGACCACCCAGTCTGGCAGCAGCTACACTACGGCCTTCGAGGCTCTGTCCAGTGAAGCCAACGACGCCGCCGTATCTCGACTTCTTATACCTCCGTAAGGACTCTCGAAGATGGTCGGCAAGTAGTGGACCTCGATCGCACTCCTCAATGGCGCGACCAAGTCCTATTGCCTCAGTCAATGGCGCATCGACTACCTCAGCAGTCTCGGCTGCAGCTGTGTCCTCAGAGTGATCATTAGTGCCATTTGCCAAGGTGCTCTCCGTCGACGATTGCGTCCGAGGCTCTTCATCGAGCTTCAGCTTCTTGGCCGCAGGGTTGGTCGATCCATCAGCTCGTTGTGCTTCCACAGCCATCCATTCGCTCTGCACTTCTCGCGCTTCCTCGATAATGATGCCGGCGAACATCTTGGTGTACGCCTGAACAACAGTGACCACATTCGCAGGGACACTCTGGCTGAGCGTTGCGTTGACCAGCTTTCGCACGTCTCCAATCTTTAATTTCGCCCTGTGCCACGAATCGTGTCGCTCTTGTTGTGAAGCGGTCATCTGCTGATGCAGGTCTATTCGTCCTCGGTCGTTTGCAATAAAGCGATCCTGTTCGAATGCGCCAGCGCGATCACCTCCTGTGACTCCATCATCCTCGTCTTCCTCGTCGTCCTCATCTGCATCGCCGTCGGCACCAACACTATCGCCACGTCCGCTGCGCCTGCTCTTGCCATCGTCTGCACCGTTCACCACGCTCTGGCTTCCTTGCCGTAGAGCAGGGTTCTTGGGAGGTCGACCTCGATTCCTCTTCTCACCGCGCTTTCGCTTCCTCGTGCCGTCGCCGAGCTCACCAACTGGGCCTGAGATCGCCGATGTGATCTCGCTGTCTGAGATGTCTGCGCTGTCCGTTGGTGAATACACCGCGTTGCTATCGCCGCCGCCTGGTGATCCATATCTGTCGGCTGGTGGGAAGGAGGTCTGGCGCAGTGGGTGGCTACTAGATGTCGCACTCGCGATGGAAGTCTTCCGCCGTATAGCGTTGCCTGTGGGTAGGGAGAGTGTAGGTCGCTGTCGTGGAAGAGCCAGTGACGATGGCGCAGGTGGTGATGTAGCGCTGTAGTTAGGAGCTGATGCCATGCTGTGTTGTGAAGATGGGCGGTCCTTTCGATGACGGTCAGGTGAGGAGACGCACTATCGAGCTGGACTGATCAATGCTTGCAACATGGCAGGGTTGTGAAGTGGAGTGTGGTTGCAGGCACAGAGTTGAAGTGAAGTTGCGCATGCACGGTCAAAGCTGATTCTAGGAGCTCTATCAAAAAAATACTCTGAGGACGACTGACTGCTGTCAGCCTTTCACATCGCGTCACTGACGATCAACAAGAATGGTAATATAGTAGTGAATACTGAACTTGCAAATCGACCTCTTTCTAGACTGCGAGACCTGCTTGCGACGTGTACATCGCCAATATTGGGAGATTGGCTTCAAACACTTGAATCACTGCCCACAGACTGCAAATATACCACAACAGAACTACCTGCTAGGACTGCCATCACCAGAATGGCGTCGTCAAACAGATCTGGTGCAGCTATGTCGTCGCGATTGGCAACTATGAAGGCATGTATAGCTTGCCACTGTGTGTATGTCGCTGACGATCTATAGTTCATGCAACGAGCGGCAGCGACTCCTAAAGCAAGCCCAGATACAACGCCAGACAATCGATCAGCGAAGAGACGAAGGCTGTCGAACGGTTCTTGCGAAGCATCCCCAGTGCCAGCTCCAGGCTCAGATGCTGAAGCAATTCAGCAAGTGTTGGCCGAGGAAGACCGTAAACGACAGGAAGCCGTCGATCGTGAGGCTGCGAGACGCGGCGAGACCAAATGGATCCTCGACATCAAGACGCCACAACAATCGAGACCACCGCTCATGCGAGTTGTCTCGACTGGGTACGCTGATCTAGATAGCAATGCTGTTGACAGCCACGATGACGATATCACTACACCCCAGAGTGGCAGACGCAGGTTTGGAACACTGCCTGTTCAGACCATGAAAGCGGATCAAGATCACTCAGAAGGCGATGTGTCTGTAGAGACTGACGACGATGCGGAAGATCACAAGCCCGAGCACAACAGACAAGATCCCATCATGTCCAAGGAGCTTGGGGATGCACTTCGCGCGAAGCGAGATGCGAAACGCAAGAAAGAAAGGTCAAAAGGGCTGCAGCAGGCCGCTGAGAGACGGACCAAGCAGTCCAATCTCAACCAGCCAACGGCAATATCGAATGGAAGAAGAAGCCGTGCTCCGACAGCAGCAATCTGTCACAGATGTGGAAAGCCTGGACACATGAAGACGAATTGTCCTCTGAAAAGAAAATGAGAGGGTATCATCGATTGAACTTCAAAGGGTATCAGAGTCTCTGTAGCCATACATTTCCTCGCACTGCAAGATCCGGACTCTTCTTGCTCCATGTTGACGTTGTAATCAGTCTCCATATGCCCTTAACCTCCTTGCTTCGTGGGACCCAGACTCTGATAGCATTGTGTTCCAGCACGTCGACGATGTAGCCGGGGAGGCAGACTCTTTCAACGTTAGCAGGCATGCGCTGTGCACTCTAAGGGCGGATGCCGAGTATGAGGTTCATCAAGAAGGTGCTGGAGCCGTCATCCATATCTTCGGCACCTCCACTGTCAAAGAAGTCGTTCCAGCCCCAAGGTTGTACCTGGTTTCGGCTCATGACCGAGCCCAGGCCATGAGCTTCTTGCGCTTCTTTTCCTCCTTCTTGAGCTTGAACTGCTTGATTTCCTCCTTGGAGTATCGGATTTTGCGACGCTCGTCCTTCAGGGACACTCCGTTGTTCGAGGACGCGGCGGCCTCGACATCGAAGTACGCACTGAGCTGTCGATAAGATTTAGCATCATCAGAATGACGTGAAGGACCCTGGTCTGCTGTTTGAAAATTACCTGTGACACGATTGAAGTAGGCGACTGTGGTAGCATCGTCCTGCTGAGGAACTCTGGCTTCGGCCTTCAGGACGCCTTCATGGAGGTTGAAGCTTGCAACAGCTGCATTCTGCTGATCGCGTGTTATGCCATCAGAGAAGAGCGTGACACCGTACTGCTTGGCAGCGTCTTCCCTCTCGCGGAGAATGCGATAACGTTCGGCGTACGGCTGAGTCTCGTCGTAATTGCCATGAATCTTGGGATCGTATCGCGGGATGGTGTCGAGGATATCGATGGGTTCTGCTGGCTGGGTCACAGCTGGGGTAGGGTCATTGGCAGTCTCTGCAGTATTTGCAGCTGGAGTCTCACTAGTGACAGCATCAGTAGCGATCCCAGATCCAGCGGTAGCCACTCCTGCGGCGGCAGGAGTGGATTCTGCGGGAGCAGCTGTGGTCCCCTTGACTATGCCACTGTTAGGTTTTCAACGACTAGGTCTAAGAGCTATACATACGCTTGTCCGGGTACTGCAGGCCGGCGTGGTCGACTTGCTCGGTGGTGGCGTTGTAGAGCCAATATGGCTCGTCTGGCTCTTCCCAGCGCTGCTCTCTGGTGACTTGGTGGAAGAAGTAGTGTGTGTGTCCGTTGTATTGGACAGGATCGCACTCGGCGCGGCGCCAGGGTAGTTGACTTGATCCGCATACCACTTGGCCTCGAATGCAGCACGTGCAGCCTTCGCTGCCTCTGAGTCCTCAGCAGCCTTGACCTTCTTCTTCTTGCGCTTGCGTTTCGGTTCCTCTGTGGTGCTAGAGGCGGCAGGGACGGCATCATCGGTTTCCAAAGGGCGCTTTGCCCTTGGTTCGCTTGAGGAGGTAATGGATTGTGAGTCCATCGTGCAGGTGTGCCTGAAGGGTACTGTCAGAGAAACTGTAGAAGAGACTGTGACGAGCAATAGGAACCTCTGTGAAGCTGTGTGTGGTAAAATAAATTTTACCTCTCTTATGGTCGTTGAAATGACCTCCTACTCACGCTCATTAGTACGGTTGAATAGATATAGATTACAGACTGGGCGTCGACGAGATCAAAGACAACAGCGGAACTGCCTGGCGGCTGGCGTGGTATCAGATCACATACCGTAATGTTGTTGTTAGTGAAAGGAAGAGTGAGACTCGGTGTTGTTGTTATTATGTTACGTCATCAAGCGAGGATGCCAAAACTCGTAGTGTACGCGTCGAAAGTCGTGATGGAGACTCGATGTATGGGTATGGAGGCATCGATCCCCATTACAGTCATAGGACCTCGCAACGGCATCATCGCCTGCACGACGGGGACTATCTTGACGGATCCCCAAGTCAGCGATAAAAGTCTGCAACGACAGCCTTACTCGACCGACTGGGATTCCCTTCGATCGACTGCTTGCAGCACAACTATATCTCAGAAACGACAGTAGGAAGATTCTGCAACAACTCTCATCGCCATAGCTGGGACACATTGTACAGACGTCTGAGAAACAGCGATAGAACGCCTCTTGAATGCCGACCATTGCCAGGACAGGGATACACTGTGTAGCAGTCCCGAATGCAGCGATAGGAAGCTTCTCGGACACCGCTGATTGCCATATCAGGGACAGACCGTATAGCAATCTCTGTTTCAGTCATAGGAGTGTGGAGCGACATCCTTGCTCGAGCGGGAGGGAACAGCTTTGATCGACGACCTTGAAGACCTGCTTGACAGGACGATATCTCCACTCTGGCGATAGAAGCGTCCTCAGCAATGCCCATCGTCATAACAGGGACTGCTCATACTCAGCATGCAACAACCAGTCCTTGTCCGGTCCTACACAGGCCAGAGAGCGACAGCATCGAAATCACGAGGATCAATCACGCCCACGCTACCACCCATTTCTGCTTATGCCTTCGCCGACATCGTACGGTCAGCAGATGGACCAGACTTCCAATCCGCCATCGATGGTATTGCGGAGATATGCGCAAAGAACAGGCTGAGTCTGGCCGAAGAGTATGCATCGCATCTGCCGCCCGTCGGCGAGATAACAGAGGCATTCTCTCAAAGAGTCGGACCACAATTGCGAAAGCCAGGACTTAGGCGAGCATTGACTAGTGTGCCTGAGGGTAGCTCTGGCAGCAGCGAGGGCAGTCATCGAAGCAAAAGGAGAAGCATATTTGCTTTTCGCAACCATCAGGAGGACAGAATAATTACGCCAAGACGAATCCGCATTGGTGGTATGGGTCGGACAGTGCCTGTCGCTGGCACTACAGCTATCGCTAGCGACCTCGAGGATGCATCTGCCGCTGCGTCCGCCGTGCAGTCAAGCGGGTTGGTGAGACCAGTGCCACGTCGAAGCAGTAGTGCAGCAGCAGTCAGTCTTCGACAGCTGCTGGGTGTTGCAGCTCAAGCACCAGACTGAGGCGCTTAATCTCGTCGGATTTTCTAGGACACAGCAATAGGACTATGCATGATCAGACAGGCGACAAGCTACGGACTGTTGGCGGTATTATACGAAATTATGAGATCACGAACTACAACGCTTAATGAAGGAAGTCATATTATGTGACAGTACAAGCATAACAAGAACGAACCGACGAATGCAATGACTTGTCCACCAAAGTACCTACCCATCGAAGACGAAACCAAGGATATCATGACACAATATGACACACGCAAGAGTGCAGCTCGGACGTGCATGTATACAGTTATATCGCCAAATCCAAGCCATATCTGCAGGGGTGTGATCCACTGGACGTATCCGTTTACTCAGCTGTCTGCGTCTAGTTCTCGTAAACCCAGTCGTGCTGAGCAGACTTCCAGCTAGTGATCTCCTTCTGGTCAAACCACAAAGCAATCTCCTTCTGGGCGCTCTCGACGGCGTCAGAGCCGTGGCAGACGTTTCGGCCGACATCCTGTAAGCAATTGTCAGCTTGTATCCTCTACATGCAGCAGTGATATCTCTTACAATGGCGAAGTCACCACGGATGGTACCTGGCTGAGAGGCGAGTGGGTTGGTGGCACCAAGGAGCTGACGACCGACCTTGACAGCCTCCTTACCCTCCCAGACCATGGCGCAGATTGGTCCGGAGTTCATGTCTGTCGTTGGTGGTCAGCGTTCGTAGTTAGAAGCTTGGGTAGGACTCACAGGTGACAAGACCATTGAAGAATGGCTTGTCCTTGAGGTCAGCATAGTGCTTCTCAAGGTGCTCCTTGCCAGGTGCAGTCATCTTGATCGCAACGAGCTTGTAGCTACAGCCTCGTCAGCACAATGAACAGCGCATCGAGGCTCGTCGACATACCCACGGCGCTCGAAGCGTGCGATGATCTCACCGACGATGCCACGCTGGTAAGTGTCAGTATGTGTTACTCCTTGCTCGACTGCACGACGAGTCGTACCTGGACACCATCTGGCTTGATAGCAATGAAGCTAGACGCTTGTCAACACCACTATTCCCAGATATCCAGGCTCAATCCAAACTCACGTCTGCTCGGAGGCCATTTTGTTCTGTTCTTGTTCTTTTCGTGCGTTGAGGGTTGCTTGTATATGACCACGGTCTTTTGGTCCAAGGAATTTGAAGATAGCAGGTTGTTCACCGCCAGACATTGATGGGAAAGTGAAAAATTAAGACCCAGTTGCGTTGGTGGCATCGAGGTGGGGCTATTTGTCCCATATGCAGGGTGGAATGAGAGAGGTTCCTGAAACGTGCATGGAGAGATCTAATCTTATCTGATTGGCGAGCATCTGTTTCCAACAGCTTGCCAGTGTTGACAGCGAGCACCGCACATATCGTGCTTCTTCTGCTTTGCAATATATGCTATAGCCCAATGATGCTGGCTCATCATGGCAGGTTCAGCTCGCTGACACGCCTGTTGGGCATTCTCCTGACACTTATTTGTCTTGTCACACCATCTGGTATGTCTTCCGGTGGTAAGCATATGCTCTTGAGACAATACTGACAGTGACAGTCGCTGTAAAGCACGAGAACTTCAAGACCTGCGATCAAAGCGGCTTCTGCAAGCGTAATCGCGCCTTTGCCGATCAGGCACAATCGTCATCCTTTGTTTCTCCATATGCTTTGGACGCCAGCAGTGTTAAGCTTGCCAGTGGAGTTCTCACAGGAACAGTGTTGAAGACACTGAAGACTGGCGAGCGAGTCAACCTACCATTGACCGTCAGCTTTCTAGAATCAGGAGTGGCACGAATTACGATCGACGAAGAGAAACGACAAAAAGGACAGATTGAGCTGAGACACAGCAGTCAAGCCAGGAAAGAGCGCTACAATGAGGCTGAGAAATGGGCCATCGTTGGCGGTACTTCTGTAAGCAAAGGTGCAGCGGTCAAGAGCACGAACAAGGAGGAGACACGTGTTGCCTACGGACCAGAGAGTGCCTTTGAGTTGGTGATCAAGCACAATCCTCTTCAGGTCGACTTCAAGCGTGACGATGAGGTTCAGATCTCCTTCAACAGCCAGAAATTGCTCAACGTGGAGCACTGGCGAGCTAAAGTCGACAAGCCAGAGCCTGCTGAAGGTGAAGAGAAGACGGACGATCCTAATGCCGAGGACGAAAGCACATGGTGGGACGAATCGTTTGGTGGAAACACCGATACCAAGCCTCGTGGACCAGAGGCGGTCGCGCTGGATATCACATTCCCAGGATACGAGCACGTCTACGGCATCGCTGAGCACGCCGGTCCACTGTCACTCAAGGAGACTCGTGGCGGTGATGGAAAGTACTCCGATCCTTACAGGCTCTACAATAGCGATGTCTTCGAGTACGAGATGGACAGTCCGATGACATTGTATGGCTCCATCCCTTTCATGCAGGCACATCGCAAGGACTCTACAGTCGGTGTATTCTGGTTGAATGCAGCTGAGACCTGGGTCGACATCACGCGCTCAAAGAGCAGTGCGAATCCTTTGAGTCTAGGTATCAGCTCATCGACGACTACACACTCCCACTGGATCTCAGAGTCAGGCCAGCTCGATGTGTTCGTCTTCCTAGGACCGACAGCGCAGGACGTCATTGGCGCATACACTGCACTCACAGGTTATTCACAACTGCCTCAGTACTTCTCCATCGCCTCTCACCAGTGCCGTTGGAACTACGTGTCTGATGAGGACGTCAAGGACGTCGACAGGAAGTTCGATAAGAATCGCATCCCTTACGATGTCATCTGGCTAGATATCGAGTACACCGAGGAGAAAAAGTACTTCACTTGGGATCCTATGACCTTCCCTGATCCGATCTCAATGCAGAAGCAGCTCGACGAGCACGAGCGAAAGCTTGTATATATCATTGACCCACACATCAAGAACACTGGCAACTATCCCGTGGTAGATGAACTGAAATCGAAGGACCTTGCCGTCCATAACAAGGACAACCAAATCTACGAAGGATGGTGCTGGCCAGGATCCAGCCACTGGATTGATGCGTTCAACCCGGCCGCTCTCACTTGGTGGAAGACGCTCTTCCGATACGACAAGTTCAAGGGTACTGCAAAGAACTCCTGGCTGTGGAATGACATGAATGAGCCTTCAGTCTTTAACGGTCCCGAGACAACCATGCCGAAGGACAATCTTCATCATGGCAAGTGGGAACACCGTGACGTACACAACCTTAATGGCCTCACATTCGTGAACGCTACATACAACGCTCTGCTAGCACGAGACAAGGAAGAAGACAAGAACCCTCGCAGGCCATTCGTACTTACAAGAAGTTTCTACTCTGGCTCACAGAGGATGGGCGCCATGTGGACTGGTGACAACTTGGCTGATTGGGACCACCTCAAGGCATCAATACCGATGGTTCTATCGATGGGAATCTCAGGCTACCCATTCGCTGGTGCTGACATTGGCGGATTCTTCGGCAACCCATCGAAGGAATTGCTCACTCGATGGTACCAGACGGGCATCTTCTACCCCTTTATGCGTGCTCACGCACACATTGACACTCGGCGACGAGAACCATACCTCGCTGGTGCGCCATACACGGACATCATCACTCGAGCCGTCCGCCTGCGATACTCATTACTGCCAGCATGGTATACAGCCTTCCACGAAGCTTCCACTACCGGCGCACCGATTCTGCGACCCAATTACTATGTCCATCCATCTGACAGCAAAGGCTTCTCGATCGACGACCAATTCTACGTCGGCTCCACTGGACTTCTCGCCAAGCCTGTCACAAAGGAGAACACGGATCTCGCAGAGGTATACTTCGCAGACAAGGAGGTTTATTATGACTACTTTGACTACTGGACATACCACGGACCAGGCGTCGAAAAGGTTGCCGCACCTCTCGAGGTGATACCGCTCTTCATGCAAGGCGGTAACATCATTCCACGACGAGACCGTCCACGACGAAGTTCCGGCCTGATGCGCTACGATCCATTCACCCTCGTGATCGCAATCGGCCTGGCCGGTGACGCAGAAGGCACGCTTTATCTCGATGATGGCGAATCCTTCGCATACCAGCAAGGAGCGTTCATCCACCGCAAGTTCAGCTTCATTGGAGCCACGAACGTGCTCGAATCAGAAGATCTCGCTACAACGACAGCCACGATGAGTAAAGTCGCCAAGGACTACCTCAAGACCATGGAGTCGGTGTACATCGAGAAGATCATCGTTGTAGGAGCGCCCCAATCGTGGAAGGACAACACAGAGGTGGAGATCAGTGAGGAGGGCAGCAACGGTAAGAGCCAGGCTGCTGCCAGAAAGGTGGCCTTAGAATTTCATTCCAAGGACGACGGAAAAGCTGCTTGGGCCGTAGTCAGAGACCCTGGCGTGCATATCGGTAGTGGGTGGAAGATACAGTTCTAGCGCAGATCTGGGGATACTGAATGCTCATCAAGTGTCCATACATAGATTTGGGACCTAAAGCAATTAAGCAATCATGGCGTCAGCGAGTGGCGTCTCCAGAGGACATTCTTGGTTGATGTGTTGATCACTGCTCTGTCCGGCGAGCAGAACGAAGGACAGCTTTCATGACCATCTGGACGGCGGTATGTCTTCGGTGCGTCAGCGTGCAATTCTGCCTGGGTGATGTCGATGATATGTACAGCGCAGCAGAGCCCAAGCTGTGATTGGCTGCATGTGGCGGAAATGCAAATACTTGACGAACTCAAAGCCCACATCCACCACGACACTCTTCCAAATCATGCTCGGCTCCAACAGTGCTCCAACGACACGCGTCTGATCGAAAGTTCTTCGCTCCAGATCACATCTATTCGAGACTACCTCAAGGGGTCATCGGCGTCTTCCGTTGTGGTCCCGGGCTTGTCGATATTGCTGCAACACGAGAATGGCTGCCGGACAGTGGCTGCTCATGCCTTGCTTCATCTCGATCCTGGATCTTCTCCGAGTGTCCACATCTGTCAGCAGCAAGATTGAGGCTTCACCGTGCGTCTCGCGGTCGTAGCATGACAGTCACACGGACTGCAGCAGATCCCCTGAGCAGTGATTTGTCATTTGCGTTGTGCTGATATCAACTGAGCACGCAGCGCTGATGTATAGAGTTGCTCTAAGCGAAGACAAGACCATCTTGTCGCGTGGCCGAAGGATCGTCCTGCTGCAACAATAGACGGGTAGATGCAAGTATGTGTCAGCTATCTTCATGCTACATACTGTCATCATCTCCAATCTTTGTCTATATGAAGTCTGCCCTAACACCCTCCCACTGGCTAAACTGCAAACCTTCTAACACTTTCACAATGTCCTCTATAGCAAGTGAAACAAGTTCACGGAAAGCCAACAAGCTTATGTCTGGCAAGACGACTATGATCCAAAGCTGGAACGACGATGTCTACAGAAAGTCTGCTGCGAAGAGCACAAGGGCTGAGGACGACCATCAAGCCATTATAGAGGCATATGTCCGTCACAAGTTAGCACTGCTGCAAGACTCCAGGAAGGCATGATTGCAAGTCTGCTTCTGGCAGTAGTCAAAGCTCAGTCGACGGTTCTCACAGCAAAGAATCGAGCTTGTATTCGGTACAGGGAGGCCATGACAACCAATCAACTCGACGATATTATCAATGCCAGCAACCACAGTCACAACCACACACTGTGACAAGCTGAATCCATGTCACCGACATCCTTGGACGCTGGACTGTCACCTTACTACTCGTATATGATGCAGCTACGCCGCTGCTGCCAATCCTGCTAAGCACCATCACGATGTCCTTCACCAGGCGTACTCTTTTGCCAGTATCAAGCACCACAGGTCTCGAGCTCAGCACAGATGAGATTGGATGGTATGCACTGGGCCCAACCATCGCCATCACAGTGCTGGCGACCACAATTGTTGCTCTCAGATGGTACACACGAGCGTATATAGCTCGCTGTGTCGGCAACGATGACCTGATCATTCTTATATCACTGGTGGGCAAGCAGCAGCATGTCTCTGTATCCTGCTGACCAGCAACAGATGCTTGCATGGACGATATGCATAATGATAGGTCTTGAATACGGTGAAGGCCTGGGCTCATACGACCGCTCTCAACTCGACTTGGAGTACCTCACCAAGCTCGTTGTTGCGAACAACGATATCTGGTGCCTAGCCACAAACATTACGAAAGCCTCGATACTCGCGCAGTACCTCCGCATCTTCGCCAGTCCGATACTTCGCTACTTCTGTGCTTTCATGCTGTCACTCCTGCTACTATCAGCATGCTGGGGAGTCTTTGGTGGCACATGGCTCTGTCAACCAATGGAGAAGCTGTGGCTACCCGAAATGCCAGGTCACTGCATGGATGCACTATCATACTGGATCTCAGCAGCTGTGGTTAACGCGTCACTGGATCTGCTTGTTCTGATGCTGCCCCTACCGTGGATCATGACCTTGTACATACCACATCGACAAAAGGTCTGTGTCAGCAGCCTGTTTCTGCTCGGCTTCTTCGTCTTCTTCATCAGTGTAGTGCGGATCGTCACAGTCTACGCTGAGGCAATGAGAGGCGATTACATCAGTGAGTATTAATCCGAAGGCGTATCTCAGAGCTGTGCTAACCTGGTCAGAGTCGGGAATGTATGCCATCTTGTGGTCTGCCATAGAGGTCAACGCTGGCATCATCTGCGCCTCACTCATTGCTCTGAAGCCTCTGATCGCGACGTCGTTTCCTTCATGGCTCGAGGGGAGGGTAGACACACAATTCGAGGAAAACGGCTGGAGGCGGTGCAATGGACAGAGGACGACGTTCACGCAAGAGCGCAGCATGGATGCTGCTTCGCACACGCCAGATCGGACGAGACATACAGAGTCCATCATCGAAACAATTGTCCCTATGACGAAGATATCTACACCGGAGCACGGTAGATCGATGGACAGTGGAATAAAGATCAGAGACTTCGGATCGGACCCAAGTGAGCATTCGTAGCATTAGGAGTATATATACATAACATCAACGCCGTGCCGGGTATCACATCATTCATCTTCACTGCTGTTCAGTAGATCATCGTCATCGTGTAGCATCATGCGTGTGCCCTCTGCGTCGGGGATGCCGATTGTGGACTCGCGAAGCTCACTTCTGAGTTGCGAGATGACAGGATCCTCAGTGTCATTCTCCGTCAACGTCTCGACCTTGACAGCTGTCGTCCGCAGCTGTGAAGGCTCAATGCTCTGCATTACTGTCTCCTCAGCAGCACCTGTCTCTGTAGTGGCATCGTCAACCACAAGCTTCGACAGCTGCGTCTGTAGCTTCGTCAGGACATTTCTGCCAGTGGCGTCTGTAGCGACTTTGCTGTCGATAGCTTCAGCCGTCAGCTCTGCTACCGTCTTCAGCCTGCCATTGCCACAGCCTCCAGGTGGCAGATAGAGCTTGCCAAGCATCGCCAGCAGCACCTTTCGTTCGTCCTTGCTGACCTGACTGGTAACCAGACGTTCAAGGACAGTCTCGGCAAGCAGGAAATGGACCTCGCCGGCACCATCAACAGTGATGGCTCCGTCCTCGAAGCCGAAGATCTTTCGTGGGTCCGTCCAGTCAACAAGCATATTGCTGACCGTGGTCAACGACACCATTGCGCCATCATCTTCCTCGACATCTGCAACCTCTTCAAGGAATGACTCTCGGACATTATGCAGTTTCGACAGTGCTGGACAAGCGATACTGACCATACGCACGGCATTCTCAGCGCGAGAATGGCAGTACACAGGCAGGAAGTAGCTTAGACTTTGGCGGAGCTGTGCGTTTGTGGCAGACTCGGGATCGAAGTACAGCACGACGAGCTGTTTCAGCAGGTCGACGTCTGTGATCAGTCGTGACAGCATGGTCTTTGCAAGAGCAGTCACGCCGGTCGCCTGCACAGCAGGGTCGCTAGACTTTAGGGACTTCGAGAAAGCTTTCACGATCTGGCGAAGGAGTGATGGTCCATCTTCATTGATGGACTCATTGGTTTCGTCGCCGGACTTGCTCGAGATTAAGCTTGGGTGGGTGACGAGCATGTCGCCAATGATCTGGAGAGCGATCGTCTGCAGTGCTGGGTGGCCTTTTGTGAAACAGTGCATGAAGAGGGTGAGGTTCTCTTCTGCAAGGTTCTATAGTACGTCAGTGGTTGTAAGAAATCCATGTTAAGAGACATACCTTCCCAAGCAAACAACACAATCCGAGACACACAAGACCTCGCTCTCGGATTGGGGCCTCCTGGCTTCTCACAGCAGGCACGATGAGATTGTTGAGCATCGTCACCAAGTGCACATTCTCCTCGAGCTCGCAAGCCACATTCTGCAGCATGCACTGCGCGATATGCAAACACTTCATGTTGACCATGATCTCCCTCACAGCTCTTTCCCTTTCCACTTGGAGCGCCGCCTCATCCATCTCGGAGATCTTCTTAAAACCTTTCTTAGAAGCCTTCTTATCGCCACTGAGATTCTCCTGGTGGGATGCTGCACTGTGGAAAGACTCGTCTCCCATGCTTTCGCTGATCGATGATATGTTGGCTTCGTCTACGTCACTCATGATAGTATCATGAACTTCTGCGATGGCCTCGAGGACAACACCGCAGAACTCTCGTTCACCTCGTGCGTCAGAGCCACAGACTTTGCGAAGGACTTCGACAACAAGCTTGGTAACTTCTTCAGGCAGCTCCGGCAGCGCCAGAGCTTCTCTCATGAGTCCGAACATCTTTCGTCGACCGACCTCATCAGAGTAGTCAAAACTAAGAGCCATGTAGAGCAGTTGCTCCACGATGAACTCATGCTGAGCTGCGACCTCATCTGCGTCGACATCCTCCTCACTGGATGCAGCTTGTCGGACGATTTCGACCAAGGTCTTGAGCTCGCGGTCCAGAATCGTGCCGAAGTGTGTGACCTCCGGCAATTTCTCCTCGATGAGTGAGTCGAATGACTTTGGACCAACCTGTTTGGAGTCGGGTGATCTGCAATATGCGTTGAATGTCCTCGCAACAAAGGCCAGCTCAGGCGAGAGCTCCTGCCAGAACGCATCTGAGAAGTTGATGTAATTGACATAGTCGGGTCGTCCTTCCCAGAACTCTTGCATCGCGATCAACGCAATGCCACCTTCTGCACCGCTGTTGATCACATCGATACGTTCGAGAAGCTCTAGAAGCGCGTCGAGCGATGGATCAGCTGCTTGTTGTGATAAAGTCTCTGAGCCGTCGGGTGCCGCAGCGCAGTTCTCGATCCAGCGCTCACGGAACAATCGAGCAGTGGCGGCTCTTACGGTGTCATCTCTGTCTCGAAGACCCCATCGAAGCAACTTCTCACGATGTGTCAAGCTCAAGTGGCGGAAGTCCCCCAACGCAGGCAAGAGTCTTGCATAGAGTGCTCGTCTTGTGGCTCCATCCTCGTCTCTTGCTCGCTCCAACAGGTATGGAAGTACATCCTTGCTGAGTGGGAGACTAAGAAGCAAATTTCTTCTCACCTCTGCTGATGGATCGTTCTGCAGGACATTTAGAAGCTTCACGAGCACACCAGATCCAGCATCTCGATCAGAGTCGGAATCCTCATCTTCATCCATGGCATCCACCTCTCCTGCAAGTCTACCCAGGCCATAGACTGCCTGCAGTCGCACAGGTGCTTCCTTGTCATGTATGCGTTTGAGGAGGTTCGTGCGGAGGAGGTGGAAGAGGTTGTCGTCAAGCGAGTCAAGACTATTCACGATGTGGCTGATGATCTGGGTGGTTCGGAAGCGTACAGTCTTGTCTTTGCTTGTTAAGAGCGGCAGCAGTGTGTTGAGAAGCTGTGTGGTCAACCTCGATGTCGGTGTTTCTGGGACACTCGTCTCGTCCGGATCTCCTTGATTGACCAGTTCCAAGTCCTTCTGCCCAGCAGTGTTGAGATACGTGCCTAAGAAGCGCACGACGCGATCGCCAACAGCCTCAGACTTCCTGACCATGAGGATGCGCAATACACATCGGACGAACTCGTTGTTGAACTGGTCCTCGTCATACTCTTCCGCCTGCTTGCCCTTTTGCAGATTGATTGGCTCGTAACAGCACCGTTCTTGAAGTTTTCGGAGTGCGATCACACACTTTCTGTGCCCGGCGGTAGACTTCTGTGAATCGGCGAAGACGCTGCATACTGCGCGTCGCAAGCTGCTGTCAGCGCCTTCATCTGGGATGTCTTCTGCTGCGGGGCGTTTGCGGGCGACTGTTCTGCGTCGAGTCGCTGGTTTTGTGTCTGCTTGCGCCACTCGTCCAGGCATTGTCGCTGGTTGTTGCTCGTGAGAGAGGAGAAGCTCTTAGCCAATGTTTACATCGAGTGTCAACATCAACAAGCGGAGACCCTTGTCGCGTGGAGCTAGAAGTGGCTGCCGAGATCAAGATAAGATAAGATCGATAGCTCGATGAGCTCATCCAGCGACTTCGCAGACTTCTTGTAACTTGCTAGACACTGCACGTTGACCAGGATGTTCAGTAGAAACGCGTTGCGAAGCGCCAGCAGACAACTTACACTTGTACAGCGATCAGCTTCTACATTCTCTGCGTCTGCTGCCGAAGCTATGAACCCTCACGGCATCGAGATCTCGAAGGCACAGCGCATAGCTAAAGATGGCTTCGTTTCTGGTAGGTCATGCTGGCCAGCATCATCTGCACAGGACACTGACTTGCTGTTTAGCTATTGGAAACACTCCTTTGATCAGGCTCAAGCGATTGTCTGAAGAGACCGGCTGCGAAGTGCTGGGCAAAGCAGAATTCCAGAACCCAGGCGGTAGCGTCAAGGACCGCGCTGCGCTCTTCGTAGTGGAAGACGCGGAAAAGAGAGGACTGTTGAGGCCAGGCGGCACCGTCGTAGAGGGAACCGCAGGAAATACTGGCATTGGCCTAGCACATGTATGCAGAAGCAAGGGTTACAAACTGGTCATTTACATGCCAAACACACAATCACAAGGCAAGATCGACCTCCTTCGATTGCTAGGCGCCGACGTACGGCTAGTCCCTGCCGTAGCATTCGAGAACCCCGAGAACTACAACCATCAAGCGAAGCGACATGCAGAGGGCTTAGACAACGCTGTGTGGACGAATCAATTCGATAACACTGCGAACCGACAGGCACATATCGAGACGACTGGACCAGAAATATGGGCACAAACAGAGGGCAAGCTTGACGCATTCACTTGCGCTTCGGGTACAGCTGGCACCATCGCTGGTGTGACGCGTTACCTCAAGACAGTGTCCGACGGCAAGGTGAAATGCTTCCTCGCCGATCCTCCTGGAAGTGTGCTGTACACCTACATCTCTTCCGGCGGCAAGCTCACTGAGCGAAGCGGTAGCTCTATCACTGAAGGTATTGGCCAAGGTCGTGTGACGGACAATCTGAAGCCTGATATCGACCTATTGGACGGAGCGCTGCACATACCTGATGAGAAGAGCATTGAGATGGTCTACCGATGTCTGGACGAGGAAGGCCTGTACCTTGGTGCTTCATCTGCTCTCAATGTCGCAGCAGCTCGTGATCTTGCCGAGAAACTTGGCCCGGGTAACACTGTTGTCACGATTCTGTGTGATGGTGCATACCGATATGCCGATCGACTTTTCAGCAGGAAGTGGCTCGAGAGCAAGAAACTCGTCTCTGCCATACCTGAACATCTACACAAGTACATAGTCCTGGAATAAAGCATTAATGTGGCCAGGTGAATCCACAGCCTTCGCTATAGTACATCCATTTCGTCATCATTATCACCTCCTATCAGAGGAAATCGACCATGTTGGAGGTCACTCCGCTTGTCCAGTTCAGCAACATACTGGCGCCGGACGTCCTCCAGGGTCACCAGTTGTCTTCTTGTATCTGCGATGTGAATGCCATCAACGGGCTCGGCTAAAAGCCACTCTTCGCCCTCGCCACAGCAAGCCAAAGTGTTGATGAGTATGAGATACGCCTTCAGCAGTGTCTCGTCTTCGGGATCATGTCGACCTCGTCTGTTGTGATATCGCAGCCTCTCCAGATGATCATGCAGCACCTGTGCCGCTCCTCGGTAATCACCGTGCTTTGTGCGGAAGGCGTACAAGATCTGCTGAGCTGGACGCATACTTGCGCCAACTATGGCATTCTTCTTTGCGGACTTGAGCAAGATTGCGTCAACTACCTCGATCGCAGTCTCATCGAACGGCAATTCCAGAACGAGCTCCAGCATCCTATTCTTGCTACAGCTGTCAATGAGCTTCTGGAGGTTCGACTTCTGCAGCTCAGGTGACTTGAACTTCTGCAACGCCGTGTAAGCCTCTTGGAACCGTCCTGTCAGGACTAGAGCGTTGAATAGGCGGCTCACAACCTCCTCCCATATCGTTCTAGTCTTCAGCAACTTGACCTCTGCACGTGCATTGGCGACTGTCTCAGCTGGGCTCTGTGTAGACTTCTTACGACTATCGACGACCTCGAAGCCCGCTTCGACTTGTTCCTCATCAATATGACTTAAGGCTTCTTGCGCGAAGTCGGCGGTGTAAGCATACTGATGGAGCTTTTCAAACAGATTCGCAACGTGGAGGTGATAGAGCTCTTGGCTTTGACCAAGATGGCTTGCTTCTTCAGCTGTGAGGAAGCCGGCCGTATCGAAGCTTCCTTTGCTGCTTTCTGAGAGCTCCTGGGCTGCCGATCGGAAATGTAGGGAGGCTTCTTCGTACTCGCCAAGCGCAATTGAGAGACGTCCACGTAGATATGTCGTCCATGGGCTGTCCTGTAAGAACGGACTGAAATCTGTGGCCAGGTCGTACATGCTGTAACGGAGAAGTGCTGAGAATATATTCGCAGTGAAGCCGTGCCAGTCCTTGAACTTTGCAAATGCCCACTGTCGGCTCCAGTGCGTCAATTTCTCAGAGTATGTGAGATCCTTCGGCGCATGGGCATCCCAGTCTCCAATGAACAGTGTCTCGAAGACAGTGCTGAGGATGAGCTGCTTTCGAGAAGGCTCCAGGCATACATTGCGAGTAAGCCAGTCCCGAAGCTCAGCATGCTTCAGACTCGACATGATCTCCTTGTACAGCTTGATCGCATCAAAGTCAGCATGAAGAGACTTGACCTCGAAGTCGTTGTGGATGAAAGCCACTAGTGCGAGCAGGTTTAATAGCAACGTCTTCTCCTGTTGGATGAAGTCTTGTGCTGCAGTGATCATGAGCTTGCTGCCGTAACGATTGAGTGCATAGTCAGACTTAGTGCCTCGATGACCGGTCTCAGTCGCAGCGTGAATCAGAGACAAGAAAGTGCTGTTCACGAGAGAGCCAATACCACCCAGGTCCTGCACTGCTAGCTCGAGGTTCTGGTAGGCTTCGTCTGTGACATGTTCTCCAACATCGACGTGATCGAAGAATGCTTTGGCATGATTGGCTCTCTTCGAGGATTGCATCGGATTCAAAGCCTCTGTTATGGCCTTTCCACTGAATGTCTGTCGGTATGCCTTAGGTAATGAGTCTGCGAAGCTTCGAACAGCGCCGAGGAAACGCATAGCATCCCAATCCTCATCCGTCTTGATGACCTGATGCCGGATGGCTTCATCTATCAGATCGAACTGTTCCTCATCTGTATCTAGGCCACGGTTGAGCTCAAGCCCTTCCAGAATGCTGGTTGCTCGTACTGGTGCAACGAAGTCTGCATGTACAAGCCAGGCTTGATCTTGTTCTGTATCTAACGCAAAGCCGACCACATCGAGTCTCTTAGACTGCAGATCAAGCAGTATGGAGTAGAAGCCAGCCCACTGCGCTTGGACGTTCTCGTAGTAATTCTGATAGTCGGGCTGACTGGCGGAGGTAGTTGGCAACAGCACCTTACTTGTGATAGATGTGCTGAGCCGCTCGGCGAGCGACTGACGGGACTTCTTCAACGAGTTCGTCGATAAGGCGGGAAGTTTGCGTCGTTGACGGTAGAGATTCAGCGCAGTCTCGAGTGAGCTCTGCGAGAACCGTCCAGGATACAGTAAAAGTCCAGCCACTGTTTTGTAGGTGCAGCTCCTGGCAAGAGCGCGGGTGTCTTGCTGGCGTATCGCATATCTGGCTCCGAGACAATGGTCCATGCCGTACGCCACTTCTGCTCCCAGCCATTCACGAGTTCGCCATCTTCGAACAGATCGATTGTCAATGTCAAGATCTTCGTCGATGCACCACTCTGAACACTGACCCACAGTTGCAAGGTCTGCCAGTGCGGATCTACCTTGCATTGGAAGTCGGTGCATCGCCAGAGATTCGTGTTGAGGAGCTCATCAAATGGCAGATGAAGACTGCCGCCCTGCATAACGTCGTGGATGCGTGGTGGTTCGCCCACGCCGGAACCAGGCTTTGCGAAGAACAGCTTGAAGGCTCGATCTTTTGGCGAGTAGGCAATGATCTGATACTGTAGTGCGGTAGCTGCCATGGCGTCGCTCATGTCGTTGTGTGGCGACTCAACCGCCGTCATGATCTTGAGCAGGTTGCCTTGCTCTGCTGGCATAATGTACTGTGATCCCTTCTTGTCGTCCGTAAGTCTAGCGCCCATTAGATCACGCCGGGCGACCACTTTGCCAGTGCGAGTGGACCATGCCACGAGCTCATGCTCAAGCGTAACAGTCCATATATGCTGATCATCAGGACTTTGCGCCAAAGAAGCAGCAGCGCTCGGCTCAAGGTCTATCTCGCCGAAACGGACGGTCTGATATCGCTTCAGTGGTATCAGTCCCCTCAGTGTGCCAGTCCACCCACCCTCTGAGAAGAACGTCTCTCTCCATGCCGCATTATGAGCTGTGCCATCTCTTTCAAGGCGCAGGAGTCCCCATCGTGTAGTGTGACGAGCAGCTGTGTTGCGCTAATCGCGGAGAATTTGTAGGGTCGATGATAGCTCAGTGAGCTCAAGGCGTGTTTGCGAAGGCAAGACGTTGAGTCGAAGTCTTTTGGCGGCGAGTCACGAGCTAGAAGGTCGCGCTTCAGCGATATCGTGTATAGCTCGTTCGCGCTGGTGACAACAAACACCTCCAACGCGTCACTTGCCTGCGAGTCTGCCAGTGCCACTCCTCCAGGAATGATAGCTGCTGAGAACGACACATGGAATGTCAGACAGCTTTCATGCTTTGCCTGCTGTCTGACTTGTACCAGGTCCACGCTTTGCAGCTCTAGTAGTTGTCGACCATCGAGGACGCGCCAGAGAATGCTTCGAGGATTGTGGCTGCTCTCACGGAAGAATACTGAAGCCTCTGATGCTAGGTGCTTCTTCGAGTATGCCTCCTCGTCAAGGCCGCTGATCTCATCGTACGGTCGTTTCCTGCCAGCGCCGAACAGTGATGAACCACTACTATTGCTTGGATTGATGTGAAAGATGCTGGACGCAGCGGTGGGCTCTGGCGAGAGGCAGACCTCCTGGTACAAGGTAGGCACGGATTGGGCGCCGGACATGTTAAGTGTTCATGCGGCCATGAGGCGTGTTAGTATGCGAGCAATCGGAGGTTCCTGGTAGACAGACAATGAGAAACATTCGCTTGGTAGACGCGAGAGCGTGTCGAAAATGCGCTAACGTATTTAACAGGTTAGTGAGCCATGTAGGTTAGTAAGCCATTTCTGATTGGTAAGTCGAAGCTCTTCCATGATGATAACACCGTGCAAGGCAGCAGGTACTCGTACATTGACGATTCTCTACGACTAAGTAATGTGATTTCCTCTATTCTATACTTTCACTTCTCTACACAATGGCTACCATGACTCCCTCAGACGCAGGCGTCGATAATAGAGCTCCACCACTCGATCTAAGCCATCATCTCAGTAGATCCGCGAAAGCCCGAAAGGCGTCCTCGATCAAGCAGTTCTACAAGTATTTCACCATCCCAGGCATTGGTCAACTGGCTGGTGGCCTGCCAAACAACAACTACTTCCCGTTTGATACCCTTGAGGCCAAGGTCGCACGTCCAGATCGATGGCAGCCTACGTCGAATAAGCCCGTCGACCCACCAAACGAAGAACAGCTCGCGAAGCTCAGCCTTGGTGCACATAATGGACCGTTGAACAAGCCGCAAGACCAGATCGAGGTGCCGCACACCAGCAAGCAGGTCAATCCCGTGAAGAAAATCGACCTTGATAGTGCGCTGCAGTACGGAACTGCACAAGGCTACCCGCCACTTTACTACTTCATTCGACAGCTGACTCGAGAGCATGTACAAGTCAATTGTCCATACAAGGGCGGGCCTGAGGTCATTTTGACTTGCGGAAACACAGATGGTTGGTCGAAGGTGGTGCAGACTTTCACGAACGAGTGGTTTGAAGACAGAGATCATCCTAAGGACAGAGAGGGCGTGTTGTGTGAGGAGTTTGCCTTCGGCAATGCAGTGCAGATTGTGAATCCTCGTGGACTCAATCTCGTGCCAGTGGCTGTCGACGAAGAGGGAATGCTCGCGGATGGTCCTGGTGGGTTGGGAGATGTTCTTGACAATTGGGACCACTCTCGTGGCAAGATTCCGCACCTCATGTACACCGTGACGTGAGCATTACCATCATTGAGGTATCCAGCAGCTAACCTGCCACAGCATGGGACAGAACCCAACTTCTGGTGTGCTATCCTTGCAAAGACGACGAGACATCTATGCTCTCTGCCAGAAGTACGACATCCTGATTTGCGAGGACGACCCATACTGGTATTTGCAATTCCCGACTGCCACAGCCATGAACACCGTCACCACTTCTGCCGAAGGCAACGTCTCTTTCAACCCGGAAGTCGAGATGTTCGCAAACGGTGAGCCACGCCCTGAGGGCTGGAAGAGCAGTGGATACAAGTTCCTCGACAGCATCGTGCCATCGTCCGTCAACATCGACACCGATGGCCGTGTTATCAGGCTCGACACCTTCTCCAAGACCGTTGCGCCTGGCTGCCGTCTAGGTTGGATCACTGCACAGCCTGCCCTGATCGAGAGAATCCTCCGCCTCACTGAAGGCTCGACTCAGCAACCGTCCGGCTTCGTGCAAAGCATGATTGGTGAGCTTCTTCTCGGACCCGATCAGAGCGGCATCAGCCATAGGGGCGGCAAAGGTGGTCTTCCTGATGCCCAAGGCTGGAAAGCTGATGGCTGGATCCGATGGGTTGAGGGTCTCCGTGGCAACTACGAACGACGTATGAACAAGATGGCGTCTCTTCTGGACGCTGGCAGATACGCTGTCAAGTCTGGCCGCCGCAATAGCTTGGACCAAGCCGCTGATGACATCGACGAGTGGTCTGTTGTCGAGAAGACCGAATTGTTCTCCTTCAACTGGCCACTTGGCGGCATGTTCATCTGGATGCGCGTGCATTTCGAAGCTCATCCGTTGTGGCGTGTGTATAAGGATGCTAGCGAGACGCAGCGTCTGGCAAAGGCATTGTGGCTGTTCTGGACAACGAAGCCATATCTTGTGCTTGCCTCGCCTGGTACGCTCTTCTCGCCGACAGAGGAGATTCGTGACGGATATGGCTGGCAGTACTTCAGGTTGTGCTTCGCAGCGATCGATGCTGGAGACATCGAGCCTGTGACAAAGCGCTTGACGAAGGGAATCCAGGCATTTTTCAGAATCAAAGACAAGGCGGTCATTGAAAAGTTGCTCAAGGACGATGAGGATCCTGCAAACGTAGAGGGTCTTGCGCAACTCGCGCAGATGCTGGGACCATGTTAGAGAAACGATATATGTAGAACGACGTGTGTAAAGAGAGACCGAGTATCGTTGTACGGCCTATAGGTGATGTTCGCGACACAACTGCAATTGTTAGTAACCTCACCGGCATGTTATTGTGTCGTGGACACGCATACCTCTGTACAAAGAAGAGCTGATGCATGCATGAGTTGTTGGCATTTTTGGGGACTAACGTGTTTTAACAGGTTGGTGAGCCACCAGAAATCAATGTGAGATCAGTGTTGTTCACACGGATACATCTCATTCAGAACAGCCCAGAGGCTCTTGAGCTCGAAGTACAAGGCTCTAGACACTCGACACTATAGCTTTGTCAATTCTGAGGGCCCTAGCAGTTCCCCAAAGTGCCTAAGTGTGGTTTAGAGGTCAGATTAGAGCTCCATCCCTGGGATAAACACCCCAGGAGGCTTTGAGGCTTCCCCACGGTGTCTATCTGTGTTTGGAGGCCTAATCAGAGCTCCGTTCCTGGGATAGGTATCTTAGGAGACTCTGAAGGCTCTGAAGGCTCTGAGATCAGGCAGGGCGATAGATCTAGGTGCTCTGAGAGCCTTCCTTCGGAATCAGGTGGAAAGGACTTGAATTGAGAGTTCTGCGTGAGTGAAGAGATATTCTCAATTTTGGTTAGGGTACACCAGATCTCAGGAATCCCGCTCGTCAACACCCGAACAGCTCGATCGCATCTGCTCTATGCCGGTAGCGTGCACTTTCATCGAAATGCTGTGTTGGAGTGCCGAGTGGCCGAAATCCCAGCGCATCTGATCGACAGTGGCCTTGCCAGAACGAATATATCGCCCTGCACCACAGCGTAGGTCCTGACACGTAAATTCAGATTGTCGGCCGAGTGTTTTGTCTAGCAGACGTGTGGTAGATGTGAGAAGGTTGTCGCTCGATGACGTTCGAGGAAGTTCAAGCTCCAAGCAAGCAAGCTTGCAGGCGTTCGTGCTCTGGGAGACAACACGACAACACTCTCTTACTCGAGGCGTGGGACTGTCCTCTCTCGCAAACTTATCGCATCAATGCCACGATAACGCACGACCTCGACAGTCATGAAGTTCGCCAAGGAGCTCGACGAGAACGCGGTGCCCGAGTGGAAGAGCCAGTATCTCAACTACAAGATTGCGAAGAAGAAGCTCAAAGCTGTCGAGAGAGCGCTGCGTAGTGCAGACAAGACTCCCAATACGCTCCCTACACCTTTCTCGAGCTCCCTACGGGACGCACCTGTCTTTTCCTTCCTTCAGCGAAAGCCTGACGACAACACGAACGACTCTCCTCTCCGACTTACGCGATCACGAAGTGAGGCCTCGAATGCTCGACCTAGCAATGAATCAGTCGCGCGTTCTACACCAAGACCTATACCCGTGAACGAGAGGAGTCCACTGAGACAGGCGGAAGATGTGACTACTAAGAGTGGACAGCCCATGAGGAGGTATGGAAGCATCATTGGCACACCTCCGGAACATGATGATCTTACCATGACACGATCGAATCAAGTCAAGCCTGTATCGCTGCTCGAGCTTCCTGGTGCTGCTTTGGACCCGAACAAGCCAAAGCACGTCCAGCCGCAGGACGACCCAGAGTATGATCGACCTCTGAGTCCTGGATCACCGCACATTCCTCCGGCTTCACAATTGGCGCATACCGGTAATGCCTACAAGGTGACAAAGCCGCAAGATCACCCTAATGCCCTCGCAGCACCACGGCTGCGACAGCTTTTTCGCAAGGACAGGACAAGCTCCATGCCAAGCGACTCTCGACCGTTTGTTAAGCGCATGTTCTCCATATCTGGCCCTGTGACGAAACCACGGAACCAAGATGTAGCATTGGAGGCTTATCGCGAGGTCGACTTCCGCACCGAAGAGTTCTTCTTATACCTGGACAAGCAGCTTGAAAAGGTCGAGTCATTCTACTCAGCGAAAGAGACAGAAGCTACTGAAAGGCTGCTGGCTATACGTGAGCAGCTACACATACTAAGAGACCGTCGTTGGCAAGAGATTGTCGCCCATGAGGAACGTCAGCGTGCTGAGAGAGGGCCGTCGACCAGGACATCAGCAGAAGTCAATCCTAAGGATCGACGGTTGTCGAGCTGGATGGCACCTGTGGATAACGCTGTCACACATATGGATAATGCCTGGGACAGGGTGAGAGGGTCGTACGTCGGCAAGACATCACGCCGCATGGAAGAGCTCGCCAGTCCCATCATACCAAGCAGCTTCAAGCCAGAGGACCTCCAAGACTATGTTCGACGTCCTATCTCGAAAGACGTGCCTTATCGGATCGCTAAGCGGAAGCTGAAGATGGCGCTTGCAGAGTTCTATCGTGCTCTGGAGCTGCTGAAGAGCTATTCTCTGCTCAATAGGACAGCCTTTCGCAAGATTAACAAGAAGTACGACAAGACTGTCAATGCCCACCCTCCTATGCGTTATATGGAGAAGGTCAACAAGAGCCACTTCGTCAACTCGGATGTGGTTGATGGCCAATTGCACGCTGTTGAAGATCTGTATGCTCGCTACTTTGAGCGTGGAAACCACAAGGTAGCCGTCACCAAGCTGCGCTCAAAGATCGCCAGAGCAGAAGACTACACTGGCTCGATATGGCGGCAAGGAGTGCTTCTAGCTGCTGGAAGCGTCTTCGCTGTGGAAGGCCTGGTGTATGGCATCCTGGACCTCTACCAAGGAGACAATGAGTATGAGTTCCAACGTGCGAGCTATCTGCTGCAGCTCTATGCTGGGTACTTTTTCATCGTCTTACTGTCCGCCTTCTTCGTTCTGGACGCACGCATCTTCGAGAAGAACAAGGTCAACTACCAGTTTGTGTTTGAGTTCGTTCGTCCCATCAACTGGAGACAGCTGAGCGAGGTGAGTCTGTCAATTCAGTATGATTTCTCTTCACTGACTTTGCCAGATTCCCGCCTACTTCTTCTTTCTTCTCGGCCTGTTCATGTGGCTCAATTTCAAGCATTTTGGTGGCGACACCATGTATATCTACTGGCCGGTCATCCTTATAGGACTGTCAGCCATCCTTCTATTCGCACCGCCACCATTCTTCTATCCCAAGTCTCGCTCTTGGCTACTATACACTAACTGGCGACTATTCTTATCGGGACTATACCCTGTCGAGTTCCGCGACTTCTTCTTTGGCGACATGTTCTGCTCCTTGACCTACTCGCTCGGTAACATTGAGCTCTTCTTCTGCCTATACGCTCAGCACTGGAACGATGTGGCTACCTGCAATTCGACACACTCACGCCTCTTGGGCTTCTTCTCGACGCTTCCAGGCATCTTTCGTGCCTTGCAGTGTCTGAGACGTTACTGGGATACAAGAAACGTCTTCCCGCATTTGGTCAACTGTGGCAAGTACACTTTCACAATACTATACTATATGAGCTTGAGCCTCTATCGAATTGATGACACGACGGAGTTTCAGGCCTTGTTCATCGTCTTTGCGACTATCAATGCTGTGTATTGCAGTATCTGGGATATCCTTATGGACTGGAGTCTGCTGGACCTTGAATCGAAGAACTTCCTCTTGCGAGACACCTTGGCGTACAAGCAAAAGTGGTACTACTACGCTGCCATGCCAATCGATGTCATGCTGCGATTCAACTGGATCTTCTACGCTATATTCGCAGCGGATGTCGGTCATGCTTCAGTGGTGTCATTTTGCGTAGCACTATCAGAGGTCTGTCGTCGTGGTATCTGGGTCATCTTCCGAGTCGAAAACGAGCACTGCACCAACGTGAGGAGGGCGAGAGCAAGCAGGGACGTGCCCTTACCATATCCTGTGTCTCCCTCTACAGAATCAGTCGACAAGTCACCGGAAGCGCAGGAGGCTAGACGGCAAGGCATTCGTCTGGATCACGAAGAGTCTGCTCCGAGCGCGCAGTCAACAGCCTCAGGAGCCGATCCTGAGCAAGGCACCGCGCAGACACCATCCTCTCTACGACGGAGAGGTACTTTTGCCGCCGACTCACCTGTCATGCGTACGCTCAGAAGAGTCGGATCGACGATCGCGTCGGCGCATGCGCAGGACTACGAAAGGAAGCGAAAGCCAGATAACACAGCTGCTGCTGACTCGGATGCTAGTAGTGATAGCGATGATGACCTGAAGAAGAAGCCGGATCCAAAGAAGCATCGCGATACAGCCAGAGAACGACAGCGTGAGTTTGAAGAGCTGCCTGAGGAGGATGCTCTGCAAGAGTCGCCGGATGAGGTCAGAAATCGGCGTGATATTGCAGCAGCTGAAGATGCTGTCGGGCTTGCCAGAGGTAGGTGATCGTCGAGGGTGCCCTCTGGATAGTTTCGATGCTGTCAGTGTCTCTACTGGCAGTGGGTTACCTACTCCCGAACTGTGCTTCGCCAGGAGCTCGCAAATCTTTGCGTCCTGTGAATCTTACTTGCATACGGTCCTTTGTGATGAGCATTGATCGTGGCAGCCAGTCTGGTACATCGCCATTCATCATGTGCACCAGCGCTTCTGCAAGCTTGAGACATAACACCATGCCATGGCCATTGAACCCAGCGCTGATATAGATGCCTTGCATATCTGGTACAGCTCCAACGTATGGAAGACCATCTGCTGTTGCGCCCATGATCCCAGACCATTCTTTTGTACCTGCAGTGTCGTCCTCTCCCCACTTGTCGGAGAAGCATCTCTTTGTGCAGTGTCGCAGGTAATCTGTGATGGTTGGCTCAAGCGTGCTGTCGTCTGTGTTGCCGTAACGTGAAGCGCCAGACCGCGGCAGCTTGTGAATACCGCCTCCTATGATGATGTCTCCTTGTCCAACTGTACCTGGTGGCCTTGTGATCATGTATTCGTAGCCTGTCTTGTATATGAAGGAGTAGGTTCTTGGCAATACTGGTAGACAAAGTCCTGGGCGCTGAGCCACGATCTGACCGTGGAGCGGCACTATGAGGCCTTGCATCTGAGGTAAGAGTCTTGCTGTGTAGCCATTAGTTGCTATGATTACCTTGGCAGCTGTAATGTCTCCACGAGGAGTGGTTACTGTCCAGTCTGAGTCAGTTTTGGTAAGATTTGTCACAGATGTCCTTGTCTGCAGATTCAAGCCTCTGCTCAGAGCGAGTCTCAGCATACCAATGACGAAAGCGTAGGCACTCAAGCTGCCAGCAGCATATTGAAAGCTGCCGACAGCTCCAGGAGTGTAGAGGTAGTGATGAGTGTCTGTAGCATCCCAGATACGGTAATGAGCTGCTGGGTCGCCGGGCATTGTTTGTATCATCCTCGCAATCGCCTGCTTTCCGGAATCGAATTGCTTCTGATCGTAGACGACATCTACAGTGTCGCATTCCACGCTGGCACAATCGATTGCATAATCTCGCGCGAGGGCATGTGTCAGCTTGATGTTGGCGTGTTCCAGCCTGGCGATCTTGATAGCCTCATCGAGGCCATACTCACGCTCATGATCGAGGAAGCTGCGATATGAAGCTGCTTTGGTGTGTCCGCCGTTACGGCCAGTAGCACCACTGCATGTCTGACGAGCCTCCAGTAAGACGACGCTCGCTTCCGGCTGTTGAAGCAGAAGGTTGTATGCAATGGATACACCACTGATGCCAGAGCCGACGATAACATAGTCTGCCAATTCAGGGAGATGGACAGTGCTCCTGTGATCTGCCAGATCTGAAGGAGGGTCCTGCCAGTATGATATAGTCGGTGATGGGTGAGGAAGCGAGACGGATAATTGCGCACGTTCATCCATGTTCTTTGCTGATGACGTTTAGATGTAGGGCTACATGTACTTGCTACATGTATTCTGGCAGCTCGGTTGGAGATATCGTCTGCTCGCTGCAGTGCCTACGATGCCATAGCCACAGAAGAACAGCTATCGCAAGTCTGATATTGTGCTGCCTGGCGACACTCTCTTCACTCGCGGCGCAGCAAGATAGTCGATCCAGGCATCAACTTTAGCATTGGATCCTTTGAGTGGCAACCAATCATAATTCGTGTTTATGGTTCACCTCCTCATCAGCCTCATCAGTAATCAGCCATTGGAGTGGTCGCATCTCAAGGATAAAGAGCATCGTGAGTCCTTCTTAACTTGACAACATTCTCAGCCGACAATCGACAGCGATCTCATCCATCAGTGCGCGCGACACACCACCCCGACATCCTGCTGCATCATGGGTTGCTGCTGTAGTAGTTGTAAAGTACCGGACATAGAGTGCAGTCTCGACAGACCAGAGCTGAAGCAAAAGCGACTTGGCAGACCAGACGTATCACAGCCGTCTGGAACACCGAGAGCACCTGCTGCACCACAGATGCTAGGAGCATCCAGGCAATCAGAGCGACCATCAGCACAGCAGCCGCCACAATCAGCACGCCGAGACTCTGATGTATCTCTTCCCACCGAGCAGCCACCGCCATATGATAGCAATGCGGTTCAGAAAGACACTCGGCGATCTAGTGTCTTCGGCTCGCGCGAGACTCTCGATCCTGTGCAGTCCTCGTCATCCCAGCCACCTCGAGAGCTACCATATGTCATCCCATGTGAGTCTGTCGTCGATGTGCGAGCATCGAGCTGATCGATACAGTGACGTCTGCAGGAGCAGGCACAAGCTCTGAAGAGTCTCTTGCTGCGGCATATGCGCCAGACTTGCAGAGTCTGGGTGTTCCTCCAGCGCAGTACATGGCGTTCCTGGCTGGTCTTGATACTGGTCTTTTCGCAAGTCCGACAGCACAGCCTGGCAGTGTATCAGCATACATCCACTCCATGTTCCAGGACCATGACAATGCCAGCTCGTCGCAGGTCACCTGGCACACCAGCACAACAGCTGGATCCATTAATCGATCTCAAGCATATGTCTCTGCAAAGAACGCTGAGCTCTTCCATGGAGTATCGCTGCATGTTGAAGTGCTGGGCACTGCTGACATGAAGCGCCAAATTGATACCGCTTCGGAAGCGTCCTTGTTGAAGATTAAAGGAGACAGGAAGCTTGACGGCATCGAGGCAAAGCGATCCAAAGAGGCTCTGAAGCTTGAGCAGAAGCTGCTGACCAGCAAGACGCTTGAGAAGCAGCAGAAAGCCATGCGAAAGTTCCTCGAGAAGGACGACAAGTACAACCGCAAGGCGCTGAAAGCCATCTCGAAGGCCGAGAGGAGAATCGACGAGGATGCTCAGTCGTCTGTGTCTGAGGAAGCGAACGACGACGGCATGTACTGGCTGTTGGTTACTCGTTATGAGGGATGAAGACAGCTTTATGCCCGCCGTCAGACGGTCGTGAGGGATTGCAGTTCCGTTCGACCATTGAACGATTGCAGAAGGTGAGGGCAGCTCCATTTGGCTACGGAAGGGTCGTGAGGGACGGTTGAAGGTCTCTCGCTGCAGCATCCCGAGAGTGATCATTGCAATCTGGACATGGACACATTGACAAAGAGCGTATACCTCCGGAGATCTGATGTGCAGGGAGTCCTCCTAAGTCCTCAGTCGCAGTCTTCCACTTCCCGTTGTGGACGGTCATGTTGGATGCAACGTGAGATCCTTCCCGGTCCTGCAGCGATCGCAACCCAAGGAGATTACTAGGCAGGTGTTCTCCTTCGACCAGTCTTGGGACGTGCGCTCTCAACTAGGGCTCGCCAACCACAGGTGTTGAGCAGATGTCTCCAGAGCAGAGACACTGCTACAGTGAGTGCTGCAAGCTCGCCACCTCGGGGATGTACGATCGTCGCGCACGAATCGCTCCAATTCAGTCTCGAGGTGGCTGCATTCCATCCAGCTCACCGTTTGCGAGATATCCTGCCCATGCTTTCTGCATGCGCTCGAGGTGATCACAGTTGTTTCGCCTACTGTATCACGAATGAGGTCGTCAATGAAGCTCTGCTGCAGGCATGTGAGGACGGCATAACGATGCAGGAAGTGAACAAGCACGTGTGAAAAGCTTGGCCTGACCCGCGTACTTGCCAAAAACAGGTGAAAATCAACCTCACTTTCACATGCTGCCATGGCGACAGACCGTCTATATAATCTGCGTTCCTTTCCACTTTCCATTCATCCTCTACATCCACATCTTCTTCAACATTCACAACTCTTCTAAGACTCTCCAACTTCAACCACAAATACCATAACAAAGCGCAGATGGCTTCAATCGATGCCATTAATGCCAACATTGAGTACCTGGCTGCCTTCGAGAGACAGCGCGATCACATCAGAGCAGAGGCACATCAATGCCTTCGACCGCTATGTGTTCAACTACTCAGGCATAGAAGATGCGATCCCGAGCGACTCGCACGACTTGACAAGTTTCTTGACTGGCTAGCCGAAGAGGCTACAATCTCGCCAACACTAGCACGAGAGACTCGACTCGGCGACCTGCTTCGACTCATATACGAGCCAGGACAGCGCTGGCGTTTTCCAGAAGAGCAGCAACGTCGTGCTCAAGAGCTACATCAACGATGGAGCGCAAGCCAATGGGGACAGGCTGAGGAAGATGCGCGCAGATCACAGGTTGTCGCCGCAGTAGCTACTAGGGATCAAGCAGCTCCAAGAGTGGTCTACAGCTTCGATGACCCTGAGGAGGAAGATACTTCGAGGCGAAGTAACAGGACAACGACGACTTCAGCTCCAGCTCCGGTCCGCATCCCTGATCAAAGCCATCCTATATTCGGGCGTGAAGGCATCATGTGGGGACTTGCATTCGCCGGAAGTTCTCAAACGATACAGATCAACCCTGAGTGTCTGAGGAAGGACTTTAGAGTGTTTGGTCATAATGGCTTGACAATTGGGCGCTGGTGGCCACGACAGCTCGCTGCGCTTGTCCATGGTGCTCACGGTAGCAGCCAAGGCGGGATTGCAGGAACTCAGAATACAGGAGCGTATTCGATTGTCGTATCTGGTACCTACGATGGGCTCGATCGCGACGAGGGCAATACTCTCTATTACAGTGGCTCCAACAGCCACAACAATAGGGATCAAAACAGTCCTCCACCATCCACCACACGCACATTGGCCTTGAAAGCATCGATCGGTAGCCAGCAGCCGGTTCGCGTACTCCGATCAGCATCAGGCGAGAGCAGGTACTGTCCAATGGTCGGTTTACGATATGACGGCCTATATCGTGTGGTGAGCTGCAACAACAAGAAGAATGCGTATGGCGGTATATACGAACAGTTCAAGCTTGAGCGTCTTGAAGGACAAGAGCCACTGAGCTCAATAACCACGCCGACCGACCTACAGGTCCGCGACTTTGGAAGGATCAACCTGGGATATAGATCGAGGAATGCTTGAGACGCTGCTCGTCTATTTCCTTGAGTTGTGAAAGGGCTGCAAGGGTCCGTACTGAGATAGAACTACTGTGATCCAGTATACACTTCTGCATGCATGGAACGATCCGGATACCATACAGCGACTACAAGGGTGTGAACGACATGAACGGGATTAGAATAATACTAGCATATATGAGTATGCTGCATCCATTCTGCACATTTACCACTTCTATGTGACTCGATAGGTCTCTGACTTCACTCTTGGGCATACCAAGATCATGCCCAGCGACTAGCTCCAAGACCTCTTCGTAAGACACTATAGCTGAATGCACCCGAGGCACTTGCAACTGGCGACGAGACACCGTTCTTGCTGAATGATGATGCACCAAAGTCGAAACCTCTCGTTACGCTCCCACTCAATGAGGGAAGTCCTCTCATGGCACGAGGTTCTCTGGGCGGCTTTGAAGGTTTTGCAACCACGCGATCGTGCATATGGACATTGCCCTGTGGACGTCGTCGCATACTCTCCTAAAGGTACAGATCGACAGTCTTCTCAAGGACCTTGCTCATGCCATCGAGTGCCAGGACATTGGCGTCCATCTTGTTTGTGGCTTGCTGTGGCCAATCCTTGAAGACGACTCGCATCACTGATAAGGCAGCACTGCCGAAGAATTGGACGAATCGTGTGATAGAATGCTCAATAGCATTCCGTATGACAACATAGTGTGTCGGCGTCCTATCCATAGGTGGTGTAGAAATGATCCTAGCCAGCGATGTCCAGTACATTCGGCTTGGTGCAGGATTGCGATTCTTGCTTCGTGAGAAGTCTCGCAGGGTGATAGCTGCGAAACCAGCAGCAAGACCAGCCTGGAAGCTAAGATGCTCGTCTGTTGGGACGAATGTACCTTTTGTAGGATCGGTGAAGTCCTTTTCATAACGCCATCCAAGCCGTTGCTTTCCGAGTGCACTCTTCTCGTTGCCGTTGATGCCGAATAAGACTGGACAAACCTTGTGGTACTTCGCCCACAGTACGTCAATGAGACTGTGATCGTTGAAGTGATATGCTGAGTTCGAGAAGATTTGAGCCACGAGCACGCCATATGGCTCTGCTGCTTTGGCATCTCGACTGACCTGGTCAGTGAAGCGGAGAATGGTGTATTTGGCGAAGTAGTTCAGCAAGAAGAGGAGCATGGCTGGGTATTGGCCTTCGGAGGTGGATTCAACGATGAAGGGCGTCGGTGACAGCGATATTTGCTGCATCTGGGCGGCTTCTCTGAGTACGGCATTGATGTCTGCTGTTGGTTTGACGTTTTTCGTCTTGTCGACAGCGTTTACTATACTGAGTGACTTCTGGATGACTCGTCTCATGTCGCCAAGTTTGTTCTTGAGACCCTGTTTGCCTGCTTCTTCGAGGACCCATTTGCGCATCTCCTTCAATCGTTTGTGAAGCTGCATGTACCGATTGTGTTCAGCCTCACGCTGCTCTGGTGAAGAAGAGATTCCTTGGACCGTGAGGGCAGACAACGAACCGCTGTTGACCGTTGATACTAGAGGTGTCTGTGCTGCGTTGTCTTTGGCTCGCTCAACTGCATCGTTAGGTGCCTTGGTTGCGTCTTCCCGAGCCTGCTGATCGGCTTCTCGTCCATCGCGCTTCTGCTGCTCTCTCGCCTGCCGGTTGTCTTGCTCTTGCTGCTCCCTCGCAGCTTGCTCTCGCTTCTTTGCCGCATCGGCCTGAAGCTCTCGTCGTTGAATCTCCTGTTTGCGAGCTTCATCTTGTTGTCTGGCCCGCTCCTCTTGACGCTGTCGCATCAGCGTTGCCGCATCTTGTTGTCTGGCCTCCTCTTCTTGACGCTGTTGTATCAACCTCGCCTCAGCCACACGCTTCACCCGCTCTGCCTCCTTCTTCTTCCGATCAAGCTCATCTTGCTCAGCGTTCTTGCGGACCTCTTCAAGCTTGATCCGCTCCTCATCCTCTCGTCGTCTACGTTCGCGTTCGATCTCCAGCTCAACTCGAAGGCGCGCTCGCTCAGCGTTCTCACGTACAGCCTCATGCTCTAAAAGACTCTTGCTTAGAGCTTCTCGATGTAGACGTTCTTGTTCGCCTATGTGTGCATCGAGTGATCGTGTAAAGGCTTGTGATTGAGACAAATATACTCGCCGCAAGTCTTCCGTTAGCTGTTGTACAGGACTCGCAGTCTCTTGTCGAGAGACTGGTCGATGCATGCCATTGCGCTGTCGAGGTGATTGTTGTCGATTTGAAGAACTGCTCGGCGAAGAATGACGGAAAGGTGAAGACATCCTGTTGTCAGAAGCAGCACTGACGCACACGTGAAGTTGGAGACAGAAGCAGCTGATTGTCCATGGTCCTCCGTACGCAAGTGAACGAGAGGCTGATCAGATCAAAGACTATGAGGTCTGAAGCATGTAGTCGCGTACTAGAAAAGCTAGCGCGCTTGGATGAACGCGTCGTGGCCAGACATCTGCCGCGTATCTTTAACTCAATCTTGGCTGGTCTGTGCCTGTCCTCATTTCGATCGTGAGGTCATCCTGATCATACTCGGTACCTCTTCTCCAAGAATACTCCCCATCATGCGGTCATCACTTGACCGCCTTGAGGCGACTAGCTATGCCTCGCTCGCGCTGGTCTCGTGCGCTGGGCGATTACCGAAAACCTATCGAGCAAGGGCCATCGACACTACATGGCATTGGTTTATGGATCGGGACTCAATCTTTTGAGCAGACATCTTCGAACCATCACATATTCACCAAGGCTATTGAGCACTATGACTAAGAACAGTAACGGCGTAGAGGACTGGAAGAAGCGTCCTCCCTACCTTATTCACGATGACAACTCCAAGTTCAAGGCCATCTACGAGGCTAGCTGCCATTGCAATCGTGTGAAATACCAGCTGAGCCGTGAGGAGCCATTGGGAAGCAAGCTTTGTCACTGCACTACCTGTCAGACTCAGCATGGTGAGTAATGACAGAGCATATTCTCGGCATGTACTGACATTTGACAGCGGCACCATTCCAATGGGCAGCGATATTCCACAAGGACGACATCAACTTTTCACATGGTCATCATGATCTCGAGTGGTATGATCCGTCGTCAAAGTCGATCGAGCACAAGTTGCCCTGCAAGGTTCGCTGCAGCTTCTGCCATTCCCCAATCATGGATGAAGGCAGGAATATGATCTTGCTATTCCCAAGCTTGATTCACTTCAAGTCCAAGGAAGAGAAGCTGAAGTTCAAGCCAAGGTGTGTAGGACGAGGAATCGATGGCTCGTACTTACAATCGTAGACTACACATGTTCTACGGCGAACGAGTGATGGACATTCCAGATGGATTGCCCAAATGGTCTGGCATCAACGACGACAGCGATCTGATCGAGGATAGCCCACCTGAGCTGATCAAAGAGCGTGAGAGAGCTCGTGAGAGGGAGATCGGCAAGCGACAGAAGAAGGAGAAAGATGGGAAGGAGGATAAGCAGGGAGACAAGGATTAATACGACGCTGCAAATGGCGAAGTCATGGAGGATGAGTCTTTCGATATGCTACGAAAGCTCTCTTCACAGATTATGTGCTCGAAAGTACTCCCTAAGTAAGACATCTCCAAGAGCACCTCCCAGGATGACGTCCATCAAGCTAGGACTTGGACCTTTGCGTAGTATCGTCCTCGTCAACAGGATGCCTAGTCCAGCGATCATTCCAGCATCTATATGCTGTCTAGCTTCTTCGTCATCTCGTCGTGACTCTCGGTCGCTCGCCCATCTCGGGATGTACTGACGATACTCAATGCCAGCAACCTGCAGGCCAAGGACCGCACCTGCCATGACCAACGAAGCACGATGTGTTGCCAGGACGGTCCTTCTATTGCCGAAGACTGACGCTGTTGTTGTGAAGCCAAAGTCGTTGATCTGTCTCATGTAGGCAAATGCTCCTGCACCAGCAACGAAGGGTGCAATGTCGACGACAGCTGCTTCAATATCGATTCTCTTCCATACAGGCGATCTAGGGACCTCGCGAGGAATCGGGTGCCATAGATTATCGCCTGGAGATTTGTGCTTCCAGTACATCAGATGCTCCAACAGAGAGTGAGGTGCCATGACGTCTACGACGAAGAGTCTATGGATAGTCGTTGGAGTTTGCTGAGGCGGTGATCAGTCTCATCATGAGTATATGTGTCCTCCTAGATGCATCGTGAACAGCAAGAACAAACACAAACGATTGCTGAAGGCAACATGTCGTTGTTGTTGTTGTTGTTGCTGGGATATGCGCGCAAAGGCGGCTATCGTGCCAAGACAAAGCTAACTGCTGCTAAGACAGGCCATTCACGAACTTCTGACACCTCCGAGTATACATTAGATTGTCCATTCCTGGATGCGTTGTATTTGGAGCGGCTATCCTCAACCATACACCACTACTACACCACATGGCGATCACCACTCCGTAAATGGCGTCGCGCGTGTCAAAGAAGAAGCGAAAACAATCAACCACAAAGCCAGGGGTTGCAGGTAAGACTGCCACTCGTCGTCGATGCCAGCGCTAATTTTGTCATGAAGAGCCACAGGACGAATACGATATTAAAGCTATTGTCGCAGAAACTGACGAGCAATACGAAGTTGAGTGGGAAAATACCTGGCTTCCGAAGGACTGGGTGTCAGAGTCTGCTATCATCCATTGGAAGCAACAGAAAGCGCAATCCATAGGTGCGTCAAGTTGAATGCCCGCATGTCTGTAAGCTGACGACGGCGACAGTATCTGAGGCGTCTTCTCCATTGTCTCCAGCGCTGGACCTTGTCGACGACTACTTCGACCCGATCGCATCCGCTCCGAGGACTGCAGGTCGTGAGATTCGAGAGAGTCCTCCAGCCAACGCTAAGCTTGATGATCAGCCTCTCAACAACGAAGGAGACTCTCAGTGGCAGCTTCTCACCCTTCAAGACGGATCACAGATCAGGGTCCTTCGTTCCAGCTACGTCCGCATCAAGCCCCAAGCCATATTCTCCGCGAATTCACAGCCTGGTGCACATACAGTGAACGGCTCGCACGACGCAGAAAGCTCCAGGGAAGTGTCCGACAGCAAGCGCACGCTCTTCCAGGCCAGAGCTCAGAATCGGGTTGTCTCGTCGACGACCGAGGAGTCACCATCCAACTTGGTGCAAGAAGCTCAGCTAATATTATCCCAGACTGAAGCCTCGCAGTCCCACAACCAGCATAGCAGCTCGAAGGATAGCTCTGGTGCGCTATCGCAGAGCATTCGACAGCTCCCCGACATTACACCTGGTCTCACGCAAGTACTGCAACCTACAGGCGTTCAGCACGACGTACCACACGAACTGTCACAGAACTTCGTGCAAGAATCATCCTTGCCAACTCCTCCACCGCATACTGTGGATATCACAACGCAAGATCGTCTTGGCACTTTCCCTCGATCACCCTTGACACCACTCGATCATAGCGGCACTCGATTTGGTGTGAGCGACACAATGGCGAATCGCCCAACGATCGACAGTGCACTCCAGCCTAGCTCACCTTCGCCGCTCAAAGAAGACTCATCCTCGACCACACCTGGTGACATGGCTACATCACTACAGGCAGTAATGCACAATGCGGCCCAGATGGGCTCGATCTTGTCCAACACAATGGAGTCAGCGAAGAATCTCACACAGTTACCAAGCGTCAACGATGGAGTGCATCTTCTCGGACTACACATGATTCCGTCACAGCGAGACCAGTATATGGCAGTGCCTGAGCCCGACTCACAGCATATCGCAAACAACATTATCAGCATCAGCTCACAAGAGCTCGATGACGACCTGGTCGAAGAGGGTGAGGACCTCCTCCGGCGCTTACGATCCATAGTGACACACCCTGATTTGGACACCCCTGAGGCTATGACACAGTACGATGTCGACGATGCTCAAATGGCAGACTGGGACAGCAGATGCAGTTCGAAATTCAGATTCCTTCGAGAGATGTTCCAGCATGCTCACGGACGTGGTCTACACATCGTCGTTGCTGTCGATGGTGGTCAAGAGTTTCGTCTACTCAGTCGCTTTTTGAAAGGTCTTGAGATCCCTTCAGCTTCAGCACTTCCTGCAGACGACAAAACCACAACAGCGGCGACCATCATGGATGAGGAGCGCCTGGAGTCTAGCATTGCTCCGGCTGACGTTGTCATTGGTCTCAATCCGAGCTGGAATGGCGACGGTCCGCTGGTTCTTGGTCGCAATGGTACACTGGCACCATGCGTTCAGCTTGTTGCTCCCCATACTGTCGAACATGTCGAGCTTTCACTGCCTAGAGGGCTATCAAAGCAGTCTCGGCTGAAGTTGATGTGGAACCAGGTCGAGCAGTTGAAGAAACAAGTCCAGCGTTCGGGACATGTACACACAACACATGAGCTTGCGCAAGGTCTTGTGAGCTTCTTAACTGACGACGTTGCTGGGCCGTGGCCATTGCAGGAGCTGCGCAAGCTGCGTGTGCAGATGGACAATAGTACTGTCCGATGGGAGCACTCTCAGAGTCGAAAGAGACCCCTCGAAGATGCAGATGACAGACAAGCCGCCGCTAAGAGACAGCAGCTCGATGGAGCAGCGACATTGACTGTTCAGTCGACTGAGGGAGGATTTCAGGCCAAGCTGGACGAAGTCGAAGCCCAGCGGAATGAGTTGGAGAAGGAGCTACTCTACGCCCGTACACGACTCAGTGAGCTTGAGAGGACTATGGAAGGTCTTTTCGACTCCGCGGAAACGTCTCGAGAGGAGCTTACCGAGCTGCAGCGTGAACGAAACGAAGCACTGAATACATTAGCACGATTAAAAGCGAAAGTTGAAGCCAAACAGAATGATGCTACTTCACTCCGCCAGGAACGTGTAACGCTGCGAGATCAGCTTAAACAAGCGAACAACCGCCTGATCAGTCATGCCATCCCTGAGCGTGCAGAGCTCGAGAAGTCAAGGCAAGCTGAGGAAGAAGCTCGCATAGAGGCCGCCAAGGCCAAGGCTCGAGTGCAAGGCATGGAGAAGGATCTTGATTATGCTCGATCACAATATCGCTCTGCTAGCGATTCAGCATACAGTCTATCCATGGAGAATAGGACCTTGGCCGAGAGGTTAGACGTCGCTGAGAAGGCTGCCGCACTTGAATTGGCAAAGGCCAGGCAGATCAGTCTGGATAACCTAGCAGGTCTGGCATTGAACGAGAACAAGAAATTGAAGGTCGTACTGGCAAACAGAGAGGCCGAACTGAGAAGTCGTGAGGAGGAGCTTGCTCGACTCAAGGATCTCTCGCGTGGACGAATGACTACAAGAGGTAGTAGTGTGCCTCGGAGCCCACGCATGGGTAGTCCAATGAAGCAGATGCTCTCTGATGGGTATGCTAGTAGACATGGTAGCCCAGCAGGTGGTGAGTTTCGAGAGCGTGGACGATTGCATCCTCTGAGGAATGGATGAGCAATGTGTAATATAAGACCTATGTAATTCTTGCAGACAAGTGCTCTCCAAGATCACTCTCAATCTGCTTGTACAGTCGTGCGTATACCTCCCCGACTGGTAGCTCATAATTGACTATAGTTTCGTGAGTATCGACACCGAGAACGAGTAGAGCGAAGATCATGTCTCGGCGATCTGTTGCTTTTCGATAGCGCATGTTATGGAGGATGTCCAGCGTAGTGATCTTCGGTTGGTAGCCATTAGACCTCACGTATGCGAGCTCGATCATATCGACCAAGGGCGCCATATCCACTTCCGCCAGTCCAGCTTGTTCCCACTCAGGTGATATCACAGCAAATTTTAGTCGACAGTAGAAGCGATGTGTATCGCTTGACAGCCATTCGAAGCTGCGAGAGCCCACGATCATGCGCAGCTTGGTAGACATGACGAGCTCTTGCACCACCCATATTCTGTAGAACCAACCTCGATGAACAATGTCTTCTAGTCCAGCACGAAGCAACTCTGGTGAAAGGGATAGCCAAGGAGGTGTATGCATTGGTTCATTGCCAGCAAGAAAGCTGAGGATGTCGATGCCGATCTGAGTGTTTCTCATTCTCAACACCAAGCCAAATGTTGACGCTGGACGCCATGCGAAACACTTCAGTCATCATAGACACCTGCTGCGACCTTTCCTTTGCATTACGCTGATCAATACAGATAGCGTCGACCCAAAGATATCGTATCGACGTCTCATGGCGTAGATGTCGTAGTGCTGACATCAGGTTAGGCCTGATGGGTAGCTCTATGTCGTCGTCCAGCTTGATCACTCCAGTCTCCAAGGGACCTCCCCAGAGGTACGAGAGCGTCTCATATGGTTCATTTGCATGGTCAGCCCTGGAGTAAAGTGGCCGTACCTTCAATGAACCCCTGAGCGCATCACTGAATGTTCCAGGCTGAAGTGCGAGGACTCTAATGTGTTCGTCTTCGAGATGAGTGTAGAAACCCTGAGGATCAGTACTAGCACGTATTACAAGCACGATAGCTCACCTCTCTAATGGATACTTCATGCTGAGGCGAGACACTGTCTCTTGACACACGGAACCAGAAACCGACAGTGATTTTGATCCCAATGGTTTGCAGAAAGGCAAACCTTGGCGGGCTCACAGTCCATGAACATTGCCATAGTCGAGTCCAGTATCTCATGAGCACGCTCATGCTGGCATTTTGGCGCAAGAAGGCACACTGAGGTAACAGCAAGCTCAAGCTCCAGCTCTTGGTGCATGCGAAGGTGGCTGCACGTGAGGCTGAGCTACCCTGCATGGTGGCGTTAGCTGGAAGACTCCGTTAGTGGCATGCAGTCGTACTCTGAGGTACAGAGCGCACCGGAGCGTAGGTATGGATGTTGCATCCTCGGACACAATACTAGAGACGAGCAGAAAGTGGAGAATACTTCTCTGCCAAAGCTCTACCAGCTTGATAGCCTGAGAAGATGCACCCACCAAGGAAGGTACCCTCCAGTGAGCTGTAGCCATGCATACCACCGCCGCCAAAGCCAGAAGCCTCACCAGCAGCGTACAGTCCAGGAAAGCTCTCGCCAGCAGTATTGAGCACATTGCCATCGAGATCAGTCTCGAGACCACCCAAGCTCTTTCTCGTGAGAAGATTCATCCTTACGGCGATGAGAGGACCAGCTGCAGGACTCAGGATTTTGTGAGGCTTCGCAACACGACGCTTGTCAGCTCCGTACTTGCGTGTGTTTTCGATGAGCATGATCTGGGCATCCTTGGTAAACTTGTTGTCCTGTTGTGCGTCTCGAGTCTGGATCTCATGTCGTATTGCTTCTAACGAGAGCACGGGACCATCTCGCTCGCTTGCCAGTCTGTTCATTCCAGCGACTAGTGACTCAAGATCGTCCTCGACGATGAAGTCCTTACCGTGCTTCATAAAGGCTTGTACAGGCCACGTTCCCCAGCGAGTGAACAGTCTGTGTAGTAGCTGGATGTGGCTCTTGTTCGTGATATCTGGGTTCTGCTCTGAGCCTGAGAGACTGAACTCTCGACTGATGATCTCACGATCGAGAATGAACCACGAATAGTCGTAGCCTGTGGCGCAGATGTGTCGTAGTGTTGATAGCGTATCGCAGCCTGGAAAGAGGAAGGCTGGAAGACGCTTGCCAGTCGCATCAAGCCAGATACTGCTTGGACCAGGGATGACTCTGATGCCGTGCGCTGGCCATATTGGGTCCCAATTTGCTAGTCCTTCGGTGTAGTGCCACATTCGATCCATGTTGACAGTGTTGGCTCCCGTGTCCTTGGCAATCTGCACCATGCGCCCGTCAACGTGCGCAGGCACACCAACGACGAAAGATTCAGGCACCTTGGGTCCTAGACGATCGATCGGCCAGTTTCGCTTGACTGCCTCGACGTTACCTCCAATGCCGCCACTTGCGATTAGTACTGCTGATCCTCTGATCTCAAACTTGTCGATGGCCACTCTTGATGATGGCGCACCTCGCTCTGCCTGCGATGGCTCGAGGACGACACCCTGGACACCAACAGCTCTCCCTGTACTGTCGACGATGATCTGATCAACTTGATGTCTGAATCTGAACGTCACCAGTCCTTTCTTCGCGGCTGCGCGCACAGGCTGCTCAAATACTCGAACAATCTCAGGTCCCACGCCCCATGTCAGATGGAAACGAGGGACTGAGTTACCATGGCCACTCGCAGAGCCGCTTCCTCTCTCTGCCCAGCCAACAGACAGGAACTTGACGCCGAGGTTCTTGAGGTAGGGCTCCATCTTGCCCGCAGCGAAGTCAACGAATGCTTTGGCCCATTGTCGTGGCCAGTGGTCCTCTCGATCACGGTCGAACCCAGCAGTATTGAGCCAGTCAGCCCATGCGAGCTCACGGCTGTCCTTGATTCCATTTGATCTCTGATCTGCAGAGTCGACACAGAAGATGCCACCAAGGGACCAGAAAGCCTGTCCTCCCAGGTTGCCTTCGTTCTCTTGGTCGATGATAATCACAGGGATGTTCTTTTTGGTGAGCTCATGAGCTGCGACTAGGCCTGATAGACCGCCGCCGACGATGATTATCGGCTGTGCTGTCGACATTGTGCTATGCGTTGTCGCCTGGTTGTTGTTGTTGAAAGATTGTTGTTGAAAGATGGTAAGCTGATACTCACGTCGAGGAGCTGATGGGCTCAATGTAAAGGTGTGCTCGGCGGTCGTTGATGCAGACTCTAGCCTGTGCCATGGGCGAAGCGTTGTCGAGGTATTTCCATTGACGGTAGGCCGACTGGCCGTGTGTATAGAGGAAGGCAAAATACGATGGGGACGGAAGAGTTCAATAACCGAGGGCAATCGCTTGATTGTGATTGGCTGATCGTCAGCATAACTGTTGGTTCAATCGCATAATTCCTCTTCTGCCTCATAACAGCACCTCGCTTGCTCTCAGCCCTAAGCGCTCCATTGTCACTACATCACTCAGGTGTGGCTTGTCGCAAACCTTCGGCGGTCGGTGACTCGCATGCGAGGCGTTCACGGTCGAGAAGCTCAGTGCTAGGCGGCATCAAGGAAGGACGCATCGCAAGCCAAGATGCCGGTCGCCGATCGTTCTCCTCCTATGCCCATCGAGACGCCTAGATTCCTCCACTTTGAGAAGCCTTACAGACTCCTTTACCGCCAATGTTCTTCCGATCACATCAGATGTCGGATGTCCTCTGAATGCCTCGCCCGACAACAAGGAAACTACAACACGTCGTTGCATAGCCATGCTGCTGCAGAGTCTTGGCTGTCAGGGAGCTCATTTGCATACGCTGAGCTAGGCAATGACTGAAAAGAGTCTATACTGTCAACCATCATGGCTCGTTAAGGTCAATCAGATGATATTATGCTGTTTGCAACAATTCTCTGGAGATCATGGTAGTGGCTACGATGACATTCGAATCTGGTGCATCGCTTATTACTGATCTTCTCTGGCACTGGTCTCGTCCATTTAGCTGTTCACCTTGAGCAGCCCGAGCACGTCTGCGTCTCTGCTTGTAACGAATGGTCCAGCCTGGTCATCTAGAATGTGACTTCAACAGTTGCACCAGACGACTGCTACACTCCAGAAAGCAGAACGATCTGCGGCTGCATACGGTCCACTGATTTGCTCACACCTCCTGTACAGCCAGCGACGTCCATACGCAGGGCCCAGCTTCTTCAACGTCACTTGCATGGAAGAGGCTGGTTTGATCTCGCCTAGATGTGAAGAGCTTGCAGCATCTCGTTCTGCCCTGGCAGCAGCACCTAGACCGTCACAAGCAGACTATGCAGGAGACGTGGTGTCGGTTCCGTCGATACCTGACGCTGACTGGGCTGACCTGTCCATACGCACAGTGGTAAGTCGATGAGGTGGGCATTACCAGCATACACTAAGAGTTACAGCGTGCCTATGATCGTAACTTCTGGTACAGCTTCGACTTCACGTATGCACTGCACTTTCTTTGGCGATTGTCACTAACACCATTTAGATGGGCTTCCTTCGGCTTTTGGGGCACTGTCTTTCTCGTCAGCACGATCAATCGCTTCGTTGAGTTCTTAAAGGTACTTCGAGCTCGTCCAGCGACACGGCGAAGACAATCGAGCGGTGGCTGGACATGGATCAGGAGGCAACTCATCTTGTCTGTAACATTTGGCAAGCACTGTCAAGAGCCAGTGGGTTGGGCGACACTTCCACCACGCCTAGAGTCCTGTATCATCTTCGCCTACCTACTCATGTCAACGTTTATGTGCTTCCCTGGCTACGACCTCTTCGACAACAATGAGTAGTATGTATGCACAACAAGCAAGAACACGAGCTGACCTAATCAGCTGGGCAACGACGGGAGCACAGCTTGCTCGATACATTGCAGATCGAACGGCAGTCCTGTCTATCGCGAATGTGCCTCTATTGTGGCTCTTTGCTGCTCGCAATGACCCTCTTCTGTGGTTGACCGGCTTCTCCTATGCTTCGTTCAACAGATTCCATCGCTGGGTTGCTCGTATGGCCTTCGTCTTTGCTCTTGTGCACAGCATAGTATGGACCTACGACTATATCTACTTCTATGGTGTTGCTACGTACTATGCAGCTTACGAGGAGGTCTGGTGGTGGACTGGAGTTATCGTGAGTCTAGGATCATTTGCATTACCCAGCGCTGATGGTACAGGCCACTGTCATCATGGCAACGCTCCTTCCAGCGAGTGTGTATTGGTTGCGGACCAAGCACTATGACTTCTTTCTGATAGTCCACATCGTCCTCTCGATCATATTTCTGATCACGCTATACTTGTGGGTCATTCGGCTCGTCGCTGATACTGTACTGACACGTACCAGTCACATTCAGGTATACGAACACTTCTTTGACGGTTTCATCTGGCCGTGTGTTGCTATATGGTCGCTTGATCGACTCCTATGCATCGTACGGATAGTCTACACCAGTGTCATACCATTATTCACCAAGGGTGTGAAAGCGACCGCGACGTTCGACATACGATCAGACATCGTCCGTTTGGATGTGACAGACTTCTTCCCGCCAAACACAAGCATATCTCCAGGCCTCTACTACTACGTCTACCTTCCTGCGAGTCTCAAGGGATGGGAGTCTCATCCATTCACTCTCTGCAGCTGGAATCGATCAGTCGACAGTATACCAGTCTCGCCAGCGCCGCTAGCATCTCCTCATAGCTCTCTAGACATTGAAGCCGCCAAGAAGGTCCCAGCTCTACGCAGCAGAGAGCTCGCATCAGCTCAAGCTGTCAGTCACTCTTTCTTGATCAGGCCATATGCCGGCTTCACTCAGCGACTACGAGACAGGATCGTTGCTGCTCACGAAGCACGCGGTTTGTGCGAGGTTACTGTGTTGCTCGAGGGACCTTACGGCTGCAGGCTTGATCTGTCGAGATACTCCGATGTCCTCATACTGGCTGCAGGCAGCGGCATCGTCACGGCCATCTCGCATGCGCACTACCTGCTTGCTAATGGACGAACGGAAGTGCATCTCACATGGGTGGTACCACAGCGATGGCTTGTGGAGGACGTCTGCAAGAATGAACTAAGCGCAATTCTTGGCGGTCCACGTTTGCACATGACGGTGTATCTGACAGGAAAGTCACAGGAGATGAGCGAGGAGTCTGCTGCTTCATCGACTATCGAGTTCCACGCTGGCCGTCCAGACATTTTTGCTGTCATGCAGCAAGCTCGAGCACTGCAAGGCCGACTTGGCGATTATGAACTCAGGCACACCGCAGGTCGCCGATGCTTGTCGGGCAGCTGTGGTTCGTCTGTTGCGAGAACCTGGACCGCATGTGGAGTACTACGCTGAGGATACGCCGTGGTAGTGCCATGTCGCGAGTACATCTTTAGTCGAGTATCGAATAGCTTTAAACAATCTGATCGCCGCTGTCATCATAATACGTTTGTTTGCTTCGTGCTGTCAATGCTTTGTGACCTACCCTCTGTACCGTCACACGTACTCTCAATTGTGAGACGGAACAGGAGTATACCAGGGACGAATGCAGAGCCCGATGCGCCGCAATACCTGCTCGGCCGACCGACGATCGTTGTCGTGCCTGTCTTTTCGGCGCCGAAATCACATGGTTCCAGGTGTAGCTCTAAACATAGCTCACCAACCCTGGTATATGACTGATCGCCTCAATGACAAACACACGGAAGCGGCACGACCTTAGCATATCGCCGACAAGCATTATAGAAGCTTTCGCCATATCTCTTGGCTTGCTTGGAGGTCATTCATCCCAACATGTCAGCCAAGCAGGAGACAACGTTCAGCACTTACAGCAAGGCACAAGGTCAAGCATATAGTCAGATTCGTCGAGACTATCACCAGAATGTCTATGATACAGTGATCAGCAAGCACACCTCTTCAGGCGGTCAATTGGATCTTGTACTAGACGTGGGTTGCGGTCCAGGTCTGGCTACACGAACCCTAGCCAGCAAGTTCGCTCATGCCGTTGGCCTTGATCCATCCAGTGGCATGATAGAGACTGCTCGTTCGCAGGGTCTCGTCACCGCTACCAACGAACCTGTACGATTCGAGGTCTCGTCTGCAGAGAATTTAGGTGCATCTCTTGAGCATCCGATCACTGCTGGCTCGATAGATCTAATAACCGCTGCTAATGCAGCTCACTGGTTCGATCTGCCACGCTTCTGGGAGAGTGCTGCTCGTGTGCTCAAGCCAGGTGGAAGCGTCATCTTCTGGTGCAGTGGAGATATCAGAGCTCATCCGACGATGCCAGGTGCCAAAGGCATAGACGAGGCGGTCGAGAAGCACATGGAGACTTATATGAAGCCTTACATGAATTACGGCAACCTGCTTACCAGAGGGAGGTACACGGACTTGAAGTTGCCATGGAGTGATGGGGCTCAGGTTCCTGGCTTCGATGCTGCACACTTTGAGCGATATGAATGGCCGGCCGAGCAGGACTTCTTTTCCGGAGACACTACCATTGATTTGGACACTTTTGAGAAGATGAGAGGCACCTCGAGCTTCACTACAAGATGGCGTGAGGCTCATCCTGAGCTTGTAGGCACCGAGCAAGACGCCGTGCGAGTGTTGAGAAGAGATATGGAAAAGGTCTTGCATGCGGCAGGTGTCAAGCCGGGAGAAGAAAGGCTGAAGGGATCAGTGCATGGAGTATTGATCATTGTCAAGAAGGTGTAGTGGGAGTAGGCTGATGCTAATCTGAGTCAGTGTGGCTATCGGTGGTCAGCCTTGTAGTGTAAGATTGTTGAATCGAGTTCGTTGCGATGTATCGTACATACTGTCATGTTAACGTTGCATGCCGGTAGCATCTCTCTGCGTCCTGTAGTATAGGAGCGCTCATTAAGTCGTACGTTCGTCTCCTCTAGCTGTTCATACCAGTGCTGCTTTCTTCTTGATACCAAGAGCTGCAGAGAAGTCTTTTTTCTTCTTGATCTGGCGTACGAATGTTGGTGCTGGAGGTGCAGTTGTTTGCTCTGCTTGCGGTGCATCTGGTTCCGCTAGTAGATGCTCTGTGATATCCTCAAGTCGTCGTACTCGTTCGCCAGTGCCAGACTGGAACGCCATGCGTGCTTGTTCTTCCAACTCCCTTTCGATACGCTCAGCATTGGCATCATGCGCTTTCTGAGCAACATCGGACAACGCATTGTCTGGGTCTGCTCGTTCACGCTGAGCATTCCGCATCCTGACCTCGTCAAGCGCATCGGCGATAGCCATCTCTGTTTTGGCGTCGATGGTCTTCTTTTCGAGCTCTTTCATGGCATCAGTTTCGGCCTCCTCTCGTTCCAGTCTGTCTAGCCTTTCTTCCTCGGTCTCTTCTGCAAGCTTTGCCTCTCGCCAGGGCTCGAAGTTGCGTTTCGCTCCTCGCTCGCATTCATAGTCCATGTGTTTCGGGTCTGTCTTGAAGGTGATCTCGGCACTGCATCGCGTGCATCGGATGTAGAAGCGGTAGATTGTGATGGCGTAGTACTTCTCGTCGGTCGTTTCCTTGCGCGCATTGAACTTGCGGCCCTTGTAGATGTACTCGCCACAGCTGTTGCATCTCATACCGAAGGGTGCCATTAGACGAACGGTCTGCTGCCGCGGACCTGTTTGCTTTGGTCCTCGTCGTCGCTCGAGCTTTGATGGGTCGAAGTCGGGGGGGTAGTACTTCTGCAGGACCTTTCGTTCAGACATAGCGAGGTATGATCTCAAGGGGTGTTGCGCGCTGGATGCAAGGTTATATGTCAAGAGTTGTTTCGTGAAAGATGAGAGTCCAGGGAAGACGTATCGGCCGTCTCGCGATCATCAGTGCAAATAAACTGTGGCGGTGCTAGCTGCGGATACTGCCGCGTGGCTTCACTCTCGTTCATGCAGCAATAGCTTCATGGCGATCGAGTGAATCTCATAATCACATTCACAGGCTGCTCTTCACGCCGGCTTGGCTCATCGACAACGTACGTCCGTTCAAATACACCGATAGGCATTAATTCGCACGACCACGAACTCAAGCAGCCACCCACGCGCCCCTACAGATCCAGCACCACCTTCGTTTGCGAAAGAGACTGACTCCTCACAACGCGACCGACACTGACGGCAGCTGCCTCAAGATGTCGGTCTGGAACCCAGAGAACATTGTGGACGTCGCTGAGTCGATTGGCATCAATACCTTGACCAAGGACGTACAAGAGCACCTGGCGCGAGAGGTCGAATACCGCATCAGTCAGATTCTGGAGGAAGCACTGAAGTTTATGCGCCATGCACGACGAACGACTCTGAGCACACAAGACATATCTGAGGCGCTACGAATGCTCGATGTTGAGCCACTGTACGGCTACGAAAGTACACGACCGTTACGCTTTGGAGAGGCCTCGATAGGATCAGGACAATCGCTATTCTACGTGGAAGACGATGAGGTTGACTTTGAGAAGCTCATCAACGCACCACTGCCCAAGGTGCCCAGAGAGATGAGCTTCACAGCACATTGGCTCGCAGTGGAGGGTGTGCAACCTAGTATACCGCAGAATCCAACGCAGGCGGACCAACGACAACAAGAGCTGCTTGCAAAAGGTCCTGGAGCAAGTGCAGCATTAGCAGCGCTGAGCGGAGCAGACAATGTCAGTGTCAAACCACTTGTCAAGCACGTTCTGTCGCGAGAGCTCCAGCTATACTTCGATCGTGTCTGCACGGCGGTGCTCGACGAGCATAATGAAGAATACCGTACATCTGGACTGGCGTCGCTGAGGACAGATCCTGGCATTCACCAGCTGATACCGTACTTCGTTCAGTTCGTCGCCGACAAGGTCACACACCAGTTGAAGTCGACATTCGTCCTGACGCAGTGCTTGCTACTGGTTCAGGCTCTACTCGAAAACCACAGCATATACATGGAGCCATATGTGCCAGCGCTGGTGCCATCGGTCCTCACCTGCATCTTGGGCAAGCATCTCGGAACCGCAAGCAGTGATGGTGTGACGACACATTTTGCGCTCCGAGACTTTGCAGCAAGCCTGTTGTCACGCATCTCCGCGGCGTATGGTGCATCGTCCTCCACGCTGAAGGTGCGCATTGCACGAAGTTGTCTCAAGGCATTCCTCGATTCGCATAAGCCATGGGGAACACATTACGGTGCGGTCCTTGGACTGTTAACTATAGGAGGCAGTGAAGTTGTTCGTTCGCTGATCTTGCCAAACCTGAAGACGTACGACTTGCATCTAGCCGAAGGAGTGAAGGATGACGCTCAGCGTGAGCAGGTGGATCAGGTCATTGCCATCATCATCAAGGCGCTCGGACGACTGAAGGAGGATCCTGTCGCAAGCCACAGCGAATTGACAGGGGAGATCAAGCGTGAGCGACTCATCGCAGTGCTTGGTCCCACACTCGCAAAGCGTGTATTGGAACAAGACGACCAGGACTTAATCGCAGTGCTTACGAACGTGGATGATTAGAGGAGTGTGGGCGAGCGTGGGAGATGTGTCTATTATACTTTAGCGTGGCGTACGGATAGGCATCACGAGGGCTGTCGCTGTTAAGTCAGTGGCTGAAGTCTCGTGCACAAATGCACACTGTGTCAATATATTGCCCGAGAGCATTTCATTATATGCGTTCGATACCGCTCAGGCGCCGCTGACCACCATCAGCAGGTGAGATTGAAGCTTGCACCGCGAATGACCAGATCAGAGCTCCAGGAACAGACACATGGGCAAAATGGAGAGGTGTGTGGAAAGTAAAATTAGCCCTATGGTCACTGAAGTGCCACACCACCGGAGAAGTTGCTGTCGATACTGCTGGCGTGGAGATCCGTATTAGACTACCACCCTGGCTCGGCCTTTCACTTCGCTCCACCCTGCCGAGTTTGCTCTCGAAACACAATTACGGTGTGACCTGCTTGATAAGGCGACTTGCATTGTCGCTTCCTCACCGTTGACAAACACCTTGCCTCCTCCTCTCTCGCAAAATCCTATCGCGACTTGAAGAGACATTTGCCTTCTGCGACACTTGCGACGACACCACAATATCAGCACAGAGACAGATCGACTCACCTTACAAATCACCCTGTCGACGTGCCGCGAACACATATCTTACTTCTCCATACACCGCCGTTCCAACTTCGCAGCCTCACACATACCACCATCGCCATGTTTCCAGCAGAGTTCCTCAACGCCTCATACCTCGAAGAGCAGGCTGCAGCACGACAGCAGCGAGAGGCAGCCAAGATGCAGAACACGCTCTCAGTTCCTGCTACCAGCACATCAACACCTGCTACTACTCGTCCTACCACACCTGCCAACGCCACAATACAGTCGAAGCCACTTGGCTTGCTGACGAACATCTTCCAAGGCTTGGTCAAGGCCACGACATTTGATCCCCAAGAACTACAATGCAAGAGCACTTCCTCTAGCCCAGGATGTGAGAAGAGCGAGTTGGAGGCTCTCATTGCCGAGCGCAAGCGTGATGCAGATATTGTAGGTGGTAGCATGATTGTATGCTGAGCTTGGCTGACATGTACCAGTGCTCACTGCGCCCGTGGTGATCAGCTTCTCACCTCAAGCCACACTCTTACACGATACTCACGGCCTCCCTAGCGCTTTGTCGCTCCCACCTTCGGATCACAAGTCTTCTCATCCTCCAAAGCAGGGCGTGATGGCGTTCACCTTCACGACCTTTTGTACTTCTCAAGCATGGCGTTATGAATGGAGGAAAAGTGGGCAGATCAGGGCGACTGATCAAGAGCATTGATGCGTTATGAGCGAAACATACCTATACAGCATGCACCACAGAAGCGTTTTGGCTGTCCTTAATTGCATTGTCTCCATGCAGATACTTGCGAGGCTCGCGCGAGTCGTAATCATAATTCATTCATCAGATCTATGTTCACAGCCTCTCCCCATCCCGAGCTGCCAAAGACTGCGTTCAGTGCGTTGAAGTCGATGTACGTCAGATCATTTGGCATCATCATGTCGTATGCATTGCCTCCCATCGGATCGATGTTTGCAGGCAATGGGTCCAGTGTGTAGGAACTATCCCAAGAGCCATAGGGCAGGATACCATCTACACAGCTCATGTCTCTAGCTGAGTTGCTTTGCCAATTTTGCTCAGCTGCCATCGTCTTAGCTCTGCTGATCAACATGTCCACGTAGTCCCACGTGCTGTCCTTGTTCTTCTTGTTGCCGTATATCTTATCCCAGGTGGCGATGAATGGGCTCAGGACCTCCCACGACGTCTGAACCATTTGGGGATTGTTGCTGTGGCATATCTCTGCTATCACAATGGCCAGAGAGTTCCATTGGAGTTGCTTTCGATAGTACCAAAGGAATTGAGGACACTTGGGCTTACTGAGTAGCTTGTAGGTCGTACGAATGACATGAACGGATAGCCGTAGCATCTCCTGTCGTTGTGCGTCGGTCAGTGTGCCGTTCAGCAGAGCCTCTGCGGGATGCTGTATCGTCAGGTGGGTTTTGATCTGTCATGTCAGCGTGACAGGGCATGGACGTGATGAAGGGACTGACCATCAATACATCTGCCTGTCCCAAGATCATCCAGTCGTACGGCCTGCTTGAATGGCAATAACGCAGGTACTTTTCCTCGATAAGCTTCCCAAGCTTCCCGAACTCGTCCTGCATCTTCTTCCGCTGTCCAGTATCAATGGCGCCGTGGTTGGCCTTGCTCGTTGCCCACATTCTTACGTTGCTTCGCATGATCTCCCACCGTACGAGGACGAAGCACATGGAAGTCATGCCTAGCCGTGGTTCAGGCGGCTCAAGAGTACCTGGAGAGATATCGATGTCCTCGATGTTAGCTGGCAACCTGACAGTGCAGTTAGACATGTGGTATCGTCCGCCGTCCTCAGAGCATAGATGCTCGGCAGAGCAAATCGCCCACCATAAACGTCGACGTATCTCGGCCTCGTACGGCGTATACTTCGTCCCTGGGTCCAGATGCATACCGATCCGCTGAGCACTCCTCACCGTTTCAGAGAACAGTGCCCAGGTCCGTGGTCCAGAGTCCTCACGACCGAAACATATCAAGTAGACCAATAATGCTTGCACATGCTCCAAATCGGGCACGACTGGGCTCCGCAGCAGGTTTTCGTCCAGTACTTGTTCGAAGCTCTTCAGCAAGAACCCTCTGCTCTGATGTAGGATGCTCAAGCATTCTTCAGTGCTGCAGCTGAGCGTAGCTGCATAGAAGACAGCTGCAGCAAGATTGGCGGTCGATGGAGCGGCGTGACCATCGAGGAGGGAGGACAGCTTCGAGGAGAAGGTCGGACAATGAACGACCTTTGTGATGGGATCTACTCTTGTCACGAAGAGATGCCATAGATCTGTGATCTGCTGTGGTGAAGGAGTGAAAGGTCCTCTTCTGAAAAACATGTCTGGAGCTGTCTGAACGTCATCTTCGGCGTATCTCTCGTTCGAGATAGACGCATGTGTGAGAGCTATGAGAGCATCTTTAACAAGGTCCTCCGAAGCTCGTTCCGGCTCACTTGCTGCCAATTGGTGTAGAGCGGTCTGCTCTCGTTCAAAGTTGAGACCTGGCGGTGCTGGTAGTGAGCGAGGCTGCTCCTCTGAAGTTTTGCTGGAAGACGGTTGTGACGGCACCGGATCGCTGAGATACTTGACGACATGCTCGAGATGTGCCTCTCGAGCTGGCTTGTCCTTCTTCCTGTATGGACCACGTTTGCGTTTGATGCTAGGATCGACAGTTGGATAGATGCATGGGAGGTCCGCCTTATGGCAGTTGGCGCAGCCTGAGGGCTCCCGATTGCATTTCAATTTTCGGCGCCGACAACAGACGCACGCTGTGCCAGGTTTGCCCACCATAGGCTCATCTTGTGCCGGCGCCATGAGAAGCTTGTTCACTCGCGACGTGCTCTCGAATGTGGGCCTCCAGAGTTGAGATATTTGAGATCATCGGGTGGTCGTCGTTGCGAGGCTGAGCAGTCCTTGCGCAGTCCGAACGTTAACAACACGAGGTGGTGCGCACGTCGTCGCAGATGAGCTGGCTTAGCAAGCACGGCACTCTTTCAACCTTGAGTCTATGCGAAGTACACAAGCCATCAGATGCAAACTCAAGCGATGAGACGAGCAGGGTTCTTCACTTGTGGAGCTCTATGAGACACCACCCATGTTGCGAATGTTGCTCGGGAAGACTTGAATCTCACACTCGACCTGACGGACATCGTGAATGAGTGATGATATATGTACTGCTGATGGCATCGGCCTGCTCTAGCAAGAAGCTTCATCTTACTGCACATCAGGAAGTCTGACAGCGATGTCACCACTCTGTGTGATATAGCGAACCCACGGCAAGCTAGGATATTGTAGCTGTGATGTGTCAGCGAGTCATTCTCTTCATGCCCGATCAGACTCACCTTCGGCTCAATGATCTTCAAGTATCGCACCTGGATACCGCTCGTCGTGAAGTATGGAATCTCGAACTTCACTTGTATCGGTCGTTTGCCTTTGCCTCCAGCAGATCCAACTCCTCCCATGCTGCCACCAAATCCTCCCATCATGCCACCGCCCTTCTCGTCGTCGCCACGGACACTGGGAAGACCTAGCTCTGCGCGCATCAGAAACTCTTTACCGCCACCGAACTGCTTGATCTTCCACACTATCGAGCTCGTCTCGGGAGCGTAGTGGACAGAGCCGATATTGGTACGGAACTTGGGAGTGTCAGCGTCTTCTGGCACCGGTATCGATATCTGGACGTTGTTTGCTGTCGATCGTCGTTTGAATTGTGCTCGTGCCTGTGATGTTAGCGAGGATCAGGTGTGGACGAGGACACTCACCTTCAGCATGTACTCGATACGGCTGCCTGAATGCGATTCGACCACACATTCGACCCAGATGAGCGGCTTGACTTGTGTGTTGAGGCGGTATGACATGAGCTCGAACTCTCCATCTGGTGGGATGAATGATATCGTTCGATCCGTCTCGAATCGTGAGAGTCGCACACACTGATGGAACTTGACGTCTTCCATTTCCACAGCCTTTCCTCTTGTGTTTCTGCCCGTTGCCTCAAACATAACCTTGTCGTTGAGACCGAGACGCAGCTCGGGCATGCCAGAAAGGTAGCACTTCATCTTAACAGCTCCCAGGATCTCACTGCGTAGTACATTGCCAGCAGAGCTGACCAGTAGGTTGAGCGACTCGACAACGTCCAGGAAGACTTCGTTCTTGCGATATCGAAGACCCTCTGACCGCCACGACACAGCGTTCGTGACGGAGATGGGCACTCTTGCGACGTCGAGCTTGTGTGACTCTTGTGTAATGTATTCCTGCAGGATCTTGCTCTCTGTAGTCTGCGGGTGTCCAAAGTCCATCATCTCATCGAGGAGCTCGTATATAACGACGAAGTTGTCCCTGATACTCTCCTCTTCCAGCTCTTTGAAGTATTCTGTGAAGACTTCCACCAGCTTGTGTAAGAACAGGAGGATCTCGGCGGCATTACTGTTTCGTTTCGTAAGCGCAAGGAGGTAGAGGTTGTTGTGACGAATATAGAGGTAGTTGATGCCTTCATTGCTGAAGCATGGCGGAACTGATGAGGATTCTTCTTCTGCTTCTGAGAGCAGGATTGGGAACCGCTCGACTGCGCTCATGGGTATATCGCCGCGGTAGTTCCTTGCAAGGAGCGTTTTGCCCTTGAGGTCGAGGAAGAAGATCGCCGAAGCCATTGTGCAGGTGTGCGAGGCGCAGTGCGCAGTGTTGTGTTGGGGTCTGCAGCTCCTGATAGCACACCTCAAAGGAAGATGGTCATTATGGGTCGTGGGCGCATCAAATGTCTTGGTCTCTCGTGGTGTTTCCTAAATGACAAGTATGTAGTGTGAGGATGTTTGTATATGCTCAATGAAGCCGAAATGTGGAAACACTTCCGGCTTTTGCTCATTGAGGTCTGGGTGCACACATCACGTCAGGTGGATCTACGTTGCAGGCCCATATTCATCCTACACAGGTGCGCATTATGGTCCCCTTGCGCTCTTCACCTGCGGATAGGACGCTGAGATCACGAGGAAAAGACATCTTCTCGGTGTACCCACGAGGTATCGCGACTTCAGGCGTCCATCATCAGGTGCAAAACGAACGCGGTGGAGAACATGCCAGACAGAGCAGTGCATTGATCTCGTCTCGAGCCTGACTCGGTCTTCGGCGAGAGAACAATATACTGCTCATCAAATCTGTTGGCATATACATTGCTCCTGCAGTCTGATGTCTGGTTCCACAACACAATGGCGATGAGAAGGCCTGACAGTCGTAGGCTTGTGGCCTTTCCCGATACCACTGAGACTACGCAAGATCACCTCGGAGCCTGGAGCATGGCAAATTGCTGCATCAACGTGTATACAGCAACGGTGCCCACTGCGATATCTACTCGATCATTGAAGACCACCCCAGGTGCCCTGTCCACAAGGCCCATCTCCCGCGGTCGCCACAAAGGCGGGTTGTGATCTAGCTACGAACCGGAACGCAACGAAAGTAGGACTGCAAGTAGTGACGATCGCAAGATCACAAGCAACAACGCCATTAGTTGCCTGGCGGAACAAGAATCCACCACAGTTGGCCGTTGACTGGCATGCCACACAGCAGGCATCGGCCGTTTGATCGCTGGTGCGCAGGAAGGTGGTACCAGTGTATCTGGCAGCATCGTTGATGTTGGTTGAGCCGACACGGTTGATGAGGTTGTCTGCTCCACATGCAGCGTATGCTGTCTGGAGCGGTAGATAAGAGGTAGTGGTCGTGCTCACTGTCGTTGTCGTGGTCGTGGCTGATGTCGCTGTCGCGGTCGTAGTGACTGTGTTGGTTGTCGTTGTGCTACTGGTTACGGTAGTTGCTGCTGGCAAAACAGTGATCGTGGTGCTACTTCTGACTGTGCTTGTCACGCTCACTGTTGTTGGGTTGCCAACAGTAAACGTCGTTGTCTTGGCTGCTGTAACGGTTCTGTAGCTGATCGATACTGTGACGACGGCCTTGTAGCACGTAATGACTGATGGGTACGGTTGATTCTTGTCACAATCCGACTGGAAAGTGGGAGTTGCCGATGCCTTTGCGGATGACGAAGACACTACCTTGAGAGTTGACGATGCCTTCACGGACGATGAGGGCACTGTGTTGAGACTTGCCGATGCCTTTGCGGACGACGAAGACACTGCGGTGCGTTTCTCGAGCTCACCGTCCTCCATCATTGCATCACGCTCTTCCAGTGTCGCTTCGTCCGACTCCAGCGCCCTCTTTGCTCGAGTGCCTCCTCCACTCTGCACGACTGAAGGAATGGACGCGATCGGGGTGAATCCAGATGATGTCGAGAACGTCGTAGTGGTAGATGAAGTCGAGGTAATTGTGGAAGTGACGGTATCGATTTCGGTGGATGCTGCGGCACTGTCAGCGAGGAAGTAGTGAACCGCTGACCAACTTACAGATCGTGGTTGTTGCTGTATTTGTCACAACTGAGGTCGCTGTCGTTGTTGTGGTAGCCTGTCAATGTTAGCATGATGTCCTGCGACCAGCTCCCTCTACTCACAATGACCTGCTGGCCAGTAACGGTGGATGTGTCCACGATCGTCGTTGTCACTGTAGTTGTTGGTACTGCTGCTGTCACTGTCGTCGATGGTGTGATGACTGTGATCTGAGTCTGTGGGATCGTGTACGAGCGAGTCTGCGTCGTCGATGAGACAGCGCCTGATGTTGCAGCATAGCTGGTCAGGCAGACCTGCTTGGTCCAGCTGCTAAGTGTCGGCAGTGGAGATGCTGAGAGCAGCGGCAGGAGGATCAGTGATGCATGCATCGTGTGAGAATACAGAAGAATGTCGAACCCAAGCCAGACGCCCAAGCTTTATAGAATCTTTTCACGCTCGAGAAGAGAGCAGACTCAGCGGCACCTCCTTTGCTTGTAGTGCAAGCATCGTTGGTATCGCTTCGAGAGGAAGCAGTCCAAGGCGTTGAAGCCAAGGCACCATGCTCAATAGAGGACTGCAGGCTTTGTCTCGCGCTGAGCGATCCCCACTCGAGGCTGTCATAATACCAGAGCTTGCGCTGGTTAGTAGCGAGGAGTTATACCGTAAGGTTTTCTTCGCTCAGAGAACACTGTCGACAAAGCGCAGACTATATGGTTGTGAGGAGGGTTTGAGGATGTAAGGCTGCTCTGGCTAGCTGAGAAGTCCTAATACAGGTTAGAACGCATCCTAGCAGCCACCTAGAGTGACTAAGAGAGCAGCCGGCGGCAGTCCAGAATGAACGTGCCAAGGACGCTCTCGGTCGATCCGTGTGAGGCTTCTTCCTAGCCAGGCTGATGATAGCTTGCTGTGACACTACTGTGAGGCGAGTCCACGCGCTTGCTCTACACGAGCTAAGACTGCGGATGTCACACGATATGCTGTCCTGCGGCAGTGACAGAGTGTAAGAGTCTAGTTCAAGCTCCATGTGGCCAGTGATCGTCCGGCAGGAGGAATCACGACCATGCCGTATGGCTGCTTGCTCGTTTCTAAGCACTGTAGTGCACAAGCCTCCAGGCGTCGAAGAGAAGCTCGTGGTGAGAGTATGGCGACTTGAGCTTCGTGAGCCGCTCATGGTGAGACGGCCACACTATCTTGAGACCGGTCCTCCTGTGGTAGTATGATCAAAGCATTCAGAGCAGGGTGAGCAACACCAAGGGCAGGACGTGGTGGAATGCAAGTGGTGGACAAGTGTCAACCAGAGACTGCCTTTCAGCATTGCGCCCACCTACCGTAGCGAGTCATCGCTCTTAACGACATGAGATCATGCGAATTGCTTGCTTGTTGGGAGCATGTGGTTGCCAGCACGAGAAACGTAGTCCTCAGGACATTGCGAATGTTCTTGGGTGTTGCCGTACCATAGAAGCAAATAGCAGGACCTGCAACAGATCTGAGAAGGGCATTCTCTGATGCACGAGACTGTGATGCAGATGTCGGATCGTGATGGAGGTGGTGATGATCCTGTCAAGGCATAATTGCATGCCTGTCGTTAGTAATACTACAATGCACGGACCATCGCTCTCCCGAGACCGATTTCCTGCAATGGCTCTTGCACTCTGCTGCTTCATCACTGCAATTCGCACATCAATCATGGCGTCTCATCTGACCATCGCATTGCGAGCGCTCGAGATACGCCCATCGTCGACGAAGTTACGCACCGCAGCACAGTACCTACCTGTCACAGCTCGAAGAAATGCCTCACATCAAGCACAAGGTCGAGCAAATAAGGCCAAGCAAGGACCAGGAAAGAGATTGGGCGCAAAGAAGACTGGAGGAGAATATGTTGTGACGGGCAACATCATCTACAAGCAGCGAGGGACGCTGTGGTTTCCTGGCGACAATTGCTTCATGGTATAGTCATTGCATTGGAGGATGAACTGGTAGCTAATGCTGAGAAGGGACGCGATCACACCATACATGCAGCAGAGCCTGGCTATGTACGCTATTACCGCGATCCTCTACGACACCCAAAGCGCAAATACATTGGAGTTGTGTTCAATAAAGAGCAGGAACTACCACAACCTCCCAACGCGCCTCGAGTACGAAGACTAGGTATGCTGGCTTTCCAGAAGCCCGGCCCTGTCCAAGATGCGCTTTCCACAGTCGAGGAGCAGAACACCGCCATAGCGGCTCCTCAGCGACGACGCAAGTCGAAGATCGAGCCATTGAAGCCAACCTTACGTCCAGGATACCAATACCGTATAGCGAACTGGGAAATAGGTCAAGAGGCCGAGAGGGTTGGTACAGCGAAGCGAGTTGTGCCTTTCCAGCCAGGCAATAGGTGGATCGCATGGAGAAAGAGGAACGAGGCAAAGGCACGAGTTGCTGAGAAGCGAGCACTCGGAAGAGGTGGCAAGAAGAAGCCCGTGAAGATGTAAGAGCTAGGATTGAGGACGACATAACAAGGTGACACTATGATGAGGCTACATTGGGATTCTCCAGATGGGGCGGCAAGGGTGCCTGTCCGGCGCAGTCTGAGCAGGCCGATATCAACAAAGGCCTGCAGACTCAATGCCGACATGCATACGAGCGATGCAGCATATACGTGGCAGGGGTCCTTTGGCCATTACAGATGCGATCGATCCGCGCAGAATGATGAGATACCCTGTTGACCACACTTGCCGAATGGTTTGGATGACTTTCTGCAGTATGGTCCATCTTCGCTCGCCATCTGGTTGCTGTTGGTTCACGATAGCGCCTGGATAGTCGCACTGCTTGTCAGACGATTCCTCGATCCATTTCGTCAACAGCAAATGCACACGATCGGAATCCGCCTGCACGAAACGTCACTCATGCAATGCTCTGTTGACCTGCAGAGGTCTTGCACGAAGCAATAAAGACAATGTATCCTAAACTGCTGTTTTCGTCGCACACGCGTGTGTCAAGATCTGACTTACTGGTCGACTAGAGCCGGTAGACCACGGTGAACAACGCATGCGCCCTGTCCTGCTGCATTGTGTTTTGTTGGCCATCTTGGCGGCCTACCAGTCGACGCTGGCGGCATATTCTCTGACGACCTGCGCTAAGAGACTGATTGGCAACACGAAGTGAGCGACTTGCATGGACACGTCGCTGGCATCTGCAGCTGTCTTGCTTCACAACCAATCATCGTCCACAAAGGCCCTGATACTTCGCTACCTTTCTCTCTTGCGATGACTTGGCTCGTGATCAGCGCCCGCATGCTTGTTGGCGATGTTCTTGGACACTTTGGACCTTAGATAACTTCTCTCTCATCATCCATCATCGCTATGAGGCGCGAGAGACATCCTGCCGACATGCATACTTGCGACATTGTTCCTGCCGAACCTAGACTCACCTCCTGATGTCCTCGGGAGGATGCTCGCCTCACTCTGACCCACTGCCGATCATGGGACCTCCAGCGCTCGACGGCAGCGAAAGCCTTCGAGGTAACGGTGCGTAAACAGACTTCAGCATTACATTTCAGCTGCTCGAATGACTGGTGGTGCGTCTAATGCGCAGGCGCACTCACTAGTCTTTCGGTTCCTCGTTCGATGTGTTGGCAATTGCCGCTAACTCATGGATCATGCAGTGCCTGTATCACCTTCTCCATCGCTATACCGTGCCACATCATGGACAAATCTTCGGTCCGTGCCAACAGAGGGATCCCAGCTGAGACTGCCCGCCTCCAAACTCCGCCCTTCGGTTTCATCGCCGGTCTTTCCCAAGGTTGATCTACCATCTGGACCTACGGATGGCCGTGATGAAGACACCTTGGTGCGCTTACCGGTGACCGATGGACATCTGGACTCAGCAGACATGCACGCAGCACCACAGTCGGTAGAGGCCGCAACGAACACGACACAACAGACCACTGAATGTGCAGCACCAGTATCACTATCTGGTCTCCTCGATGCAATACGAATGGACGTTCAGCAGTGCAGACGAGCAAGGACGCAACGTGCGCTGCTTCATAGGACACACCAGGCCATCGCACGCAATTACCACCTCACATCATTATCCCACCAAGTACGAGTGACTCTGGTAGACTGCATCCGCTCCGAAGACAAGGACAGCTTCACGACACTGTTTCGCGCAGTACAAGATGCCTCAGTACAGGAGCCAATCGCTTCCACATACTGCGAGGATGACGAGGTAGAATGGCTCACCAAACTGTCTTCAACCTCACGTACAACACTGTTATCCTTTTTGACTAACATTAGATTCGATCAGACATACCTCGCGACCCGTATCGCAGCTCTGTCTCAGAAGAACCTTATCGCCCTGCTACCAGGATCTGGAAAGGCTGAGTCTGTCCTTGGTAACACCACATCCAGAAGCACTCTACCGCTTGGTTATGCTGTGGATCAGCTCATCGATCATCTAGGTGCTGGCTCTCCTGGGTGTCCGCTGGATTCTATCTGGAATCTGGTCAGGACTAACGGCGATACCGAGCAGAGTCAGAAGGTCTGGGCAACCGTCTGTGCCAAGCTCATCCACGAGCAGAAGCCTGGTAGTGAGAAAGTTGTGGTTCATCTTCTCAATCGCTTCTCCGAGGCTTCACGATGGAGTGGCCATGCTGCTATCGAAGAGTGGATGACCGACGTCTTGCAGCATGGCAGATTCCTACTGGACCAATCTAGGTCCTTCCGCCAGCGCATGGAGATGACCCAGGAGTCCTGCAGCGAGGAGACACAGCGCAAGGAGGCCTTCCTCTCGACTGCAGCATCCAGATTGCTTGAAATTCTTGGAACTGGCAAGCTCTTCTCTCCAAGCACCCTGAGCTTCAGTGATAAGATTGTTGCAAGCTTGAAGGAATCACCCAAACACCACAAGGCCTATCCTGCGTTCGTGGTCACTCGCTGGCTAGCTCTTTCTTATCTGCCTGATCTCCTCTGTTCTCCGGAGGTTTATGGCTTGCTAGATGACCATATCGTTTCGGAACTGGCCAGGGCGAGGATCCTCAAGGACATCTGCAGTCGTGTACAGCGTATTGTTCTGGACGTACTGCATGCTTGGTTGGTGCTACCTATGTTGCAAGTGTGGTTTGCTAACGTTCATCAGGCGACACAACAAATCTGCTTCCGAGCATGATCTATTGAGTATGCACAACATTCTGGCCATCTTCCAAGGAGAAGCGCAACCCAAGATGGCCGATACATCCCATGGACTATCAGCGGAGTCTTCCTGCACCTCACTTCTCGCGATATCCGTCGACGATGTGCTTGCATCCCTAGATGCACTTCAGCCAAGTGAAAGGACGGCATCGATATCATCTGATCAACAAACACTCCGCTCCGGGTTGCACTCGTCAGCCTCATCGATCTCTGGCTTCTCACTGTTTCGTTCGAACGGTCTGCCGTCCTCGGAAGAGCTTCTGGGTCATTCGCAGTGGACGGAACGCGGGGACAGTAATCTTGACCTCGACTTGCTACATGTCAGAGAAGAGCTAGACGACATATCGAGTGCCGCGAACACAACTGGCCAAGGTTCCTACTCTATCTTCAAGATAGATGGGCGGCACCGCTCAGTATCAGCACGAAACGACGATTCTAGTGAAGTCCACCTTGACTCACCCCCATGGTGGAGTGATTTACTTGAGATTCTTCGAGTGCAGACCAACCTAGCGAGTCCGTGCTGGCCACCATCCGTTCCACTACAGGTACAGCTGTCTACACTACTGGACAACATCTCCACCGAAGCGGAAGCTCAGGACGACTTCGTCATGGCACACACTTTGCTCGGCATCTCTCACAGCATGACAGAGCTTGTACAAGAGCAAGGGCAACATGGTCTACAGGTTGTACTTAACCAGAGCTTCAGCGATGCAGTAACATCCTCCACAGCAGCAGCACAGGCTCTATCTGCTTATGACATCGCTCTACAGTCCGCACAGGATGTACTTGCGAGGATGAGCACCGCTCTGAACAAGTCTTGCAAGGCTTTGGATGTCCTTCGCGACAAGATGTGGTATACCGCCACTGTCAGGACGTCAGCAGAGTACGAAAGACTTCAAGGCCTGATCGGAGCACTTCGTTCAATGTCCAGGAAGCGCACAACATCCAAAACTATACATATGCTACGAACCACGAGCAATACTCGACCTGGCTTGTTGCCTCCCATGAAGTCGGCCTCCCAGATCCTCGAGCTCGTCAGTGCATCCCAAGAGCATGGCAATCTCAACAAACTCAGCAGCGAGCAGTCTCTTGCCGTCAAGAAATGGCTCGAGTATCACCAGGTACACAACCTTTGCACTACGGAAGAGCGGATCCACAAGCTGTGTATGGAAGTAAGGAAGGCTGTCGATGTTCTGGCCAATCCGAACGAAAGAGAATCAATGCTGTGGGAGGACCTCCTGTTCAAGGGTATCAAACCTGCTGCGCTACAGCTGCCAATCCGTCGACGAGAGAATAGTCGGCCGATGACACCGGCATTCTTCATGCCGTACGGCACTACAAGAGCACCCCAAGCACTGTCGAATACAAGCTCGTATGAGTACATCGATGCGAGGAGTCCCACGCTTACTAGTCGGTCTTCGAACAACTTCTGGTCTCCTGCCGTGACTGAGACGCTTTCCTTGTCAAGCGCAACAAGTGTAGGATCAGGCTGGCACGCGAATCGACATCAGAAGCTCTCCCAAAGGCTGGAGAAGCAATTGTACCACCGCATTACTGGCTTCATCCTCAGCGAGTTCAATCTGTACGAGAACGGCAGTGAGACGGATCGGGCGCTATGGTCTGGTATAGGTGGTCAACTGCTCAAGCATCAAGCTCTTCGGTCACAAACTTCGCGATTCGACTTCCACCGAGCCTTCAGAACGATGCTTACACGATTCAGCACGACACCAAACCCTCAGATCAAACTAAAACAGCTTGTCGAGATGCAGAAACTGTTGCCAGCGTTCATGTCTGACACTGGCAGGTCAATGGTCGACGGCTTTGTCGAGGTATTCTCCGATGCTTCAATTCGGCCAAAGACACTGCTACGAGACCTACAGTACATTGCATCATTGGTTCCGTTGTCAGTTCTCGAGGACTCTACCACTGGTGATGCGTTCTTGAATGCTGCAGTCGCTGCGTCAAGGCTGAAGAAGGAGAGCGTTCGGGTGATGGTCGAGACAGCCGATGCTATCATTGCTTTCCATACGAGCAATCGTGGATCTGCATCACTTGCACAGCACCAGAGAGACGCAGCAACCTTTGCCAGCGTAACACACCGCCCAAGCGTCGACATTGCTGCTTACAGCATGTCTGATGCCGGGACCTTGCTGCAGATAGCCGCGAAGGACGGTAATGCAGCAGCTCAACGTGAGCTTGCGACACTCTACCTGACGCACCCAGATCTGATGGAGCATGTCGTCGCACCCTTCGCGCAACCCAAAGAGGTGTTCAGAGATGAGCTTGAGAACAAGTGGAAGACGCACGACAGGTCGAGATGTGATCCTCTAACGATGTGCGTCGCTCACCATTGGATGTTGCTTAGTAGTAAACGAGGCGACAGTCTTGCCAAGGAGCATCTGAGGCAGAGAGAAGAGATGGAGAGGCTGCCTTGAAGCTGTAGACCTTAGATGATGCTGTAAATGATCAATCTGATGAGGCACAACTGGTTTGTGTCTACGTACACCGTACAGTCGTCGTAAAGCCGCTGTCGATGTCTGAGTGATGCTGCAGACGCTATATGGCACAGGTGGCTTAAGTCTATATAACCGTGCAATCGTCAGCAAGATGCTGTCAATGTCACCCACTCGTGTGACCCTGGAGATTGCCACTCGGTCTTGGTTACGCAATTGGCTAGAGGCGCCGACTAGGGGCGGGTGATATGATAAGCTTCCAGCATTAGAAGGTCGTCAGAAGCGCTAGAACGTGGTCCCTCTTGATAAGAATGACCCTCGCTGATCGTCCTTCGAATTGTCTTCACACCTCGCCATGGACGACATCGAGAAAGCACCACATGGCGAGCCTCAGTGGCTGCCAGAGCAACCACAGCCACGACCACAACGCCCTCTAACGACAGAGGAGAAATTGGCAGACACGACGATAGATGTCCATTCCCGAGGGTCGAGTAGCAATGGCGCACCTTATCATCCCGTCGGTGGTTTCTTCTCGAGACTGCGCGAGATCGAGGCAACTATGGATCGTAAGCTGGGTATCGAGGCTCATGCCATTGAGCGCAAGCTCCCTGAAGACCGACAGCCTTGGTCGTGGAAGTCTGCATTGTCCATGTACGGTGTCTGGGCGAGTGGTACGATGAACTTGAGCTGTATGGCCACAGGCTTCCTGGGTAGGTCTATGAACACGTACGTGACGTTTGCTCACACCCACAGGACACGAGTTTGGCTTGTCACTCAGTCAGAGCATTCTCATCTGCATCTTCGGTTCACTGCTAGGAGGAGCTGCCACAGGCTTTTGCGCAACACTTGGAGCCCCAACAGGTCTTCGACAGATCTCGATTTCTCGTTACAGCTTCGGATGGTGGCCGAACAAGATCGTGGCCGCTCTGAATGCTATTCAACAGATTGGCTGGAGTGCTGTGTCTTGCATCACTGGAGGTATTGCTCTGAACGCAGTCGCTGACGGCAATGTCTCTGTGGCACTTGGTATTGTCATCATTGCTGTTGTCAGTCTGGTCATCAGTCTTGTCGGCATTCGAGCTATCCTGAAGTACGAGCGTTACGCTTGGCTGGTCTTCCTTGTGGTGTTCTTGATCATCTTCGGCCAGACTGGACCATATGCGGATAACGTCACGCCATCATCATTGGAAGGCAGCACGCTGAGCGGAATGGTGCTTGTTCTGCTTGCTATCGTGTACGGTTCCTCAGCAAGCTGGACGACAGTAGCTTCAGACTACTACACTTCGTATCCGGTGAACGTCTCTCGCACGGCTGTCTTCTTCTTCACGACCGCTGGTGTTGCTCTACCAACAGCTTTCGGCATGATCGCTGGTTGTGTGTTGAGCTCAGGACTCAACAACAGAGCTGACTGGGCCGAGATCTATGAGGATGGTGGTATTGGGTTCCTGCTGCAGACTGCTCTGTATCCTCTTGGATTCGCCAAGTTCATTCTGGTCCTGCTCGTTCTGTCTGGCATCAACTGCAACATACTGAACACGTACAGTGCAGCGATCTCATGTCAGCAGTTTGCACGACCATTCGCATTGATCCCGAGAGTTCTTTGGACTGTTCTGTGCTTCGGAGTGATCATTGCTCTTGCTCTGGCTGGAAGAGATGCATTGTTGAACTACCTGGAGAACTTCCTGGCATTGCTCGGCTACTGGTGTACCAGCTACTTTGTGATTGTGTTCCTCGAGCACTATGCCTTCCGTAAAGGTGACTTTGCTCGGTACGATCTTGAGGCTTGGAATGATCCGAGAAGACTGCCAATTGGTCTTGCTGCGTTCGTGACATTCATTCTGGGAGTCGGCGCTTGGTGAGTTGTGCTTGACGATCTCCTGCGTATACTGATGAGTGTAGGGTCTCCTCGATGAATCAGACTTGGTATATTGGGCCGCTTGCTGCTATGATTGGCGATTATGGTGGTGATGTTGGTAATGAGTTTACGTTCGGCATTACCATTCTTGCATATCTGCCTTTGAGATGGCTTGAGTTGAAGCGATTCGGGCGGTGATGCCGATGTTGAGGGGAGTTGGACGTGGTCTGACCGATGTAGCATCGTCAGTCTTCGGAGATGTGTCTTGTGAAGGTCAGGTCATGAGCCTAGCGTGGCGTTGTCATCAGCTGGAAGTGCTTGGTCTGTCCACTTCCAATCACTATCCGCAAGGCCAGCCTCGATATCGAAGTCTAGGTCGATTGCTGTATCAACGACAGCAACACTCGGCGATAGGGCTTCGTTCGTGAGAATACTCTCGGGTGTTGGCTCGCTGCTAGAGACCACTGTCTGCGAATCCCAGACTAGCTGTGGTACAGTCGTCATGTGAAGCTCTTGCTGTCTCAGATGTGCTTGTCGAATCCTCCAGGCTTCGATGATCAGCTTTGCAGTATTAACGAAGTAGTGTGCGAGACCACGCTTCACTCCAGGCACTGCCATCTCCGCTGCGAAGGTCCCGTAGTTGTCGTCCATAGCCTGCCATGCTGCGTTTGCGAGCTCCTCGCCAGGTTTCTTGCACAGTACATTGAGAACATGGTGGTATGCCAGGGCAGGAAAGTTGTTGGTTGCATACCAGAGGAAGCTCTTCGTTAATGATGAGCGTCTCATCATCGTGTCGCATTCGAGCATCTTAATGGCATATGACATTGCAGCTGTGCGCTCGACGTCGGAAGGCTTCGCAGATGTATTGTAGATGGCGTAGTGCTCAAGTAAGCGAAGCTTGGCGAGTGAGCCTCGCAGCGTCCAAATAGTCATGTGGTGAAGAGGATCGGTGACGTCGCAAGCTGCGAAGACCGTCTCCTGTTCCTTCTCGAGAGCGTCCATGCCACCTTCGTAGCGTGCTCTTGCAATGCCGGATAGTGTGGGATTGGTGAAGCTAAGATGCGGTGTGCTATGTCGCATGAAGTCAGCTAGACGAGATCGTAGAACGATGAAGCTGGCTTCTGTTGGTCGTTGTCCTACGTCTGGCATTGCTTTCATCTCTGTTCGAAGCTCGAAGTCGCTCAAGTTGCTAGGTACAGCGCAGTCCCATGCTGGTGTCATCATGCTGGAAGCATAGTTGCAAAGCTCACAGACTCGATTGTCGTATATGACGAGGTTCCACCATAGGCGTCGACGAAGCTCGGCTTCTAGAATGCTGTACTTGGAGGAAGTCGCCTCGATGTGTAGACCATTGCGGTGACCCATTCTCAGGAGTACCGCTAGCATGCAGGAGAGTGACCTGACGTCGACTTGTGCACGCAATGAGATCTGGAAGGTCAGCTTTGAATTGTTAGGAATGGTAAGCGTACGAGGAACAGGAAGAAGGCTGCAAGAGTCTCATCTGTTGCAGCCATCCAGATTCTACATCTGTTCATAGCCTGTTGACCTGCTGTCTGGAAACGGGCCAGTATCTCGTCTTTCGCAGTGTGAAATAAGTCCTGACACTGATCTTCGTGAAGGCTAGTAATGGCAATGCTGTAGATGCTGAAGAGGAGGAATTCGAACGATGGTTCAAGACTGTCCAGCTTACCCATGGCTTCGATAATACGAGGTTGCAGGCTCGGTGTGTGTGTAATCTTGAGCAATGGATTGACGTTGTCGAGGTATATCTGCCAAAGTCTGAAGATGTGACAGGGTTCTGGATGGAAGTTAGTGAGCGTATCGACTAGGACTGGTCCGAAGAGTAGGTGGTCGTGCATGTGGTCGAGACCATTGCTTGTGAAGCGTTGAGTGTAGGATTGATTGATGATGTTCGCATCTGCTGTGGTTGAAGTATCGTGATCGTCTGCGTCGTCGCTGTCATCGCTGTCAAGAGTCTGGTGATGTTAGCATTGTTGTTAGCTAGTGTTGTTGTCACGTACTACACGACCCAGCGCCTGCCACAGATCGCTGTCGATGTCAGTATGGTCATGGTGTGGTGACATGTGCTCACATTGCTTCTGTAGAAAGTGGCGCTGTTGTCCTAGATCGAACGGGCTTGTCGATGCCCGGATGCAATGCTTCGAAGTCAACGTTGTTTTCTCGCATGATTGTTTCATATCGTCTGATCTTGTCCAGTAATTCTCGTTCTGCGAAGCGACGTCGTCGTGGTTTCGCTGGTATCATGCTCGCTGGTACACACTGAACGCCAACTTTGATGCATGTCTGGCAAGGGTATTGTCGATTGCATTTGACCTTGCGTTGTTGACATAGCACACAGGCCTGTACACGAGACTTGCTCGGTTGTACTGTCTTATCGGGATCGTTCATGGTTGTGAGTGTGTTCAGGCAGAGAGGTCGATCGCTTGACTATGAATCATGACGCTAGTGCTCTCAGCCACGAATTCAGCCACAGACGCTGGAGTGGTCATGGAAGAGCTTCGATGGGGACTTTCCTTTCTTTCATCGACACACGATGCCACAACATCAGCTCTGTGCAAACACTACAGCTCGTCATCGACCTCGCGAGTTCCATATCTCGTGGAGTAGTGCTCGCGATGCTCCTGGAAGAGCGTCGTGGACCTCCGACGATGGCACGAATGAATACTTTCGCTACTCCCACCCTCCCTTAGCATTCTGATTCAGAACGTCTGCAACCCTTCCCTTATGCATTACTCGTGGCGGCTGGACGTCGTTCTGACTGCTGTTATTGAGCACAATGCTCCTCAGCGCTTTCACGATCACGGCGACCTCAACCTCGTCCTTGGGAGCACGAAGCTTAGAAGAGCTGCGGAAGCGGGCAAGATCAGTTATAAAGGCAGACCATCGCATGCAGGATACAAGATTTCGAGTCGAGAACAGTGCAGAGGCATGCTGGCAGTCAGATTCTGTCACCTTTCCTTTGATCGTTGCTGGAAGCTGGCGAGGAGTTTTGCAAACCGTTGCTTCGATGCTGCTGCTCTCGCGTACTTCCGCACTGGTCGGGCATGCTAGAGTCTTGCTGTGGATCGGCATTGTCTCGCTGCTGCACATTGTCGTGGTCTGCTTGTCGTCGGGTGTGCTGTTCGAACAACGATAGGCACAGAAGCAGGTGCCATTGATGCAGTAAGCTCTCCTGTTGGAGGCTCAGCTGCTCTCTAGTGCGAAGGTAAGTTGATTAAAGGAGGTTCCTATTCTTGTCGGAACGTCTCTTTGGTAGCATGTGCTCTGGTTGAGTCGTCTGCACTTCTCGGCTCTCTTCTTTCATTGTGCTCCTATCTCGAACGATCGTCCTTGCTGTCACAATGTCTCTTGGTCGTCAACAGCAGCAGGGAACAGCAGGAAACAGTCACCTATATTGCGTCAGATCCACCACGACGCTGGACAGAGCGTGGCGTAGCTTTTACCGTCATCTGGCGCAGAGTCGACGCTCATTCTTTAACACCACAAGCCAGCGACTCGCAGCCCTTGCTTGGCAGTACCCGATCAGCTGAACGAGGCTCCTGCACACTAGACGTCGATGTGACACCTCATCGCAGGGTTGACAGCTGCTTGTTCTCCAAGGTGTCCGCAGCATCAACGACAGCCTGAAGCATCGTTCCACATGGCCAATGTTGTCTAAGAGCTGCAAACTGTCAAATGTCAGGCGCAACGAACGTAATGGGTCAATCTGCTACGATGGAGCCTCGTAGCACTCAATCTCTACCATTGCACGCAGCTGACGCACAGCACACGGTTTGTCAGTGCAGTGGAGCCTTGCTATCTATTCCAAGCCGCTCTATGTCTCTCGTCGGTCTAACTTATTTGTCGCCTCTATCGCTCTGGTCGCCATTGCGCCAGCATGCTGAATGTTTGACACTGAGCATTGTCTCGCGAGCGCTGTGGCTTGGCCTCCTTGCCTCCGGAGACGATCATGTTCGAGCAGCATTGCAGCGTTCGAACGTTCTCACATCAAGTTGTGAAGCAGAGCAGATACGCCACAGACAGACCTCACATGGCAGTCCTGGCTTTAGCGACAGGCTAGTGTCTTCCAGGTGCCTTTTCATGCATCTATGACACTATAAGACTGTCGCTAGATCTCCCTAGATCTCACATGTGCATCTCAGGTTACGGTAGTGGATACTAGCACCGACAAAGGAGCTCTATCGAGCTATGAATGTCGCTCACTACGACTTCAGCCCTCATCATGACATCACCATTCAAAGATGAATCGTGACGCACAAGATGTACAAGCTGCTATATAGCATGTCTGCCAACCAGCATTGAGAGAACAATCAATCTCAACCGCAACACACATACACACCTGTCCATTCATCGAGATCTATCAACATCTACCAACATGTCCGACAGCACAACCTCAGCAGCTGACAAGATCGGCGCCAACAAGAGCACCAACGCCATCCCACAAGAGGTGAGTCCTTTGTCTCGAGTGTCGACAGCTACTGACTAAGGGCAGAATCCATCCATTATCTCCTCTGCAGGAGCAATTGGCAAGCAGTTCAATCCAGATGGTAACGTAGGACAGATTGGCCAAGCTATTGGAGGTCCATTCAGCAAGGATGGTGTGATCGGCTCGCAATTCGATGCAAGCAAGAACGGTATTGCGGGACACGTCGAGCGTGCTGTCGACGGTCCAAGCAACCCTGCTGGAAGCTCGAAGTAAGTGGGAATCGTAGCATAAGATTGTAACGAATACTATGTCCTGCATGTTGTTCGCCTATCTGTGCGTGAAGTTAGGGTGTACTCTGTAGGCTAATGTATGCTTCTTTTTGAACTCTGATGATCATGGCGATCAATTCAACTGCTTGACCAGAACCACAGGACCATCATATACTCTTCGTCCATAGATGTTGAAGTATGTCACTGCAAAGATGACGACAGTCCCGTAGATGAGTGAGCTCCAGTTCATCGTCTCCGGTGCCACTGGAGTTGCCAATGGAAAGAATGCGAAGACATACATTGTGATCATAAATGCCAGGGCAGCGATGTTGATCGGCAGACCGTACACTCCAAGACTCCACCTTGCAGACGGTAAGGGGATGTCGTTGCGTACCTTGCGCAGTGCAACGCAGGAGATCGATATGATATAGGAGCTCAAGATTGCACCCACTGTCAGGCTAACGATGGCGTTGAGTGCGACTGAGGAGCCAAGATTGATCAGCGAAAGCAAGCAGGTGATGATGAATGATACCGAGATGGCATTCAATGGTAGATTCCAGGTAGGATGAACACGAGAGAGGAAGCTGCTGAATGGTAGACCACGATCTCGAGCAAAGGCGTACATCTGTCGTGAGGCCGTGGCCACGTTGCTGATAGTGCTGCATAAGCACATCAGAGTGATCAGAGCAGCCATGATTGATGTTCCAGCCTTGTTCTGTGTCGCGTAGTAAAGAGTGTCGATGTACGCAAAGCCGTACGTTGGTGTTAGAGCAGCGTTGATATCTGGGATTGCGAATGCAAATGTGATAACCATGACGAAGCCAGTGATGCCGTTGAGTGTGAGTGTCCAGACCATTCCAACAGGTAGAATACGAGAAGCGTCTTGGATCTCTTCTGACATGTGAACAGCAGCGTCTGCACCCAGGAGGGAGTATAGAGGACCGATGATGCCTACTAAGCAAGAAAGACCTTGGGTCGGCCAACCAGAAGAGTTTATGAAGCTGGTGAAGACATCGCTCGCGTCCTGTCGTGGAGCGAGGATCCAGACTGGTATAAGGATAGCGAAGAAGCCGAAGATGTGGATGATCAGCATGAGTCCTTCGATGAGTGGAAGTCTAGCGGCGAAGAAGGTGTTGAAGAGGATAGCAACCACAGCGACAGCGATGATCATGAGTGTAGCGTGCCATGGTTGAGGAATGTAATCGTCATCATTCAGGAGGATGATGCCTTGTAACTGGAGCGCAACCAGATATGAGCCTGCAGCAATATTGACCTGCCATCCAAGGACGCATAGCCAGCCAGTGATGTAGCTAAGGAACTTCTGGCAACCTCGAGGGCTGAACTCTGATACCCAGTGATATTGACCACCAGACGTTGGCGCCATTGATGCCATCTCTGCCATGCTCAGGATGGCTGTACCGAAACCGAAGAGTGAGATGAGGTACATCCAGACCATGCCAGCGAGTCCGCCATTGGGAAGGATATAGCTTGCCGTGAAGAGAACAGCTTCCCAAGTGCACATCAGGACAGCGACGAAGCCGATAACCGAGACGAGTCGGAAATTCCTCTAACTGGTGTAAGAGATGACAGTGAGTGGTGAGAGGTCAACGTACTCGTAGTTCCTGTGTCTTGCCTACTCGGTCCATGTCGATGCGATCTCGTTCTGTTCCTTTCTCATGCTCTGACATTGCGGGCGGAGAGTGTTCCATATCGTAGACATGAGCTTCTGTCTTCGTCATTGCGTTGGTATGCATGGCGTTGCCGACGTAGGTATGATGACGCTTCGGGACAGCTGAGTTGCAAGCAGACAGGTGTATTGATGCTGAAAAGTGAAGAAGATCATGAATGCTGAGTTCACATGCTGAATCAGCGTTGTACATGCACATGCCGTTTGACCTGCAGTAGTGTCAAGCTGTCGGTCCGGTAGCTGTTATAGGCAGGTGATCTGCTGGAAGTGATCCATCGTGAGTGGCCTATCAAGACATGTCTATCGACGGCACCTTCAATGCGCTTCTGCTAGTGTGGCTGGTGTTGGAGTTCGACCACTACGATTGTGAAGTTGTTGCAGTTGACCAAGAGCATTGGGAGACTGCGTTGTGCAGGCAGCGGCGTACTCAGATATGCATGACAGCAGCCGATCCGAGACTGTGCTGTGCACATCTGCTAACGCAGATACGAGAGACAGCCATCGTTCCGATGGTGTGCTAAACGATATGATGAGGGCTGCTTGCTCGACACGTGGTTTCAAGGCTGGCAGAGTACGAACGTTCGATGCGAGTAGATGACATGCGTTCCAGCTTCCCTCTCGATACGCGCTCGATGCTTGCTCTTCTGGTGTGCTCTCCGTTGGTCGGAGAGCATTGATAGCCCCTTCCTGTACACTTGTGTTCATATCCAATCCGCATTGCAGATATCCTTCTCTTACGACTCCAAGGACCTTCCTCTTGTTGTGATCAGTGGCTATGATGTGATGTGCTGTGCTGAGCTGCACTGAGAACAGATTCGGAGCCATGTAAGCGACAGGCAGCTTCGCAATGTCAATGGTCGGGTGGTTGAAGTGTCGACGTAGCTTGCAAGCCAGATGCATCTAGGCCACGGACGACGAAGAGACTTGATACTGAGTCGTCGGCCGTGCCAAGGAGGTCGCGTCTCTGATAGGAGGCGTTCTTGCATCGAGGGACGTCGAACGGGAAGAGAGGCGAGTTGTGGATAGTCTGTTGCAGCGCGTATGTCTTTGCACAAATCGCCGCGCATTGTGATAAGCTCGTTCGTTGTGGGTTCGTGGCATTGAGCCTGTGACAGCTAAGGTGAGAGCTGCGCATCTCAGACAGGATATAGGCGACTGATCATGACCATGAGTAATACAACAGGGTCTTGTGATCGGGTATGAGCGTGCTGTGTGTGTAACTTTGGTCAAACTTCCAGCGCTTCCTTGTCCTTCATCGCGCGCTTATGTTCTTGTCCATCTCTTTCGATGCTGCGATAGCCAGCCGATAGTGGTCTCAGGTTGTGCGTAGACGAAGCAGATCGAGTTCGTGGAGCGAGGAGAGATGCAGGAGGTAGATTTGAAGCGAAGAAAGGACATCGATTGCGCAGTCCCGGTGTACAAACCTATGATGAAGTCAATGGCGACGTCGTCATCCGGCGAGGCTGCTTTATGCGTCACGTGGTGAGCGAATCGGTTGTCGCTGGTTAGATGCATAATCGATGCTATAGACGTGGTTATGGAAGATGGTTTTCCCCTCTTGAAGGCTAATTTCGTTGACGACATTTGCGTCTCGGTGTGCGTCGAATGTGCTCGGCATCTGTGCGATGATGGGATCTTGTAGACGCTCTTGCTTGACGGCGATATGGTATGGTTGAGTCCAATCGCTGCTTTGTCATGTCGACCAGTCGTAGTCAGGGATACCAAACTTGTCTTTCGCGAAAGCAGTTCCGAAGATGCCATTGATCCAAGAGAAGTACGGTCCTAGACTCGTGCCGAAAGCAACAACCTTGAATAACATGTTCCTGAAGTACAGACCCCAAGCAGTCTGTGGCGCCAGTATGCCGGGAACTCCAGGTGGAATGGAGCCGAGATCTTTTATGATCGGACGCATACGATCTTCGTATCCTTGGAGTCCTGCTTTGACACTATTGTGCTTCATGATCTCGCCAGCTAGGATGTATGCGCCAGCCATTGCCATGCTCGTACCCATGCCTGCTGAACCGGCAGAGTATCCAGCGTCTCCTACGAGGACGAATCGGCCTTTGCTGAGCTGTGGTACCTTCACTTGGACCAGCTCGGAAGCGTAGAGATCTTCGCAGTCTTGTAGTCCTTTGATGATCTCGTCACACTTCCATCCCTGTCCTCGCAGACGGTCGCATACGAATGATTTGAGGTCATCCTTCTGTGCTTCTCGAAACGGTAGTGTTGCATCCTTGCCTTGATGTATGCTGATCAAAGCAACCTTGTTGCCGTGTGTTACTGGGTCTGGCCCAACGCCGAGGAAGAGTCCAGGCACAGCACTGTACGATTGACCCATGTTGGTGTTTGTGATGTTGTTAGGAATGGTGAAGTATGACGCCCATGCATTGAGTGGTCTGATGTGATCACGAACACCACATTCGAAGCCGAGAGCTCTTGTCCTTGAGGTGGCTCCGTCGCACGCAACGACGAGGTCGTATATGTCAGTGCTGCCGCTTTGAAACTCGACTGTGATCGAGTCCTCACTTTGCTGTAGCGTTTTGACCTGCTCATCGAAGATGTACTTCACCTTGTCTTTCGTGAGGTCGTAGAATATGCCTGAAAGATCGCCACGGAAGATCTCGTACTCTGAGACAACGGATTGCTGTTCAGGATTGCCTGTGGCCAGCATTGTAGCGATCGGAGCACCGTGTGTGTCAACAAACTGAAAGCCATCGATGTGGTAGAGCTTCGAGCGGATTGCGTCTTCGAGGCCAGGAAGTTTTCGCATCACAGTAACTCCTACTGATCGTATGTCAACATTCTGACCTCCTTTGCGAAATGACGGGAATCGTTCGATGACTGTCACTGATGCACCAGCTCTGGCGAACCAGTATGCTGCTGCAGGACCTGCGATTGAAGCGCCGACTATGAGAACCTTGAGAGGCATGCTGGGTAGATGTAAGTGTGAGGCAGAGGGTGATGAGGAGGATGAGGATGAAGGTGGCATTGATGAGTGCGACTTAGCCTCTATACTTATAGTGCCATTGCGGTGTGCTTTTGGCGATGAGTTGTTGTTGTCGGTGTCTAGAAGTCTCCGTCGAGATGAGAGTGCGGGAGAGAACTTCGCCGGTGGACGGTGTGGCACTATTCGGTCTCCTACATCACCGTAACTTGGACTCAATCACCTCTTATCGTTGTCGTCAGGGAATGAATCGCGCAAGCAGAATTGCTGTCAATGCTGGCAGCTCGTGTAGAGATTGACGATCACGTACGCTTCTGTCAAGCATCTGAGGTTAAGCTGACGATAGGTGAGAATCTTACTTCCCTGCATACAACGAGACCCAGTCCTGCATTTCCTCCACCTAAGGTTACACGATGGCGACGAGCGAAGATCCTCCATTGGCTTTCATGACCAGGTTGTCGAATGCCATACACCTGTATGACGCCAATGCAGCTGATGTCGATGCGGCCTTGCAACCACGACTCATCATCCTTCTAGGATGGATGGACGCTCGCGATACGCACCTAGCCAAGTACATCCTCGAATACCGCACAAGATATCCTCAATCGAGCATCTTGCTGATCAGATCTCGAGTCGCTATCATGGTATCAGCAGCTCTAGCACGAGCAGAAGTTGAGCCAGCGCTGCCTGTCATCGCACGGATGCTATCGAAGGGAGACAAGGCTGAGCTGCTTGTGCATGCTTTCTCCAATGGTGGCTCATGTCTGCTGTCGAATCTGAACGCGGCTTTGCCTGAAGGGCTGCCTCTACATGTCACGATCTTCGATTCGTCGCCGTCGATGCAGTACAATCGAGCGAAGACTGTCTCAGCAGTGATGGCGGGTATTCCTCGAGGGATGATGTACTATGTTTCGTTGCCTGTGGTTAATGTCGTCAGCTATGCCTGGGCCTTCCAGGTGTATGTTCTTGGTGTCGCTGATACCTTGAGCGACCTTGCTGCTTCACACAACGACCGCGAGAAGGTTCATGAGAGCAGAAGAGTGTACATATACAGCGATGCTGATCAACTGATCGACAAGGAGGATGTTGAGCTGCATGCTTTACAGGCGCAGCAGAAGGGTTTCAATGTGATTGAGGAGGTTTTCGTTGGTAGTCCACATGTTGCACATTCAAGGAGTGATCCGAAAAGGTATTGGAGGATTGTGGAAGATGCATGGCGAGGGTAGATCTAGCTATACAACGATATCTTGATTCGTGTGTATTGCTGTGCTGCGTCTTTGTAAGAGATGCTGATTCCATCATGGAAGGCTTCTGCCTCGTGTTGCACCCTGGGTGCATCATCTTGCTGCCTTGCTTTTCTGTACATGACGCTCGTCATCTTGCCAATGGGATTCTGCACAGTCTGTAGTGGCTCCTGACTCGATCGTGAGTGGCCCATCGCAGCGATCGACCCGTCAAGCTCATCATGGGACCTCAGTTTCGTAACTCGCCGAGGGCTGGTAGATGGACAATCCACGCGAGTGCAGCTAGATGTAAGCTTTAGCAAGACAGCCGTCCTTGTTCGAAACATACAGGCAGTGAAGAGGATCCTCTGGATGGCGTACAATCTCCCATAGCTTGGGCATTGACTCGAAGGTGTTCATCTCGTACTTCCGTAGCGTTGTCGGCACATGCAAGCCATGCGTCACATGCTGCTATGCACATAGCTCAAGAGGCCATGAGAGGTGTGCTCAATGAGCAAGCCGTGCAGCATTGTGGTTCAACGTGCAGGTGGTTGTGCCTCCGACTTGTCCGCCGTTGAGCCTCTTCTCTTCTCACCAGGTTGTCGTGGTCCCGAACATAGTGATCATAAGACAGCGTTGCAAGCGTGCCATCATGTAGGACCTGTACACGCCAGGCAGTCCTTCAGCGATCGAGCATTCAAAGAGTCACAAGCAATGCTAACGCAATGCTTACGAATATCGTGACTGTCACGACAGTCAGACCTCCTAGTCGCTCGGCGGGAGAAGTCGGCGTAGCTGCGGTTGTACTGACAGCAAATGAGCTCGTAGCGGTGACCGTAGGCGATGCACTCGAAGTCGTAGCTGATACACTTGCTGTAGATGCCGTCATTGAGTGAATCTCAGTGTGTGAGAAGGAGGAGGTGGTCGTTTCGTCAGGACAGTCATTACAGATCGTCTCATCGAACTCAGGCAGGAGATGCCTCGAATCTGCATCGTAGCAGTGATATAGCGTGTTAGGATCTGTCGTTTTGGGCGGACACCAGGCAACGCAGACTCCATGAAAGTCGTAGATTGTGATGTTCTGGCTACCACAACAGTAGGCGATTTGTGGCCAACTCTCTTCATTCACAGGAGTAGCACCGACGGCGTGACGTGGGCCAAAGTCAACGATGGGGCTCCACGGGTCTGAGTATGAATCATACGGGATTGATGATGGTTGGGCAACGCAGTATAGACTGCTTGGAAGTAGGCCGTTCGTGATCGTCGTCGAGCTATACAGTTCAAGGCGGAAGGTAGTCGAGTGTATGCTAGGTAAGGCAGCGCTGCTTGTGATCGAAGCGATGTGTATGGTGCTTGATCGAGTGCTGGTTGTCGATGAGCTCGTCAAGCTGATTGATGTCGTTGTAGACTGACCAGGTATGATCAGTCCGATGCTCGTCAGTTCAGCCATTTGGCAGTGAATGTGATGGCTCCATGTTAGACAGTGCCGCCATATTATATGCACGACACGCAACTATCGACCGTTGTGAGGCGCTTATCGTGTCTAATCTCGATACGAAGAGGGGATGATGGTTGGTTGTTGTGTATAGGATGCGGCGCAGAAGCTTCTTCCGCGTCGAAGCTTCAACGTCGCGAGTCACGCTGACTTCCTTATCTTGACAAGTCACACCTCATCTCGATGAGCCACAATGCGGCTTCATCATCCTACAAGTCCTCGGCACATACTCTGGCTAGCATGCCGATGATGCTAGGGCTACTGTGTCGCCGCAACGAGCGCTGGCGAGGTGTGAGCAGCGACCAACACTGACATGGCAGAGCAGATATACCAACGGCTTCAACCAGGCGAAATACGTACTCTTAGTGTCAGCGCATCCCCCGATGGTGTCTTGAACTGCTCTCTTGTCATCGAGAAGCTCAGCAATGTCGATTTCGTGGCTGTGTCGTATGTTTGGGGGTGAGACGGCGAGCAAGAGGCGTATACAAGTGAACGGTCAACCATGGGAGGTCACAACGAACGCATACCACATCCTGAGCGAGATTCAGCGACGTCCCGAGCTTCTCCAGCATCGTCGCATCTGGATGGACGCCTTGTGTATCGATCAGCGAGCGCAGAGCATTCAAGAGCGCTCAAGCCAGATCAACATGATGCAGGATATCTATTAAGCCGCTGCTCATACACTCCTCTGGATCGGAGCACCGATTAGACTAGGAGATGCACGAATCCTGTTCGATTGGCTTCGAGAGCTGCTGGCATTTGGTAGCTTTGAGCGATACAAGGCATATACCCATCTGGCAGCACGCTTCTGGAGCAATACTCATTGGAGAATGTTTCAAGAGCTGCTGTCTCAATCGTGGCACTGGCGTAGATGGATCGTACAAGAAGTAGTGCGTTCCAAGAGCCCGTACGTCCTCTATGGCGATCAGCTCATGCCGTGGACCGACTTCTCGGATGCTATCCTGCGATTCTCACTGCTTCACGGCGACAAAAGAGAGCTTGCTGGTTTTGCCATTGACAATGAGGTTCATCCTATCAACATGACTCCTCTGCTGACCATGATCTGGCTTTGCAGGCGACGAGACAGTGGTAGTACCACCACACCGCTCTTGTACCTGCTGAATCACCTACGCTGGAATGATTGCAAGGTCCCTCAAGACCGAGTATTTGCTCTTCTTGGGCTGTGTAGCGAGCAAGAGAAAGAAGAACTATCCTGACACATCGCTTGGCTTGAGAGGTTACGATCAGATTCGCGCTGGCACATATTGAGCTGTACAATCTCGATGTGCTCTGTCTCGCAACGAATGCCGCTCGAATACAGGTCAAGGACTCTATGGAGCTCTCGGGTAACGAGGTATACACAGATTCGGGTTTGTTCTTGTCCCTTCCGACATGGTGTCCTAACCTCACCTCACCAGAGGCACGGTGGACGTTTGGGCAGTACTTGGAAGATGGCGACGATGAACCACATACTTACTTCCAAGCATCTGCTGGCGTAGGATCGAATGCTCAACACCATGATGGTATCTTGTCAGTCTCTGGGCTACTGATTGATGAGATCGTTGCCGACGAGTACAATGCACAAGTGCCAGATCAAGACAGAGCGGAGAGCATTGTCTATGAGCTGTGCTTCGATCTCGCTCATCGATACTGCAAGCTCGAATCGCTTGCTCTGGTCACCAGCTTCTTCCGCACCATCACTGCTGGAGGACGAAGGGCATGCACTCGAGACTACGTGAGTGATAGCTATCTGAGATTCAACCTGGGCCTGTTCTTCAGCAAGGCGCCTCTTGGTCAAAGGTTTCGTGACTTAGGTTGTGACGAGCAGTTACCTTTGCCTGCTGACTGGTATATGGATCCTCATGCGCATGAGCGTTACGATCAACGACCGCCAGCTGTTGAGAGACATTATCTTGGTGATGCAACGTTTGTGTGTACTAAGGGAGGGAGAATGGGTCTCGTTTCGAGATATGCCAGAGTAGGTGATCTCATCTGTGTGTTGTTTGGCTGCTCTTCGCCGGTGGTACTGAGACCTTTGGGAGATGTGAACAGTCAACACGGCAGCGACAAGCGCGAGGTACAATACTACCACCACATGGGTGAGGCCTACCTCGACGGCTTCGTTCATGGAGAGGGCATAGTCGAATGGCGGGAAGGTCGTCTCCAGGAGCAGACCTTTCACATCAGGTGAGGGCGACTATAGCAATGCAAACAGCTGGCAGGTGTCCAGAGAATGCTGCAGACAGGAGACGAGCAGACGAGTGCATCGAGCACACTAAAGCGACGACGGCGAGAACATGGAGAGCTGCATCATGGCCGCTGCAATAACCGCAGGCAGCTGGTAATTGTCTAAAGGGTGAATGCTGCATATCTCTACACAAGCAACGGTACGGCGCATCAAGTACGCTGGAGAAACGAGTCTTGTGCATCTTTGGTAAGGCCCTCAATGCTCTCAGCAATGACTCGCGGAGTTTGACTGGATTGACTTCTCGACAGTACCACAGAGCTCTTGAATCGTTCAAGTGGTCACAAGACGTCGAAACCACTTCCAATTCTGCCATTGGTAGTACTGAGATAAGACGAGGCTGTCCTTGCTATGATCCGCGACAGAATACTGATGTGACGGTACGAACACTGATGCTGCGTCTGAGAATTCCTGATCTCGGTCAGGCGGAGGAGCACGCAAGGAGAGCTTCTTCGAGGCCTCTTGTCGACCTGGCCCTGCTCAGGTGCCTGTGCAGGATTATTGAGAGCAGCCATTTTGCCAATGACGGTGAGCTGGCAGCGCACAGCATGAATAGCAGGTCTTTCAGCAGGATTTCAGATTGATCACCTACGCATGATCCTACTACGTTCATGCCTACAACCGAATACATGAGCTGGCCCTCTGCTACATCGTTCTGGCGCTGGTAGTCCTGCTTCGAGCAGCCTCGTGGCTCATGCTTTCGAACCCGCCAAGCATACCACAGTCCTGACGGTCAGTGTCCGTCAGGCCTTATCATGAACGACGCTGAGCTCGCCATACGAATGCAATCATGCCATCTGTGTAGCAGCGAAGCTGATGGACTTTGATGGTCTTGATATCTATTGCAGCAATGCTTCAGCTGCTGCACGTCGACTGTCACTGCATTGGTTGCAGCAATGATGAAGCTGCGGGATCTCGATGGTCATTGCATTGGGCACAGCAACCATAACCATTTCCGGACACTGGCTAGGACGCTTCTCTGTCGACGGTCAAGCCTGATGCACCTCGAAAGCATGCTGAGCAAGAGCTAGGAGTGGAGTCGATCTGCTGGGCCTTGTCGAGGATCATGGCTGTCCAAATGACGACCGATCTGCTGCTCCTTTGATGAAGAGCTTCATCGTGGCAATGGCCAAGCAGTTATGTTGTTGGAGACCTACCCTGGGGCGGTCACTACTGTACCCTCGTCGAGTTGCTGTAATCTGTCGAGGCTGTGGCGCAGACAACACATAGATTGCTCTACATGATCTAGGCTCTCAGCCATGCAGTCGACCGTGGAGCTGCTGTACGTTCTCAAGATATGTTACTGCAGCTTGGTGCGAGTCTCTCGATCGACTGGACCAGGGCTAACGGTTGTTTGATGCGATCAGGCACATCGCCAAAGCCGCGAGTGGTTCCAGGGACGACTCAGCTGAGGTCCATTGCGGTTCACGACCGACAGCCAGCAAGACAATCTAGCTTCGAAAGCTGTTTATGCAGGTAGGAGAAGCATCTTCCGTTCTCATTCTGGTCGAGTGTCGTTCATTGTTCTGACATGTCTCTTTCATGCCATCGTGTCTAAAACACCTGTTCATGCTTTGCATCCGCATCATTGTGCTCTTCTGACTCTTCTGGATGTTGCCTGGTCTCCCTCATGTGTGGCAATCGTCTTTCGCATCAAAAGGTCCTTCATAGCATTCTGGCAATGCTGGTAAGCATTTGTCGAGAAGATAGTACCCCTAAGCTATGGCGAGCTGTCGGATCGAGTCGTCACATCTCTCGCCCTGTAATGGGTCGCAACGAGTGTTTGTAGTCGGCTGCGGGTGTCGAGTTCCTGCTTCTTCTTCCCTTGTAGCATTTGTGTGTCACGATGAACCCCTGAGTCGCAGGAGCTCATCGAGGGCGACATACATGTACAAGCCTCCCGACCAGTGATCGCACAGCAATGTCAACGCTACACATGCAGTCATTGCTCTCTACACACATGCAGTGATGCTGCAACATCAGCTCATATCGCTGATGCTAGTATATCCGCAGCTGCGTATAGTTGTCGAGATACCACGATTACGGGCGGTCGAAGGCCATGCCGCATGCCGTGCCTGTTGAGGAGCTTGTCAGCAAGCAGATGATCTAGCTGTGAATAGCACAAGCCTAGCAGATATGGTCTGGCTGGTACGAGGACCGATCGTGGGCAAGCTGAAGGCTGGTATCCTTCTGTGGCGACTAGCTGGATCCTGTGGAGGTAGCTACCGATATGATCGGCACGGCTACAAGCAGAGAGTCGCACGACTTGTGCTGGAGAGAAGCTGCACTCTCCTCTTGATGGTCCTTCGACAAGGCAGCCTGGAGTGATACGCTCTTGACTGTCCATTCGACGAAGCTGCTCGAAAGATCGTAGCGACGACACTGACAGTGTTAGAAGGACGATATTGGACTGGACTGGAAGAGAGGAAGAGTGCAATGCATTTGTTGCTATGGTTCTGACCTGCTGAAGTAGGAGATGTAGCTGCTCAAGTCCCTTGCTGCTACACTTGTAGCACTCTTGCAACAGCTGCTGTGGCTACAATCGTGCTGATCGTGATGTCTTGCTCTTGACAATAGTAGCAGTGGTGTACGGCATGTTTCCTGCTTGCTCTGTGATCAGACGATGTATTGCTGCAGATGGTAATGGCGCTTCGTCATTGCTGGGCCATTGGGGTTAACATACAGACCTATCGCCGTGTGGCGTACGCACCTGTTCAAGCCGTGTTTACGTATATTGAGGCTGAGACTGTTGGTTCTCGCATTCTCGATAGCGTGCAGCAAGTGAGCAGTGGCCTGGTCGATCGTGTAGCATTGTGGGTAGGATTGAGCGTCGATGGAGAGATCTTTCGCATTGGATCCTTACAAGTATCAGCAATTGCCTGTCTGCTGACCTGCGTCCTTGATCACTGTACGTCGTCAAGAATACCAGCAATTGAGTATGAGCAGCACGATGGAGACCTCTAAAGGGTTGATGAAGTCCTGAGTGCCTTCAAGCAGCACGTCTTTCAGGTCATGTTCATCCATAGGGAGCTGCTTCAGTCGTGAACGCCTTACAGGTCGACTAAGACACCTTCAAAAGCTGCTGAAGTTGTGTCGAGGCTGTTATGCAGTCAGGTGAGTGGCATAGACCAAGAACGACCGTCAAGCTCTCGAAGGTGCCCAGAGTGTATCGAAGTATGTGCACGACAACAGCGCGTCTCCTTCTCAGCATTATTGTCTGCGCCTCCTGCTCTTGACTCTTGTTGATGTATGACCACTGTAGCACCTATCCTTATGCCTAGCTCTTTCGCATCTCGTGCAATTGTCTGTGAGTAGATTGTCCGTATCGGTGGGTAGACCGCCTGTGTTTGTGAGTAGATCGTCCGCGCTCGTGAAGGTGATCAATCAGTGACATCGTGGTTGTCGTTCGAGGAACTGTTCATTAGCAGTATCGTTATGCTAGCACGTCTCATCGCTGCTTGTTGAAAGCATCGTCAGAGTACTACCACACAGCTGCTCGCCAATAGAGCTGTAGCTAGACCTCAAGTGAAGCTCGTTAAAAGCATCCTTGTGTTGACAGGGCTTGTGGCTGCTCGTTGGCAGCGTCATCGATATGGACTGTTGGGAACGTCGTGCGATAATGAGATGTCTACAGGTGGACGAGGAGAACACAGCAGTGCTGATGATCATCTAGCTGCTGCGTGAGCGCACTGTCGAGACGAGAGTGGCTCAAACTGCTCGTCGAGAGTGTTTCAGTGTCGCGAGTCTTGTTTGTGCTCATTGAAAGCTGTGCAGTCCAGACACACTGCTTGGCAGACAACAGTCGTACTCAAGCACGCTGGGTGAGCTTGTCGAGCAGTTTATGGCTCTGGATTGATGTCGAGGTGTGATGTTGATGATGGGTGTTGACGCCAAGTTTGAAGCATTGGAGAAGTTTTGTTTTCGCAACAGCCTCCAGTCTTCCGAAGCTCGCACAACGACGCACCACCGCGTATACACGCAATCGACGCACCACGTCTCGTACTGACATCCTTTTGCGCCCACAGGAGTCGATTAGCCTCGGTCGATCCATTGCTGTGACGCTGATCATGGAAGCAAGTTCTTCCCTGCAGAAGCTTATTCTCGTCTCCGCACGTCAGCTCTCTCTTACGTTCATTACCACGATGTCATCAACGAGACACCCTTCACAGCTTTGTCATGCAAATGTGTGCTCACTCATGCTGGATGTCAAAGCTCTGGAGCAGCGAGCATCACTTCTCCTGCCACCGTCGCGCCACCATATTCACAGCGCGCACCTCAGCGCGTACACATAAAGTCGATCCTGGATATGCTTCGCGGTACATCTTCGAACGGCTGCATGTCCTCATTCGCAATAGCCTGACATGCTAGTCATCTCTCCTCCGAAGCGCACGAAGCTGGCACTGTTAGATCGCAAGACCTCGGTGGTGGTCGATCATCCTTATACTGCGCAGTCTTGTCTATATGAACGAACGAGCAGAGGCTTGGTAGGTACGCCTGTTACTTACTGTCCTTGCATTCGATCAGCAAGTATGAAAGCGTCCTTCCTCGTCGTCTTCCTTGCCAGCAGGCTTGTCGATGCAGCTTCTTCAGTGACATCGAGCCACCTACAACTGGGCACAACCACATCCACACAATCACACTCGTCTCGACCCAGCTCAGCTTCTGTATCTTCGTCCGCTAAGCACAGCTTGCTATCCACCAATAGCTTAGGTTGTCCAGAGCCGTACAACACGACCACATACTCTGGCTTCAACGATGTAACAAGCCTGAACACAATCGCGAGTAGGTGGTTTAAAGGGTTTGGCGAGGAAGACTAAGACAGATAGCTACCACTTCCACCACTACGCTGTATCCAACGACAACGAGCTACTTCTCTACGCCGTATGAGACAACGACGTATAAGTATATCATCTCCTCGACGATAACATCGACCATTACATCGTTCAGGACAGTCCTCTTGGTCTCTCCGGCGCAGACTACTGTCTCTGTCCCGGTATGTAGCTTCTCGAGCATACTGATCAAGCTGTTGACAGCCCAGACCGTCTCAGGCTTCCTACCGATCTTGTGTGATCCATCCCATCGCAATCCGACCATCGTCACAACCAACACCATCGTATACAACGTCACTTCCACCGCTACAGTCACTACCAGCAACCATAAGACTACGATGACTCAATATGGCGTAGGTTGGGATAGCTTGGTCGCTTCATTCACTGACACGGCGCAGTATTCATCCACATTGACACATGTCATCGTTGTGACACTTGCGAGCACTACAATTCAGACGGTCACGACTGTGACCTCGACAAGCACTCGAGCCGATCCGACACAGACAGTATATGCTGCATGCGCGAGCAATAACAGTATGTATGTTGACTCTTGTTGCTCTTGTACTAACACTACAGTCACGCCATACGAGCCATCAGGCCAGTACATTGCCAACGTCAACTTCGGGCCTTCGTTCCTGAGCAGGAGACTTTGTAAGAGTTCCTGCTCTTGATCCAGCAGATTGTTGCGGCTTGTGTCAGGTGAGTGTGTGGTTGTTAGCAAGAACGGTCTAACAAGATCTCAGGCCAACTCTTCATGTTCTGGTAGTGCTTATACGCCGAACCCAGGTTATTCTGCTAGCTGCCTGCTGTTCATACAGCACTACTCCGGCAATGCGACCTGTGATCCAAGCTTATTGGGAGAGTCTACCATCTCCGTATCTCCAGTACTGACATATTATGTTTCGTAAGTCTTGCTGACCGCCGGCATTGAGGTCAGGCTGATCATGATACAGCAACTCGGCATGTGGACGGTATGCCATCAATCCTTGAGGGAGTGGTGACATCTGTGCTAGGTATCAGGGACCTCTGATAGCTGAGCACGTACACCTATCGCTTACAGTGCTGATGCTTCCATACAACGCTGCTCAATGCTACTGTCGATCAGGTCCTTTGTCGTCGATTTGGCCACCTGCTACCCTTTTCGCCTGCTCGATACGACAATCTCGATGGATGCTGCAATATGTACTGCTCTGACAGCTCACCGTCTTCTTGTGAGCCGTAGCGTCGTGGTATGCAGCTCGCTATTGACGTTTCCAGTGTTCACTAAGTGGTTGAGATACATATCGATGCCACATCGTAAGGAGCTTCTATGTGAGCTGCAGACCTGTCTCACCACATCTAGTTCGAAATATACCGACGAGGCTGAGAGAAGGCATGAGGCAATGCAGAAACAAACGGCAGACGTCATGCAGAGCAGCCAAACCCGCATGCATGTGTCTCCACTTCCTGCGTCCGACATGCACTACACAGCACAGCCGCCGATCTGCATCGCGCAAGGCTGTGCAGCCTGCTGCTCATTCCCCTCATCATCTTGAAAGATCACGACTTGAGAATCGCTCTCATCACGTAGGTCACCTCGCAATTGATCAATTCGCAGTACGGCACATTCATGTCTACTGCTTTCCATCGCATCATCATATGCACTGGCGCAGCACTTCAACATGACAACTAGCGATCCCTGGCCGCACTCAACACCATGTGGTTCCTAGACACCAAGACTCTCCGACTCGTGGGCGAAAGCGAGTTCAAGAGACGGAGCAGCCAAGGCAAATATGCTATACTGTCGCATCGTTGGGATGATGAAGGAGAGCTGAGCTTCCAGGACATGGCTATGCTCGAGCATGCCACTCACGGAGAGCTGAGCTTCCAGGACATGGCTATGCTCAAGCATGTCACCCGCAAGTCAGGATATCGGAAGATCAAAGCCTTTTGCCAACACGCCGCCCGAGAGGGCTATGAGTTTGCCTGGGCAGATACATGCTGCATAGATAAGCTCAGCAGTGCTGAACTCCAGGAGGCTATCAACTCGATGTGGCGATGGTACAGAGAAGCGTCAATATGCTACGTCTATCTCCATGACGTGCAGAGGAGCAATTCAATGTGGTATCATGACGCCGAATGGTTCACTCGGGGCTGGACATTGCAGGAGCTCCTGGCGCCTGAGTATACCACGTTCTTCGACCAGGACTGGGAGAAAATTGGCAACAGAGATACCCTGACAGTTAAGATTAGTCGCGCTACAGGAATACCAGTTTATATACTTCGAGACCCAGGACTGATTCCGAGGCAGTCAATAGCTGCGCGAATGTCTTGGGCAGCTGGACGAAAGACAACCAAGATTGAGGATCGTGCATACTCGTTGCTAGGCTTGCTAGGTGTCCACATGCCTATTATCTATGGCGAGCAAGAAGCGTCAATGGCTCGACTGCAGAGACTACTACTGGATCGGAATGACGAGACCCTGTTCGCCTGGAGCAGTGCTGCTGAAGGCTATCATGGCTTTTTGGCTCCTAGTCCAGACGCATTCGCGGGATCAGGTCGGTTGGAGCCAACTCAAACATACGAGCTTGGCAGGCATCCCTTCAAGTCCACCGATGCAGGCATTCGCCTGACGACAGAGTATCTTCTGCCGTACACTGCTGATGTGTGGGTAGTACCCATCAATTGTGGTTCGGATGGCAGGAGGGTTGGACTCTTCCTTCGTCTGTTGCGCAGACTTCCGGGAGGAATGACGCACTTCATTCGTGTTCAGGTCGATGGCGAGGGCATTGCTAGTGCTACTCTTATAGCTCGACTTGCCGAGCGGCAATCTGCCCAAGAACGAAAGATCTTCTTACCGCATCCTGCTTCGCAAGTCATCGAATCGTCTCTCTCCGCCGAGAGGATTAATGGATTCCGCATTGGTATGTCTTTGAAGCGGCATCTGGACTCAGAGATGCCGAACGAGAGCTCGCGGTGGACCAAAACCAACGACTTTCCTTGGAGCAAGTGTGGCCAGAGCAAGTATCACCTCCATGCCAGCTTAAGAGGTAACAAGCAGATTAGAGGGTTTGTCCTTGGATTCGATCGCGACTACAATCCTTGGTGCTATCTTCGAGAGCATGATGCTGCTGTCGGGGACCTAGACTTGTCTCAAGAGCATTTTGATGAGCAGTCTGAACCTGATGTCGCCCGGAGGATCGGAATTGGCTATAGACTGCCCTTATCGCCATTACGTCCTGATGAAGCGCATGCTGGACAACCGGAAAGGGCTTGATTACTGGCTCATCAAAGGATCGAGAACTGCAGGACTCAATACATACCTGCCATATCGATTGTCTGCGAAGCGGTATGCTCGTCTTGATCAGTATTCGACATGTAAACAATCTATCAAAGCAGGTCATGGATCGCCATGTAATGTTACATTCGATTTACGGCCAAACGTGGATGGGACGATGGTCTGGGAGTTCGACATAACGCATCTCTACGACAGGTCGACAGATGACTCGCAGATGCGGCCGAAAAAGGTCGTGGACGTGTCCAGCACCAGCTTGCCAGAAATGCGTCAACATATCGGTGAACCAGCAGTTCATATGAGTCCCAGTGACGGATTGAATGAAACCTCTCGCAAGCAACACAACGGATAGGGCTATACTGCAGGAACTGTTGATTGACACGAGAGGAGCAGCAAATGGTCACTGGATTGACAGCTTACGACACCTCTCGGCATTTCAGCAGCACTCGCAAGCACAAGGTCGATCATCAGATCTGATCCACATTCGACGAACCGATCATAAGGAGAATACTGCTTGGTGGTAGCCTTGACGACTGCTCTTGTGTTTGGAGAGTCCCAGAGTGTGTGTTCTGCAGGATCCGAGGATGGACGAGGTAGTCCTCGATCGAGGACGACGATAGATGGTGAGTATACGGCCTTGACGAGCCTGTCGACTTAGCTTGATTTAGCTTGATTGCTTAAGAGACGCCCTAATAGTATTGCTTATGCACACTTTCGAGCAGCTACTGACAGGAAGATTGAGCGGACGAGTGACACAGACGCCGTCAGACCGAAAGGCATAATGCTTAGCCGTATGTCAGCCGTCTGCCCCAAAGCTGCTGAAGCTGGAGGCATGCATGCAGTCTGCAGGTTGCTTCGCGAGTGGATCATAGTCTGCAGAAGTGATGCGGTTTGATCGAAGGGTACCATTATGGATGGTATCAGACCACGCGAGCTGGTCTTGTTCGCAGAACGTGCTGCGACTTCATAAGAACCTTCTCAAAGACCGGTATGACTCGACTGGAGACTCCTCTGCACACACGATCCGTCATTGCTTGTTGTGCTGCTCAGGATAGGTGTTCCTTGATAACCGCACGCTCAACGTTCGATTGTTCTAGGACGTCGTTTCGGTCTCTGGCCGCAACGAAATTGCTGCAACAACAAGAACACTTTCCGTCGACAGTACGTACCTCGATCTGTGCAGTAGATGCGTATGAACGGATTCCTCGGACCCATTCGCTGTCAATGTACATGAGAAATTCGTTTGAGGATAATCCTCAGCGCCGGATCTTGAGCTACTCTGCGGTCGTCGTTCTTGGCAGCGAGAACTCCAGTAACATGAATAAGGGTTCTCTGCAGACCATAGCTGAGTGTATAACGCACTCGAGTCGCCATTCCTTTGGTCCATCGATGCATCAGCATGATGCTTCTTGTGTGATTGCGAGGATGTCTGTCGAAGCGAAAGACCTGTTGAGCGTGCTTGTTGCTTCGTGTGCGCTTGCGGGGACCCCTGAGGAAAGGACGACGCCCTTGGACCTCCTTGTGTGTCTGTAAGGACGTCTGCCGAAGGAATAACGCTATTGAGTATGACCTTTGAGACCGTACGACTTTTCCGGGTGTAGCTTGTGTATGACGTCCGATGCTTCGACCGCAGAGCCTAGGGGCTTGTTGATATTCGCTTGTGCAAGTCTCGGACGCCGCTTCGACGCCGGCGGCTTGCAGAGACACGTCACTGCTGGTAACAGTCTTCAGATCGAAGTGTACCAAGCCTTAGCACGACTAGCATTGATCATGACCTCGCCTATGCATCGCAGTACTTCTCGGTCGTCATTGGTATGACTTGAGTCCTTCCCAGGCCTTGCTAGCTCTCACAGGCTTGATGCATCGCATGCATTGCTCTCGCATGATTGACGAGCTTGCAGAGCGCATTGCTGACAGCTGTGTACGTAGCTCCGATGACTGTGCAAGTGGTCTTGTGGCAATAGGAGGCAATCCACTCCTGCTGCGCGTAGTAGTGCTATAGGAGTAGTAGTGTTCCAGGGTATGACGGGAGGCGATCTGGCTGTGGTCAAGCTGCTTACAGCTGGTGAGCCATGCTCGTTGATAAGACGGATCCCGTAGTCTGCAGGACATAGTCGCAGGGTAGCTGCTGATCGGACCATCCTGACTGTCCATTGCGAAGCTATAGTACAGCGCACTGAGGATCTGTACCCATAACGTCTGAGTTGAAGTCCATCTGTAGTCGAGGTTCTGTGATTGCCTGCTGTACCAGTCCACTTTGCAGCCTCGCTCTGTGCATCTTCATACAGGCGTCCATGAAAGGTCGAATATGCTGCGACTGTTTGAAGGTCTTCTTGCACCTGCCTCTTCGTCGATCGTGAAGTCATAGCTGGGGAATAATGCTATGTTGGGACTGTTGAGCGCTTCGGACTCTTCAACCATGCCTCGATAGCATGTCGCAGCCACGGATCCGCAGAAGTATACCGCCTGATGGCTACGGCGTAAGATCTCTGCTTCATGTCCTCAGCAGCTCTTTCTGGGTCTTCTTTAACTCCTCGTGCGCGATGGTTGACCTCAATCCGCGGTCGATGTCTGCTCAAGGTGTACTCGACCATGGGCAGGGCATGCGAATGACCGGCTCCTGGATGACAAGACATCCAGTCAGGCGTCCGTATGTGTGGACTCTTCGATTGCTGACAGGGCGGCGGAGATCAAGGCCCAGGTGTATGCATTGCCAGTCAAGATTGACAACTTCGTATGAATCGTCCAGCGTGCCACCATCGATGTACTTCAACAGAGGCCCTAGGCATGCGACATGGTCCTTCACCGTACTCTCGCGAGCATCTTCGCAACCCAGACGCCTTAGAGATCTTGCATGAGTTCGTACGTGTGCCCGTCTGTACTGAAGCCTGCTAGCAGGTCTATTGCAGATAGTTCTCGAGCGCAGCATCGTCCCAATGCGTGCTGTGGTCTTCGTGCCCTTCTCTTTCAGCGAAGCCGGATTGCCGTGTATAAGAGAGTATGAGTTGTTGACAGGCACGGATGGAGTCTTGACTGTGTGATTCTGGTCATGGTACTGTGGCATGGCCATTCCGTAGCTACGCAATCGAGCTGAGAAGCAACAGGTAAGGGTAAGGAGATTGACGCGGAAGACGCTTGCGTGTACTTGATAAGATTTCGAGGCTCGTGGCGGTCGTGGACATATCGAGGGAACTGGCCAGGCAGTTTTCGAGGTCGGAGAAGGATAGATCACTGTTCAGTCAGTCCATGGGCATTTGCGAGGTCTCTGGACCAACGTGGTGGCCATGGTGTAGCAAGCAATGTCTCGAGGTGGGTTGTGGGAGTGATTGTTGCAGAGGATGGACAGCAGATCGTATCACTGAACCGCCATACGATCCTGATGCGTTGCTGTATCGAGGAAGAAGTGAGGAACAGTAACGAGAGTGCGAAAGTGGACTAGGTGACTGATGGATGGAAACGAAGCCGTCGAGAACTGACCTGTCCTTGGAGGTAGTCTTTGATCAGCAGGTAATGCACGCCATCGCAGCGCAATGCCCGCGGCGAGTCTCCAAGACTACAGTGATGCCACAGATGTGGTGGTGCTAGCAGTTGTCGATGTTAGGGGGCAGGTGGGTGTGGTGCCTGCCGTGGAGGTGAGCTTCGGGAAAGCGCTCGCACTTTGATGCCAACGCCAGCCTTCAACTTCATCCTTTCTACATCACCTTTCCATCAGAAAAACATCGCATTTCGAGCAGCATTGCCATGCGCCTACTGGATCATCCCCGTTGCACTCCGACGTGGCAGGGCTAGGATGTTGGTCACATGGTGATGCTCATGATACTGATGATGATCAAGGCATCTGCGAAGCTTCATTCGACGCTTCACCGACAGCACGTTAAAATGCTATTGTATTCCTCACCCTGCCGTCAGCATGTAGCCATGGACAGGAAGATGAGGACCAGGTGAGCTCAATGATACTGACAACAGGCATACCACGAGGTACTACCTCTTGTCGACCTCACCGTTGCCGTCACTCATCGAGGTACAAGATCCTAGCAATCATCTCACTAGCATGACCGCTTATTCTCCTCGAGTTGCGCGATCTCGAACGTCTACCGACTTGCTCAAGCAAGACCCAGCGATCATCTCACGAACATCATCGCGCGACCTCATGTCTTTGCGCTTCCTGAAGCAAGACCAGAGTCACCACCTTCACGAGTACGCATGTGCTCGTCCTGACCCAGCCACCGTCCGCACGAGCGCTGCTATGCACCCTTCACAAGCTGCGTGATCTCGAGTGCTCCCGCGACGCCTCAAGCAAGACCTTGTCGACTGGCTCACCATCATCACTACTTGTCATCCTCAAGTCTCGCGCCTGCGAAGCCTCAGAAGTACGCTCAGCAATCGTGCTCACAACCATTACTGCATACACTTCAAGTCACACGATCTCGAGTACCTTTGCGATTGGAACAAGACCTTAGCGATCGTTGTCATACAGCGCTCTACAACCACTCAAGCTGCGAGATCTTGAGCCTCTCTGCACCCCATCAAGCATCACACCACAGCTGTTCACACAAGCATCACTGCGCCCTCCAGAAGCTGCGCGATCTCATCCTCAAGCAGTCATCCCACGCCATCTCAGCCACTGTGCTCATGAGCAGCGCTGCACTCACTCGGAGCTATGCGATCTTGAACGCCACTATACCTCAAGCTATCTCCAAGCTGCTCTTGTCCATCGCGATGTCAGCCTACTATACGCAAGTTGCGCCACTCCTCACCTTTACAAAATGGCTGCTAGCTTGTACAGGCAGTGCTACATCGGCTGACGTGGTCGTCTATGGGCATCGGCAATTCTCTAAGCCATGGTAAGTTGATGGAATGCTGACTATGCCAGTATAGAACGCAGCTTTACCAACGCACTCGTTATCACGATCCCTCGAACTCACTCGATCCTTTCACAGCTGCGATATAGCCGAGCACCACCAGAAGACGCACCTCTCCCTCGTGACCTCTCTACTCGTTTACGGCTCATCACGACTTCAGCGACTCTGACTCGCTTATGCCTACATCGTCAGACTTGCCCACCTCTGACATACTGTACACGCAAGAGCGCCAACGAGCAGCAGTAAGCTTAAGCAAGCTGCAGATAAAGAGGAGGTGCCGATGGAGCAGGAGAATGTCAGACATTCGGATACCGCAGTATGGAAGGTTGCACGACACTTGAGCTTGGAGCAGCTTGAGAACGAAGAGTAGTCGATGGTGTAGAAGGCGGTTACAACGTTCAATACCACGGCATATACGATTGCACACCACTTGCGCTCCATTGATGGGAGGGCATAAATGACGAAGAGAGGGCTCTATATCGAAGCCTGGGCGCGCCTCTGAGGGACCTGGACAACGTAATGGCACCTGCAGTCCTGCGCTGTTCACCACGGTCCTCCACGCCGAAGCGTACTGCAGCGCGAGGAATATCATTACTCTTGCATGCAACCATCGTCCATCGATGGAGTCACCGCTTGTATGAGCCAACGCCTGCTGGGACACAACAAAGATCGTGTTCCTCTAGGATGAGCAGCAAAAGCTTCTGCGAGATCGTATGCTGCGGCACGAGACACTGCTTCCACAATCAGGACAAATCCATGCTGCAAGAGCTTGCACAATCATGACAAGACTAGACCTGGTAGCTCAGCATCGTTCGCCTGCATTCATGTCGTCTCATACGACTGCGTCCGCATCGTGTCTCTAGTCTTCGCTCTAATATGCCTGTCGATACTAGCTTTGGCACAGCCGACTTCGATGAGCAAGGGGTAGGGTAGGGTAGGGTAGGGTAGGGTAGGGTAGGGTAGGGTAGGGTAGGGTAGGGTAGGGTAGGGTAGGGTAGGGTAGGGTAGGGTAGGGTGGGTAGGGTAGGGTAGG